>OY744527.1:136707009-136797009 GCA_963556195.1 Sepiola atlantica | reverse complement strand
ATATAATAATCAACATAGACATTTATTCAGCTTAGATTGTAGCAGTTACAATTATTGAGGAGCAAACAGAGTTGAGGACATGCGTCGCATGGAGAGAAATGATATGAGAATGATACGATGGGTCTTAAAGACAGGATTAGATCTGATGATCTCAAAGTAAGATTAAATCTGGACAGTATAGGAAGATGTGTGCAAAATAGGAGACTTCGTTGGTATGGTCACATTGAAATAATTATGAAATTTCTTGGATTAATAAATGTAAAACACTTGAGGAAGCAAGATTAGTTGGCAGGGAAATGCCAAAAAAACATGGGAGGAAATGATAAGGATGGATTTGAAAGACCTGAACAGAGATAGGTTAGTTTGGAAATCAATTTCTAAAAGCTGACAAACACATGCCTTTAAACCGATGATGATGATGATGCTGCTGCTGCTGCTGATGATGATGATGATGAACAGGTTGGGTCCCCAAATTCTTCAAATCAATCCCCAAAATGTACTGCTATGGTGTATACATTTACCAAAATAGTTGCATTTATTTCCATAGTGATAGATTTCGTTTTGGTAAAAAAAAAAATAACAAACTGACATGGTTATAATTACTTCGTCAACCCAAATGAGAATCGCGCTTAATACAACAGAATTTAAGATTGTGTTGCTTCATGCATAGCAAAGTAGATACAAATTTTACCTGAAGTAAATATTCATTTTGTTTCTCGCAATCAATTGACCAAGGACGTTTGAGTTTGATGGCAGCTGTGAATGGATCAAGGATAAACTTATCATTGCCTTCCCCCAGGAGTCGGTAGGTAATATTTTGGTTAGCTGCACTAATATCTTGATCCGTTGCAGATATTCGCAGAAACTGAGAAAAAGAAGAAGAAGAAAAGATAATACATATATATATATATATATATATATATATATATATATATATATATATATATATATATATATATATACCAGCTGTCCATATCCGGTGTTGCCCGGGAGTCTTTTTTCGTTTTATATACCCAAATTTAATTATGTGTGACTGCTGTCATAACTCGTTATCGGATTTTACCGGGCGAGTACAATTTTAAATAATTTATGTGACTGAAATAGGAATTTTCCCTAGAAAAATAGTCCAAAACTGTTAAATTATTAACGTGTCATTGTGCTTGTTTTGCAATGAATGCGTCATTGTCGAAAGGAAAACAATCATTGTCGTACTGTAAAGGAATTAGATAAAAAGGGAGAATTGCAAAAGCATGACAATGTATTCATTTTTTTTTAAAATAAATATATTAACTAAGAGCAAGTGGTTCTTTATGTAGGAAATAAATTAAGTAAAACAAAAATTTATGAATTAGATTTTGAGTTATCGAACGCCATTTTTCATGTTTGTTCGAATCCTTTTAAAAGTTTCAGCCAATTGGACGGCGTCTGAGACCGGTGCATACAAAAAATGTATCCTATTGAAATTTTTTCTCCCATCAGCATCTCTGAAAGAAGAGGTAATGCCTGGGAGATGGCCTATTGAGACCAAGAAGGCAACAGTTATTCTAAACCTAACCCAAAGGCTAGGCTATGAGCAATTGGACTAGATAGAAAATCCCATGAGATTTCGTTAGTTTTCGTTTTTTTTTTAGAGGAGAAACAGACGATTCCATTCTTTTAGAGGAGAAACAGACGATTCCATTCTACTTATTTAGGTAAGACTGTAGAATAGAAGTGACAATCTCTCATTCTAACATTTAATAACAACTTTATTGAGTCGACTTCGTTAGTACGTAAGTATGGACGTTCATAGATATAATTTCCCATGAGTAGGAAAGAGAGAATAGTTCATAATATAGAATGTTTGTACACCGGAAATGGTGTCAGGACGCGTCCATGTGTGTATGTAAGTATGTGTGTGTATTATATAAATTTTACGTGTATGAGGCAGTAGCCATTTTGGATTCTTGTCTTCTTGTTGAAGCCGAACCCAGGACTAAAGGCTCGGGAAGATGCCTGTTCCGTCCCCAGAGATGAATCTGGGGGGGGGGGGGGCTGGTCTGAGCAACTTGAGTGTGATTGGCAGTGCCAAAGAAAAAGAGGAAGTCAACGCTGTCCGATCTCTTTTAAAGTCCCTTGTCACGTGGTCAGCTCGCATGAGAGATGGTCTCTGATTGGGAAAGCCGGAAGGGAAGTTAAATGCCTGCACCAATCAGCGCACAGCTTATGAATTAATCAGATTAAAAATCGTAAACCGCAAGTTGTCGGTGCTTGTTGCCTGCTGCTACAATACCTCCCTGCCTGGATTGATTTTCGATAGAAAATCAAAAATAAGTTTATCAACAAAGTAAAAGAATGGTTTACCGTGTCGAAATTGTCCGTCTGTGACGGTAGTTTTGCAAGTTCGAACTTGCGTTTCGCCGACAGACGAAATGTGAAGTAGTAAGGATTTTTTAATATCCACTAGCGGCTTTTATTTGGTAAACTCCGCATATAAACACGAGGTAAGTTGCAATGGCCGTGTTCAAATTCATATCCGTAGAATTGCTTCAACAATTTCTGAAAATTTGAACTATTTGAGGTCGTTAGGTTGATGCTCCTCGTTGCTGTGTCCGTCATGGAAACGTTTTTATCTGGAAAAAATGTTGTTTTGAGTCACCTTAGATGAAGGTTTGGCTAGTCGCCAGTGACGAGTTTGTCTTGTCGACAATGTTGATTAGAATCTTCAGTGAAGGATTTTATTTTCTGTGAAAAAGAAAATGCCTTTGAGTTAGCTACAAGACAACTTAGACCCTACAAAACTAAATATTTAAATTCTCTTCGATAAAAAGTCTAATTTTTAGAATGGTATTTGTGTGTGGGTGTAGGATAGTTGCGTTTACTATATAAGCTTAAAATAAAATGAATTTACTGGAGTTGAGATATCCCGGAGAATTTTTTTACCACCTCTTAAAATGATTATTTCATTTTTCAAAAAATCTTCAAATTACTGTATCGATTGTCGTTCCCTAATATTGAATTCCCAGATTATAAAAAAATGTGAACAATTAACTGTTCAATTTTTATAGGAAGGGTGTTTTTGCTTTGTATGTTTAACGTAAAATGAGCTCCACATGAAATTCTGAAAAGCATTATTTTAAATCGGAATTTATAACGAAATACCGGTCAAAAATCCAAGAAGAAAAATGCTTTATTAAACTTAAATAAGTCGACAGTATTCCGAAGAATTATTATTTTTTTAATTCAGTAATAAAAAAATGTAGAGGCCTACTTTACATTTTTTATTCCTGAAAATGTTAGAGAAATTGTTACTGATTAAAAAATGAACTTCGTTGAAAGTCATTAGTATTCAATTTTATATAACATTTATTTAAAATTAAATTAAGAAGATAAAACGTAACGAAGTAAGATTCAATGGCGTTTTTTTATGTTGATAGTTCATAATTCCAATAAAAAAATCTAAAATCATTGAAATACTAAATACAAAAAACTATGAATTGCTACGAATTAATAAAAAAACCCAAAACAAACATAAAATGCCACAAAGAATAAAAAAAATAAGTTTTTTTCTACATCTTTTTCTTGTCTCGTTTGTTATTTGTTGCTTTCTTGCAATTTCCCCAATGCGTTTATTGTTTACATATTTCTTTTGGGTATTTTATTTGTGTATAGATAAATAATATGGAAAAATATTCAAAACGAATTATGTATTACGTTATACTTATGGAAAACATGAGAAGGATGAATAACACACCGGGTTATATATTGCAGTTACACGTTTGGCTACCCATTTACTCCTATTCAATTGTAAATTTATACTTAATTTAACTAAATAATTAAATAATAAAACGAACATTTTTTCTCATTTTTTGTCTTCCTTTAAGATTTATCCACGAAATTATTTTGTATGAAAAATAAAACCAAAGGATAAGAAATCAGTAATATTTAATAATTTATTATTAATAACTAATACGTAAATTAAGTATCACATTCACTCTGTGAGACACTATTTTCTTGTGTATATTGAATGAGTATTAAAAGAATGCTGATTAAGTAAACGGATTATTTCTTGCTGGTTAAGAATGAAAAGAAAAATCATCTGAACCATCCAATTGGTATAGATCTTCACATATGATGCGAGGTGATTTCAGAGTATTACATTCTGTTAGATAATCCTATTTCAAATGAAACGATTCTACATCCAATAACCAATTGTTATATAGTGTTAACAGGTTTAACAAACTTGCAACTTCTGGAAATAAAGAATCCTCAGATCGCGTGATTTCTAAAAGTAAATTGTCTCCACTTTTTTACATAGAATATCTGATTCCACATAACTTCATTATTTTTGAGAACATGGACAGAAATATAAAACGTTTATTCTTTATCTTTTTGTCCTATTGAACTGCCACGAAAAATATACAGAAACAGACGTAATGGTGCAATCTAAGAATTAAACTTTTATATTTAACGCCAACATATGTCTATATCACAATTATTTGTATTGAAATGATACATAAATCATTGAAATTAAAATAAATGTTATGTGTTACAATTATTTGTATTGAAATGATATATAAATCATTGAAATTAAAATAAATGTGTTACAATTATTTGTTTAATCTTAAAAGATTAAACAAATAATTGTAACACATTTATTTTAATTTCAATGATTTATGTATCATTTATGAATTTTCATCTTTGTGTGCTAGAATAGAAATTCTGAAACTTTCATGCTTATGAACCGTTTTTGAGATAATGGCATGTTCCTAAGTGAAAAAAGTTAAGAACAGTCATAAGTAATTAATCTTTGTTCAGTCCATTAATAATTTTACATCCTTTCATAACATTTTCCATTATAAAACCTAAAATCCATCCATATCACTAACCCTTAATCTCTAATGGCTTTTGACCTTTGACTATCTAGTATAAAAATCGCATGATAAATAAATCAATTTACATTTTAAAGAAGAAAATAAACATTTCCAATGAATCTGAATTAAATTATAAGACAAATTGTTTCGAATTAAAATTTTTAATTATTAGGGTGTGCCGATTGATAACATGAACATTGCTCAAATGGACGTGATATATGCACGTTTCGAAATAAAGCTTCTAATTATTAGGGTGTGCCGATTGATAACATAAAAATGGCTCAAATGGACGTGATATATGCACGTTTCGAATTAAAACTTCTAATTATTAGGGTGTGCCGATTAATAACATAAACATCGCTTAAATAGACGTGATATATGCACTTTTCGGATTAACATTTCTAATTATTAGGGTGTGCCGATTTATAACATAAAAATGGCTCAAATGGACGTGATATATGCACGTTTCGATTTAAAATTTTGTAATTATTAGGGTGTGCACATTGATAACATAAATATGGCTTAAATGGACGTGATATATGCACGTTTCGAATTATAACTTCTTATTATTAGGGTGTGCCGATTGATAACAAAAATGGCTAAAATGGACGTGATATATGCACGTTTCGAATTAAAATTTCTGATTATGAAGGTGTGCCGATTAATTACATAAAAATGGCTTAAATAGACGTGATATATGCACGTTTTGAATTAAATTTTTTTGTTCAACTGAATCCCATCCATTCAGTGTGGGGGTCTCCAGATGCCGAAAGACTTTCTACTTAAATAGTTTCTTTTCTTCGTGCTGCTGACCTCTGGAACTCCCTCCCTACCCCATGTTTCCCCGACAGTACAAAAATGCAGAAATTTAAAACTACTATAAACACGCATCTCGCTGCGCAGATCCTAATTTAGGTTGACCTCCTCCCAAACTTTCTCCCTTTTTTTCTCAGTAGCCCTTTACGTCTACAGTGGCGGCCTGCCTTGTTTATGGTGAACTGTGTTAAAAAAACAAAATTAGGGTGTGCCGATTGATAACATAAAAATTGCTCAAATAGACGTGATATATGCACGTTTCGGATTAAATTTTCTAATTATTAGGGTGTGCCGATTGATGACATAAAATGGCTCAAATGGACGTGATATATGCACGTTTCAAATTATAACTTCTAATTATTAGGGTGTGTCGATTGATAACAAAAATTTCTCAAATGGACGTGATATATGCACGTTTCGAATTAAAATTTCTAATTATGAGGATGTGCCGATTAATAACATAAAAATGGCTTAAATAGACGTTATATATGCACGTTTTGAATTAAAATTTCTAGTTCAACTAAATCCCATCCATTCAGTGTGGGGGTCTCCAGATGCCGGAAGACTTTCTACTTAAATAATTTCTTTTCTTCGTGCTGCTGACCTCTGAAACTCCCTCCCTACCCCATGTTTCCCCGACAGTACTGACATTCAGAAATTTAAAACTACTATAAACACGCATCTCGCTGCGCAGATCCTAATTTAGGTTGACCTCCTCCCAAACTTTCTCCCTTTTTTTTCACAGTAGCCCCTTACGTCTACAGTGGCGGCCTGCATTGTTTAGGATTAACTGTGTTAAAAAAAATTAGGGTCTGCCGATTGATAACATAAAAATTGCTCAAATGGACGTGATATATGCACGTTTCGATTTAAAATTTCTAATTATTATGGTGTGCCGATTGATAACATAAAAATCGCTTAAATGGACGTTATATATGCACGTTTCGAATTAAAACTTCTAATTATTAGGGTGTGCCGATTGATGACATAAAAATGGCTTAAATGGACGTTATATATGCACGTTTCGAATTAAAACTTCTTATTATTAGGGTGTGCCGATTGATAACAAAAATGGCTCAAATGGACGTGATATATGGACGTTTCGAATTAAAATTTCTAATTATGAGGGTGTGCCGATTGATAACATAAAAATGGCTCAAATGGACGTGATATATGAACGTTTCGAATGAAAACTTCTAATTATTAGGTTGTGCCGATTGATAACATAAAAAGTGCTCAAATGAACGTGATATATGAACGTATCGGATTAAAATTTCTAATTATTAGGTTGTGCCGATTAATAACATGAAAATGGCTTAAATGAACGTTATATATGCACGTTTCGAATTAAAATTTCTAGTTCAACTAAATCCCATCCATTCAGTGTGGAGGTCCCCAGATGCCGGAGAGCTTTCTACTTAAATAGCTTATTTTCTTCGTGCTGCTGACCTCTGGAACTCCCTCCCTGCCCCATGTTTCCCCAACAGTACTGACATGCAGAAATTTAAAACTAATATAAACACACATCTCGCTGCGCGGATCCTAATTTAGGTTGACCTCCTCCCCAAACTTTCTCCCTTTTTTTTCTCAGTAGCCCCTTACGTCTACAGTGGCGACCTGCCTTGTTTGGGGTGAACTATGTTTAAAAAATAATTAGGGTGTGCCGATGTATAACATAAAAATGGCTCAAATTGACATGATATATGCACGTTTCGAATTAAAATTTCTAATTATTAGGTTGTGCCGATTAATAACATGAAAATGGATTAAATGAACTTTATATATGCATGTTTCGAATTAACATTTATAGTTCAACTAAATCCCATCCATTCAGTGTGGAGGTCCCCAGATGCCGGAGAGCTTTTTACTTAAATAGCTTCTATCCTCGTGCTGCTGCACTCTGGAACTCCCTCTTTGCCCCATGTTTCCCCGACAGTACTGACATGCAGAAATTTAAAACTAATGTAAACACACATCTCGCTGCGCAGATCCTAATTTAGGTTGACCTCCTCCCCAACCTGCTCCCTTTTTTTTCTCAGTAGCCCCTTACGTCTACAATGGCGGCCTGCCTTGTTTGCGGGTGAACTATGTTAAAAAAATTAGGGTGTGCCGATTGATAACATAAACATGGCTCAAATGGACGTGATATATGCACGTTTCGTTCACAAAACTAAGTAATAACACAATATATTGAAAAAGCAATGTTTACTTGCGAAAATAAAAAAAAGGTTTTACCACTAGTTCTACAACGTTAAAAGTTTCTTAAGAATTCTATAATATGTTACCACATAACGTTGCAATCGAAAAGGTTGTTTTCATAGCGTATATCAAAATTAAAGCAGACTTTTAAAATGTTTTATTATCATTAAAAATATATGCTATAATAATTTATTTCTAATGTTATTTAAATCGAATATGAAAATACAATAGTATTGCTCATTATTTGTTAGTAATTTTAACTTATGGCAAAATGTGTTTTGTGAAAAGGATTCTCATGTCTAAAGCAGTTAAGAAAACCTTGTATTGTATCATATATTTCCAACAAAACTCATGTAGTCAAATACATTTCCGTAAGAAATTCTATGCAATGTGTAGCATATCTTAATATGAAGGTACATAACGGATAGAATATTATGCACCTAGCTCTGAACACGTGACATCAGTCACATGACAATCTTTCATGACACATTCTCTTGCAGGCCACACCACATAGACTCTCGCACACCACAGGAAACATTATCTCATACACCAAATGACCATTGTTTACCATTCTTTTTGTTCATCACTCTGGCCTAAAATGGATTTCTCTCCCAGCATTCACTTTATGTTTTAGATCTTGGGCATATTGTTTGATGAGGTTTTATTTTTGTCGACTGGAAATGAAGAACTATCGAACCCACAAATGCTTTTTCATTTACTTACAGCATTGACAGAAATATCAAACGTTTCTTCGGTTATTGAGACATTGTAAGTATCTCCGCAGGCAAAAACCGGAGCATGATCATTTTCATCTTTGACATGAATTGTTACAAATGAGGAGGCATTGCACACCGGAATACCATTGTCTGAGATGACAATGGTAAATGTGTATTCTTGTCGTTCTTCAGCATCCAAATGTGATGTTGTACGAATAATTCCTACATCTGGGACAACCATGAATGGAACTATAAACAAAAGAAGACACATATATCATTTCAGCATAAAGATGGGAAGACATACAGAGAATAGGGATAGAATTAAGATTAACTACTTTACTAGAGAGAAGAATGAGAAATGATTTAATTGAAACTTTCAGCATACTTAATCGCATTTCTATGGTGGCCATTTAAAAAATATTTCTCCTCGATCTAAAAGATTATTGTCAAGACAAATAAAACACCAAGATCTCTTTGCCAATTGAGTTGTTTTGGCTGATAGAGTAATATATTTTAGAAGATTTAGCAGATCAGATTAAGAATAACAATAGTTTAAAACATTTTAAGATGAAAGTAGATGAATTAAGAAATAACGTAAAAAAAGGAATTAAAAAAGAAAATGTTGGGAACTATCAGATGAAATGTTCAACAAAATTTGGTCCGTGCATTGATATTGTATTAATTGTGTGAATTTTGTGCAATCAGAAGCGTGCAGAGGGGAGTGGCATGCAAATTAGGCATCCAATCAAATTGAAACTATCTCCCTTTCTCATAATATATCTCAATACAAGGACTTATACTTGCGTCTTTGAGGCATACAATCAAAGAGTTTGCATCACCAGACCTCTACACGCCACTGTGTGCAATGTTCATATTAGGTTGGCCAAAATGTTCGTTCTTTTTTTAAATGTCATCTTTCCGGCCAACTAAAGATCGTTTTATATTCTTATTCTTCAAATCCTGTATTTGGTGTAGCGAGTATATTGACGTCAGTGTGTAATAAGTCTCTGAGTAAAGGAGTTTTTACATTTTTGCATGTATTTCAGGCGTTGAAATGGAAGATCAATAAGACTATTAACTACTGATAATTTTGACTACAGAAAAGGAGGAAGAGCTATATAAACCTGCATAAAGATGTACCATGTATATGGGGAGAATGCTGTTATGAAACGGGTGTGTCAGAAATGGTTTGCTGATTCCGAAACAGACAATTTTCAGTGAGAGATGCTCCTCACTCTGGCTGGCCAATGATGATCAACACTGGCCAAGTGAAAGCCGTAGTTTAACAAGATTGTCGTTTGACAATCAGACAAATTGCAGACATTCTCAAGATTTCCAAATCGAACGTGGAAAATGAATTGCATTAATATCCACTTTACAAAACCGAACAAACTTTTGGCCAACCCAATATTTTGTAAGAGTTGAATTGAAGAGATAGCTAAATAATTGAGAAGATAGCTAAATAATTGAGAAGATAGCTAAATAATTGAGAAGATAGCTAAATAATTGAGAAGATAGCTAAATAATTGAGAAGATAGCTAAATAACGGCGATGTGCTAAAAGGGATAACAATCAAATAATACAAATAAGAAAGAAAGGGAGGTTTCTAGATAAAAAAAACTAGCTGAAGGATTAGCAAAAGCATTTAAAATAAATAATTCCCTTACAATTCAAAAAATGAAACAAATCTGTTTTTATTTTGCAAATAAGTTCATTATTTTTTAGAATAAATACTTCATTAATCATAAACTCTTCGAATCTCGATGAATTTCGATAACAAATAAGTAGTTTTTGTTTTTATACTTTGAAATTTTACTAGGTACATAATGCTATTACCAGTGTTGCCATCTGGCCTGCTTATGCATGAGGCTAATGCAGCACAAAATGCTAAATATTTTGATGTCTGGACCCTTTGCGAAACTTATTTTCAATGCTTTGTGCAGCGAAAAGTAAAAAAATAGTAAGCGTGTTGTGCTACCATAGTTTTCATACAGAGGCAGGCAAGATAGCAACACCATTAATAGTATCATGTAGCGAGTAAACATTTGAATTAATAATTAATAAAAAGAAGAAAAAAAACTATTTGTGTGCAATCCGAATGCACCAGTTTTTCTATTCTTTTACGTCTATTGCATTATCCCCACCAAACCCCCAAATAAAACATATTTTGAATGTTGACAATTTTTTTACTCGATGACTATTTTAAACAATTAATGCGTTAAAAGATTCCTTGTTGCAAATATTGACTTTAATGCCAAGGGCCAGCTATAGCAACTATCAATGGATTGCAAAGTATTTACTTAAGAAAACTTCAATTTTCTAAATGGACCCTATTGTTGTATTTACAAGTGAAGCATGGACTATACCGGCACAGCATGAGAGAAAGCTCAATGGTTTCGAAATAAAATGTTTAAGAACTATCCTTGAAGTAACTTTGCGAGATAGACGAAGAAATGCAGAAATCAGAAAGAGGCTTAATATTAACAGATCCATCAACGACGTTATTCGTAACAAAAGGTAACTATGGTTTGAATATGTTTTCCGGTTTCCAGCTATGTAAAGAAAGGATGTAAAAAAGATTTAATTCAAGAAAGATCACGAGGACGACCACTAAAAATATGGGCCGACGAGATAAGGGTTGGTACTGGCATGCCGCTCCTAACAGCTGAAAGACTGATCTAAGACCAGTATAAGCGGCGGAATTTTGTTTTCAAGCGTATGGTGAAGCTCTCCGGAGTATGCATAAAAGTCAAATGAAGGGCCAAATGTAAATTCATAACCCTCCATCTGCAAAAACCTGAAAGGTTTAAAACGATACCGTATTTGATGTCACTCAAGCGTAAACACATGTTTTCAATTTGTATTATTTGCATTATTCGGACTACTTTTCTCATTTGGGATATTGTACTCACGTTTCGATTGATGTTATCCCCAACCTTCGTCTTGTCGAAATCGGGAATATTTATGTCGAACTCGGGAATCTGTAGGGAATTTCGAACGGAAGGCTTCATTTAATCCAATGGGGCTAGCTCGCTCTCGTTCCGTCAGCCACGGCCGATAAGAAGTATCAAATAACTCGTAATTGTATTCTTAGTATCGCCCGTACTGAGGATTGAACCCTAAACCTCTAGAAGACTGTCACTTAGAACTGATTATTACTTAACACTTTTATCTGTTGCACCGCGGACAATTCTAGTATGAATTGTAGAAGCCTTAAACCTATTCTTGTTTAAAATGTGTAATCTTACTACTTTTACTACGCATCTGAAGGTTCACCCGAATAAGGTCGGAGGTTACACCGGCCGAAACGATCCAAGATGAGAACAGTAGTCCAAATAATCCAAATTATTAATCTTCATCTAAAAACTTCCGAAACACATATTTTCAAATTGATGAGTAAGAAATAAATATAAATATATTTTTTTGTTAGCAGTAAATACATGTGTTTGGGATATTTGAATAGAATAACGTTATTCCGGAACCAATCTATTTGAACATACGTGTTCTATAGTTTGGTTTGCGTTTGGGAATGTGCTGCACTTGAGTGACTCAGATACGGCATCATGCTGCCATTATAATTGCGGTGCTGAATGTACAGCAAGTTCGAAATTTAAAAAAGTAAATGCTGACCTTTCCCAATAAGTGAATAAGTAAGTTGCTGTGTCATGTTTTTAAAGATGTCGTCATCTTTCGCTTCTATTTTTCCGACAATGGCGCCTCTCCTCCTGTTTTCAAAGACTTCAAAATTAACAAAGGCAGGAACGATTGGTGGGTGGTTTTCTGGGACAATAATCTTCACAGTCGTCTTAGCAGATAAGCGAGGAATGCCATTGTCAAAGACTGCAATTTCCAAACTGTATTCATTTTGCATTGGCTCACGAATCAATGAATTGGCAAGAGTTAACTCCCCTTAAAAATAAAGAAGAGAAAATATGAATGCAATATTTCCATGTTCACAGTATATGTCGTCAAATACAGCTGAACATTTTTGTTATCTCAAAATAGTACATGTATGGATAGAACAATAATAGATAATATGATCATAATATAATAAAATACTAGCGTGACCCATGGGAATTCCACGGTTAATGAAAGAAAATACGTTTTAATGTCATCATTTGATTTACTTTTATATTTTTATAACTTTTAGTTAAATATAACATAATAATACTTTTCAACTTTCGACATATCAACACGTGTGAAATACTCTATTCTGTATACAACCGCCTCTCTTCTATTAGGTTTTATTCTACACCGAAAGAAATTTCTATTCTCGCACATAACAATGTAGTAAAATTCTGATAGATAAACGCCGAAACGTATTTTTTAATGTTTGTGTTTCTATAGTGTGAAAACTTTTTTTCTCAAGGTTTGTTTTGTTTTTAAAAGACAACAAGAATGTCAGTGAAAAATTCTCTTTTAAGTAATCACCATTTAAAAAAAAATACAAACACGATCCCCTCTATTTAAGACACGGGTTTTATTGTATTTTTTCGAGTAACATATTTTTTTTCGTTCAAGGCAAGGCCTTATTTTATCTGCCCACGTGTTCAGTATAATCCCCCCTGCAACGTGATGATGATGATGATGATTATTATTATTATTATTATTATTATTATTATTATTATTATTATTATTATTATTATTATTATTGTTGTTGTTGTTGTTGTTGTTGTTGTGGTGGTGGTGGTGGTGGTGGTGGTGAAGCAATTTACATGTTTTTGTTTTTAAGATGAGATATGTTTTCTCTCTCTCTCTCACTTTTAAGGACAAGTTTTACTTGTTTGTTTTTTTTTAGAATAGTTTTTTCCTCTTATGTTTTAAAAACATGTACGTGTTTTGGACATGTTTCTTTTTTGTTTTTTTAGAGATATGTTTCTCTTTTAAAAAATAAGAACGAGTTTTACTTGATTTCTGTTTGTTTTGTAGAAGAGATATTTTCCTCTTATTTAAAAATAAACAAGTACGGATTTTTGACACGTATTTCTTTTAAATTAAGTTCTCTTCTGAAAACCAGTCGCTTATTTCATGCAAAATATTGGTTTTAGTTTTAGCCTGAAATAAAGTTCAATTCTCGCAGGCGGAAATGTAGTAACAATCGTGTAGATAAGCGCTGAAACAGAAATGTGGCGATGACAGCTTTTGTGAGAAGAAACTCAACAATCTAATTCTAGAGTAATTTTACTTGAGAAGCAATAATGGCATATAAACACCAGAGAATGTTGATTGTACAGAAAAGAAGGTTATGTTATGTTTAGGAATACATGCCTCGCGATAACTTATTTACTTAAGGATGTTCGAGCAACAGCTTGCACGTTGGTGTCCCCCAATTCTGGCTCTTTTCATGGATAAGTAAAGGCTTTCCTGCGCAAAACGTCTTTGCGGGCTTCTGTCGCAATGCAGTCGGACCGATAACAAGCAAGGATTCCGGGAAGGAGTGATGACTAAATCCGAATTGCCGTCTAGAGCTTTGTTGAGATGTAGGCACCCTACTTCAACGGGGGAAGGTGAAAAAGGAGGGGACTGGCTCTGCCTGACTTCCGTCGAGGACTTTTGTCACTGATAGGTCAGCTATTGTCTTGCTGGGTTGAAAGGAAATGGGGAAAAAAGAAAAGAGGCCGGATATCAGTGTGCAAGGGTTTTTATAGGCTGGCTCACGTGACTCCTAAGAGAAGCAGGGATTGGGTTACCTGTTGGCGAATCCATAAGACCCCCCCCCCCAAAAAAAAAACAAGGCAGACAGCTAATCAGTGAGTTTTTTTTTAAACATAGTTCACCCCAACCAAAGCAGGCCGCCACTGTAGACATAAGAGGCTATGAGAAAAAGGGTGAAAGTTTTTTTGGGGGGTCAACCTAAATTGGGAGCTATGCAGCGAGATGTCTGTTTACATTTGTTTTAAATTTCTACATGTCAGTACCGTCAGAAAAACAGGGAGCAGGAAGGGAGTTCCAGAGTCCAGCAGTACGAGGAAAGAAGCTTTTGGAGTAGAAAGCTCTTCGGCATCTGGGAACCTCCACAGTGAATGGATAGGATTTGGCAGATTGTCGGGTTGGTCTAATGAAGTTACGTCGTGGGGCCACCAGATCAGCAAGTTCATCAGAGCACAATCCATTGAAATACGTGTAAAACAGGCACAAGGAAGCAACATTGCGGACAGGGACTAGAACTTGGTGGATAGTGAGGGACCTATTAAGTTGGCGCCTCTTTTTTGGACCTTGCCTCAGAGGGAGAGACTAGTGGATGATGCCCCAGTCCAGATGTGGCAACACTACTCCATGCATGAGCGGATAGTGGCTTTGAAGAGATATAGGATACTGTTAGGTGTGAGAAGTTTACTAGCACGGTAGAGCGAGCCCAATTTCTTTGCAGCATCCTTAGAAATGTATTCAATGTATTTATTCCAATTCATGTTATCTGTGAAAGTTAGGCCGAGGAGTTTGATGTACTCTCCGGTAAGGTGTTATTTGTCATGAAAATTGGTGGTTGAAGAGGTTTCTTATAGTTATTGAAGGAAAGTAGCTTTGTCTTTGCGGCATTATAAGTTACCATCCATTTTAGACCCCAATCCACTACAGACTGGAGGTCATTTTCTAAGGATTCAGCCATTGCCTTAGATATGTACGCGTCGGTTTTGGCCCACATGACGAGAGTAGAGCGTGGTGTCGTCAGCAAATCTTCCTATCTCAGTCTCATTGACATCAGGGAGGTCATTTATGAAAATCAGGAACAGTAGAGATCCAAGGATGGATTCCTGGGGTACACCAGCATTTAGGAGAAGCCCTTCATGCTAGACCTTGTCAAAGCCCTTGGATATATCAAGCGCTACCTCCCTAGCTTCACCTGCCTTGTCCAGTGTATGATATATGCGTTAAGAGATGACCGTTAAAATATCTGCAGTAGATCGTGTTTGTCTAAATCCGTATTGATGATCAGAAAGAAGTTTAGCATTAACTAGGTGCCGGACTATTGCTACATTGATTAATGATTCAAATATTTTAGCAAAGATCGGGAGTAGACTGATTGGGCGTTGGAGGTTTTAAGGTTTTTCATGATGTCTCTGACCTGAGATGGGGTGATGACCAGGTTCTCAAGTATGGCTTCAGTTTGGAATGGGAATTTAGGGAGGAGGTGGTTTGCTAAGTCTAAAGTGAAGTTTTAGGCGAAACGCTGGGTAAGTAGTTCATCTTCATCAGTTGACATGCAAACACCATCGTTGTGATTTGATAGCGGGGGAATTGTCCATTGCCCATTGTTCATCACACTATTGTAGATTTTTCAGAAATCACGAGTACCTAGTTTCTGTGACTGAATGCATTTTTTAGTTATCTCTGTATACCTTCTCTTTGCTTCATCTATCACTACTTTGCAATCATTTCTTGCCTCTATAAATTTCTGTCTATTCGCAGTTGACTTATGGCGTCCAGACTTTCGGAATGCCTTCTGCCTCTCAGGTGAACCATTGAGGACAGTAGGGGTTTCGTGAAGAATTTTTGCTTGGGGACATAAGAATCAATATCTGCTTTGACTTATTCGGTTAGCTCATTTGCACACTGATCAGCAGGGAGTGAGAATTTGAGAGCAATCGGATGACTAGTTTAAAATTATTTAAGTGACGCTACTGATACATCGAAAAGTCGAACAAGAATACACATTTCTTTAATATTACACATACAATAAAACCGTTAAAAGCACGCGTTTCCAATACGAATTTCGTGTGTTTTGGTTGTTTTCTTTCAAAAAAAAATGCAGTGCTCCATACACATGGAAAAGACGAACGAAAATAAAATTGAAAAAATAAAAAAGGTATAATTAAACAGACGAATTATGTTATTTTTAACAATGTTTGCAACAGAAGCTAAAGAGAGCCGGATGACTAAGTCTTTCCGTGCTTGAAACCGACGGTACGAATGTTGTACTATTTTTTCTGTACAAAAATAAATAAATATTATGCTCTTAATTTTTAACTTTAATTCTTAATTAATCGAGCACTCTGCTGGAATTTTTCCTACTATATTACAAAGACGTTATATATATATATATATATATATATATATATATATATATATATATATATATATATATATATATATATATAAATTATAAAAGAGAGAATGGAAAAAAACAAATAAACATAGGAAATGAAAAATCACATCAACAAGAGATCGATCGGTTTTGTCCCGATGAACAAACGGCTTCGAAAAAAACGGAAGATTTAAACTTTATTGAAAAAAATACGACAAAACATAAGAAAATAGACGCGAAGCAGGATGATTTGACATGTGCGTAACTGACTGAAAATATGTAGCGCGTGCGAACAGACGTTAATTGGAAGAAGAAAAAGGGGAAACATAGATAATATCGATAAAAAGTAAGCAGTACTTAGTTCGGGTCGGGGTTAATAGTGCATTGGCGGGGTATATTACATTGTTTCAGTGCGATTTTTGCACGATTTTCTGTTAAAGAGTAATAGCCAAGCCTGCGCCTAACATAATATGGTGATTAGAAAAAGCACGAGAAAAAAGTAGCGTTCGATGCACTTGCAGCGTAGGGGATAGGATTCAGTCTTAAGGAGGGTGCAGTTTGTTAAATATATAATAGACCTTTTGTATCTATTTTATCTGATGATCAATCTTTCTAAAATTATTAACAACAATTACAAAAACATTTAGACAGACTTATTTTTATAAACAATACAAGAATTCAAATTTCATGTATTAAAAGAATAACATTTTAAAAGCAACGTGAAACCGGATCTGTAGATAGGTAACCGTTTGGGAATACTAGGTGCCGTAACTTAGGACTTGGTCGTGGCTGTAAAGTAACATTCTCTAATACAATTTCCATGAGATAGTAGGGTAAACTTGACTCCCAAGCCTTGATAAGACAAATAGTCTAGAAGAATGGAAAAACTACGGAATTACATTAGTCTTTCTCAGCTTATTCCAGCATTACTTCCGTTGGTCTTGGATTTCTCTTTTGAACTGGAATTAATTGATGCCGGATCAGGAGTAATATAGTTGTGGTTGCGCAACACTTGCTTCACTATAAACTATTCGTTTCATAGGAATTCTTTCAGCGAGTATCATTGTGTCGAGATAGGGGGAAGTCAACAACAGCATATAAATGGAATGATAATTAGGTAACTGTTACACAATTTGCTTAAGCTGATCCGATTGTGTACCAATCTTAAAGGATTGTGTTTCATTTTCCTTGTATCTTCAACATAACCTTGTAGATTTTCTTATGGGAGTCGCTTCAAACAAGGTATGAATACACTTGATGTAAGGAGCTAATAATAATAAAAAGGGAGACGAAGGTTGAATCACTTCAAGAGAAACGAAGCATTCAATCCCCTGGACTCCAAACAAGCTTGCCCAATAGGGATGGAAGTGACTACAAGGCTGACTGACAAAAAGTGTTCCCCATAACTGGTTAAATAGCGGACCATACACCGGTGTTTTTATTGTGATACTATCACAATATAATATCGATTGAAAATTAAAAGAAAATCCTCGAAGAAGCAACAGGAGCAACGTACCGTTTTCTTATGTTGTTCAATAGTAATGGAAGGTTGGGTACTACTCCAGGGTTTGCGCCTAATTTCCGTGACTGCTCGGCCGCATCGATCTGACAGGTTACGGAAGCGTCCAGAGCTGCCGAGTCGAAAACAAGGCTGTAAACAAAACTGGGAGAAAAAAAAAGCTGACCAATCAGGATGCTGCAAGGCAGTTTATAGCAAGCAGCCGATAAAAATTGGAAAGAGACGCTAAGCCAAACTAAAAAAAATGAATTTTCAGCAATTGTGTCAGAGCCTAGAATCTCCGGAGCAGGTTATGAATTTCTGCCATCAGAAATCTCTACTGCCCACCAGAATGCGGTGTAGGCGATGCGCACGACTTTGCCGGTTGACGGCAAGACAAACAATATCGGACAAATATGCATGGAGATGCCCCACCCAGAAATACAGGGCTTGGGGTGTCTTTGCGATCGGGGACATTTTTTTCGCGGTCAAATCTGGAGATAGCGACCATACTGACGATGATCTATCTGTGGTCCCAGGCTCCTCTTCTGCCTGTCTTTCGCTAAGCCCCCCCCTCCCCCCAAAAAACAAGCGCTACCTCTCCGGGAAAAGATACAGAATTCCCCCCACCACCACCTCTAAAAATTTTATAAAAAACAAAAAGACTTGCCTAATTTGAAAATAAAAAGACTTGCCTAATTGAAAAAAAAAGTAAAAATAAAATGGTTCAAAAATAAAAAAAAGTTTATTTATTTCAGCTATGGGTTTGTTCATTTCTTTCATTTTTTAATAAAAATATATGCATTTCTTTCTTTCCGTATTCATCGTCTTATATTGTCGTCTGCCAACGTTCCATTTGTTTTTTCACACATTTTGCGGTTTTGTTGATACAGCCTCGTTTTCGTCTCGACAGCCTCGTTTTCGATCGGCAGGTCTCGAACGCTTCCGTGACCTGTCGGATCGCTGCTGCCGAGCAGTCACGGAAATTAGGCGCAAACCCTAGAGTAGTACCGAAGGTTGAAATGCTTGTAAAATCCTAGAAGAAATTAAGACGCAGCATTTAAAAATGATTTTCAAACAGTCTACAACTTTCAAGTCTCTGTATCAGGATTTCTCAATCAATGTCTCCCAGAACCATAAGATTTCGTAAATGGACCTTAAGGGTTCCGCAAGAACAAATGAGATATGCTAATGTATTTTAGGCTTTTTATTTAATTTCATATGCGTAATATTATTAAACACGCACACCATATTCTTGGTTATTGTAATATTATAATATAGACCTCATCATATCGAATTATTGTTAAAAGATATGACAATCATTAAAACTATATTTAGTGATGTTTGCACGGCGCCGGTGTGAAACCGCCTTCATTAGTCAGTAGCAACTCAGTACGACAGAATTAGTACGTGACTGATTTTTGAAGAAGGAACATTCCGAATTATTTTTTTATAAATATATATATATATATGAAAACGAAATTACAATGTAAATCAAATAAAACTTATTTATTTTCCTAAATATATAATACTTTTGTTTATGGGATATGTTAAAAAAATCTGCCGAGGTTATGCAGAAAATTGTAAACAATGCTTGTGCGAACGGCTTCTTTGTGACATGTAACTTATTTTAAGGGTTACACAACGGTAAAAATGTTGAAAACGTTAATTTGTATAAACTGTAGAATCTATTGTGCAAAAGTTCGCAATCTTCATCCCCATTGAATGATCGCATGGGAACATCAAAATATTTTATTTGTACCTCGTTTTTTTAACCCATATTTCATTGTTGTGGTAGATTACCATTTTACGACAATGACAGATAACGCCTCATCTTCTCCAAAATATCTATAATTAAGAGCCTTTGTGCATATCTGTAACGTAGATATACGAGTAAGCACTTTTAGTTTCGTATCATTATAGATTTCAATGTTATTAAACTATTTAATACAGTCAGTTACGATACTGATCACTGCTATCATGAAGGATTCAAATATCACAACGTGCAATGTAACTTACTTTATTATCCATGTCTGTTTTTCATGACAAATATTACTAAAAACGTTTAAGGATTATGAAACCTTCTTTTTTGATGAAATGTTCAATTCGATCGGCCAATTTCAATTCATAAGCTGTTTTTTCGTCTTTATTGTTAATTTGTTTTTCACACACAAGTGGGGATTTCTTTTTTTTTCTTATTTCATCGTGCAACATTTGCTTATATTTGTGTGGAAACATTTGATATAGATTTTTCGATTTGACAAACACCTTTGGGGATTTCGAGATCTAATGTAAACTCTTTTCAATTTCACTTGAAATAGATTCTTCAAAACTATTTTTGAATAGTTATAGATATTTTTTTCAGATCTTTAATAAAGGCTTTGTCGGTCGGTCCGTTGAAATAACTCGCAGATTGAATGGACGCATCTTGTTCTAGATGCGTCCAAGCATATGTGTATACTTCTATATCCGTCGCACAATCTGTCATGTTTAATATTTTCGTTGGTCTGTTATTCTTAAGTTTCAAATAGCATTTTACTCGGTCTGTCACACTTAAGTTTCTGTAATGAAATTAAAGGAACTCCTCTTAAACAAGACCACAACAAACAATCACAAATCTCAACTTCAATGTTCTCTCTCAGCTGTCAAAAATTCAACTGCCCGTCATCCCCAATTCGTCTTTCTGAAAGTAGTTGTTCTCATGCAAATGAATGCAACAGATAAAATATCGAACTACGAACGCAAGTGCCCAACATACGAAACAGTCCATGTCCAACATACGAAACAGTCCATGCCCAACATACGAAACAGTCCACGTCCAACATACGAAACAGTCCATGTCCAACATACGAAACAGTCCATGCCCAACATACGAAACAGTCCATGCCCAACATACGAAACAGTCCATGCCCAACATACGAAACAGTCCATGCCCAACATACGAAACAGTCCATGCCCAACATACGAAACAGTCCATGCCCAACATACGAAACAGTCCATGCCCAACATACGAAACAGTCCATGCCCAACATACGAAACAGTCCATGTCCAACATACGAAACAGTCCATGCCCAACATACGAAACAGTCCATGCCCAACATACGAAACAGTCCATGCCCAACATACGAAACAGTCCATGTCCAACATACGAAACAGTCCATGCCCAACATACGAAACAGTCCATGTCCAACATACGAAACAGTCCATGCCCAACATACGAAACAGTCCATGTCCAACATACGAAACAGTCCATGCCCAACATACGAAACAGTCCATGTCCAACATACGAAACAGTCCATGTCCAACATACGAAACAGTCCATGCCCAACATACGAAACAGTCCATGCCCAACATACGAAACAGTCCATGCCCAACATACGAAACAGTCCATGCCCAACATACGAAACAGTCCATGCCCAACATACGAAACAGTCCATGCCCAACATACGAAACAGTCCATGCCCAACATACGAAACAGTCCATGTCCAACATACGAAACAGTCCATGCCCAACATACGAAACAGTCCATGTCCAACATACGAAACAGTCCATGCCCAACATACGAAACAGTCCATGCCCAACATACGAAACAGTCCATGTCTAACATACGAAACAGTCCATGCCCAACATACGAAACAGTCCATGTCCAACATACGAAACAGTCCATGCCCAACATACGAAACAGTCCATGTCCAACATACGAAACAGTCCATGTCCAACATACGAAACAGTCCATGCCCAACATACGAAACAGTCCATGCCCAACATACGAAACAGTCCATGCCCAACATACGAAACAGTCCATGCCCAACATACGAAACAGTCCATGCCTAACATACGAAACAGTCCATGCCCAACATACGAAACAGTCCATGTCCAACATACGAAACAGTCCATGCCCAACATACGAAACAGTCCATGTCCAACATACGAAACAGTCCATGTCCAACATACGAAACAGTCCATGTCCAACATACGAAACAGTCCATGCCCAACATACGAAACAGTCCATGTCCAACATACGAAACAGTCCATGTCCAACATACGAAACAGTCCATGTCCAACATACGAAACAGTCCATGTCCAACATTTGAAACAGTCCATGCCCAACATACGAAACAGTCCATGCCCAACATACGAAACAGTCCATGCCCAACATACGAAACAGTCCATGCCCAACATACGAAACAGTCCATGCCCAACATACGAAACAGTCCATGCCCAACATACGAAACAGTCCATGTCTAACATACGAAACAGTCCATGCCCAACATACGAAACAGTCCATGCCCAACATACGAAACAGTCCATGCCCAACATACGAAACAGTCCATGTCCAACATACGAAACAGTCCATGTCCAACATACGAAACAGTCCATGCCCAACATACGAAACAGTCCATGCCCAACATACGAAACAGTCCATGCCCAACATACGAAACAGTCCATGCCTAACATACGAAACAGTCCATGCCCAACATACGAAACAGTCCATGTCCAACATACGAAACAGTCCATGCCCAACATACGAAACAGTCCATGTCCAACATACGAAACAGTCCATGCCCAACATACGAAACAGTCCATGTCCAACATACGAAACAGTCCATGTCCAACATACGAAACAGTCCATGCCCAACATACGAAACAGTCCATGCCCAACATACGAAACAGTCCATGCCCAACATACGAAACAGTCCATGCCCAACATACGAAACAGTCCATGTCCAACATACGAAACAGTCCATGCCCAACATACGAAACAGTCCATGTCCAACATACGAAACAGTCCATGCCCAACATACGAAACAGTCCATGTCCAACATACGAAACAGTCCATGCCCAACATACGAAACAGTCCATGTCCAACATACGAAACAGTCCATGCCCAACATACGAAACAGTCCATGTCCAACATACGAAACAGTCCATGCCCAACATACGAAACAGTCCATGTCCAACATACGAAACAGTCCATGCCCAACATACGAAACAGTCCATGCCCAACATACGAAACAGTCCATGCCCAACATACGAAACAGTCCATGCCCAACATACGAAACAGTCCATGTCCAACATACGAAACAGTCTATGTACTTCGAAGCTGGGAACCCTTCATTTTCGTCTGCATTGTTACAGTAGGCCGCATTTAATCCTCCTTTATTTTAAAGCACAGTTTCCAAAATCATTTTTGTCAGTCTGTCATGGTTATGTTTGAAAAAACATTTTTATTTCTAAACGAATGAACGCTTCTTACAAATATCCGTTTTTTTTTGTTCAAATGCCGATTAAATTGGATTCAAAATCTCCCATCTCTTTTATAAATGGAGGATGTTGTTCCGTGCAGAAGCCGTATGTTTCCCAAGATGTCTATGGCGTTTTGTTTTATATAAAAATTGCATGACCTTCCTGCGATATTAATGATTCAATTTTGTTTTTCTAAACCAAGTAATAGATACAGGTAATGGCCAGGTATAAGACTATTTTAGCATGAGTACTTGATATTCAAGTAAGTGACAACATGTGAAACAGTAATGGATATCATGCTGTACCAAAAAAGTAAATGAAATATTTCAAATTGGCCAGTTTTAATATTTGACCATCCGAAATGAGTATTAATATAAACTGAATCGTTCTTATAAACACTTTTAGCATCACATTTACCATTATTTATGAAACCCAGACTATTTTCGTTAGGGTAAGCCCTAATCGCCAATAATCTTGTACATGTCTCCAGCTCTTCTAAACACTACCCCGTCTAATAATACTCAGCCATATGTGACAATCGTATATACGTATACTCACAATATCATATTGTAATTGTTTTCCCTCTTCGTTCCTACTACTGGGTTCTTCGTGAAATCACTATTTTATTTTTATCTAACAAACTGACATATGTCACTGAATGTGCAAAAGTAGGCGTGGCTTATATGGACTATCGTTATTAAAGGGAACTAATATAAATGTTATAATATTAGTTTCCGTTTAAATTTGTGTTTGCAAAATAAACTCCTAAAGTTAATCTCTTAAAGAAAAAAAACACATGAAAAAAATATCATGAAAAATGTTATCATAGCGGCTAATAAAAACAAGAATTCAGTGAAACTTCAAATTTTAAGAACATAATTGTTAAACTCCCTTGAAAGATGAATATCAGTTTTCTGGAACTATTTAAAAATAATTAGTAAATTAAAGTTTTAAGATACTGAGTTAAAAAATGTACCTACTTCTTAATAACAATTGCATAATTATCTAAAAGAAGTGAGAGTTAAGTTAAAAACGGTCTTCGGTCAAATGTAAACAAATTAGCCACCGACATTCAGAAATGTATTGAAGACAATAGCTGCAATAATATTTCGTTTTATTATTTTTAACTTCACATAGAAGAATGGTTTTGTAATAGTTCATAGAAATTGAAAAAATATTATACCTTGCTCTGTTTATTTTTTAAGGTAATAAAAAAGTTAATTAATTTAAGTACTCCTATTTTGTTTTAATAAAAAAAGAAATGCTTATTTAATTAGAATATTTTTGAATGTACACAATTAAGATTTTATTTATTTTTTTATCTAAAACGATTCATATATAACTTGGTAATAGTTTTAAATTCAGCAATACTTTGAAATTATTGATGACATCGTTGGCAACTACCGTCTGTTTACCAATGTTTTTCCGTAGAATTTGAAATACAAATTTGTAACATTTTGTTAAAAATGTATTATTTCATTTTCGGAACGAACTGTTTACTGCGGCAATTTTATCATTTGTTTGTTTACATTATGATTACAAACTTTATCAATTGCGTTAAACGTATCATAACGATAATTCTATTTAATTAAAACTAAAAGCGCATTCTAAGTGTGAAAAAGTCAATTTAATTCAATAATTACACTGATAATTTAACTATTTATTGAAAAAAAAAAGAGCTAAAACAAGTATTTATTAATAATTAAATAAAATTCAACTTTGAAATGAAAATTATTACAAAAAATACAAACTTACATATTATTTTTCCAAATAATGTTTATCTATTGACAGTGATTAGTGAAAATGGCGGATTGCTGATTCTCTGAAAATAAAATTTGGATGACGGCGGGTGGCAGGTACTGAGTGGCGGTGAAAATCCCGTCTGTTTATTATAGCACTGTCCTACCATAGATTTTGAAGTTAATCGTTAGTAAAAAGTAGTCCATTTTTTAAATTAATGTTACAGAATGCCTCAATATCTGATTATTTTCCATTTATTTTCGTTTTCAAGATAAAAAATTCCTACGCTGATGCCTACATGTTCATGTGCAAAAGGCAAATATTAAAAAGTCGAGTCGTGTTATGTTACGTAAAATGTTATCGTATTTTTACGATAATGATAATATTTTTTTAATATATTTAGAAAAAAGCCTCCAGATTCCATGTTTAATTTCTCGAATCAAGGATAGTATTTAATAATACTGTATTCATTTTATATTTTTATAAAAATAATAATACTATTATTTTTAAAAATAATAATACTATTATTTTTATAAAAATATAAAATGAATACAGTATTATTAAATACTATCCTTGATTCGAGAAATTAAACATGGAATCTGGAGGCTTTTTTCTAAATATATAAAAACTATATATAAAAAGATTTTTATTGTTAATATCCACGGTGCTTTATTTTCATTAAAAATTATGTTTTTTAGTACCCTGCGATATAACTTAAGTAAAGGTGTTCTTTGTTTACACTAAATAATACATTTTAACTAAGATTTCTAATAAAATAATGGGTTCATTATATTCCATGATCATTAATTAATAAATACTGAAAATGTCATTAAAAATGGTTGATTTTCTGAATTTTGGTGAATTTTTAAGGTCAATATTTTGTTAAATGTGGGGGATCGGCCATTCATTTTGCCCATACCTAACGCCATTTATTTAAATCTATAGTTTATAGTCTAAGTCTATACTTATTATGTTAGTTTTGATTTAATATTATTCGACTGGACGAGTGTTCAAGAGAGATGGAAAAACATTATGTTAACTTGGGACACCCGACACTATAAAAGTCCGATTTTCATAAATACTTGTTGGGTAGGTTTCACCAAGTGCATACATTCTTTGACAATTATGTGTTGACCCGCTTTACACTCTAACTACTAAAATCAACATCACATACATTATGTGACACATAAATTAATTTCCTACATCATTTAGTTTTCTTCTTTCCTTTGCGTTAATATCGAGTTAGGGCAAGGTCCGCAATAATGAATATTTGCTTCCACTTGGGCTTGGTTCGGATGAAGGCCGTTTTTTAGGACATCATTGTGCAGGGTATGACCATCTTATCATCGGCCTTCCTCTCGGTCGCTTCCCATCGACTTCAAATTTAAATGTGAGTTTCGCGACGGTGTCGACTCTCACCACATGTCTAAACCACCATTCTCTCATCTTACCATCGATTAGCGCGATGCCGTAGCGCCTTCAGATGTCGTCATTACAGACATGTCGATTCTATCAGATAGAGCATTTTAGTTTCCATGCTCCATCTGATAGAATCGACATGTCTGTAAGAATAAACAAAAGTCGTCAAAATAATATGAGTTTAATTGATCTAGAATTATTTCATTCTAGATCAATTAAACTCATATTATTTTGACGACTTTTGTTTATTCTGACAGGCTGTGCGTATGTCGACACTGTCACTAAAAGGGTCAATATACTTATTGCTAAAAATAAGAAATTTAACAATATCTATGAAGTAAATAGTTCACTTAATTACATCTTGCTGAAGGACTTGTTTAGACTTAGTTTTCAGCTTATAATACAGAATAATATTAATGTTATAATATAGATTGTGACTATAATACAGTGAAATCCACTTATACACTACTTGATTCAGTTCTATAGGAGACCAGGCGAGAAGAGAAATGTAATTTAAAAACCATACATATATTGGCTTCCATCACCACGACAGCAAGTTCACGTCAAAAATAATTGGCACTTCTGCAATATTATGGCCTCTTGAGAGATTGAAGTAACCAGGAAAAGGAGTTTCAGTCTAGAAGTTGCATTAAAATAATTATTAAGGTATGGTTACATTAAAGCGAGAGAATAAAACAAAGGATTGTTTGTTGACAAAGCTAGATGTCATAATCACTGAATAGATTTCCCATCGCGATATATCCAGGGCTTTGTTTGAGAGTGGCTTCCACTATCGCTACTGCCTCTCAAATTTGAGGTGGCTCCCCTTCACACTCTAAAATAGGAGCGTTTCTTTTCCCCGCACCATCTATACCATAAAATAACCCGTTGAACACATTTCCAACATTATTTTCAAATAAATCACTAAAGTGAATACTTGTCTCCCCACGAGGCTAGAGTTAGATAAAATGTCGGTTTCTAATGTGGAGAAAATCAAACTCCCCAATAAGAGCCACCCTGGATTAGAACCAAAATAAAAATAGCCTTAATATAGAATGATTTCTCCTTCATTGACCGAGGACAGAAAAGATTAATTGTAGTATCAGAACAGATACTAGACTTTCCTTATAGCTAAAGTCACACATTTCATGATTCTCAAATTAAAAACACAAATATAAAAATTAACAAAAACATTCTATAGATGTATTTTTTTACTTGAAAAAACTGAACAATATAAAGTAGATGGAAAATCTCATGCAATTTAACTGGGAGACGATAAACAAACGATTCAGTTGAAAATCTCATGCATTTTTACTGGGAGACGATACACAAACGATTCAGTTGAAAATCGCATGCAATTTAACTGAGAGACGATAAACAAACGATTCAGTTGAAAATCTTATGAAATTCAATGAGAAAAATAAATTAACTGAATTTTTATTTAATAAATTCTAATTTTATTTTTAATGAGAAAAAACTTTAGTTTCTAACAAAATCAAGAAAAATATTTATTTACACTATTCACCTCAATCGTACATAATGAAATGATATGATATAGTCAAAAAATAAGAAAACATCGGCCACACATAAATAGGAAATAAGTTTAGTTTATCGTCTTTTCAGCATTCGAAAGACAAAAGATTTTAATCTTTCCTTTGAAAAATGCCCAGTTGGTAGAGATTTTTAAAAATAAAATAGTAACACAGCACTCAATAAATCTCGAGCTTAACTAATAAAACAACAACTTTTAGGCAAAATTTGACTTCATTCATCAACATAGTCTATTTCTAGGGTGATATATTGATTCTAACGCTTATCTAAGCATTCAATTTTTGTAGAACAATTTGTCTTTGGCCCTAAAATACGCCTTAGTTTCCGATATATATCATTTCTTCATTGTAGCAAAATTTATTTCCCTGTAGCATTCTTTTGAGGTCTGCAAGCAGTCAGTAGTCGCTGGGGCCCAAACCTAGAGAATAGGGTGGGTGAAGAAGCAATTTGAAGTGCAATTGATGTAGTTTTTTCATCGCTGCGCTTGACTTGTGACACACTGCATTGTTTTGGTCATAGAGCACTTCTTCTTCTTCTTCTTCTTCTTCTTCTTCTTCTTCTTCTTCTTCTTCTTCTTCTTCTTCTTCTTCTTCTTCGTCATCGTCGTCGTCGTCGTCGTCATCATCATCATCATCATCATCATCATCATCATCATCATCATCATCATCATCATCATCCGGTCTTACTATTTAAGATGTTGTGAGTATCCTGGACTCCAGGGTGGGCAACACCAGGCAACGCCTCACACCTACTCTCCATGCGGTCTGATCCAAAGGGTTGATATCAGTCATGTTGCATGCCGTTAAATCATTTCTGATGCACGCAAACTTGTTTTTCTTTAGTCTACCGTGCACTTTAGTGCCAGGGATATCCAAGCGTGTTATAGATTTGATGCAAGAGGTAGCACGATCAAACCACCCGAGACGTCGAGTGCGTAAGGCATCCATAATCCCGCCAATGCTAAGTTTCTGATGAAGCACGGTTCCTCTTCCACCGCACATCCACCTGATCGAAGCAAGGTCATTAGGCCGAAGCCGTTGCAGATCAGTAGTGTATGTGGATCATGTCTCGTCGCCATTCAAGATGGCAGAGCGAACACAGGTTGAAAAGACTTTGCCTCGAATCTTGAAGGAAACGTGCCTAGATGCAAGCAGTGAACACAACAGCGAGCAGTAATAGCACGTTCGCAACCACCAGCAGCGTTCAACATGTCACCAAAGAACGTATGAGAGTGACAAACTGTAGACAAATGCTTCTTGTATTAATATGACTGATTTTTATGTGTACCAATGACAAATAGTAGAATATAAACAACTCGCTTCTTCTACGAATCTGTACCAAGAACACTACGCTAGACAATTCCCCCAGCATAAGGTATCCACCACCACCACATTATACCTGTTAAATTATGTTTCATATTTTCTTTAGATGAGGACTTATAACTTTTATTAATTGGATTAATCGTTGGGCGTTATTCTCACAACGTAATATTATAATACATACAAATAAGTAGGAACACTACACATCTATAATAATACATACAATTAAGTAGGAACACTACACATCTATAATAATACATACAATTAAGTAGGAACACTACACATCTATAATAATACATACAATTAAGTAGGAACACTACACATCTATAATAATACATACAATTAAGTAGGAACACTACACATCTATAATAATACATACAATTAAGTAGGAACACTACACATCTATAATAATAATACATACAAATAAGTGACAGTCTTCTAAAGGTTCAATCCTTACTAAGAATAGAATGGAAATTGCTTAAGATTTCTCCCTGGTCATGGCAGACGGAACGAGAACAATCCACTCCCATGGATTAAATAAAGGGTTCAGTTCAAAATTAGGCATAGATTCCCGAGTTTGACAAGACGTATCTGAAGGTCGGAAGTTACCAAAAGCCAAAACCTTGTGAGAATAACACCCATGATGAAAACAGTAATTCAAATAATCTAAATAATACTAATTGTTATCCCTCTCTATTATACAACATTAATCTCCGGTTGGCATGTGTATTGTATTTTATCCGCCGGAAGTGATTTTCACATACTTTTGTCATTTCCCAGGCGATGAAATTCACATATAAGCATCTCTCATGCAAAACCGTTTACGCTGATTTTATATTTTAATCTAGAAATGGACATTTAAAAAAATAATTTTTTGAAGAAATATCCATTAAATTTTGTCTTTTTCATGAGTTTCTGTACATGAAACTTTAGCAATAAATCACTTTTCTTTTCAAACTTAATTTAAATAATGTTAACTTAAAAAGCAGAATTAATGTATATGGAAGATTTATAGCTTAGCCTGAGAGGTTCAGGCTCCTACATTTTATGCAAAAATATGGGCTTCATATTATTTCAGCAATAAATGACCCATAAGAGGCTGATATGCCGTAAAACAAACCAATCGTATTATTTGGATTATTCGGACTAATATTATTATCTTGGATTAAAATCCAAGATAATAATATTAGTCCGAATATTTCACAACATTTCGGCCGATGTAACCTTCGATCTTCTCAATGTTTTCGAACTCGGGAATATTCATGTTGGGGTAGATTGTTATCGTTCCGTCAGCTATGAACGGGTATAAGTCATTTTTGGTCTTAAGTCTTAAGTCATTTTTGTTATATTCTTAGTTAGTATCGCCTGCACTGAGGATTGAACCTTCAACCTCAAGAAGACCCTGCCTTAGAACTGATTACTACTTACACCTTCATCCATTTCACATCAAAATACAAATTATTAATCCTAATCTAAAAAAATCCGAAACGAAGGATGGGTTTCATCTAACAGAAATCTTTTTTAAATCAGCAGGTAGATATTTTTAACAAGGAATATACAACTATGAAACGACTAAAAATCGTTCCAGTCTCGCTTTATATTCCTGGCACCGACTCGGTCTGAATCCATTAAAATGCAATTGGCAGATTCAACTCAGTATATGTGCAACACATATTTGAGTAATACAAATGGAATTTTGCGCAGCAATTATTGTAGTTTTGTCAAGAAAAAAATTCTATTATTTGAGAGTTTTGTAAAGCGAATGACTGATTTTGAGACCATGCCATGGCAGAAACTTGATTAAATCCGTTAGATAATAACTAACCTGAAGTAATTTTGTTCAAAAATTATTATTGCATTATCAAAATTAAAAATGAACAGAATTTAAAACATGTTTAGTCTATGTTGTCGACTTTAGTAGTTTACCGTTGCCCTATTTATCGCCGCTCTATCAATGAAACATTAGATACAAGGTTGGTATTATGAGAGGATATCCAGCTCCCCAAACAGGGACACTGTGGATAGGACAAATATAAAAATAGCCCCATTCCAGAAAGATTTCATCTTCTGAAGAAGAAAAAATAGATACCACACTCCTATCCTTACACAAAGGCCAGATAATTCCAGTCAGTTTGCTTTCATATTACGTAAATTCGTTTTAAAAATTTAGATCTATTTGGTTAACACAATTCTTCTTTTTGGGTGGTGAAACTTCACGAAGTTCGTGCGCCATGATATTCGTTCACTCACTGCGTCCAGAAGCTTCAATCCCGAGAGGCCAGTGTCCTACCCCAGAAAAGTCCTGATTATAATATGAGGCCTCTCTAGCCGTCGCTTAACCCCTGGGAACTACCGAAGCACTTTTACAAAAGGTTTATCATCTCGATATACATGTACAACCAGCATCAAAAGTCGACATTAAACAAATCTGGGACAAAATACTTCGATCACCCGTGCTACAAAATGGGTCAAACATGATATATTTGATTTTTTATGACGTTCGATTAGTTTAAAACAAATAAGGGCAAAAATTTCAATAACGTTTTTTTGAAAAATGGAAACTGAAAGATTTTAAAATATTGTCTAAAACTGAACAAACATTAAAATTCAATGAAACAAAACAAACTTACAACTTAGTTAAAATAAACAGTCAATCTAAAAATAGTAAGAAATCGATATTTATTTTCCTTTCTCATTCCATCGTTAAATTGCTTATTAAAAAGAGAGGAGGAAGAAGAGTACTTGCCAATGAAAACGTTTGAAATATGATTTACTACCACTGAATCTCGAAAATGTCCCCTATTAAATTTGTTCCGGGTGTTTATAAGTGGCAGTGTCAGTAACAACTGTGTATGTCAGTAACAACTGTGTGTGTCAGTAACAACTCGTCTCTGCTTCTCTAAATGTGACTAATCAAAACAAAATATTGAACAAGATTAAATATTAAAATCGATTCGAAATACACCTTTACTTTTTTTAAGAACACGGGCCAATATTTGCCATAATGAACTTGCGAAACAGAATTAAGTATATACCTTGTATTTAAAAAAATATTAACACCAAAGAACGATTGAATAGCCTGGCTCTACTTTTTATATAGGATTAGTTAGACGTATGGTTTTCAACTGAAGTCTACGAGAAATATAGTACATTTATAATATATATTGATGTGTGGTAGGGGAGTACCCTCAAAACGGAAGTGATAATTGTACTAGCAACAGTTACTACAATTATCAAGAGAATGCGTATTTGACGTTTAGGCTGTGTTGCATATAAATGCTTTACTCGGTGTTTAAACCAAGTTGCGTTTATTTTTCTTCAAGTAGAGTCGGATTAATTACATTCAAGTGTTCAGTGTTTATTGCGTTGAAAGTGTTTCTTTTATTTTGAAATCGGTATTTCACACAGGCTCGCTTAGTGAATCACTTTTAATGAGCGCGAATCATTTTCATTGATTGAAAAATGTCGAATTAACATTTTTATGTGAAATGATGTTTTTTTTCAGACGTCGCACGAATCTATTGATTGGACGATCTCCCATTTCTACTCGATATAGAAACGAAAGGAATGTAAAAGAAAGAGTGAATTAAACGAACGGAGAAAGATTATGTTATATAAGCTAATCACTTGTTACGTTCGTTACAATGTATACGAGGGGGTAACACGTGTGGATTTTAATTTGAAGTTAATTGATTTATTTTGATCTTAACGTCATAATGTTAGATTCTAATTGACATCAGATTTCTTTCGAATTCACAAAACTACTGTCGTTCGTGTGCGGATGCTGTGAGAGCAAAATGAAAAATGAATAATAACACCTCGCGCACATAGCTTCGAGTACCTTTTCCGATTTAAAAAATAGAAGAAAGAAAAAGCAAAACATGTTAATTAAGGAATTAATTAGAGATGTTGCTGCAAGAATGTCACGGGTAAATAAAAGGACTCACTCGCCGACCAAAGGGCAAATTCCAGCACAGATTGCCCCTAACCCTAAACCTAAATATCCCGATTCTACAAGCCGCAGTTTAATCCGCCTGAACCCGCAAGATAATTTTTAACTTTCCATTTGATTTTTGAAAGACAGATTTTGATTCTTTTTTTTACATTTCATCGGCAACGTTTTATTATTTATTATTTTTTCTTCCACATCCATTCGCTATTTCTTGCAAATATTTGCAGTTTATAATGATAATGACGAATTTGAATGAAATTCAAGATTTTAGCATTTAAAGTCTGAACATAAAATAACCAATGTCTTATGAATTCATGTACATACATGTTGTTTGAATTTCGCTCAATTCGGATATAGTTTTCGAAATGTTCAGGACGAGAGATACATGTGACAACACATGAGAAATTAACAGAAATATTACAGCATTTTTTAAATTTTTCTTGAGAGAGAGAAAGAGAGAGAGAGAGAGAGAGAGAGAGAGAGAGAGAGAGAGAGTTGGGATTAAATGTACCCTGGAAGAAAGTTTAATTTAATAAATGCAGTAACAATTGTGAAGATAAGTGCAAACTAGAAATAGGGCGAATACTATTATGAGAAGGAGCACAACAACACTTGTATATAACTTTAAACCAGTTTTACTTAGAGAGAAAAATGAAAGCATATAGATTCAACAAAACAGTGAGTTCAAAGTTCAGAAAGGAGGTAGTTAAATTGTGGTTGCGAAAATGTTCTTCGCGAGAACTTATCTTAGCAAAAATTCCGCTTCAATTCTGGCTCTTGTCGTGGGGAAGTAAAGGTTTTTTGCGGGTTCCGTCTTCGAGGACTTTTTTTCCAATGCAAGCGGGCCCATAACAACCAATGTTGGGAATCCGGGAACAAGGGTTGGCTTAATCCGAACTACCGTCTAGGGCTCTCAAGATGTAGTCTATTCAGTCCAAGATGGTGGGTAAAGGGAAAGAGTGGGAGGCTCTCTGTGACTGCTTTCGTAGGCTTAGTCACCGAAGGGTCCAGCTGCTGTCCTACTGGGTTGAAAGGAGGGGTCGAAAAGAGGAAGAACACAGCGTGCAAGCGTTTTTATGGGCTGACTCACGTGACACTTAAGGGAGTAGGTGTCTGGATGCCTGACAGCCGATCCGTGAGGCCCTTAAGAGACAAGGCAGCAGTCAATCAGTGAGGGGGGTGTTAATTAATTCAAACAGGAGAGAAAGAGAGAGAGAAATAGAGAGAGTAAGAGAGAGAGAGAGAGAGAGAGAGAGAGAGAGAGAGAGAGAGAGAGAGAGAGAGAGAGAGAGAGAGAGTGAGATCGTTTGCAATTTGTCGTTTTGTAGACAGTTTGTTATAATTTCGTCCGGTTAACGAAGAGTTACTTCATATACATATAATTCTGTCAAGATGACTGTGTGAAGAGAAAATGTCTTTTTTGGCGTTGTTCATTTTGCTACGTATGCCTGTGTCCTTCGCCATCTGCCCATCGTCTGTGGCGCCCGTAGAGGGCGTCTGTAAGGCGAATTACTTCTTTGAAGGTCAAGAACAGACGAGATAGATTTTGTGAAAAGCATATGCGTCGTCGGCCGAACTGCTTTCCTAGGCGGCCCGTGATTGGCTCATTCCCGACGAACCACATACATCGTTACAAATGGGGGCTGTTCCAAGGAAGGTGGTTCTTACGTTTTAGTAGTTTTTAGAATGGTTTAATCGGTTCGTTACAAGAACGAATGAAAACATTATTAAATACAACAAAATATTAAGAGTATTGTTCTTCAAAAAAATTTTTGTGCATTAATAAACATAAAAAGAAGCTTTTTGTCATTTTCTTATTAGATATATCAAGCCCTTTCTGCTAATGAAAAAAAGTTTGCAAATTCATTAATTTGACAGATTTCCTCATTCTCCAATGACAACAGTTTCATTCCTGTGATGTACATCTTCTATGTGTGTGTGTGTGTGTGTGTGTGTGTGTGTGAGTGTATGCAGTAAAATCAGTAGTTTTCATGACTATCTCCTTTTGGCGATATATAATTTTTTTCCTGTGAAATGGATGTGTATGCTTGTGTTTATTCTGTGTGTGTGCATTTATTACTTTTGTGTATGCGAACGTGTTTATTCACTTGTGATTCTTTCAGTTTGTGTGAGTGTGTGTATGTTTTGTGAGTGTATATTCCTACTTCTTGTAGTGTGCGTATGTGAATGTGTTCTTATTTGTACCTGGTACCCGGTGTGGCATTCGGCCTGTGGCAGAAATATGTTTATTGCGAGGGAGAACATAGTTGATAATTACATGGAGGCCACCAGATGCAATAATAAAGTTTGCAAAGTTTGATCTAAGTAATTAATTCTATGAAGTAATCGGTGTTTGCTTTAAGCAAAGCAATTAAAGAAAGAAGCATTAAAGAAAGAAGCATTATTAACATATCTGTTTATTACCCCGTAGAGCTTCCATAGTGTTAATAGTTGGTGAAGTTAAATTGTTTCATGGAAAGCATTTTTAAGTGATTATTTACGATTGTTTCTATATTACCAGTTGTCCAGGACGAACTAAGCAGTTTTAAAAATAAATTGTATCGAAGGACGTTATTATATTGGCAATAACATGGTATAACAATAACAAATGAAAAGTCACTAGTCAGAATCAAAGTTCAATTTGCCAGTTTAAATGCTGTTTAGGTCCAACTTTTAAAATCCGATCGACTTATTTTTAAAATTTTATTAACTTTTGTTCACCTCAAACAAAGCAGAACGCCACCGAGGCGTAAGGGGCTACTTTGAATTAGGGGCATTCTGAGTAGGGATTTGTGTAGCGAGATGCTTGTTTACGTTCCATTTAAACTTTTGCATGTTGGTACAGTCAGAGAAACAGGAAACAGAAAGGGAATTCGAAAGGCTAGCAGTCCGATACCAAAGCTGTTAGAGTAGAAAACCCTCCGGCATCTGGGGACCTCTATAGTGAAGGGGTGGGATCTTGCTGACTGACGTGTTGATCGGAGGTATTTATGTAGAGAGGGCACCAGTGCAACACACTTGTCGGAGCCCATTCCATTAAAGTACTTGTATAACAAGCATAAGGAAGCAATATTGCGGCGATGAGACAGAGACTGAAGCGTGTTAGACAGTGTGGGACCTATTAGATTATAGACTCTTTTTGGGACCCTGTCCTACATGTGACAACAATACTCCATGCATGGGCGAATGGGGCCTTTGTAGAGATATAGGATACTAGCAGGTGTGAAAAGTTGTCTAGCTTGGTAGAGGGAGTTAACCTTCCTTGCAGCAGCCTTAGAAAAGTCTTTTATGTATTTGTTTCAATTCATGTTCCCTGTGAATGTTAGGCCGAGTAGTTTCAATGATGAGTTCTCAATTAAGGTGCAATTAGCGATGGCAATCAGTGGTTAAAAAAGTTTCTTATAATTGTTGAAGGAAAGAATCTTTGTCTTAGTGGGATTACATGTTACCAACCATTTATGTTCCAATTCCACTGGAGGTTGTTTTCTAAGGATTCAGCCATTGCTTTGAATATGAATGTGTTCGTTTTTCCTACATATCGTTTATATAATAGATATATAACTCGCTTCACACCACAGGTATCAAGTGTCATGTTAATAAGAAACTAAAGTAAAACTTTCTATGTCAACCTGGCCTTGACCGTGAGACTTTTTACTTTGACCTTTTTAGACATTTCTTAGCTTATTACTTTCAAGAAGCATAATAAGAAAAATAAAGATTAATCTCACTCATTCCTGCTTGGTACGTTTTAAATGGTTTTCTTTAAACCTTAAGTCAATCTATAAATATTTATTAGTTCAATAACGTGATGTTAAAAATATCGGAAATTATGAATATTCATTTTTCTAAACTTTAAATCAAGCTGTAAGTATCCTAAGTTAAAAAAAATCTAAAATGATGACCGTTTTGGTTTTTTTTTTAAAGAAAATGTTATTTTTTTTTAATTAATGTTTTTACTTTTATAAAGGCAAAACATTGGATTCGTTGGGGATGGGGGGGGGGGGTTCAGACATTATTTTTCAGATTAAAAAAATACTTTTTTACCTATTGTTTTAGAAGAACATGAATTAATCACAATAGTAAACATGTACTGTTAGAGTAAAACCAAATTTAAAGCAGAAATTACTCTGGAAGTGTCAGTGTAAATGATTACTGTGTTTCGTATATAAAAAGCGCTCAAAAAGTTCAAGATTGTAGAAGTTGATGAATCAACACTTTAATCGACTAAAATACTTTATAATTATGTGTGATTGTCCAATTGGGTCGGTTAAAATGATGTCAACAATAATGCATGATGACAATAAACAATTCAAACTTCGTAAGTTCAGAAAGCAAATTATTTTCAACAATGACGTTAACGTTATTGTTGAAAATAATTTGCTTTATGGACTTACGAAGTTAACGTTCTCCAATCTCGGAATTGATGATGTAAGTACTGAATTTTTCTTGGATGCCAAATCCTAAAAAGTACCCAACATAGAAAGGAGTTTCGAATCTTTGTTTATTGAAGTCCCTTTCATTTTAGTCGATATCACCTTCGGTATGTTAAGCAGTATAGATAATAAATACATCATGAACTCTTAAATGAAAAAAAGCCTCAGAGTCTTTGATTGGAGTAATAAAAAGAAAGAAGACGGAATATAGAAATTAAATATGTATACATTAAATGAATATTGGACACGTCTTGATTTTCCAGTCTGACTGTGGACGGTTATACACTGATAAAGCCTCTTTGTAAATATTTGGTAACTTTTGTATACCATAACACTTTGTATACCATAAATATGTATATTTTCAAAATGGGCAGAAACAATTGTGTGTAAATAACGTGTTTTTGTATGAAATATGGAATGCTTTACTGAATAAATAGGATTATACGATGTTAAATCAGGAGCTCTAGTCGTATTATACACTATTGAGCTAATAAAGACATGTATATGTATATATATATGTATACACTTTTTAGTTATATTCCAATGACCAAAGGAAAAATCAATCCATTACCATAATTGTTATTTAATCATTTTTAAAAATTTCCTCATTCTTTAACTTCGACAAATACCTGTATTTTTCCTTCGTCTTACAGACAAAATTGATATTTATTTTGTTACAATTTTTAAAGTTTTCATATCTTACGCGCGTTTCACAGCTCAGTCAAGGAAAATATATAGTTTTTATTCTAACATTGCTGATCATCAGATAAATATTTAATATTAAATAAAATGGAAATAACATATCAATCCAAAACAGAAAAAAAGGAAGATGAGAAAAGCCCAAATAAGAAGGTTTGATAAAAACAATTGCAAGTTAAAAGGCATGAAAAAACTCACATCGAAATATATCTTGAATCCCACCCCAAAGGCGTTGAACCCGAAACTTGAAAGGATATTAACGTTGTCATATAGGATTCAAAACCAGTGGAGTCAGTCTCAATCAACTTTTTTCAAAACAGGACACCGATGTAATATATATATATATATATATATATTATATATATAAGATGCTACTTATGTCTAGAGGAAAACATAAGAATCTTAAAATATGATCGAAATAATCTCTTAAATAAACGAGATGAGCTTATGGCCAATGCAGTCATAAATATAAATTTAAAATAACCAATGACTAGTAATCCGATGGACCTCTAGACTTATAACGGTGAAGATACCAATTATTTACGGTACCCCCCCCCTAAATATTTATAATAATATCTGTTATAGACACAGAATTTCCGACTTGGTGATATATAGTATTTGTGTGTATGCGTATATAATGGTATTTTGAAATATTTATTTATTCAGATTATTTACTTAAAATAAGATAGTGGTAAGAAAATTTTTCTGCAGGTAATACACTAATTAATATAAGTATAAATGTCAAATATTACCACTAGACATTATTAGACTTGAATTAGGGTTTAACTATAGATTATCAAATTAATCTAAAATATAAATAAGGTAAGACTACTTTTTAGAACTCATATTGTATCAGTAAGAATATAGAGTGTTATGTAAATATTGTGTGTAGGCGTGTGGATATATATGTATGTGTGTGTATGTATATATGTGTATATATGCGTATATATATATATGTATGTGTGTGTATGTATATGTATGTATATGTTTACATGTGTGAGTAACTACATGCGTATGCATTTGGTCAATATTTCAAATAGATTCAGGGAGATATATATGTATATGTGTATATATGTATATATATATATGCATATGTATATATATGTACATGTGTATATATGTAGGTGTGTGTGTGTATATGTATGTGTGTGTGCGTATGGATTTGTATGTATACATATGTGTATGTGCGTATAATTTTATTTCAATTAGATTCTCTTTCTTGGAATCCAGACGAACTGGGAATCTATGACACGCGGTTTGTCTATTTCTTCTCTGTGCCTGGCTGCTTGTTTCTTTCTTTCTTTTCTCCTACCGAGTTTGAGAATACGAGTTTCGCTGGACGCATTTTGTCTCGGATGGAGATGTATGAATAAAAGTTGTGTATGTGATTATGCTTAGTTATGGTAATGTGTGAGTGAGATTACGTGTGTGCGTGCGCATAAGAGGTGTGCGTATTTAGTTTTGTGTATGCGCGTGAGTAAAGTTGTCTATATGTATGATATCGTCAAGTCGTATGTGTCATAATTTTGACACGGCAGTTTTTAGTTGATTAACTTAAAGACTTCGACCGCCATAGTTAAATATAAGTTTTAAATTTCCCCCTCTCTATAAAAGATGTATCAAATTGGTTGCTACCACCACTCTCTCTGGTTGTGTTTGAATTGTCGTAGGGAAATTCAATTTTCTATCAGTCTCAAAAATGTAATTGTCTGAGTGATGCTTGAAAAAACCGCACGGTTGAAATAAATTATTGCATCGACAATTATGTGATTTCGTGTTATTATATTTTATGTTATTCTTGCTCTGTTTACTACATTGAGCTCTCATACCCAGATTTCCTCCTGGAATTATTCCATTATAACACCAATATATATATATATATATATATATATATATATATATATATATATATATATATGGAAAATGAAAAGATAAAAACCAAGATTATTTCTATATTCATCAATGTTTCGTTTTTATTTCAAGACTTTCTTAAGATGACTGATTAGAAGAAATAACAGAAGTAAAATATTTGAAAATATGTGATGCGTTTTTGACGTGAAAAGAATGATTTTTGTTATCCTACTATAGAAAAAAATTAAAAAACATTATTTTCACGTGACAAACGCATCACATATTTTCAAATATTGTACTTCTATGCTATCACTTCAAATCAGTCATCTTGAGAAAGTCTCGAAATAAATACAAAACGTTGATGAATATATAAATAATTTTGATGTTTCCTTTTTCAGTTTTCATCACGGAATATTATCTCTATAATTATCACACACATTTATATATATATATATATATATATATATATATATATATATATATATATATATATAGAGAGAGAGAGAGAGAGAGATAGGGAGAGAGAGCTTATTTTGTAAGAATATCGCCAACTGCCATAAGCTTTAAGGCATAGCTCATTAGCTAAAACTAATTCGAGCTCCCGGCATTTGCAATGTTTACATTGTGATATTACATTCAGTCAGTGTTGTATGATAGCGCAGGAGTAGGATCGCCGACGGTTGAGTTTCAATCCCGGCTTGAGGCACTAACTGGTCTAGCCGCACTGATGAGCTGTGATACAGCGAAACAGTCTGTATGTGGATGACTATATATATATATATATATATATATATATATATATATATATATATATGCACATTGGTATGTGTGCGTGTGAATACATACATATGCTATGCTTATGTGCACCCAAATCTGTATCGGCGACACATGCATTTATTAGACACGCATACATATTCACATGTGAATGTTCCCGCGTCAGCATCCAATTATCCGAATACATCTATTGTTGAACTTGTTTCACGGTATTTCTGCATTGATAAGAAAGAGCACCCACCATTTCTTCTGCCAATGAACACGTTGTGTGCGACTGGACGGAAGCTTACAAGGGTTGCAGGTGGAATTTCAGTTTTAAATTATCTCCTCGACTATTTGCCATAATTCTATTCATGGCTGGCTGGGGGTGGAATGGGGTGGTCTTAGTAGAGATGGGTTTGTAACTCTGCAAATAATGTTAATGATATCCAATTAGTGCACAGAACGGAGTTTTTGTTTGTTTCTTGTAGAAATCTATTTCCTTTTTGTCGACGTACTTGTTATCTACGTTACATTAGACGATCGAGATGATGGACGCTACCGACTTGGTGGACACCTCTGACATGGATGTTGCCAGCATAGTGATGATTGTCGACATCATTGTTCCCACCAACAATATATTCACTACTGTTTAAAATTATTTTGTCATCATTTTGTGAGCACAAAGACCAACACACGCACATTCACTTTTATTTATATAAACCCCCCCCCCCCCACACACACGTGTATACATTCGCACCTGCCTAAGAGTAAGATTTCTTACTAAGGTACTAGCGGTTGGATTTCGAACCTTAGCTTGAAACCGTCACCATGTCGAACCAAACTGAGGAGCTATGATGCGACGAAGCAGGTGTCTGTGGATAACTACATTTACTGCCCACTCATGGGTTGTGCTATCTGTATGGGAGATAATGTTTTTCAAATTAGCGTTAAGCATTACTCTCCGTCATTAGAACTGAATTCTCTTGGGAACCGGTAAGGTACACAAATATAAAAACTTTATTATTTCTCTTACATTAGTGGTGTGCGAGATAGTTTAGTGTAAGATTTAAGACTACTCAACTAGAAGCTGGGTTTTGAATCTCAAATGACACCACTCGCCCTGTCTAGCTACACATTTAAACCAACAGTGCTCAATAGATGAGTAGAGCTTAGTAATAATATGAACAAATACTTATGGCAAGTTACACAGAATATTTTGTCTTTCGCTCAGTAAGAGCTCATCAGGCTTCATGCAATGATAAAATGTTTTCTTTCACTTTTATAAGCAACTTATGTCTACAGTTACTACTACCACTACCTATTACATCTCTTAGTTTATTACCTATTTACGGACTTACAGCCAGCCTTCCTTATTCACTCTCATCAGCCAATTGAACTTTTCTTGCATTTTCAGTAAGTATTGAAGTGGATACCGACATGAACTGACAACCTGGTCGTGCCACATAAGAGGGGGTGTCAACATTTAGTTAAAAAAGTACCTGGTACCTCTAAAGAAGGGGTGTCATTTCTTAAAATGAGGTAACCAAGAAAGTACTCGGTACTATTTTTGTAATTTCTTTACTTTTAGACAATAAATATAATAAATAAAATTATTCTAATTGGCAATTGATTATTATTTTGAACTCCATTGAATCTACTTGTATGTAGCAGTTAAAGGAGAGGGTGTGGGCCATTTAACTTCATTATATTCTGAAATGTATTGTTAATAGAAAAGGCATGATGATGGAATTAAGGAAAATTAAAATTCGGTAATTTTGACAAAGTAGTCAATAAAGATTGATTTTAGGGGTGTGGGGGATATTTTTAAATAACTAAAAAGATTGGAGTACTGCTAAAACCCCATTATTACATCAATACTAAGGGGACTAGACTCTCTCCAATGTTTATAAATAAATATTTATTTTAAAGAAGTATTTTTGAAGATGCCAACATATTGAGAATAAGGTAAATTAAATTGAAAAAAATAAATGAATTGCATGGATAATTGGCGGTCATATCATTTGATAAATTATGCACTTTTAGTACGATTAAAAAAAAAAATGTTTGTTATTTTTTTGGTTGCTAAAATGATTATATTTCAATGTTTTTGCTATTGTAACGTCTGTAAATGAACATTAATTTTTTTGTTTCTTTAAAATCTTTTTAAAATTTAGCTTTTGCATGAAAATAAAAAAAATGATTAAAATAAAAACTAACTAAATTGAATTTGTGTACCAATCTTATTTTGAATGTAATAAACAACCGATTCTTTACCTTATCGTAACGTACGACGAACGTCACAACAAATTGATTCGCAACTGCCCAATGAGGGAAAAGGTGACTTAAAACATGTCAAATATTTTCTTTTAAGTACATTTCCTTGTTTGTATAATCACAATAATAAAAAGAAAATTAAGGTAGAATCCCAATTCAGTAAAACTGTAAATACGATTCTAATGTTACTTTATTTACCTCTTCTCCAGTAGGTTAGACACAAGGTCAGGTGTGGGTTTGATGAAAATGTTTCTGTGGTAGGAACGTGATTCGAACTTGGTACACCGAGGTTTCCAGTCATTGTAGTTAACCACTTAGCCACCGTCACACCCGATTCTAATGTTATGTTATACAGGCTTGTTCCTATTTACTTGTCTCTCCACAAGGGCAGAGTTAGACAAAAGGTCGGTTTTTAATGTAAGGAAAATCCGCCTCCCCAACATGGGGCACTCTGGATCGGAATAAAAAATAAAATTAATAATTTTAGAGCTTTTGGTGGTGTCTCCACTGTTAACAAAAATGTACTGACTTAAGATATTCCACTTCAATGAAAAACATTGAGAAACAAGCAGCAATTAAGGATGTCAGCTCATTGCATATTAATAACAAGTACCTGACACATAATCAGTCGTGCACTAAAATTGAGACCTTGCAAAAGAAAAAAATAAATTTAACAATTGAAAACTTTTGCCCCAAAATAAAATCCTGAAAAGCGTGTTATTATAAGCATTGCCAACAATGACATTCGAAGACTCCATTCATTGTTTAAACATGCATTAGAGAATAAGAGAAGCGTTGAATACATTTTAGACAATTGTACACAAAGCCGTCAATGGGCTCTACAGATCTAGATATAATTCGAATAATAAAGATCTGGCATTTTTAGTATTGAAGTTTGGTTGCCCTTCGTTACTCGACATGTTACATCAGGCAAAATGTTTCCCTAGCACATCAGTTGCTTATCGAATGAATAAAGAGTGCCATCCCATCAAGAGTGTACATGTCTGTGACCGAATGCTTCAAAGCCAATTTTCAAAAAGACTTTTCTCAAGAATATTCCATTTCCATTAAATGAGATTAAATATAAAATCAGATATGATCCAATAGTTAATGAACCTGTTGGGTTATGTTACCAACAGTGTAATGAGGTTGGCAAACATGTTTCTTCATTTCAAGATGCTGACTTGATCGAACAGAAGTTGGCTTCAGATGATGTCCATGTACCAAAAGAATGTTTGGTTGCTAGAGTGGCATCCCTAACATCTCCGGATCCTTTAACGTAATCCTCATTTGACCCTTTTGCTCAAAGAAGGACTTCTCTGGCATGGTTTCATTATATAGTGATATTTCTAAGGTTTGACGGATAACAATGGAGCTCTACCCCTTTTGCACTGATGGTGATGGGACAAGAGGACAGGCCATCAACTCCTTTATGAGTTTTTCATTGAATTTGGAATCGCCTTTATGAGAACTAATTGAAATGTTACCATTGATAGATTTAATGGGAGGCAAATTTAATGAAACATCAAATTTTGATGTTAAACATTTAGTTAAAAAACGTTGAATCCACATTATTAAAAGTACTATGAAAATTCAGGGGGTGACATTTCTAAAAGCAGATGTAAAGAAACTACTTCAGGTTTCAACTATAATGTAAAAAAAAATCAGTTATCCAAAGGACAAACAAAATTTACCCACTGCAACTGCATGCTTATTGACATTTGTGGATGCAATTAGAATAAATCTCATCTTATACAAAGTTTATCAAATCAAAGACAACTTAAAACTTCTTGCTGTATTGTATGAAGGACTTCTTTGTTTGTATTCATATGTAAAATGGTCCCTTTTTAAACAAATGATTTCAAAAGCTGCATATTCGCCGTTATTCTTATTTCAACTTCCAAACACAAACATTCTTCCATCTCAATCATTCTATAATCTACACTTATGGATTCAGTGTTTTTGCATAGCAAAACTTCGAATAAAGTGCTCTGGTTCTTGTGTATATCTTGTCCTTAATGGAACAGATACAGTTGAGCCATTTTTGGTAATTTTCACTTATAACCATACTACCTTTGATGCACTTCATCTGGTCTATTGTTCTAATGCCATTTGCAAATGTGACAATATTCTAACCTAGCATTCTGAATGGATTAAGAAAAGACAAACATCCAGACTGTTCAAACATCAAAGATTGAACTGGTGATCTTGTTGTCGGCAATGTGAATTTGGTAAACGACTGGAAAATTGGACTACTAGAAGTTCAGAGAGCTGTGGTCGAGATTGATGCTGATTTTTAAATCAATGCACTGGAAAAATCAGTAGTGACTCTGAAGAAGCCGAATCGAAAGCTGGTTGGTGTAAGCTTAGCAAAAAATAATTGTTCACAAGAAGAAAGAGAAGCAGAAGCAACAAAGATGAGCACACATGTAACTGATGTGCATGTTCAGGATGAGGTGGATTCACTAGCTGAACTAATAACCCGAAGAGCCTCACCATATGATTGTATGATTGATATTGATGGGGAAATGGTTTACAAAGCAACTGTACTTAAGAAGTGTACAGATTTAAATCTTTTATCTCGTGGTCGATTTAAACGGATTTAGGGTCTAACAACATATCAGGACCAATATAGTTATGTGGATTTAGGCAATATTGTCTGTGTTGGTGATCCGATCGTTATAAATCACAACGATGCACCCAGAAACATTTGTAAAATAAATAGGAGAGAAAATAAAATACAATTTCTGCCCCAAGAGGAATTAGAGCAACCACATGTAACAATCAATGTCCAGATTCTTCAAGTAAAAGAATTTGATGACTGTTTATTTTGGGATGGAACTTTCATAGGATCTCCTGTTGAGGTAGCAGGCATCAATTGCCTTACTATAGAACCCCAAATATTCATGACCTCCTCTCCAGAAAACATGTCTCGGTATTTCTTTAGTAAGGAGTTGGGGTTTGCTATTGGGAATCATACATTCCTTTCAACTGATGATGGAGAAAAAGTACATGTAAAGTTTGCAAGAGGAAGATACTGCTTTTTAAAATGCGCCTTCGCATTGCATTCTACAATGTCCGTGGAGAAATAAATGTTCTAAGTGAGCTGATATGTAGATTTTATAGAGGAGATGTGTGTATAATATCCCTAAAACTAACAGCCCACAAATAGGAAGAAATATTATTCACCTCAAAGTCAATGCCGGTACTTTTATCCATACAAAAGTATTCCTACCAAGGTAATAAAAAAGAATCCATGTACTAATAAAATAAGTGTGTGTAATTTACATGCATAGAGCTATAATCTTGAAGCTCATTATAACATCAGTCACAAAAATGAAGCAGCAGCAGCTCTATATTCTAATGAACTTAATTATAAAACAATGATCTTCAAGTAGCAGTTATTATGATGACATTTCATCTCAAGTGTATTTGTTATTGTTTTGTTGAGTAATTTGATATTTTTAGCGAAGTTGGAATACCAGATAATAGGTATATGATTTTTTGTGAAATGAATATTATAACTATTAACGAAGTGATTGTTAAAATTTAAAGTTTGTCCAACATATGTGTATTTCCCAAATCATTTTAACATTTTACAAATTTTTGCACGAAAAATTAAATATATATGTATGATATCATTAAGAAAAGTGGTGAAGCCTCTACATTTTTTATTTCCACTTGGCTAAACTATTACTGTGGCAGTATTCACTTCTCTGTTGATTAATAATTAAGATTAATTAGCATGCAAGTAAATATTTCCGCAGAAATAGTTTTAAATTTTCTAAATTATTTTTGTTTTCTATATTTTTGACAAAGCTTCTCAATGTAATAAAGTTGTGACAAGACATGTTATTGTACTTATTTACATTCATGGAAAATTGTAATTTCACATTTATACTGAGTTATATGGAAGAGATTGATTTTGATATTTTCAGTATTTTGTGTACATTTTGAGTGAGTCTGTATGTTGCTTATAACTATCCTTTGATTCAAAATGTTTGTGCCACTAAAGGTTTATGTACAACGTTATTGTATTTAAGCATTTCTCTATTCTGTGCATTCAATAAGCATGATCTTATTCGAAAATACTTCATGAAAGAATAAAATGTTAAACAATATTCAATGTCAATTGTTTTTTTTATTTTATTTATGCTTAAAATTTTTCTTTGTTAATTGATGTCTTGTTATTCCTTTGTGTTTCATTATTTTATCCGAAAGAACTCACTAAGAATTCAAAAATGGGACGACACAGAGAGAGAGAGAGAGAGAGAGAGAGAGAGAGAGAGAGAGAGAGAGAGAGATAGAGAGAGAGAGAGAGAGATAGAGAGAGAGAGAGAGAGATAGAGAGAGAGAGAGATAGATAGAGAGAGAGAGTAGATATAATAGTTGATGTTTTGCGGCAATCTTATTGTTTGCAAGTTTTGATACTAGTTAGTCTCACTGGCTAGCAATATGGCGGGGTGATTTTACTAATAAAAAATATCCCCATTCAACTCTGCACTATATACAACCTTTGTACCATTAGCATGCACGGGTGGGTGAGTTTATATAAGACAGTTCGATACCATGATGGTACCTGGTACTAGTTAGGAGGGGGGTAGAGAAGATATTTAGTGTAAAACCATGTTGGTACCCAGTACTAGATGCAGTTAGATGGGATAGGGAGATACTACCAAAAAATAAACTGCATAAATTCCCATTAATACCCATAGATGTGTACCACTTATGCGATGCCCCCCCCCCCTGGACGCGTTCGAATCCTATCGGTTTCATAGCACCACTTTTACTATACTTTGTTTGTGCTTCCTCCTGTAAATATCCCTGATTCTAGAAAGAACTGTGAAAACAAATGCCAACAACAGAATAAAGATGATCAAAAGTCGAATTTACGTTACGAAATCTTTAGATGCATGTACTTATTTTTTGTAACTATTTGGTTAGATTACTTGTTTTAATTTTTTTTTAATTATATAGGTGAAAACTTCAAGGTGCAATTTGTTCTGTTATAAATATTAATGTGTTATGTTTCTGTTTCAATATATAGAGATGGGAAAAAAACTTTCGCATTTATTCGTTTTGAAAAAAGATACCCTCTCCCGTTAAATTCCTTCCTTCAATGGATTATGCTCCGATGAATTGGCTACTCTGGTGCCCCTTCGACGTAAATTCACTAGACCAACTGGACAATCGACTAAATCCCATCCATTCACTGTGGAGGGCCCAGATGCTAGAGAGCTTTCTACTGAAATAGCTTCTTTCCTCGTGCCGATGGCCTCTGGAACTCTCTCCTGCCCCTTGTTTCCCCGACGGTACTGACATGCAGAAATTTAAAACTAATGTAAACAGTCATCTCGCTGCGCAGCTCCTAATTTAGGTTGCCCCTCCAAACCTTCTCCCTTTTTTCTCAGTAGCCCCTTACATCTACAGTGATGGCCTGCTTTGTTTGGGGTGAACTATGTTAAATATATATATATATATATATATATATTTATATAAGACCTTCCTCCCAGGAATTACCTCCTACGTTTTTAAGGGTTGTGGGAGGAATATATATATATAATAAATGAGAAAGTTTTTCCCATCCATCCTTACTATATTAACATAAAAACTGGATAGTCTTATTTAATTCTAATAGTACAAAAATATTTCGAAATACTGTATATAGTTTTATCGATAGTACTATTATTATAATTATTAATAAAATGAATTAAAGAGATTTCATAAAAATGTATAGCGTTTTAAAACTTTTTTAGAATTTCATTTTCAAGGGAAATAATTGACATGAAAAGTTTCGGCATCAGTAAAACGTCAAATGTAGAAAACACATACTACATTTTGAAATATTTATTTGCATAAAATATTAAAAAAATTACATTTAAAACAAATTAGACACAAGGATATCAAATTTGTGGCGTAAAAAGGGTCGTTGGTCATCCTTAGTCTAAAGTGATAAAAATGTCTATCGTACTCTTAACTAGAATCATCTCAGTCACCACAATACCACATTTACTATAGAAGCCGTCCAACTTAATATATTCCCAAATTTTATTTTTCAAAATTATATTTATATTACAAAAAATCATTGGAATAACACGGAGAGTTGGGAAAGGACAAAAAACAAGACCTCGGTTGGTAAGATCCTCCCAACCCCCTCTAAAAATAAATCGCCCACTATTTTCCGGTTTGTTCAGAACCGAAAACAAGCACTTCAATCTCAAAATGTGAGTGAGATCTAAGTGTGAGTAAAAGAAAACGGGGGATGGAGTTTGGAAAATGGGTGCTGTCCTTCCAAGATAAATTCACTTTAGGGGAAGTCGAGGACCAAAAAATTGAAAGTGGGGAGTTGGCATCTTGGAGGATTTCTATTACCAGGCAGGTTTAACTCATTCACTCGGCTAGCTAAGAGGTTAAACTTACTCGAAGGGCTGGAGTCCGACAAGATCAGAAACTGCGTGCGCCATGCTCAGACAGAGAACACGTAGTCATACTTGACTCTTTTTCGTACACACAAGCTTGTGACTTGTAACCAGCTTTTTTCAAAGACTGAGGAATGTAATCTTTTACTATCACATCTGATATTGACCTTCAGCTGCTGCTTAAAGAAAGCGATCAGATCCTGATCAGAAAAGGATTCAACCTGATGATCATCTCTCATATCACCATTAGTGCTACAGTCAGAATCGCGAGAAATACCATTCGTCTTTCCCTGTCCCACAGCGACCAGATATTGTCGATTACGTAGGATACATTTAGAGGCAGAGGATGCTCGAGATCGATACGAGCCGTCACATCGTTGATATACTCCCAGCAACGTCGGAGTTTGCGACATTGGAAGAAAGCATGTCACAGCGTGGACACCCAGGAAAGTCCTCCATTCCAGAAGGGCCAATTGACAGGTCAGAGAGAACTCAAAGTTGTTGAAATGACTAGTCCCTGGCGCCCAACTTCATTCAGAGTGGATCACCTCCTCCGACCACCTGCACCACTCGATGAACGGATCGTCAGCTGCCCCCTCACCAGTTCTCTGTGGAGTTCCTTTCTAGAAGTCACTGGACCGAGGAAGCTTTTTGAGCGCGGCTCAGGACCCTGTACAGAACTACAATTTGCCCCTCAGCCTACGATGACCCTCAACCGAATGGTCAAGAATGAGGCCATGAAAGGTTCTATTGACCGCAAGATTCTACGCAAATTACTCTGTCAAAGTTTTATTCAGGAAAGTCGGACGTTGAATATATTTTGATCGTAGACAAAAGGCCAAGGAACCATTAAAATAATGTTTTTGTGACTAGGCATTTTGAAATGAATGAAAAAACAACAACAAAGAAACAAGACACTAGATGTATTAGAATATCTTTTAATGGGGGTGGGTAGTGTAGTCTCAATTCTGTTGTCATAAGACCGTCCTCCCAGGAATGCCCTCCTTCGTTTTTAAGTGTGTGTGGTGGGAATCCTCCCAGGTATTACATATTAGTGTTTTTTTTAAGCGAATATATAGCAAGGCACCGGAAGTGTTCAACAACTGCAATTTTAGCTTTCGGAGGGGGGCCTTTTTATTACTTTTCTTAACATGCCATTCGTAAAAATGGATTTTAAATTTCTCTGCCTCTCTGTTTATATATATATATATATATATATATATATATATATATATATATATATATATATATATATATATATATATATATATATATAAACTGTGTCCATCGCTTTATTGCAGATTACAAAATAATCAATATTTCAGTAAATATAAGTTATAAAAAGCTGAAAATTACACCATCCAAGGACTGTATTAAGGTGAGATAAATCCTAAAATTTCATCAAAATTCATGTTATATTTAAAAAGTTATGTTATTTTTTTAATATTCAAGGAATTTTCACCGTCCATTGCTTTATTGCAGGTCTCATAAAATGCCAAAAAAAGGACGTTTAACAGCTACCGAGAAGCAGAGGATTATTGCAGGACTAGCAGAAGGACTCTCGATCATAAATTTAGCCACAGAACTAAAATGGGATCCCCGAACTTTAGCTACATTCGTCAAGAACCCCAACATCAAGTCCAGGAAAGATAAGGGCACAAGGAGGAACCTTTCTGATCGGGATCTTCGAAAAATTCGTAGAGAGATTGTGCGCAACCCAAACAGCACCAGTGCAACAATTTTTGCGAGGGCTGGAGTCATACCAAGGTCCAGACAAGCCCGATGCAATGTACTGAATGAAATGGCAAGGAACATCAAACCTATTCCAAGGCCTCCATTGAGCCAAACCCACAAAGAAAAACGATTGGCTTGGGCACAAAAATATATGAAAATGGATTGCCAAAATGTTCTGTTTACAGATGAGGCTCGTGCTACCCTTGATGGACCGGACGGATGGGCCAAAGTTTGGAATCCAAATGGAACTCCAACGCCTTATAGATTTCGTCGCCAACAGGGAGGTGGAGGCATAATGTTTTGGGCGGGAATTATTGGGGATAAGCTATGTGGACCATTCCGAGTGCCAGAAGGTGTCAAGCTCACCAGCAATGCCTACACTGCCTTTCTAAATGAGAATTTGTTACCATGGCTAGATGATCTTCCCTTGTCACGTCGTTTTAAGATTATTTTTATGCATGACAATGCCCCATCTCATGCTGCTAGGGCAACTACATCCTTCCTTGGATCTCAGGGCTTTGTTGGAGAAACCCTCATGTCTTGGCCACCGTGTTCTCCGGACCTTAACCCCATCGAATGTGTTCAATATAAATTTATGATGCTTTGGTATTGTTTTATTGAGCTAAAACATTATCTTAGAAGACTTGCAATAAAGCGATGGACGGTGAAAATTCCTTGAATATTAAAAAAATAACATAACTTTTTAAATATAACATGAATTTTGATGAAATTTTAGGATTTATCTCACCTTAATACAGTCCTTGGATGGTGTAATTTTCAGCTTTTTATAACTTATATTTACTGAAATATTGATTATTTTGTAATCTGTAATAAAGCGATGGACACAGTTTATGATAAAAAGTACAAACAAAATCCGACGGTATGAGTTAAAATGGAAAGGTGGAAGACTGAAAACTCAACGTTTCGCCCAACTGTTGTGTGGGCTTTTTCGAGAGAGAAAAGCTAAAAGTGGCAAAAGACGAGAAAATCTGTAATTTTGGGGAATATATATATAGTAATCAGGGTATACTAAATTTACATCTATGTAGGGAGGGAAGATAAACAAATATGTATATACATATACATATATATAGATAAGAAAATTATAGTAGTATGAAATACATTTAGCCTTATGATTTCCTGCTGCAATGAAACATGGACGCTTCTGTGTAGCCATAGATATCTTTCATGCTACTACTACTACTACTACTACTACTACTACTACTACTACTACTACTACTACTACTACTACTACTATTATTACTACTCACGTACTAAGCACTGTTAAAGTAAATACTGAAAAAATATGCACACTATCACCTTATAATATATGTGTATATACATGAAATAATAATATATATATATATATCATATATTTGTTTATTTTTATTTGTGATACTTTGAACGAATTCAGCTATTTATACAGAAAAGCATTTGACCTAATTCCCACGCGAGAATAATTGTTTCCTTCATAATGTGATGCCCCATATGGGGACCGACATATATTTTTTGAAATATAATTATCTACGAACACGTTTTTCGTCAACTTACGCTGATGCGTCATACGATGACGAAACACGTGTCAGGGGATAATTATATATATATATATATATATATATATATATATATATATATATATACAGTAATGGGTTCTTACAAAAATTATATGTTTAAATATATACTCTCTATATCAAAAGCTTCAGAGCATATATATATATATATTAGGTGCATTCCAATGACCAAAGGAAAACTCAATCCATAACCATACCTTTCATCTGATCTTACAATTTCTTCATCCTTATATGTCGTCGAACGACCACAACCACATTTTACCTGTGTACTTTCAATCTTTTTACTTTCATATATCATATATAATTCTTCTTTGTCACGCCGACAAACAAAAAAGATTTTTTAATATGTTTAAATTCTATTTTTTCTTTTCTTAATTATATTTTTATGTTTATTTTTTCAAAAATTCAATGCTTTTTAAATTTCCTACGCGCCTTTCATAGCAGAAATCAAGAGGAATATGTACTGTTCCTCCCAACTCTGTTGCTCTTCAGGGAAATTGTTAATTTATTATCAACAGGAAAAAGGATAGAAAAAGTTCAAAATGAGCCCCTGACAAAGGTAACGCAAGTCAAAATGCATAAAAAATACATGTAAAAGAACTCACACGAGAAGTTGTGACAAAATCCAGCGACCCTTCCACCCAAAAGGAAATCTTAATTCTAAAACCTTGACATGGGAAAAAGCGGAATAGCCCTAAGCATTTGTAGTTTATATAGGCGCTGTCACGTGACCCCCAATGAGCAGTGATTGTATTTACCTTTTGGCCAACCCTAACCCGACCCTGAAAGAAACAAACGACAACAACCACACGAACCAATAAATGTATGTCTTATAAACTACAATAATTTACTTTTATATGTACGTGAAACAATCGTTTATGACACAATAACATTAAAAAAAACGAAAAACAGATTGTTAATTGAAACAGGGTTTTAAAATATTTCATGAAAATAAGATGCATAATAATACTGATGAGGTTTTTAAAATAGTGTTTATGACATATGAAGTGCTTGTTTTACAAGTACTTCCACGGAATGTGCTTCGATGAACTTACTGCACTTTTAGCCCCTCAAAGAACATATATTCGACAGACCCAACTCGCAGCAAAATTCCACCCCTTCACCGTAGAGGTCCCAAGATGCCGGAAGATGTTTTTCTTTTACTGTGATAGATTTTTTCATCGGACTGCTTGTCTTTGGAATACCTTTTATTTTTCCTGTTTCCCCGACCGTTCAAACATGTAGAAATTTAAATGTAATGTGAACAAACATCTTGTTGAACAACATTTCACCCAGGGTGCCCCATATTAATTTGGTCCATATCACAGTAGTCCTTTACGCTTGAGGTGAATGAAAGTTAAAAAAAGAAACAATAAATTTGCGATTTAAGAATTCTCCTAATTGTTTTAATGTTGACATATATACGTAAATATGCGCGAAGCTTTGCATTTAACATTCATATGGATTCATTTTAATGATGGCAAATAATGAAAGATTCAGTTGTTTCACTTACCCGTTTCTGAATTGATCGAGAACATGTCAAGTCCTCCTCCAAGAATTGAGTAAAGAACTTGATTATTTTCTTCTGTTGCATCGACGTCAAAAGCTTCGATTCCACCGAAAACGGTTCCGATGGGAATGTCAGGATTTAATACATATTTAATTGCATCTTCTTTAAATTCGGGCGCATTATCATTAATGTCGTCAACGGACACCTTTAAAGATGCCTCTGACCACAAATCTTCAACAATTGCATCCATTGCGATTATCTAAAAATAAGAGAAAGAAAGTCTAATTTATTTCCTCTGTTTAACAACATATCAACTTTTTGGGATCATTTAATGATGCACCTTGTTCCGTTTCAATCGGACATTCACTCATTGCAGTATTATTGATCACTGACAAAAACAGGAATCGACGTTTTCTTTAACGCGTTTCAAAGAACCATTTGGGTCACATATGCACGCAAACTAAAAGAATCCAAATGCACATTAAAATTAAACACACACACATCATTTCTGAACTCCGACGTGGATATTTCAAATATGGATAAAGGTTTCCTTAAAAAATATACACCTTTTTGAAAGATCACATTTTAAATACGAACAAATTATTGCAATTAACGATAGTAAGAACATAATAGAGGCATATTCTTTCAAGACGATATATTAATAAGAAAATGCAGTAATTCATTTTGTAATTTAAACGTACAATTTCATATTAAGCCGCCGGATACGTGAAAATACTACAGCGTCATCAAAGTACAGTTAGTATAAGCGTTGCTCATAGTTTAAAAAAAACAAAAAAACAAACAAACGTAATGAGAAGGAAAAGTTTAAAAGAAAAATATCCTGAAATGTATCTGATATCCAGAATATCCTGAAATGTATCTGATATCCAGAATCTTGCAGATTCATTTTTATCAAAAAAATACCTTTTATGAAAAAGGAGAGAGATTTCACAGAGTTTGCGTTTTCCTATATTAAACATTTAATATGTGTATTTATATATAACTATTTATATGTGTATTTAATATGTGTATTTATATGTGCATTTAATATGTGTATTTATATGTGCATTTAATATGTGTATTCATATATTACTATTTATATGTGTATTTAATATGTGTATTTATATGTGCATTTAATATGTGTATTTATATGTGCATTTAATATGTGTATTCATATATTACTATTTATATGTGTATTTAATATGTGTATTTATATGTGCATTTAATATGTGTATTCATATATAACTATTTATCTTCATTTTGTTTCAGAATTTTGGAGATGAAAATGAATACTTTACATTATCTGGAATATTCGGACTACTGTCCTCATTAGGATGTTGTTCTCACAACGTTTCGGCTGATATAACCCCCGACCTTGTTCAGGTGCATCTTGCCAAACTCGTGAATCTGTACAGAATTTAAAAATAATTCCTTTATTTGATCCACAGGCGCACACTTCTCCCATTCCATCAGCCAGAGCCGGGTAGAACTTTCGTCGACACGTGGCGCAACGGATAAAGGTGTTAAGTATAAATCAGTTCTAAGGTTGAAGGTTCAATCCTTGCTGCATGAGATATTAACTAAGAATAAAATAAAAAAATACTTAACACTTCTACTCGGTCATGGCTGACGGAGCGAGAACAATCGTCCCCCGTGGATTAAATAAAAGGTTCAGTTCAAAATTCCGTATCGATTTCCGTGTTCGACATATAGAAAGAGTCAAACCCTATAAAACGAGGCGTAAGATGAAATGAAAAAGTAATAAATAATAAAAATTGTTAAACTCAGATACGCATATGTTTATTATCAGTCAATGGTTTTATTTACGATTGATTATTGTTAACGGTCAATCACGGGATAACAAACACACGTAGGAAAATGAAATACTGATTCTGTAAAACTTACTTAGTTCACCATCACTTTCTTCTGAATATATTAGTTAGATTTACTCTCCAAATAGTCGATATCTAATAACTATATCTACATAATCGTCTAAACCTTGAGGATCTGACGTATACCCCCGAAGAAAAAAATATATTTAAATTTTATGCATACATCATATTAAAAAATGTTCAGGCATCGACTATATATATATATATATATATATATATATATATATATATACTATGTTGACATTTTCTTCTTGTTTCATTTTGCTTCAGTCGAAGTTCTCAGAAATCAAGGAGCCCCTTCCTGGGGCTAACACTTGATCTCTATATAAGATACATAGATATTCGGCTATTTCATTAAAGGTCTCCTTACCTGTAAAACATTGAGTTTATAAAGTGATGAACATTAATTTTTTCTCCCAATTGATCAGTTAACTATGTTATAGAATATATTTCTTGTGGTCTCTTGGTCTTACCAGATTCCAGGATAAAAACTCATCTAATCTGGTGGAGTTTTCAGTTAAATGCTGTTATGAGCATGAATTCGCATATATATATATATATATATATATATATATATATATATATATATATATATATATATATATATATATATATATATATATATATATAGTCTTAAAGTGAATAATTATGTAAGAAATCCGAAGTAAAAGAGCTCAATATAGAAACGAATTTCAAGACGAGATTGCGATTCGAACAGAAAACATGTTAAGAATCTTACTTATTATAATACTCTTTCAACTTTATATACTGTTCCAAAACTCGCTCAAACATCAAGCGGGTTTTGCAATTTACATAATTAATTTCTTTTAAACTTCTAATAAATTCATATTTACAAATATACACTTAAAACTTCTATTCACAAATTTACATATGCATTTACAATATTTTCCGATAAGGTGATATTAATAAAAAATATTCATACAATTAATTAAACACATTTTATTAAAAAACGAGCTTGTTTTTAAACCATTCTTTGAATGGCAAATTCTGTTAAAATTGTGAAGTCACCCTTCCGGAAGTGACGTCATTGTGAGAGGATTTTTTCACATTATAACTGTTTATTTTCAGTACGTTGTTAAGACAAGGTGTTTTGTTGTAAATTGAAGTTAAGCAAGGCATATCCCTGCTATTACTAAATGGGTTACCATTTTGGAAGAATAACAAAACTAACTCTTTGATATAACGTAGGCCCCTTCAATAGCATATTTAAACATGAGTATCAAAACTGATTTTTTGATATGATCAAGGCGCCTCCAATATTTTTTCTTCGGGGGTGGGGTAGGGGGATAGGGGGATAGAGAGATGGGGGGTAGGGGATAGGGGGATCGAATTTTTTTTTGACTAAAAATATTTCTATGGGTGGGAGAGGGTATAAAATATTTTTTTTGGAGGGGGGAAGGGAATTTTTTTTCTTTTACTAAAAATATTTCTATATATGGGGTAGGGTAAAAAAAAATTGGGAAGGGAGGTAGGAATTTTTTTTTTAACTAAAAATATTTCTTTGAGTGCACATTTTTTGGGGGTGGAGGGGTTGGAATTTTTTTTAATTTTATTTTTTAACTAAAAATATTCTTGATCTGAAACAAAGAAAATCAATGTTTAACTACCCAAGAAATATGACTGGGGCGCCATCGGTTTATGGGTGAGTGTTTATTTCTGACGCGGCAGCCTAGCAAAAATAGATGACTGTAGGGAGGTTATTTTCGCTAGTCTATTTATATAATATGTGATCAGATAAGTGGAATAATAAACAAAGAAATAATAAGAGACCGAACTAATACGTGCGACAGGGGTCACTAAGCTGATGAAATAAAGTGATGGCGATGTTACTTTGACCATGGTTATGGAATAATAAAATGTTTTGATCTTGCAAAAAGAAAAGATTTTAAGAAGAAATAAATGTTTGGGGACTGAAGTATATATGAAAAGAAGATGGAGAAGAGAATTAAATCTCGAGTCGTCTGCCGGATTCTGGTAATGTGATGCTCTCTGCTTGAAATATATATTAATTTTGGTCATCATTTCCGATTGAATTCCCGGCTTGATGAGACTTAGCTGTTTTGGGTTATCGTCAAAAACATGTATACATTTATGTAGCCAAAAATATTTGGATGAATAAAACTTTATACTAAATAAATATACAATTTACTTATTATTTAGTACTATTATATAAACACATTCAGATATATATGATTGTTTATCCAAATGCTATGAACAAATCCACACCTTAAATATGTCTAACTTATAAAGTTATCGGATTTTCAAAGTCAGACCGAAATAGCATTTAAGTTGACAAATTCAACTTTGCTTCTTATTAAGCAATTTTCATTTGTTATCGTTGGACCCTGTTATAGGCCATATAATTACGTATTTAGGTAAAATCTATTTAAAAAATGACCGAGTATGAAACATTTTTATATAACCACCTAAAATAAAAATCAGCTAAGGGGATAACTAGTTTTAAATTAAAATAAATAAATTAGAGTTGTCTACCTTAAGTTTTAAACTGTGCAAATAAATAAATGAAACCTAAAATAGTTTCACTGTACCCCGGAAAAAGCCAGGTAAGCACTCTATCTATCTATCTATCTAGCTAGCTAGCTAGCTAGCTATCCATCAAGGTTCAAACTTGAATGGTAGAAGGTAATTTGAGTCTGGGGTTCGAATTGTGCCACTGGCAGAATAGTTATCTTCCACACTGATGATACTCGGAAAAGGATGAAAAATATATGTATGTGCATACGAAGTAAAAATATTTATCATAATCTTTCTCCCTATATATATATATATATATATATATATATATATATATATATATATATATATATATATATATATATATTAAGTTATGAAAACATATTTATGGAAATTAAGCTGCACAAACGCATCCGCATGTTATACCCATCGGGAATCGTCAGGCTAAAATGCATGGAATTTGTGTAACGGGATGTTTTTATAAATACACGTAGTGTTTAGGCTAGGTACTAACCAATCAGATTCTTTGTTATTTCATAGCACGGGTTGATGTTTTCGTTGACCAAATTTAGAACTTCTCACAATCAAAGGTTTGATATCGAGCTTGATTGATGGTGGGTTTCTTTGCGCAAATGAGTTAGGCTTCAATTATGGGGAGGCGCAGGTTGCAATGTGAGACAGCGAGGATGGCAGTGTTTTTAATATATCCCTGGAATTTTTTTGGGGGGGTGTCGTGTTCTACTAAGTGTTGGTAAATAGAGCTATGGAAGAAGAGAGGTGACATGTAAGGCAACGAGCGATATGAGGGAGGAGAATGCATACTGAAATGCCTTTAATATATTATAAAAAAAGTTTTAATCGAGTTTCTCAATAAATTCACTAGTTTTAGTTTGAATAACCCCTCACGTGCCTGAAGAAGACTCATGGGAGTCGAAAACGTTAGCAATTTCGACGAGTTACTCTTCACACTCTAACAGAACATTAGATCATTAGTCCGTCACCATGAAATAATGAATAAGAAGCGTCCCTATTGTTTAATCAAACGTGCATCAATAAAGAGATGGTGCCCAAGTATACAAATATATATATATATATATATATATATATATATATATATATATATATATATATATATATATATATATATATTAATTTTAAATAAATAATATTAAATTATTTTAACTTACATACGCGAGCGTTTCGAGCTTTCGCTCTCATCAGCGCAGAGATGATAATCTCGGACGGTCGCACGGTTTGAACACCTGCCACAGAGTCAACCTAGACTCCGTAAGCAAGCGCTGTAATCATTAGGCCATATACATATTATTTAAGCAAGTCTATTTCAAATTTTTATATCAGATGTCAGTTTCTGTTTTATTTCTGACCGATCTATGTTATTATTATTATTATTATTATTATTATTATTATTATTATTATTATTATTATTATTATTATTATTATTATTATTATTATTATTATTATTAAAATTTTTTATTATTTTTGCTAGGTTGCTGCGTCAGAAATGAACGCTCAACCGTAAACCGATGGAGCCCCAGTCATATTTCTTGGGTGGTTATACATTGATTTTCTTTGTTTCGGACCAAGAATATTTTTAGTCAAAAATTTTTTTTTTTTAATTTTGATCCCCCCCAATTTTGAATAGAAATATTTTTATTTAAAACAAAAAAAAAAAAAAAAATTTTTTTTTACCCTCCCCCATACATAGTAATATTTTCAGTTAAAAAAATATTGTTTTACCCCCCCCTGCCCCAAATTTTTTTTACCCTCCTCCATACATAGTAATATTTTCAGTTAAAAAAGAAAAAAAATCCCCCCCCCTAATTTTTTTTTACCCTCCCCATACATATTAATATTTTCAGTTAAAGAAAGAAAAAAATTTTTTTTTACCCCCCAACATTTGTTTACCCTCCCCCCTACATAAGAATATTTTTAGTTAGAAAAAAACAAAAAAAAATTTGACCCCCCTAAAAAAAGGATTAGTCAGCAATTAATTTTTCCAAAATGGTCACCCATTTAGTAATGGCTGGGATATGCCTTGCTAAACTTCAATTCACAACAAAACACCTTGTTTTGACAACGTAATGGAAATAGAGAATGATAATGTGAAAAAATCCTCTCACAATAACGTAACTTCCGGAATGGCAGGAAGGATTAGTCAGCAATTTATTTTTCCAAAATGGTCACCCATTTACTAATGGCTGGGATATGCCTAGTTTAACTTCAATTTACAGCAAAACACATTGTCTTAACAATGTAATGAAAATAAAAATTTATAACGTGAAAAAATCCTCTAACAATGACGTCACTTCCGGAAGGAACGGAAGGATGAGTCAGCAATTTATTTTTCCAAAATGGTCACCCATTTACTAATGGCTGGGATATGCCTGGTTTAACTTTAATTTACAGCAAAACACCTTGTCTTAACAATGTAATGAAAATAAAGATTTATAATATGTAAAACATCCTCTCAAAATGACGTCACTTTCGAAAGGATGACTTTGCAATTTTAACAGTACTCGCCATTGAAAGTATGGTTTGAAAAACACGCTGGTTTCTGAAGGAAATGTCTTTAATTAATTGTATGAATAATTTTTATTTATATCACTTATCGGAAAATATTGTAAATACATATGTAAATTTGATAATAGCAGTTATAAGTGTATATTTGTAAATATGAATTTAATTGTAGTTTAAAAGGAATGAATTATGTAAATGACAAAACCCGTCTAGTGTCTGAGCGACTTTTTGTAACAGTATATAAGGAAGTTGAAAAAAGTATTAGTTTAAGTAAGATTCTTGACACGTTTCCCGTTCTAATCGCAGTCTCGTCTTAAAATTTCGTTCTACTTTGTTTATATGTTATTTAATGTTATTTAATGTTATCTAATCTAAATTAATTGATTAATAGTTTTCTTAATTCTAAAGGTATACAAATATTATGAACGCTGGCGGACTTAGTAAATAGTCATACTACTCTGATGGAGTTTCGGCTTCAGACAGACAGACAGACAGATACATAAACTTTATTATTATTATTATTATTATAATGATAATTATATATATATATATATATATATATATATATATATATATATATATATATATTAATTCAGTTAATTTAATTTGACAAGCTTACTTTAGCTTATTACGCAAAAGTCGAGTGTTTTTAACAAGTTTTAATAATGGAAGAGCAATACGTATCCTTAAATAGTAGAAAATTGCAAACACGAAATGAAACAGAAAACGCCCTGTTATAATTAAATAAAGATATTTTTATTTGGCACTTCTGTAGTATATATGAAGCAGCTGCCGATTAAGAAATCGAAATTGAAGAGTTCCGTTTTTTTCTCCAAGTACCATTCATTCAGAATTCACCGGAAGTTGAATTTAGTATTTAGAAAATGGAGTTAAATGAGATTAATCTTCGAGACATTGGTAATTTAATGAACCAGCCGCAAAACACAATAGATTTTTTACAGGCACACCGCCTGATTTCTTAGGGTTAGGGTTAGGGTCAGGGTTTAGGGTTAGGGTTAGGGTTAGGGTTTAGGGTTAGGGTTTAGGGTTAGGATTTAGGGTTAGGGTTTAGGGTTTAGGGTTAGGGTTAGGGTTTAGGGTTAGGGTTAGGGTTAGGGTTAGGGTTCAGGTTAGGGTTAGGGTTAGGGTTAGGGTTAGGGTTAGGGTTTAGGGTTAGGATTTAGGGTTAGGGTTAGGGTTTTTTATTTAATTTTTTTTTACTTCATATAATAAAAAAAAGAAATTGTTAATTGTTACCCAAAAACAAATCAGTCTTGCATTTTTTTATGTTGTAAAAAAATCACTTCCGGTTGAATTACCTCCCTTTATTTTCAGTAGAAGGACAGAAAATCTGCTGCTTCATAAATACTACAGAAGTGTCTTTTATTTTGCCAAATTAAATCAAATTTTAGCCGTCACTTTTATCTATTCAAATTTCGTTAAACAAAAAAATAGATGTTATTTTGTTCTTACCAGTAAAACTGATAACGAAAATAGGAACAGTTTAAAATCTCTCGAATTCCAACATTTCCTTAAATGAATTATAACTTTAAGGGTTATTAAACTACAACCGATGAGTTAAATCCCGCCAGGTACATTACTTTTCGATCCGTAAATTACCACACCCCAAAAAAAGACAGATAAAAATCATCATAACTGTATTTTGAATATCATCAATAAAGAAAAATTAAATATAAAAAAAGTATTTTCGTTTGTAAATTAGTACTTTATTTTGAATCTCATTGATAAAGAATTTGTGGAGATTTTATTGGAATATTATTTGAAAAAGAAAAATAGAAATTATGTAATTAATTTCATTGTACAATAACAAATTAACTTATATTTGGAATTTTATCAATACATAATTTGTGAAGGATTTAATAATTCTTCGCAACAAAACGTAAACTCCTAAATATTATTTTCATGTTAATTCTAGTCTTACAATTTTAATTTTATAAGTAATTTTATCGTATATTGAATAATAGACTCCGTAATGCAACTTACGTAAATTAAAATATTTGCAGCAGTTACATGAGTGACATATTTTGTATCGATCTACGTGACTGGCAGTGAGTTGTGATTCGTCTTTGCGATTATGTAACCATCGCATGTTTACCGTACGAACAAGCAATTCGCCTAAGCTCAATGAGATTCATACGCGATGAATCATCTTGGCGCGAAACTCATGTATTTCAAACAGACAAGACGTACATTCCCGCGCTCCCTACCAGGCCTGCGGTAGCCGAGTCAATGAACTCCAGGATAAAATTATTTCGTCTTGTCTATCAACACATTGTACAACCTTCATTTTGTTCCCGTATTTCCTGTAAATAAATCTACACACCACTTTAATTGTGACACCATTGTTTATTTCGCGGGGAACGGTGACTCCGTTTGCTTATTCTATTTCGATCAGATTTGGCCAGACGAATTACTCTTCCCAGAAAGTCGTCCATCTGATTTGGCTATCTCAGCCAAATATTCTTGGTACACAATTAACAGAATTTACCTACAAGTGATCAGATAAGTGGAAGAATAAACAAAGAGAGATGAAACTAATGGATGAGACAGCGGTCACTATACTGATGAAATTACGTTATGCACGGTTGGTTTAGACAGTGTCACTTTGATCATGAGTTTTTTAGCTCAGAGAGACTCGCCAGTCTCTGTTGATGGAAATGCCGAAACCGGAAGTCTTGCGAGTGCCGGTGTAATCCGCTGAACTGTTCACTTTGAAAAATGTATCCAGTTAGTTTACAAGTTTCTTTCTTCTTGATTAATGAGATGGAATTTTCGGAATGTTTGTTTTTTCTTTTCTTTAAGGAAGAAAATGCGTTTTGAATTAAAGTATGTGGTTATATTTTATCGTGAAATTAGGGATTATTCTTTTAATCTAACGTAGACACCTCAATTTCGATTTTCTTCTTACAGATGTAAGCTTCTGCTGTATTTCTGACCAATCTATTAGATCTTTTAATCATTTTTGAAAGTAATTAATCAGAAATCATAAAGATGTGATATAAATGTAAACAAATAATCTAATATAGAACGGTCAGAAATAAAACAGATAATGACATCTGAAAGAAAAATTCGAAATAGAGTTGCTTAAATAATTCATATATACATATTACTTTCACATAATTAATCTCTTGTACAAAATATTAAATAAAAATAACTTAAAACTGTGATACAGCTGCAACGAAAACTTAGAAATGATGATCAAAGCACACAATAACACAATACTAAGCGAGAGTAGAAGAGAAAAAGAGAAAACCAGAATGCTTAAAAAAGTGATCAGTATAGCAATAATAGAAATAACACTAACAATAAAAATAATATAATCATTAGAAATAGTAATAACTCAAACTCTAATAGCAATCACCCAAATAGAAAGTCAATAATGAAAAGTAAAAAGTGTAACTGTAGAACTCGTGCATATTGTCCACTACAAAATAACTGCCTAACCAAAGGCATTGATTACCAAGCCACAATATTTGTGAGAGAAACCCAAAATAACAAAATCTACTACGTTTGAATACACTCCCTATATTTTAAATCTAGGTATAACAACCATTCAAATACATTCAAGAGCAAAACCGTCGATTCACAACATTACTAACGAACCATTACTGGCAACTCAAATAAAGCGGACACTTTCCAATAATTGAGTGAAAAATAGTACGATGAGCCAGTACATATATATATTTAGACGACCCGTGTAGATTACGTTTAAACGAGAAGCTATGAATTTAAAATTTTAAAGATCCCAAAGCGTACTAAATGGTAGAGGTGAAATAGCAATCAATTGTAAGCATAGAATAAACTTTACTTTAGGAAAACCACATACACAACAAATACATGAATAAAATAAAAGTAAAAACTAAATCAACATCTAAAGTAGCAATGAATAACAAAATTAATAGAAAAGAAATTATTCTAATCATGACCCTGCTAAAATAAAGTAAACTGTAAACTCGACACATTCACAAAAGTAATGCACCGCACCCAAACAAAATAAAATATGTCAAGTAAAGCTCAGCCGGAGCTTTGTTTGAGAGAAGCACAGCCATTGATTAATGAAAATATTAACCAGTGGGAGAGAAATAACAACGAATCTGATTGGTTAGTTTGCTAGACTAAACACCACGTGAATATATAAAAACAAAAAGTAACAAAATATCTGTGCGCCTAGCCTGACGATTTCCTGCGAGGACGGAACGCGGGCGCTTCTGTTTAGCTTAATTTTCATAAATATGTTTTCATACTTTACTATATATATATATATATATATATATTGTTTCAATTTACTTCAGTCGAAGTTCTCAGAAATCAAAGTTAGTAAAGAAGTTAAGAACATTAATTTTCTTCTCCTCAATTGACCAGTTGATTATGTTATAGTATATCTTTCTTTTGCTTTCTTGGTCTTACCGGATTCCAGGACAAGAATTCATCTAGTCTGGTGGAGTATCCAGTTAAGTGCTGTTACTTGAGGTAACACCACTAGGAGAAGGTGCACCATTCCTCGTATAAGCGGGTGCATATCCAAACCGACGAGATCTTATTTGGACTTCGAATACTATGTTATTTTGGATATTTGGTCCGGGTTTACTTGTAGGGTAAAGTGTCCTCATGCCAGGTTTTCCTGAAAACCCTTTTACAGAGAGACCGAAGACTATTGAGGATGGTGTCTAGTAGGTAATTCAAATTCCCCAGTAGGTAATTCAAACTCCCCAAAATATGTGTGTGTATGTGTAAATTCAATTAATTTGACAAGATTGTTTTTAACAAGGTTTAGAAATGGCAGAGAAATAAGTCTTCTTAAATGGTATAGAATTGCAACCACGAAATGGAAACGAACGACGCTCTGTTCTAATTAAATAAAGATATTTTTAGTTTGAAAAGTCACACATTGAAAGATATTTTGGTTTTTGCCAAGTTAATCAAATTTTAGCCGTCACTTTTATCCTTTAAAGATTCGTTAAACAAAAAAAATGGAAGTCATTTTGTTCTTACAAGCAAAACTACTAAAGACAATAAGAACATCTCTAAATCCCACCAGCCACATTATTTTTTTTCGGTCTGTGAATCACCACCTCACAAAAGGACGTAGACAAACAGCAATTAAAAAATATTCATTGAAATTGTATTTTAAAGATACAATTGAAGATTATCAATACAAAAATTTAAATATAATCCGAAAAAATCATTTATCGATTAAAAGTAAAAGTACTCTATTCGTATCTAATTAATAATTTGTGGTTATTTTATTAAATATTATATAAGAATACACTTTTGAATTTTATGTAGATTCTCTAATCTGTCTTTATATAGGAAACACACAAACATCAAACACAAATATTGAGTTATATATATATATATATATATATATATATATATATATATATATATATATATATATATATATATATATATATACAGGGTGACCCCCAAAAAACGGGCCGCAACTTTAGGCTCCGTTTCTTAGTGTTTCGTCCGAATTAAATGAATTTTTGGTCATAACTAGTTTATTATATTCAAAACATCACATCAACACACTAGGGTCTTTGGCCTTTTTTCTCCGTTCTACAGCATGTGTTCTAAATGGCCTCCATTAAGCTCCGTGCATTTCTTGGGGTGCAGAACGAAGTTGTCCATGACGTTCCTACAGACTGAATTGGGAATGGCTCTCATCTCCTCCCTGATGGCTTCCTTGAGTTCCGTGATGGTTCTGGGTTTCCCTGCGTACACTCTGTCCTTAAGATAGCCCCAAAGGAAAACATCTGGGGGGCTTAGGTCCGGGCTATGGGGTGGCCACTCAAAATTAGTTTTGAGACTGATCACTCGGCCTCCGAAGTTCTCTTTCAGCCAATCTTGGGACAGGTTTGAGGTGTGAGAACTTGCTCCGTATTGCTGGACCCAGAACTTGCTCATGAGCGACGGGTAGAGGGTCTGGAGCTCACTCTTGAAGGTTTTGAGGATCTCCACATACCGCTCCTTGGTGACTGTCACTGCTGCGCCAGATTCTTCGATGAAGATTGGTCCGATGATGCCTCTGACCCAGATTGCAGCCCACACCGTGCACTTAGGAGAGTGCTGGAGGACCCCCAGAAGACATTTGTTTTGGAGTTCGCCTTTCCGTCAAGATGGAAGTGGGCTTCATCTGAGGTCCAAAGGAGGTTAAGGAAACCTGGTGTCTCCTCGATCTTATCGAGCATCTTGACTGCCATAGCGCTCCTCTGCTTCTTGTCTGAGGCTGTAAGGGTCTGCAGCGTCTGTATTCTGTATGGGTAAGAACTGATATCGTTCACCAGCACTCTCCTGCAAGTCTCACGGGAGATACCGAGGGACTGACTTCGCTTACGCACAGAGCGTTTCAGACTCTCTTCGAGAGACTCTCTCATTCTTTCGACCAGCTCGGCTGTCCGCTTCTTGGGACGTCCCGAGTGGCTTGGACGGTTCTCACTGGCAACGTTAGGGTTCTCCACGGTCCCATACTTCTCGAAGTGGTCCACCCAGTTCTGAATTCTGCTTTTAGATGGAGCCTTTTCACATTCGAACTGATGCATGAAACTGTCCTGGGTTTTCTTAAACGAGCCTGTCTTGTAGTAAAATTTAACACAGTGTATTCTTTGTCCCACTGAGGTCTTGGTGTACTCACAGTCGTTGATTTTGCCATGTCCTGTAAAATAAGGGCAATCGGTGTATAAATAAAGGAGATATCACATAAAGTGTACACGGGGGCCCGTTTTTTTTTGGGGGGGGGTCACCCTTTATATATATATATATATATATATATATATATTATATATATATATATATATATATTTATATATATATATATATATATATATATATTTATATATATATATAATATAGATAATAGTGCTATAGCCAGACACCTCATTAATGAACATTCCTGTCCCCGCTCGCAAATCCGAAAATTCTCGTAGAGAATACTAAAATCCTAGAACACAATACTAATACAAAAAAACTCCACATACTAAAAGCTCTACACATTAAAATAAAAAACCGACTATTAGCAACATTAATTTTAACACTAGTACGAATATACTTAAATGCTTATAATACCCAATAAATATAGTTTCATATTTAAATTTTCCCGCCATAATTAATTATAAATCTCACTCCAGGTCTTTACCTGATTGACATTATTCCACTGAAGATGGACCCAGATGGGTCAGAAAGTACTCTGAACCAAAATGTAAATTACGGCAGTTTCATCAGCCAATTCTATTCCGAGATTAAGACTTTAATCCGGAAAATTGAAGGGATCAATACAAAAATATCCAGACAAGAGTTGTCGGTTATTTTTAATAATACGTGTCTTAAGAAAAAAATGCTGCCTCGATACACACACGCATATATATATATATATATATATATATATAAATGAAGGAGAATGGAAAGGAATTAGAGAAAGCAAAAGCCAAATCAAAATTCAATTCAAAAGTTCAAAGCAAGGTATATTCCGCAAAAAGGCAATTTATTCAAGTTTATATATATATATATATATATATATATATATATATTTAATTTAATATAATTTTATTTATAAAACCGGTGGGTAGACTCGAAACTGCACACTGGATGTTTTCAGTCTGATACTTTCAGAACTAAACAATTTAGACATTTGTGAAGTCGACTTTTAAAATAACACTCACAAGAAAATGCAGATATACGTATTGGACGTTTTAAGGGGGTTTTGTCCGCATGGGCCACTTAGACGTGGAGTAATGTATATATTGGGTACATAAAGGGTGACGTAGAGATTCTGGACCACTTCCACTGCCTTCCCCAGAGAATTTTTTATGTATGATATAAATTTCATCAAAATTTGAAGTTCGAAGAGGGTAATGCCCCCATCACTTCCTTAGAGGTGCACTTACAGATTCTATTATCTTCCTGACAAATTTTACATTAGAATACACTTCTAGATTTTATATAGGTTCTCTAACATTTCTTTCTATAGAGAACACGCAAATATCACACACACATACACCCAGATATTTATATATTTATATATATATATATATATATATATATATATATATATATATATATAAACACAAACACGCATATATATATATATATATATATATATATATATATATATATATATATATATATATATATATATATATATATATATATATATATAAACACGAACACACATATATATATATATATATATATATATATATATACACACACACACACATATATATACTCACACACATATATATATATTACTTGATACTAATCATGAAGTTTGCACGGTGACAAACAAGATAACAAGATCTACATAGTTATATATATATATATATATATATATATATATATATATATATATATATATATATATATGGAAGCTTTCCAGTGCAAACTTGAAGATAAGAAATCTCCATTGCAGTACGGCTACCCATGTTCCTCCCGCAAAAAGAAAATGATATGAACAATAAGTTGCAAATCATATCAGTTCACTTTGATGATTACATCGGGTGGAATGGATATTAACTGCTTGAATTAGAAAAAAAACCCAAAAACTTAAAATATATGATGAAGAGGCAATGAAACAACTTACTGTTAAATTATATTCGCGTTTCTCTTCACAGTTCAAAGAGTGGTGCTGCTTGAGGGCCAAAGTACCAGAGAATCCGTCGAGTTGGAACATTTCACTTCCTTCTCCCTGCAAGCGGTACACGGCGTCCCTGTTCGATACCGAAATATCGGCATCTATTATTGATAATGAAGGAGTCTAGAAGCAGAATCGAAAAAAAGGTAAAGTTTTGCTAAACTAGACATTTAAAAGTAAAAGAATACAACGTATCAAATTGTGAGATTAAATTAGCAAAGCGAGACATGAATCATTTTTCCTACAAAAAATGGATTATTTCCCCAAAAGGCCTCGACACGACAGGGGAATGAATGTTTTCTATTAATACACTCGTTACTACGAATTTCTTGCTTTCTCTCGATAACATGTCTTGCGTGTGTATGGCTATGCAGATTTGTGTACGATGCACATACGAGATTATGTATAAAAATTAAGCCTTTTTTTAACTGTGCGACTCATTGGTGAAGAGGTTAAAGACGTCACCCACCTCAGGTGGCCCTCTTTCGACGACACAGTTTCAAATCCTGTACGAGTTTCATTTTTCACCGTGGTTACATGCTCATACATACGTAATTGAGTACTCCGCTCATTTCTCTTTCAAAACACACAGCATTATACTATACATACATACATACATATATATATATATATATATATATATATATATATATATATATATATATATATATATAGATATATAGATGTATATATATATATATTCCATGATAAATGACAGTATACTGAAATCATATGCCCTTAATAGGGTTAAGATGAAAATTCATATACACTAAATGTACGAAAGCAAGGAAATTCCCAAATTTTTACACTTTTATTGTCATTAATTAAGGGTATGACTACATATCAAGCAAACGATTTCATTATCACATCACTACAGTATAAATCTCTATGCATGAGTGGATGAAGTGTGTGAGGTGCACTGAAGAAAAATTCCTACCAGTAAAATACATAGCCCTGTTGTGCTTGCATACCCTCAATGACAATGAAAGTTTTGTACATTTAGTGTATATGAATTTTCATCTTAACCCTATTATGGGCACATGATTTCAGTATACTGGCATTTTTCATGGAATGTCACTACTTTTGTAAAGGCTATGCCTCAATACAATGGTCATTTTTAAGGTTTTTAAGGTTTTTTGGAATTTTCTGGAAAACTAAGGTATATAGTAAACTGAAATTAAAATGCCATCAACTAGACCCTAGAACCTCTATCTCTGTCAAAAATCAGCTGAATCAATCTAATAGTTGATGTGATACAGGGTGGCACATACGTACGTACGTACGTACACACGGATAACATGATTTCATGATTGAACTTTCTGGATCTCTGGGTTGCCTTGACTAATGATGCGGAAATTCTACACACTTATAGAACCTATCAAATAAAAATTTTGTGCAAAGTTTTAACTAATTTGGTTTATTGGTTTTTGAGTTATGATTGATCAAATAAATGAGATTTCCAGCATAGGCCATTCGTAAAGTCTATTAAGGGATAGAGCTCTCTCGCGCCTCCCTTGATTTTTTTTTTACTTATATTCACTCCAAACTAGGCACATTACCTACTGTGAATTAGGGCGAATATTTATACGGGTATCCTAGGTTGGGAGTTGTACAGTGGGATGTTTGTTCACATTACATTAAAATTTCTTCATGTTGATATAGTCGGAGAATAGAGAGCAGGGATGAAATTCCAAAGACAAGTAGTTCGAGGAAAGGAGCTATTAGAGTAGAAAGCTTTCCAGCATCTAGGGATTTCTAAAGTAAAGGGGTGGGATTTTGCTAATTTTCGGATTGGTCGAGGGTATTTACGTTGAGGGCGGCACACGTGCAGCATGTTCGTCGAAGTATATTTCGTTGTACTTGTAAAACAAACACAAGAATGCAATATTGCGTCGATGAGACTGGGGCTGGAGCTTGGTAGATAGCGTGGGACCTATTAGATTAGAGGCTCTTTATATATATATATATATATATATATATATATATATATCAGATTATGTTATGTATAAATATATATTTAAATATATACTAACAGTACATACCCGGCCTATCCTAAGAGTCCTTTGAATTCAATTTGTGTTTCGATCATTCCCCCACACCCTTTGTCTCTTATTTTAATTAATTTCTTTTAATGAAATAGTTACAATATTTCATTATGTAACTAAAGCTTTTAAATGTTATTACAAGACCTGAATGAACTGCGATCGACAGTTTAAAGATAAAATTACTTTTCATTTTCGCATTTTCACGAAAAATAACTATGTGCGAATATTGTAAACGGGTGAAAAACAAAGAGACTGGAAACGTTATATACCTCCTGTTATTTATAGTACGCCTTAAATGTGTATATATAATATTTTTGTTTTGTTTCAGAGGAAAGCATTTATTATTAAATAATTTTTCGTTTTGTTAAGAAGAGCAAGAAAAAAAACTATTCTTTTGAATATTGTTTTTTTTTTCGGATGTAAATAGCTTAGAACTGACATTTTAATAACTGAAGAAACGAGTAGTGAAAAAGAAAACATATTTAGATGAAACTTGTAAAAGTAGAATCATTACAAATTATGTTTGGAATAGATGAGGAAAGTAGATAAAAAGAAGCTTAGGATAAGAAGAATCAAGAATGCAGGATTAATAAATGTGTTAAAGTTTCGTAATAAGACAATAGGATTAATAAATGTGTTAAAGTTTCGTAATAAGACAATAGGATTAATAAATGTGTTAAAGTTTCGTAATAAGACAATAGGATTAATAAATGTGTTAAAGTTTCGTAATAAGACAATAGGATTAATAAATGTGTTAAAGTTTCGTAATAAGACAATAGGATTAATAAATGTGTTAAAGTTTCGTAATAAGACAATAGGATTAATAAATGTGTTAAAGTTTCGTAATAAGACAATAGGATTAATAAATGTGTTAAAGTTTCGTAATAAGACAATAGGATTAATAAATGTGTTAAAGTTTCGTAATAAGACAATAGGATTAATAAATGTGTTAAAGTTTCGTAATAAGACAATAGGATTAATAAATGTGTTAAAGTTTCGTAATAAGACAATAGGATTAATAAATGTGTTAAAGTTTCGTAATAAGACAATAGGATTAATAAATGTGTTAAAGTTTCGTAATAAGACAATAGGATTAAAAGATGTGTTAAAGTTTCGTAATAAGACAATAGGATTAATAAATGTGTTAAAGTTTCGTAATAAGACAATAGGATTAATAAATGTGTTAAAGTTTCGTAATAAGACAATAGGATTAATAAATGTGTTAAAGTTTCGTAATAAGACAATAGGATTAATAAGTACGAAAGAGAACTGAAAGGCCGCCTGTAACATTGTTTGAAGACAACATTCTAATTCAGTTTTTAACACAAATTAGTTTATCCACATTTATTATATCTAAATAAATTTTGTAAAGAAATAGGCTAATATTTATTTTTTTAAATGATACAGGATTAATAAAGATCTTAAATTTTGAAAATGATTTGTATTCAAACGAGATATTCATAAATACTTTGTGAATTGGCGAAATTGAATTATCTGGATGCCTTTCTATTTGTTTCATTTTTAAATGTTCGAATGTGATTGTGCATTCTCTGTTTGCATCTGGTTTTACTGAGATATCCATGGTAGTATAACGAATTAGTTTTCTTTTAATAACATATATTCCTTTATTGAGTCATATTTTCAAAAATGTCAATATTTTCTTACGAATCATAAATTAAAAGAAAATACAAAGGTGTGTATGTGTGTGAAGGGAGAGGGCAATGAACAAAACAAAAATAAAAGTAATAAGTGTCCCGAGTAACTCCAGGTCGGTGTAACTACTTATATGATACATTTTTTTGATTCTAAACCTTTGCGTTGTTAATCATAAAACCATAAACCCTTTCCATCAACTAAAAATTGTGCATTCTTTTTGTTTTAAAGATAGGGAATATGTAGTTTTGTAGAAGTCTCTGACCTATTACATGTCACCAACTTTTGGACTTCAAGAGATTCCCTAATTTGTAACCCTTTAAGTGGCACATTTGGTGTTTCTAGTAAAAGAATTGTTTTTTTTTCATAAATTAAAATTATGAATTAAGTTAGTTTTAAGAAGAAAATTTTCTCCCTCTAAAAGTTGGAGAAATCATTTGAGTTAGATATGCTTTACTCTTATGCGGCAATGTAACATAACAAAGGTCATAAGAGTAACAATGTAACACAATCTTACTAATTACGACTTTAAATATCCATAACATATTTTTCTATGACATCATTTCGTGTGGTAAGCCAGAAAACAGTTTGTTCTTTCCCTGAGACAAAGGCAAATCTTGCATTTGCAGAAATGCATCTTGCATTAGTCAGCAACCCTGACGTTTGTTTTCAACAATGATGTAATTGGTCAAATCTCATATGAGCATATAGTTTAGTTTCGCTTCTAGTTATTTAATGGCAAATGCAGTCATTTTAGTAGATGTTTTTAGGCTGCAGTTTCTTAGTATCTTCAAATATTTATTCAGCTATATTGAGCCTTGTACTACTTAGATGAGTGACTATTTGGGAATATCATCGGCTGTAAGCGATCACTCCACCCAGGTGTATAAATGGGTACTTACCTTGCTCGTAAATACAAATGGCAACAGACTAGCGTCCTGTCACAGGTGTCATTCAGGCCATCCGTTTCGCTTTACAATATACAACCGAAAATAAGCTTACCCCTCCCTGGTCTAAGATCTAAGTGTTGTATTTGTTCTGACCTAGGTCGGAGGAGGAGAAATCTTTCTTTACTGAGGCCATTTTTATTTTTGTCCCATCCAGGGGTTCTTTTTTTGAGAGAACTGGATATCCTTTACATAAAAAAACGACGTTGTGTCTAACTTTGCCCTCCTGGAGTAAATAGGGACTTAAAGGCCTTTCATATTGTAAAAGGTACTACTATTACTACTAATACTACCACCACTACTACTACTACTAGAGATTTATAGTACCCATTTCTCTGCAATTTGTGTAATGCAGTCATTTCAAATAATAACTTGTATTTGATAGAGTTTGTATATTTCACTTTGTCAAATCTTTAACATTTTCCATATATACCTACTGATTTTATGAAAGGATATTATAGCATTTACTTTAGTTTTTTTAAACAATGTTTTTATATTGTTTGTACTGTTGTTTGCGGCATATCAACCATTTGCCGAATTCTGTCTTTCATATACTTGAAAAGCTATCCAATGACAGTTTCTATTTAATCCATAGATTAGACCCGAACAGGTGCTATCTTGTCAAGTCAGAATGGACCTGGGAGTAATGGCAACTAATAGGTGACTCCACACATTCATAAGTTCTCAAATTGGAACCTCACCATAGTTTAATCTCATACCCAAGACATCTACACTCATGTAAGGAGAGAATCAAATAACAATGTATTATGAATACATTTTTATTTGAAAGCGAGGCTTAATTTTAGCGGCCAATTTTCCCCTTTGTAGCAGATATGCTACACATCCATTGAACGGTTTATATCGGAACAGAAAGGTTTGAATTATGGTGAACTGAAGTTGGCCTCCTAGGCTGGAGTATTGCTGCCACATCTGGGAAAGTGCTGCTTAAAGCACTTTTTCCTGCCTAACAGCATACCTGAATTGAGTTCACAATCTAGTGGAGGGAATCTCTTTTGTTCCTTCTCTCGGCAAAAACGTTGCTAGTCTCTCTCTACTCTATCGTTATTTCCACAGAAGGTGCTCGACTGATTAGTCCTTGTAAGACATTCACAGTAAGAACTCGTCTCACACAAAACAGAAAAAAAAACTTTCTTTTCTTCATTCCATGTATCTAGTGCCAGGGGGGACCTTCCGGATCTTTTTGCAAAGGCTTGATGCAAGTGGAACCCATTATCGTACGACTGGTTCCCTGCGGACTACAACATAGTCGTTTTCAAATCAAATGTAGAAGAAATACTTGTCATAAATCGTCCCATAAGTAATCAAATTTAGTTCATTCCATTGATAAATTTTAGTACTCCAAGTGGGTGCCGCTCTGGCTTGTTATCTACTTTAGTATCATGAATCTACTTTAGTATCATGAATCTACACTTGATAATGCGATCCACACCTCATATTGTAATCAACACTGTACAAGAGCATAAAAATAACTTCTAATTGGTTTCGAAAGAATGTGTGGTTACCGAGCCTGGAAGTCTAACCCTTACCCGTAACCCTAACGAGAAGAGACCGTGCAACACCTCAGCCAATTTTACAACAAGAAGTTGCTGAAGGCTGAGTAATCTATTTCGACGAATAGAGAGCTTATGCTAATTCAAACCAACTCAATTTTCGTCATTTTTCTGTAAATCATCAGCAAAATTTTGTTGATCTCAACACTGAAGCACATACACAAGGAATGTAAGATTGAAAATAAGTGAGAGGCGTACAGTGTAGATATTTTTTCCTTGTAGATAGCAAGCCAAAGTAGTATCCGTAGAGTCTTGATGTTTTTTCTTGTAGATATCAAGCCAACGTAGCACCCTCTTAGCATTTTTTATCTTTCATTTGACAATCATTCCATTTCATAAACCCTTATCCTCGAGTGACAAGTGGTAACCAATTAATAGAAAGAAACTTACTATACGAATCGTCTGTCCAACGGTTTCTTCCTTGATATTTGTTGCATATCCAGTGGGGGAGGTAAACATGGGAGGATTATCGTTTACATCCCAAACGTTCACTGTGACGCTTGTTGTCACACTGTGTAGTGGAATTCCTTGATCCAAGACGACAACTTCAAAATGGTAAACTGGAGTAAGTTCTGCATCGACAAACTTCTTCAGTTTCAACTCTCCCGATTTTCTGTTAATTTTGAAAACTTCTGAAAAACAAGTAAACAAATGAGTGTCAGAAAGTTGATAGTAAACACAGAAAGTTGATAGTAAACACAGAAAGTTGATAGTAAACACAGAAAGTTGATAGTAAACACAGAAAGTTGATAGTAAACACAGAAAAAGTTGATAGTAAACACAGTGCGTCATTCGGCCACACTTCAGGTTGACATAGAATTTACATTAATAAACGTGCAGGTTGAATAGACATATCAAAATAAGACAAATACAAGTATCTCTAAAATAGGCTCTGTCCGTCAGTTGTAATGTCACACCTAAGTTGAAATTGAATTTTATTTTGTCTGTCACGTCTCAGTTTGAAATTGAATTTTTTATCTGTCACACCTAAATTCGAAATTGAATTTTATTTTGTCTGTGACGCCTAAGTTTGAAATTTGATTTAATTTTGTCTGTCACAGAGACAAAGAGACGAAACAGTAAATCACATAATAAGTGAATGCAGCAAACTGGCTCATAGGAATGCAAAAAACGGACACAATAGTCGAGTGAAGGCAGTCTACTGGGAACTATGCACACCTCTACACTGTGAACATGCAGATAAATAGTCTAGACACAAACCGGAGCAAGTAGGGGCAAATAAAAAATAATAACATTTTGTGGGACATGGAAGTACAATCAGACAAACTCCTCCAAGCAAGGAGATCGGTCGTGATAATAATCAACAAGAAAGAGAAAAACCTGTGAAATCACAGATTTCGTCATCACAGATTTCGTCACAGAGTGAAGATGAAAGAGACAGATAAACTAAGCAAATAGATGGAACTTGCCAGACAGCTCAAAATAATATGGATCATGGAGAAAATTATTGTAATATCAATTATTGTATGAACTCTAAGAACAGTTCCTAAAAACCTGGAAAAAAAAATCAGAGAAATTGGAATCAAAGGGAGTATTTGCATCATAAAACACACGGCACTGATGAAAAAAGCTAGAATATAAGGGAAAATCCTCGAGTGCGGAAACCAACCTACATAACAAGTGGCAGCGACCAACCAACATAACAAGTGATAACGACCAACAACATATAAGTTGAAATAGGAACAAAACAAAATTATAGAAAAAACTAAAATGATATAAAAAAAAAATTATAGAAAACACAAAATTATAGAAAAAATAAATTTATAGAAAAAACAAATTTATAGAAAAATAAATTTATAGAAATAACAAATTTATAGAAAAATAAATTTATAGAAATGACAAATTTATAGAAATAGCAAAATTATAGAAAAAACAAAATTATATAAATAAGAAAATTATAGAAAAAACTAAATTATAGAAAAAAACAAAATTATAGAAAAAACAAAATTATAGAAAAAACAAATTTATAGAAAAACCAAAATAGAAAAACCTAAATTATAGAAAAAACAAAATTATAGAAAAACAAATTTATATTAAAAACATATAAAAAACAAATTTATAGAAAAAAACAAAATTACAGAAAGAACATTGCACGAATCTAAAGAAACTGAAAGTGCAAAAAATCCTATAATCAGACCCCTTCCCCCTGCAAAAAATGGTAGCAGAAGCCTTGCTTGGTACCAGACATAATGATCATGAAAAGTCAAGTAGGATGAAATCAGCGAAAAGAGAGGACCCTTATCAAGACATACGCTAGAATAACACAGCTCTCTGTGTTATTCTAGCGTATGTCTTGATAGGACACAGTCGTTATTAGCTAGAAATCAATGGTAAACGGAGATATTACAATAACGCAAAGATTATAAAAAGTGGATAGTGGTGCTAATGTTCGTATACTTGTCACTCAGACTCCGAGGACCACCACTTCTTACTGCCAGTAAGCAATCACTGATGATGACTCGTGTGAGAACTAAACTAATAATAATCAGCTAAAAATCAATGATAAACGTCTGTTGCGATAACAAAAAGTTATTTGCAGAAAGTTCTGAATATCTGGGGAGACATGCCACTCAGATTCCAGTGAACACCACTTGTTATTGTCAATGAGTAATCACTGATAATGAATTATGTGAGAACTCCTAATGAGTAAATAAATAAATACAATAATAATAATAATAATAATAATAATAATAATAATAATAATAATAATAATAATTTTCCAAGGAGACTCCCTATCACCACTGCTATTTATGATAGCCATGATGCCGCTCAACTACATACTCAGAAAATGTGATGCTGGATACAAGTTTACAGACACAGAACAAAGAATAAACCGCTTGATGTACATGGATAACTTGAAACTATTTGCAAAAAGCAGAAAGGAACTGGAACAGCTAATAAACACGACCTGAATCTTCAGTCAGGACATTCAAATGGAATTCGGAATGGAAAAGTGTGCACTACTAGAAATGAAAAGAGGAAAACGGGAGACGACAGAGGGCATGGAACTCCAAAACCAAGAGTAGATGAGGTCGCTAGGCGAACAGGATAGCTACAAATATTTGGGAGTTTTGGAAGCTGATACCATCAAATCTACAGAAATGAAAGAGAAAATTGGAAAAGAATACTAAGAAGAACAGGAAAACACGTAGAAAGAAATTATGTAGCAGGAATCTAGTAAAAGGAATAAACACCGGGGCAGTATCACTAATAAGATACTCTGGACCATTCATAGGCTGGTCCAAAGAAGAACACAGGTACCTTGACCAGAGGACTAGAAAATTAATGACAATGCACAACGCACTACACCCAAAAGACGATACGGACAGACCCTATGTGAAAAGAAACGAAGGGGGAAGAGGACTGGTAAGTATAGAGGACTGTGGGGAAGATACAAAACAAAATCTGGAGAAATACATAACTCAGAACATGGAAAGGCTAATAACCGCAGCAAGAAACACCGTACCAATGACTAACTCGGGAAACACCGAAACCAGAAACAAAACAATAAGAAAAGATAAGAAAAGTGGGAAGAAAAACAACTACATGGACACTTCAGAAGACTGACAAGAGAAGAAACCAACGAAAACAGCTGGGCATGGCTAAGAAAAGGACACCTGAACAGAGAAACGGAATCTTACATAGTTTGAGCATTGCTAAATTTAAACATGCACGCGTTAAAAAGAAAGGAATAAAAATCTTTCCAGGCATACGCAACTCTTACCTGATTCACCTTTGAGAGAAAAGGCAAATGTCGAGCCATCATTTCTTTTTGATATAATGTGTCCTATAGTTTGGCCAACCGTAGCATTTTCTGAGATGTTAAATTGGAAATTCTTTGAGAATACAGGAGGTTTGTTCATGGGGACATGGATGCTGACAGAAGTGTGGCTGGAGAGTTGGGGGTGGCCTGAGTCGACAGCCAGAATCTCCAAGCGATAATCTTCAAAATACGGCTCGGATGCCAAATTTCTTCTGACAGTCAATTCACCTAAAAAATATAATCAAACACAACCGAGAGCATTAATAAATCATTCTGACACATGCCCTAGCGGATAACAACTTTGGTTGAAGGCATATTCGAAAAGTTAACTCGACCTAGTGACTGTGAGTTCAAACTCAGATCGCAAATAACAAAACTAAAAAAGAACAATTACACGTTTTATACTGAGATTCACATCGTCGTTGTTATATTCACAAAGTTTCGGCCGCCTCTTCTTCTTTTTTGTTGTTGTCAACCCTAACCCTAACCCTAACCCCAACCCTTTGGAAATTTGAAACCGAACACATTATTTAATCCCTGACCATTATTTAACCAAGAGAATAAAACAACTGGTTGAAATATATTTTTCAGACAATTCTAAGATTTCGTGGGTTCAATCCTTGATTAATAAAAAATAAAAATGTAATAACTGATACGTAATACTTTAAGGCATGGAACACGGAATGCGAACACTCTTTTAAAGGGAAAATCAATATCAAATTAAAGAATGACAAAGTTTAACCATACAAAATCAATCTGTTTGTATTGACAACTTTGTTAAGACAACAAAATATGAAAAGTTCGTGAAGAATGAGAGTTCAAAAGGGACAAGAACGTTCTGGTGAAAGAAAGGCGTTTGTCTGTAACGAGAAATTAAGTACACATGTTTGTTTCGGCTGGCGTTGCGTGCGTTTACGTGTGTGTAAAAGAAATAAGCATAAAGATGTGTGTGTGTTAGCATGCCGTTGTTTTTTAGTGAGAGAGTGTATGTATGAACTTGTATATATGCGTTCGTTTCGCAGGGTGTATATACTATCGCTATGTATTTGCGAAAGTCTCTGGTCATGTGTGTCCTATTTACCGAGGGCCATTCTGCACAAAAGGGCTTAGCCAGAATGTGTCGTATGCAGGTGTGTTGTTTCTGAAAGAGAAATGCTGTGTTTGGGTTTCTATAGTACACACCAATATTCAGAATGAATGTTTATTGCATTTTGATTGGTTGAAAGAAACTGCTTATGTGTCTTTTTGTCTAATCGAGAGTCGATATGTAATAACAACATTCACAGCTGCTGCTGCTTCAAACACTCCACCTCACTGGATTCTTCCTAGAGGTTGTGAGTTCAATGTCAGGCGAAGGAACTTAAGAATAAGTAATTGATACGAGATATCTAAATGGCATGGGACGTGGAATGAGATCAGTCTTACTCAGTGGATTAAATAATGGTTCAGTTGAAAATTCTATCTACGATAAAAGACATGCGCAAAAGGCCGAAAATTACAACGACTGATCCAGCGTGAATATAAATCCCACAACAACACGTCCGAGTTAGATAGGTGACTATTTGGAATTGGTGCTGTAACAAATACTTAAAACATTCACAGCAATAACGCGTCCAGATACAATCACTACAAAATACTTTCCTTTTTTCCGTCTGTGTACCTTCCATGAGCAGAGTTTCTTCCCTAGAACTTCCCATCTGAGAAATACAATACTACGGGGCTGCTTCCCTACTGACTACAACATAGTTGTCTTCAAGTCCAATGTTGACAAAAACTTGTTGATAAGTTTTCTTAAATTATCGAATTCTGCCCATTCCACCGATCGTTTCCAATCCTCTAATGATGTTGTTCATTGTCCAATTGACAATCTCATTAACCTTTATCCTTGAGTGTCCTCTGTGCCTTGATAAATGGTGACCCATTAATATATACAAAACCCGCCCATGTGTATAAATAGTTACAAGATTTGCTGGAAATTATAACTGACGTTAGACTAGCGCCCTGTCATGAGGATTGTTCAGTCCACACATTCCGCTTAATAATAAGCACCGGGTTGTGAAATGGAATAGTAAACGCCTTTTACTTCATCATGTTGAGAAAACATCTTAGCATAATCACTTACCACATGTTTCTTACAGATTAGTAGCTCCACACCTTCTTTGAAGTATAGTATCTATAACTGGAATTCATTTAGAGCAATTTTGGAGTTGCCAAATATGTATAAAATATGATTAGCTGAGTTTTTTGTACTAAGTTACATTATTAAAAAGAATATCATAACGATTATAACTAGATTTCATTTACTTAACCAAATAGATCCCCAATTCCTTAATTAAGGGTTGCTTCTGAATTATTATCATAGGGTTGGGGTACACGCCCAATTAATCAGGACCCTACATGATGTGTAACTTAACTTATATTCTGACAGAAACTGTATTATATTTCAGTCTTCTGACTTCTCTTACCTCACGTGGCTAAGTTAACCAATCAGCTTTTCATACGGAGTTCGAGCTAATAACCAAGGACAAAAAACTATTGTACCCGATAATCCTATCGACACATCGTTTCAAAAGTTTATAAGTACAAAATAATATGCAATACAATAACGTGCACATTAAACAGTCATTTTGCTGCATATTGTGGAATTTTAATCCATTAAAATTATTTCCTGATGAAAATCTATAGACATTTGCAAATTGCTGAACTCTGGGATATGTTTTGGTCATAATTTGGTAACATAAAAATAAAACACACTTGTATAATAAGGATAGAATTCGGATGAAAAAATACTTCAAAGCAACCAAAATGGTGAAAAGTGTATTAAAATAAAGCTTAAAAAACTGAACGACAAAATAATCGCACTTTGCTCCATCGCCAAACATTTGTGTCATGTAACTATGGTATAAATTGTATTAAAATAAGACTCATAACCACAATTTTAGTAGGGTCCATACTCCCAAGCGGGCCGTTTAAGAGAACATAGATAAATATATCGCTTCACTAAGTAAATAAGGCTATGATATATTTATTGATACTTGCCCCACATCGCCTTTGACAAATTAGTTTTATCACTTTCTTACATTTGGCATCCCAACGGTTCTTTATAACACATTTGATTCAATTCTAACCAAGAGTTTTGGAGCATATACGTGGTTTTAAATAATAATAATAATAATAATAATAATAATAATAATAATAATAATAATAATAATAATTCTTGGTCGTTGCTCGCGAGAAGTCAATGGTAAGTGGGTGTTACGATAATGCAAAGTCATTAGCTTGTGGTCACTCAGACTCCATGGAACACCACAGTTATTACCAGTAAGAAATCACTAATGATGATCTGTGTGAGAACTCCTAGTTAGTACTGAATAATAATAGTAATAATAATAATTATCATTATATTATTAACATTTTAAGTTTGATTTAGTACTGCTAAGTCTAAAGTAATTATATCCAATACTTTGTACCTTATATGATAGTTGGCTCTGACCCATGTATAACTCATTATACACTTCTCGCTTAAACCACCGTGTCATCTTGTCTTCGTATTTGAATTATTCACAAGACACGGGTCTTCATTTTAATAGAGGTTTTATTCGCGCGAGGAACACGAGAGAGAGATAGATAGAGATAGAGAGAGAGAGATATATAGAGAGAGGGTAGTAGAAATAAAGTGATTAACTCGACTAAAAAAGAGAGATAAAGAAAGAGAGAGAGAATGTATTGGCCACCTTTATAATAGGCTATCACATTGTTTGCTCGATTAGGGTTTGTGGCAAGCAACGATTTATACGCTTACTTGCTTCGAAATCTGCCAAGAAAGAGGCCACAATGCGATTCAAAGGTAAACCACTTTAGATTCTTAACTTCCGTTTATTCGCTGAGGTCACCTTCTGACCCTACAACTGTCAATCATCCCTAATTTATCTAACCGCTATTCTCTCCATTATCGAATGATGGCTTTTATTCCTTAAGAAAAGCAGCAATATAATTCTGCCCACTAATCATTACCAAAGGTGATTCATGCTAAATTTGATTAATTCTAACAATAGTCTGGCTATCAATAAGTGTTTATTATTTTTAGTATCAGCAATATTAGTAGTAGTTGCAATAATAGTATTAACATGTTTCCTTTTCTCTGACAGACTCGGCGTCTCAATGAGGCTTCATGCCAAATTTTGTGAAATTCTGTAAGGTAGTTTTGCAGACTATATGTAACAAAGAGATAGACTAACACGCTTAACTATAATCGCTATGAAATTCTCATTGATTTTTACGAGTTTGTCCTTTGGGCAAGGTTTGCTACTTTTAGTGTAAATACAATACAAACCTGTCTGGTTATTAATGGTAAATGTCTCGTGTCCACCGCTCGTGATGTAGTAATGTAGGTGATTGTTGACCTCTGACACGTCAGCGTCCGAGGCGTTTATGTAACCCAAGTGAAAGCCACCAAAGGCGTCCGGTTGCACAACGTATCGGTAATGGCTCTTCGAAAACACTGGTTTGTTATCGTTTATATCGATAATGTTGACTGTCAGTCGGGCCTCAGAGAAAAAGTCTTCATTCGTTGGATCTTTGGCCGTAATCTGTGAAATAGTATGAAGAGATAATGAACGAAGAGGGATATGTACAGCGTTATAAATACTACCCCAAAGATAACAATCTAAAGGAACTACAGTACATACGATTCCAATTTTAAATATATTTAACTAGTAGTGTCATAAAAAGATTTTAAAGGAAATACAATTGGGAAATTAGTCTAAAACAATTTATTTTGGTTTACCTACTCATGTGTGACCTATTTGTGTTAAAAACAATTTAATAGTTAATAAGAAAATGTAAGGATAAACAGTTACGGTAATATTAGCCGTGAATAAGTAATTATCCGTCGGTCATATTATTTCTTCCGGATCTAGATCTACATCTGACCTGAAGGGTTTAATTATAAGATAAATAATAACCCCTGTCATATAAAAAATACACTTAACATTTTTTTTTTAATTAAAGGCGTGGAAAAAAATTAATAACCACGATAAATCGAATTGGATTTGAACTTGTAAATCGGCCGCGATGGTATCCAGTAAACTAATCGCGCACCTCAAGTTAACATATTTTTTTAGACGATATCATTGAAATGATTTTTAATTTGTTAATCTCCAGAAAAAATACGTCGTTAGAAGATAACATTATTTAATGACATACCTTTAAGTGATAAACAGAATATAACATTATTTAATGACATACCTTTAAGCGATAAACAGAAGATAACATTATTTAATGACATACCTTTAAGTGATAAACAGAATATAACATTATTTAATGACATACCTTTAAGTGATAAACAGAAGATAACATTATTTAATGACATACCTTTAAGTGATAAACAGAAGATAACATTATTTAATGACATACCTTTAAGTGATAAACAGAAGATAACATTATTTAATGACATACCTTTAAGTGATAAACAGAAGATAACATTATTTAATGACATACCTTTAAGTGATAAACAGAATATAACATTATTTAATGACATACCTTTAAGTGATAAACAGAATATAACATTATTTAATGACATACCTTTAAGTGATAAACAGAAGATAACATTATTTAATGACATACCTTTAAGTGATAAACAGAAGATAACATTATTTGACATACCTTTAAGTGATAAACAGAAGATAACATTATTTAATGACATACCTTTAAGTGATAAACAGAAGATAACATTATTTAATGACATACCTTTAAGTGATAAACAGAAGATAACATTATTTAATGACATACCTTTAAGTGATAAACAGAAGATAACATTATTTAATGACATACCTTTAAGTGATAAACAGAAGATAACATTATTTAATGACATACCTTTAAGTGATAAACAGAAGATAACATTATTTAATGACATACCTTTAAGTGATAAACAGAAGATAACATTATTTAATGACATACCTTTAAGTGATAAACAGAAGATAACATTATTTAATGACATACCTTTAAGTGATAAACAGAATATAACATTATTTAATGACATACCTTTAAGTGATAAACAGAATATAACATTATTTAATGACATACCTTTAAGTGATAAACAGAAGATAACATTATTTAATGACATACCTTTAAGTGATAAACAGAAGATAACATTATTTGACATACCTTTAAGTGATAAACAGAATATAACATTATTTAATGACATACCTTTAAGTGATAAACAGAAGATAACATTATTTAATGACATACCTTTAAGTGATAAACAGAAGATAACATTATTTAATGACATACCTTTAAGTGATAAACAGAAGATAACATTATTTAGTTACATACCTTTAAGTGATAAACAGAATATAACATTATTTAATTGACATACCTTTAAGTGATAAAGAGAATATAACATTATTTAATGACATACCTTTAAGTGATAAACAGAAGATAACATTATTTAATGACATACCTTTAAGTGATAAACAGAAGATAACATTATTTAATGACATACCTTTAAGTGATAAAGAGAATATAACATTATTTAATGACATACCTTTAAGTGATAAACAGAATATAACATTATTTAATGACATACCTTTAAGTGATAAACAGAAGATAACATTATTTAATGACATACCTTTAAGTGATAAAGAGAATATAACATTATTTAATGACATACCTTTAAGTGATAAACAGAATATAACATTATTTAATGACATACCTTTAAGTGATAAACAGAATATAACATTATTTAATGACATACCTTTAAGTGATAAAGAGAATATAACATTATTTAATGACATACCTTTAAGTGATAAACAGAATATAACATTATTTAATGACATACCTTTAAGTGATAAAGAGAAGATAACATTATTTAATGACATACCTTTAAGTGATAAAGAGAATATAACATTATTTAATGACATACCTTTAAGTGATAAACAGAATATAACATTATTTAATGACATACCTTTAAGTGATAAACAGAAGATAACATTATTTAATGACATACCTTTAAGTGATAAAGAGAATATAACATTATTTAATGACATACCTTTAAGTGATAAACAGAATATAACATTATTTAATGACATACCTTTAAGTGATAAACAGAAGATAACATTATTTAATGACATACCTTTAAGTGATAAAGAGAAGATAACATTATTTAATGACATACCTTTAAGTGATAAACAGAATATAACATTATTTAATGACATACCTTTAAGTGATAAACAGAATATAACATTATTTAATGACATACCTTTAAGTGATAAACAGAAGATAACATTATTTAATGACATACCTTTAAGTGATAAACAGAAGATAACATTATTTAATGACATACCTTTAAGTGATAAACAGAATATAACATTATTTAATGACGTACCTTTAAGTGATAAAGAGAAGATAACATTATTTAATGACATACCTTTAAATGATAAACAGAAGATAACATTATTTAATGACATACCTTTAAGTGATAAACAGAAGATAACATTATTTAATGACATACCTTTAAGTGATAAACAGAAGATAACATTATTTAATGACATACCTTTAAGTGATAAACAGAATATAACATTATTTAATGACATACCTTTAAGTGATAAACAGAAGATAACATTATTTAATGACATACCTTTAAGTGATAAACAGAAGATAACATTATTTAATGACATACCTTTAAGTGATAAACAGAATATAACATTATTTAATGACATACCTTTAAGTGATAAACAGAATATAACATTATTTAATGACATACCTTTAAGTGATAAACAGAAGATAACATTATTTAATGACATACCTTTAAGTGATAAAGAGAATATAACATTATTTAATGACATACCTTTAAGTGATAAACAGAATATAACATTATTTAATGACATACCTTTAAGTGATAAACAGAAGATAACATTATTTGACATACCTTTAAGTGACAAACAGAATATAACATTATTTAATGACATACCTTTAAGTGATAAACAGAAGATAACATTATTTAATGACATACCTTTAAGTGATAAACAGAAGATAACATTATTTAATGACATACCTTTAAGTGATAAACAGAAGATAACATTATTTAATGACATACCTTTAAGTGATAAACAGAATATAACATTATTTAATGACATACCTTTAAGTGATAAACAGAATATAACATTATTTAATGACATACCTTTAAGTGATAAACAGAAGATAACATTATTTAATGACATACCTTTAAGTGATAAACAGAAGATAACATTATTTAATGACATACCTTTAAGTGATAAACAGAAGATAACATTATTTGACATACCTTTAAGTGATAAACAGAATATAACATTATTTAATGACATACCTTTAAGTGATAAACAGAAGATAACATTATTTAATGACATACCTTTAAGTGATAAACAGAAGATAACATTATTTAATGACATACCTTTAAGTGATAAACAGAAGATAACATTATTTAATGACATACCTTTAAGTGATAAACAGAAGATAACATTATTTAATGACATACCTTTAAGTGATAAACAGAAGATAACATTATTTGACATACCTTTAAGTGATAAACAGAATATAACATTATTTAATGACATACCTTTAAGTGATAAACAGAAGATAACATTATTTAATGACATACCTTTAAGTGATAAACAGAAGATAACATTATTTAATGACATACCTTTAAGTGATAAACAGAAGATAACATTATTTAATGACATACCTTTAAGTGATAAACAGAAGATAACATTATTTGACATACCTTTAAGTGATAAACAGAATATAACATTATTTAATGACATACCTTTAAGTGATAAACAGAAGATAACATTATTTAATGACATACCTTTAAGTGATAAACAGAAGATAACATTATTTGACATACCTTTAAGTGATAAACAGAATATAACATTATTTAATGACATACCTTTAAGTGATAAACAGAAGATAACATTATTTAATGACATACCTTTAAGTGATAAACAGAAGATAACATTATTTAATGACATACCTTTAAGTGATAAACAGAAGATAACATTATTTAATGACATACCTTTAAGTGATAAACAGAAGATAACATTATTTGACATACCTTTAAGTGATAAACAGAATATAACATTATTTAATGACATACCTTTAAGTGATAAACAGAAGATAACATTATTTAATGACATACCTTTAAGTGATAAACAGAAGATAACATTATTTGACATACCTTTAAGTGATAAACAGAAGATAACATTATTTAATGACATACCTTTAAGTGATAAACAGAAGATAACATTATTTGACATACCTTTAAGTGATAAACAGAAGATAACATTATTTAATGACATACCTTTAAGTGATAAACAGAAGATAACATTATTTAATGACATACCTTTAAGTGATAAACAGAAGATAACATTATTTAATGACATACCTTTAAGTGATAAACAGAAGATAACATTATTTGACATACCTTTAAGTGATAAACAGAAGATAACATTATTTAATGACATACCTTTAAGTGATAAACAGAAGATAACATTATTTGACATACCTTTAAGTGATAAACAGAAGATAACATTATTTAATGACATACCTTTAAGTGATAAACAGAATATAACATTATTTAATGACATACCTTTAAGTGATAAACAGAAGATAACATTATTTAATGACATACCTTTAAGTGATAAACAGAAGATAACATTATTTGACATACCTTTAAGTGATAAACAGAAGATAACATTATTTAATGACATACCTTTAAGTGATAAACAGAAGATAACATTATTTGACATACCTTTAAGTGATAAACAGAATATAACATTATTTAATGACATACCTTTAAGTGATAAAC
>OY744527.1:136557009-136704509 GCA_963556195.1 Sepiola atlantica | reverse complement strand
GAGTAGGTAATAAGTGAAGGATGAGAGCGCTTTCGATTCAATTGCGGGATGGGAGAGAGTTTTCAGTCTTGAGGCGGGTGCAGTTTGTAAGGTCGAAATTGTAGGTAAAAGTGTTTCTGTGTATAACCAGTCCATTAGTAAGGTTGTTGTGTTTAAGGTCCTGTATATGCTCATAAATATAGGATTTTATCTTTCTGGCCGTCTGGCCGATATAAAACATCGGGAGTGGGGCAGATTTATTTTATAGATGCCGGTTTGGGAAATAGTGTCCTTAGAAGATTGGGTGGGGTTAGGGTTAGGGTTAGGGTTAAGGTTAGTTGGGTTAGGGTTAGTTGGGTTAGGGTTAGTTGGGTTAGGGTTAGTTGGGTTAGGGTTAGGGTTAGTTGGGTTAGGGTTAGTTGGGTTAGGGTTAGGGTTAGTTGGGTTAGGGTTAGTTGGGTTAGGGTTAGTTGGATTAGGGTTAGGGTTAGAGTTAGTTGGGTTAGGGTTAGTTGGGTTAGAGTTAGGGTTAGTTGGGTTAGGGTTAGTTGGGTTAGAGTTAGGGTTAGTTGGGTTAGAGTTAGGGTTAGTTGGGTTAGTTGTTGAGTAAATTTGAAATTGTTTTAGAAGTTGAGTCACAATTATTAATTCAAGCTTGAATTGTTGTTGTAAGTAGGAAGAGATGGAGTTAGTGTGGAGTACTATATAAGAATTATAGCATTATCAATAAATTTAATATCTTCACTTTTCTGAAGACGTTTGTTGATTATATATATATATATATATATATATATATATATATATATATATATATATATATATATATATATATATATATACATTATTTATAATGCTATAATTCTCGCCTAACTTTGCCTTCATGGGGAGGTAAGTAAATAGGGACATCGCTGCAACCACCATAGACAGTACTGCGCCGTTAATCAAATTTCTCTTCAGTCTCTAACTACAGGTTGTTTTGATACCACAGGTTGTTGGGTGCTTCGAAATGTCAGAAGTCAAAACACTGCTGGATGACGTCAGTGCAGTTGATAGAATAAAACGAGTGTTTCTTGTTCTTTCTTTCTTTCTTTTTCTTTATGCATTCTTTTTCTCTTTCTTTTTGGTGGATTTTTTTCTCTCTCATTTTTGTCACCTAAAGGGAGGAACATCATAGTCGATGAGATTCCATCACACAGAGTGGACGCCTGCCAGCGTCGATGAAGCTAGATTTATGTTGTTCAAACAAAGGGCTTGACAACCCGTTTGTTGAGAGCATTTTAGTGCTTCCCGCTTTTAAGTAGGTCAAATTAACAATCGTGACCTTACTCTGACAAATGGGAACTAAAATAATGTATCTGTTCTATTAATTATTTATCTTGTCGCCATTTTAGATTTATTCCGTGTCTGCAGTTTGTTTCTGTTTTACTCATACAATTTAGTAATTTTAGGGCATCGTTAAAATTTAAAATTTCTAGTTTCTGGTTCGAGCATAACTCATACAATTTAGTAATTTTAGGGGATCGTTAAAATTTAAAATTTCTAGTTTCTTGTTCGAGCATAACTCATACAATTTAGTAATTTTAGGGGATCGTTAAAATTTAAAATTTCTAGTTTCTTGTTCGAGCATAACTCATACAATTTAGTAATTTTAGGGGATCGTTAAAATTTAAAATTTATAGTTTCTTGTTCGAGCATAACTCATACAATTTAGTAATTTTAGGCATCGTTAAAATTTAAAATTTCTAGTTTCTTGTTCGAGCATAACTCATACAATTTAGTAATTTTAGGGGATCGTTAAAATTTAAAATTTCTAGTTTCTTGTTCGAGCATAACTCATACAATTTTGTAATTTTAGGGGATCGTTAAAATTTAAAATTTCTAGTTTCTTGTTCGAGCATAACTCATACAATTTTGTAATTTTAGGGGATCGTTAAAATTTAAAATTTCTAGTTTCTTGTTCGAGCATAACTCTTACAATTTAGTAATTTTAGGGCATCGTTAAAATTTAAAATTTCTAGTTTTTTGTTCGAGCATAACTCATACAATTTAGTAATTTTAGGGGATCGTTAAAATTTAAAATTTCTAGTTTCTTGTTCGAGCATAACTCATACAATTTAGTAATTTTAGGGCATCGTTAAAATTTAAAATTTCTAGTTTCTTGTTCAAGCATAACTCATACAATTTAGTAATTTTAGGGGATCGTTAAAATTTAAAATTTCTAGTTTCTTGTTCGAGCATAACTCATACAATTTAGTAATTTTAGGGAATCGTTAAAATTTAAAATTTCTAGTTTCTTGTTCGAGCATAACTCATACAATTTAGTAATTTTAGGGGATCGTTAAAATTTAAAATTTCTAGTTTCTTGTTCGAGCATAACTCATACAATTTAGTAATTTTAGGCATCGTTAAAATTTAAAATTTATAGTTTCTAGTTCGAGCATAACTCATACAATTTAGTAATTTTAGGGGATCGTTAAAATTTAAAATTTCTAGTTTCTTGTTCGAGCATAACTCATACAATTTAGTAATTTTAGGGAATCGTTAAAATTTAAAATTTCTAGTTTCTTGTTCGAGCATAACTCATACAATTTAGTAATTTTAGGGGATCGTTAAAATTTAAAATTTCTAGTTTCTTGTTCGAGCATAACTCATACAATTTAGTAATTTTAGGCATCGTTAAAATTTAAAATTTATAGTTTCTAGTTCGAGCATAACTCATACAATTTAGTAATTTTAGGGGATCGTTAAAATTTAAAATTTCTAGTTTCTTGTTCGAGCATAACTCATACAATTTAGTAATTTTAGGGCATCGTTAAAATTTAAAATTTCTAGTTTCTTGTTCAAGCATAACTCATACAATTTAGTAATTTTAGGGGATCGTTAAAATTTTAAATTTCTAGTTTCTTGTTCGAGCATAACTCATACAATTTAGTAATTTTAGGGAATCGTTAAAATTTAAAATTTCTAGTTTCTTGTTCGAGCATAACTCATACAATTTAGTAATTTTAGGGGATCGTTAAAATTTAAAATTTCTAGTTTCTTGTTCGAGCATAACTCATACAATTTAGTAATTTTAGGGGATCGTTAAAATTTAAAATTTCTAGTTTCTTGTTCGAGCATAACTCATACAATTTAGTAATTTTAGGGGATCGTTAAAATTTAAAATTTCTAGTTTCTTGTTCGAGCATAACTCTTACAATTTAGTAATTTTAGGGCATCGTTAAAATTTAAAATTTCTAGTTTTTTGTTCGAGCATAACTCATACAATTTAGTAATTTTAGGGGATCGTTACAATTTAAAATTTCTAGTTTCTTGTTCGAGCATAACTCATACAATTTAGTAATTTTAGGGGATCGTTAAAATTTAAAATTTCTAGTTTCTTGTTCGAGCATAACTCATACAATTTAGTAATTTTAGGGCATCGTAAAAATTTAAAATTTCTAGTTTCTTGTTCGAGCATAACTCATACAATTTAGTAATTTTAGGGCATCGTTAAAATTTAAAATTTCTAATTTCTTTTTCAAGCATAACTCATACAATTTTGTAATTTTAGGGCATCGTTAAAATTTAAAATTTCTAGTTTCTTGTTCGAGCATAACTCATACAATTTAGTAATTTTAGGGCATCGTTAAAATTTAAAATTTCTAGTTTCTTGTTCGAGCATAACTCATACAATTTAGTAATTTTAGGGCATCGTTAAAATTTAAAATTTCTAGTTTCTTGTTCGAGCATGACTCATACAATTTAGTAATTTTAGGGATCGTTAAAATTTAAAATTTCTAGTTTCTTGTTCGAGCATAACTCATACAATTTAGTAATTTTAGGGCATCGTTAAAATTTAAAATTTCTAGTTTCTTGTTCGAGCATAACTCAAACAATTTAGTAATTTTAGGGGATCGTTAAAATTTAAAATTTCTAGTTTCTTGTTCAAGCATAACTCATACAATTTAGTAATTTTAGGGGATCGTTAAAATTTAAAATTTCTAGTTTCTTGTTCAAGCATAACTCATACAATTTAGTAATTTTAGGGGATCGTTAAAATTTAAAATGTCTAGTCTCTTGTTCGAGCATAACTCATACAATTTAGTAATTTTAGGGATCGTTAAAATTTAAAATTTCTAGTTTCTTGTTCGAGCATAACTCATACAATTTAGTAATTTTAGGGCATCGTTAAAATTTAAAATTTCTAGTTTCTTGTTCGAGCATAACTCAAACAATTTAGTAATTTTAGGGATCGTTAAAATTTAAAATTTCTAGTTTCTTGTTCGAGCATAACTCATACAATTTAGTAATTTTAGGGCATCGTTAAAATTTAAAATTTCTAGTTTCTTGTTCGAGCATAACTCATACAATTTAGTAATTTTAGGGCATCGTTAAAATTTAAAATTTCTAGTTTCTTGTTCGAGCATAACTCATACAATTTAGTAATTTTAGGGCATCGTTAAAATTTAAAATTTCTAGTTTCTTGTTCGAGCATAACTCAAACAATTTAGTAATTTTAGGGATCGTTAAAATTTAAAATTTCTAGTTTCTTGTTCGAGCATAACTCATACAATTTAGTAATTTTAGGGCATCGTTAAAATTTAAAATTTCTAGTTTCTTGTTCGAGCATAACTCATACAATTTAGTAATTTTAGGGGATCGTTAAAATGTAAAATTTCTAGTTTCTTGTTCAAGCATTACTCATACAATTTAGTAATTTTAGGGCATCGTTAAAATGTAAAATTTCTAGTTTCTTGTTCGAGCATAACTTATACAATTTAGTAATTTTAGGGATCGTTAAAATTTAAAATATCTAGTTTCTTGTTCGAGCATAACTCATACAATTTAGTAATTTTAGGGCATCGTTAAAATTTAAAATATCTAGTTTCTTGTTCGAGCATAACTCATACAATTTAGTAATTTTAGGGGATCGTTAAAATTTAAAATTTCTAGTTTCTTGTTCGAGCATAATTAACACGGCTCGTCTAAATATTAATTTAGATTACCAAAGTAAATGATGTTTGAACAAGACACAGAATAAACTTTATTTTAGGATAGAAAAAAGTAAAAAAGTAAAAACATGAATAAATAAATAACAAGACTAAATAAATATAAACACCGCAATTAATAATAAATATAAAAGGGCGACAGATAATAAAATAAACAAGACAGATAAATTATTTTAGTGACCACGTGTCATAGTAAGGTCATCATTGTTATTCGCCCACTTAAAAGTTAGTAGCGCCCAAATCCTCTAAAAACCAATACACTGATAGGTTATTTAGCTAGAGTTACTCTATACTCTCGTCGTGTGGGTAAAACGGACGCGCACATATGCGAGGCAATGGCTGAATCTTTAGAAAGTGACCTCCAGTCTGTAGTGGAATGGTGTCATAAATGGATGCTAACATTTAATGTTGCTAAGACCAAGCTCCTTTTCCTTCTACAACTACAAGAAACCTCTTCAACCACCGATTGCCATGGCAAATAACACCCTACATGAGAATCCAACGTTCAAAATCCTCGGCCTCACATTCACAGGTAACATGAGTTGAAACAAATACATAGAATACATTTCCAAGGTTGCTGCAAAGAAAGTGGACTCCCTCTACCGTTGTGAAAATGCAGTAGGCTGCATTTTATTTATGAATGGCGGACGTTGAAAATCTCCGATGCTCGGATCGGAGGAAAGAGGGGGGCACGGAAGAAAGTGAAAATGTCGTTGGTTTTGTTTTAGGCCACTCCAGAGGGACCCATGCTGGGATGTTCACAGATTTTCGCCATGATAACTCTCTGTCTGACATTTATCTCAGGTTGAGATCTTGAGTGTCTAAGTGCTTGGGTGGATCACCGATGACCAGTGAAAAGACCAGGCCAACAGGAAGGAGACGGGAGGGGCCAGAGCTGGCCCACCGGGATAGCTAGGAACAGTTTGAAGCTAGGCGCTGCACGAAGAAGATGGCCCATCTGGGTCTCCCAGTCATAGGACCATGGCGGACTTGTTTCAACCTCGTCGGGATATAGAGATCTCATTTTGCAACTCTAATATTCTACATAGAGACACGGGTATTTTTTGTAACATTCAGCAAATAAATTGGTTACTTGTTCATAAATTGTGCTCATGGCTTTTACTTGGCGTGAGAGTATTTGTTACAGCACGGAGTTAGATCAAACAACTCCTGGGCCGGCAAAATCTGCGGGGCGATTTACGACCAGTGCAGTGAATGCACGAACGAGCAAACGTGCATATCACATGTTTACACCGTGCTAGAAAACGTCTCACACATGACAGTATCCTATATCTCTACAAAGCCACCATCAGCTTATGCATAGAGTATTGTTGTCACATCTGGGCTGTTGCACCATCAAATATTCTCTCCCTCCTAGACAAGGTCCAAGAAAGAGTCTCCATTCTAATAGGTCCCTCACTATCTACCAAACTCCAGCCCTTGTCCCATCACCATAATATTGCATCTTTGTGCTTGTTTTAATGGAATATGCTCCGATGAACTTGCTTCTCTGGTGCTCCCCAACGTAAATACACTCGACTAACCCGACAATCAGTCAACCCCTATCCATTCACTGTGGAGGTGCCCAGATGCCGGAGAGCCTTCTACTACAATAGCTTCTTTCCTCGAGCTGTCGGCCCATGGAACTCCCTCTCTGCTCCCTGTATAATTATATTGAAATAAACATCTTTACTGGTCTTATCTGTGAGAAAGTAGGGTTAGGATTAAGATGAGAATTACGAAAGATCGGAACACTAGTATATGTTGTTGGAATCACGCATGTTATGCAAATAAAAATCATAGTTGTGAATTTTGAATGCACTGAAAATATTGTTTTACGATTTTAAACAAAAACTGGTTATTTTCTGTTTTCATGTTGTATCGACAGCGCGAAAGACGGCCTTAGGATTAGAAGTCACTTGCTGTCAACTGTCATTATTGTTGTGAAGTGAGGCGAGATCAAGCAAGATAGAAATCCAATCCCTAACAAAATGCAGGTGTGTGAGCCAAGGGGAAACTGTAGAGTTACATCCTAATCGATCACTAAGGAAGTTACGGCCAAACTTTCAGAGAGATGAGGCTACATGATCGATAGAAGAAACCGCCAGGTATTTGATATGGTAACGGGACCAATGGGAACGTATGGGTCAACTGTCACTAGGTAGTCACATTTGACTAATACATTCTCGTTAAACAACGGCAGAAGAACCTCACAACATTTTATTTGATGCTGTGTACAGGAATTGAGAAGCATTTATATTTATACATACACTGTGCATGGTTATCTCCTACTCTATTTTAGTGGATGACCTTACAAAAATGACATCACCAAGTGTGCACGTGGAAAAGCACGCAAGCAAACAAGCAAGAAAAATCACATAGTTTTGATAGTATGCTAGACCTCTAGGAGGATAGACATTTGCTTCTGTGTAAGAAATTGCGAAAACATGGGATTACCTGGCAAACGGTCTCGGTGCGCGCTTTGCAGGGCTGGACCGCCCCAAAAATGGCAAGATGGCGGGCTTAATATTACCAGGTGATCACGTGAAATCTCGTGTTCTCTCGCGCACACGAGAGTCCGGTTTGAAATAAAAGCGGGTCGCTGGAGGCAAGATGGGGAGGAAAAATGTAGTCAACGGAAGACGACGGCGACGCTTTTAAAGAAGAAGAAGACGTGGAAGAAGAAGACGTGGAAGAAGAAGACGTGGAAGAAGAAGACGTTGTGTGCAGCAATCACTCTTGATGAACCCGATTTCCACGCAGAATACGACAAGGGCACAAACACTTGGACAGCGTCCTGAAAGTGGGCAGGCGACCAGCCACCAGTGTCTTTGCAGAATCGGCTGACGGAGTATCCCCCTCCTGCGTGGCTTAGGGGGCAGTACGAGGCAGAACTTCAAGTGATGGCAATCAGACAAGAGAACAAGCAGAAAGTTCGACCTGTTCTTGATTACCGGGAACTCAATGAACACGTTGACCCGTACACTGCGGGAGCTGACGTTTGTGCTCATAAACTGCGAGAGTGGCGGCTGCAAGTGAGCGGAAGTGCAGATGGCCTCCAATGGGGAAGAGATGGTGAAATCCCGGAAATCCCATCTACCATCACACGTCGGAGCACGTTTTCCGTGTGTGGGTGGCTCCGAGTGGCTGTGGCGGCTATAAAGCGACGGGCAACTTCTTTGTCAACAGGATGGGACGATGAGGTGCGTGATCCTGCCCTGCGAAGCATGCTGGTGGAAGCTGTGGCCAGAGTGACCAATGATGACCCTGTACGGGGGAGCTGGTGCGTCGATGGGAGTGAGTTTACAGTTTGGGTGGACGCCAGCTCACTTGCCCTTGGTGTTGCTCTGGCGGTCGACGGAAGTATAATAGAAGATGCCTGCTGGCTCCGGCCAGAGAATGACGCTAAGCACATTAACCTAGCTGAACTCGATGCTACACTGAAAGGAGTCAATCTAGCGCTTCAGTGGCAGGCTAGAGTCCTCCACGTTATCACGGATTCCACGTGTGTGCATCGATGGATGACCGATGCCTTGAACGGAAAAGCACGGCTGAAAACGAAGGCATCGGCCGAAATGTTAATCCGAAGGCGGCTTGCTACCCTAACCGAAACCATCAAGGAATACAACTTGGTCATAGATGTGACACTGGTGCAGTCCTGTTTGAATCGAGTGGATCGTCTGACCAGAGTGCCACGCCGTTGGCTAGACCTGCCAGAAGAAGTGAACGAGCCAGCACCTGTAAATTGCGCTGCGGTGGGACGTAGACTCGGCCCGGAGCGTATCGCTGATGTCGATTGCCAAAGCGGGCACCCCGGTGTAAACCGAACCCTTTACTTCGCCAGGTTGGTTGACCCCTCTGTGTCGCGGAGGGCTGTGAAATCTGTTGTGAGAAGCTGCAACACCTGCCAATCGATCGACCCAGCACCTGTCCGGTGGAAGAAGGGCACACTCGATGTGAAGTATAATTGGGATAGGATTGTGATGGACATAACTCACTACAACGGGGGGCATTTCTTGACACTTATTGATTGCGGACCGTCCAGATTTGCATTGTGGCGGTCCCTTCGCCGGCAGGACACGGCTGCCATTGTCCATGAATTGGAAAGTGTGTTCCTCGAGCGTGGCTCCCCTTCTGAGATATTGACCGACAATGGCCCCGTTTTTGTTAGTGCGCCGTTCAAACAGTTTGTAGATGGCTGAGGTGTCCGTCTGCGTTTTCGGTGTGCCCATGTGCCCAGTGGGAACGGAATTATTGAGCGCAACCATAGGACTGTCAAGACCATCGCAGCGCGGAAGGGGTGTACGGTGCCTCAAGCAGTCTATTGGTATAACGTCACCCCTAAGGACGATGTTTCACCCTCCACCACGCCAGCCAACGTACCATGTCAGGGCGAGAGGGTTGTAGAGCAGCTCACTGCCCGAACCAGAGCCACCACAGGAGAACATAAAAGAAGGAGATGTCGTTTGGGTTAAAAAAAAACCGAGGCCAGTGCACGACTCGCTACGGAACCGGTCGTTTCACTGAAGTGATCAGCCCGCAGGCGGTGCGAGTTGATGGAGTACTCCGTCACATTAAAGACTTAAGATCGGTATTCCAAACGCAGCTGCCACTTGACGAGGATAGTGAATTTGAATCCGTGATCAGCGAACCATCATTCTGGTTCATGACGGCTTCATCGCACAGCGACACTGAGTGTGGTAACCTTGAATGTACTGACCCTCCTACTGCTGATGAAAGCCCGGACAGTGATGCTGCAATGCGCAGCCTTAGGTTCGCCGACCTTCATGCCACGGAAGACAGCACAGATGATGATGAAGCCCTGAATCCCCCTCTCCGAAGAAGCACTCGAAGAAAAAGAACACCGCCTCCCTACTCTTTCTGTGATAATGAGATCAGGGGGGAGTGTGTAAAAAAATGCGAAAACATGGGATTACCTGGCAAACAGTCTCGGGGCGCGCTTTGCAGCGCTGGACTGCCCAAAAAATGGCAAGATGGCGTCGGTGGCTTAATATTACCAGGTGATCACGTGAAATCTCGTGTTCTTTCGCGCACACGAGAGTCCGGTTTGAAATAAAAGCGGGTCACTGGAGGCAAGATGGGGGAGGAAAAACAGAGTCAACGGAAGACGACGGCGACGCTTTTAAAGAAGAAGAAGACGTGGAAGAACAAGACGTGGAAGAAGAAAACGTGGAAGAAGAAGACGTGGAAGAAGAAGACATGGAAGAAGAAGACGTTGGAGAAGAAAGCGGTGTGCACTAATCCAGAGTCCCTTGCGAGTGTTGTTTCGGTGTCTACTAAAAAGAGTTTCTTGGGCGTTTTCGACCGTCGTTGAGATTTTTCTGCTACAAACACTGGCATCTAAATGTACGACAGGGAAAATAACTTTTCCTGCTACAGCTTCGTAGACGACCTGTGACCCGAAAGATGACGGATGGTCTAGTTAAAGGATATATTCTATTTCTCTCTCTGATTTAATAGATTATACACCATCTTTGTTTAAAACTCCCCTTTCTCTTCCCTGGCGATGTCAACAGAACCACTAGACGATCAGAAGGACCGATCATCACGATCAAGACGAAGATATGAATGTACAACGTCTTCGATTAGTTTCGACGACACTTACCATGTAATGTGTATACCAGAACGATTTAGAGCATTCCTTTCCCAAATCAGAATAAAAGCTTTTCTAATCAAATGTTTACAAATACAAAGAGCAACAATGAAATGCATAGTTACCTGAGTTATCTTGAAGTAGAAAAAATAGTTCTTGCTCTTTGTTATCAGATATATCAACATCAAATGCTGATACCTTGCCAATAACGTGACCAATTCCAATATTTTCCGTAACATTAAAGTGAAAACTATTTGGAACTTCTGGAACTTGGTTGAGCGGAACTCGGACCGTCACGTTTATGCTCGTTGACAAACTGGGAGTACCAGAGTCTCTGGCGATGGCCAAAAAATTGTATTCGTCCCGGAAAGGAGGTTCGCTTAAATCCGAAGCCAATGTAAGGCGACCTAAAACGACAAAAAATAAACAACCTAAAATCTGTTGGGATTTTATTTCTGTTGTATTTACATGCGTAAAAGCCCTTTAGGATTATTTAATACCGAATCTAGTCATTTTAATAAGTTTACTTTTCAAGGTTTTAATAATTTCAAATCTTTTATTCATGGGTCTACTTTGAGTCGTTATTAAGGATGAAAATCATGAATATACTATCGAACCTAGCTTCAGATTATTCTCAGGACATATTTTATTTAATCCATATATAGGACCTTGATATGTACTGCCACTCTAAGTCAAAGCGGACTCGGGAGCAATGGTAACTAAGGAGTGACGTCACATTCTTAAAAGCTCCCAAATTGGGACTTTACCGCCAGCTACAGTTTACTCTTATTCCCAGGATATTTCATGATAGGAATTATACGCATTTAATAGTTATATGCATTTAATAGTTATATGTATTTAATAGTTATATGCATTTAATAGTTATATGTATTTAATAGTTATATGCATTTAATAGTTATATGCATTTAATAGTTATATGCATTTAATAGTTATATGTATTTAATAGTTATATGCATTTAATAGTTATATGTATTTAATAGTTATATGCATTTAATAGTTATATGCATTTAATAGTTATATGCATTTAATAGTTATATGCATTTAATAGTTATATGTATTTAATAGTTATATGCATTTAATAGTTATATGCATTTAATAGTTATATGCATTTAATAGTTATGCGCATTTAATAGTTATATGCCTTTAATAGTTATATGTATTTAATAGTTATATGCATTTAATAGTTATATGCATTTAATAGTTATATGCATTTAATAGTTATATGCATTTAATAGTTATATGTATTTAATAGTTATATGCATTTAATAGTTATATGCATTTAATAGTTATATGCATTTAATAGTTATATGTATTTAATAGTTATATGCATTTAATTATATATCTTGTTCAAGCGATATTCTTACGTTCCTTTTATACACAGCGAAGAGCTCCTAAAATACGGACTATTTGATGTGTCTGTTAATTTTTATATTCTTGATAAAATGCTACAAACGACCAAACAAAGAAATTAAAATATATGTAAGTAAATTATATATTTGTACTATATTTTACTTACATAAAACAAAACAGAAATATGCTTGAAAAATTTAGAAAAGGAGAAATGAAGTTAAATTACAGCATATATTCGAATATGTCAACTTTTTGTCATCCAAGTTTGAATGAAATAAATTTGAAGTTTTCTCAAATAAGGACATGCATAACTTTAGAAATTCGTAAATTTTGTAATCAATAGAAAAACTTCTAAAATGTTTTAAATTACAATTATATTCTAGATTATTCCCTTCAATAGTATTTCTTAGGGTTAGGAATGGGTAATTATTTACAAGTGCTAAATTTACCGTAATGCTTTTTTAAAATAAATCCTGTTTGGCTGAGATATAGACGGTGGTCGAGTCTTTGGATGTACCAAAATCCACGATAACAATTAAAATCTAATACGACTTGAAATAGACAAAATGGTTGTTGTTAATGAAAGAGATTAGAAAGCTTGTTATTAATGAAAGAGATAGAAAGCTTGTTATTAATGAAAGAGATAGAAAAGCATGTTATTAATGAACGAGATAGAAAGCATGTTATTAATGAAAGAGATAGAAAGCATGTTATTAATGAAAGAGATAGAAAGCTTGTTATTAATGAAAGAGATAGAAAGCATTGTTATTAATGAAAGAGATAGAAAGCTTGTTGTTAGGGACAAAACATGTTTATATATTTACAAATTTACTCTAGTATTAAATATAGTTTGTATGAGGAAATTGTTCCTGTTCATATTTATTTACTATTTTACCACAGGGTTTCTAAGATTTAATTTTCTTTGTTGTTCTAATCTGCTTTGGTAAGGCATTTTCAATTATATATGCGGCTGTGCCCTTCTTAGCTCAAAATACTGATCGACATTCCATGAATTGAAGCATTTCTGCAATTTCTATTTTTACACTGGCTCAGTAATTGACACCGTCTTAATCCATTTTGTCTGCTTATCGAAGTGCCATCTGTCATCGTAGATTGCAACAACTCTTTATCTTCTGCTGTAACCCACCCGTCTTCATCCCCAGAATTTATTATGGAATCAACTTTTAATCTATTTAACAATTCGCAACTATAGCCAATTTTCGACGTAATTTCTCTTTCTCCTTTCCAAACCAGGAACATTTTCAACACAATCCATTATAAGAGAAATATTATATCATCAATAATATGATATGCACGATAGAAATGTAAAAGATTCATGCATATTTACTCCAGAATTGAACCAAACAAGAATTTAAACAATTATAAAAATTTCCGGATATGTTGTATTCCGGATAGTTTGTGTTCCATATATTTTGTATCCCGTAAATCTTATCGTTTGGTGTTTTACTACATTACAAAGTACGTTTATCCGAAAACAAGACATCATTCAGTAGTCAGATATATATGTTGCTTAAAAAATCTCATACGCTTAGAATTTATAACAGTGGAGTTTGGAGAGTTTGGGAGTTGGTTTAAATAACAACATCCCACTCTAGATTTGATGCTGTGAAACAGTTACACAACTCACATCTAAATCATTTTGAAGCAGGGACGTACGTATCGTTTTGCATGAACTTAGAATCTACTATATCGAATAGCGTAGGTTGATTTCCAAATATTTTGGAAAATCAGATATGTCTATGCGGAAAAAAGTTGTGTATTAGTCAATAGTGAGTACTGATAGCGAAAAGTAGATTTCTCACTTGCGCTAATTTCTAAGCAATTAGTTTTTAAAGATTGTCTCATAAGAAGCATTGGGACAGCAACGTCATCCGTTTTTTAATAACTTCACCATTTTGGGTATTTTCGTTACAAATTTTAAGCACATTTCAAAAATCGATACACTACGGTGTGTTCGAGACACATTTGATAATGTTTTGATATTCTTTTATTTCAGAACCATTCGAAGTATTTAAAAGTGTTTACGTGCAACGAATAGCTGTTTATGTGTATTATTTGTGGGTTTGAAAGCTACAGAGCATGGACGACTAGAAAGCACCGGATAAGGTAAGAGCATGACCTGCGTCATCATTTCGCGCCGGATTAAAAAATCTGAAATCTTAGCTGCAGCTCAGTGCTGTTGACTAATTTGAACGCCGTGAGATGTGAGCTTGGGTAGTGCAACAGAGATGTGGAGGCAGTAGCTTGCATGAAGTATCATAGCAGGTGTGATGACCATGTCCGCACAACGTATTTCGTCGAGAAGCTGGTAAGAAAAGGTGTGGCAAAACTCAGGTAAGGCAATGCATGCGAACCTTGGCGAGAAATGGACGGCTGAGTAGTGACTATGTAGAAAGCACAGGACAGAAATCTTCGCTACTCCTCATAAAAGAGTAGCAAGGGCCAACTACTCATCGCCAAGGCTTAAGAGAACCGCATTACAAAAGTCAAGAAACTCTTCAACAAGGTCAAACACGTAGTCAACCTGGGGATGCTCTGGATCTGCTCTTACCAATTGTACAACGAGCATAAAACAAATGGCTAGCCTACAGTCGGCAGGAAGTCTCACGCGTCATGAAGACCCAGTTATCTCAAACTGTAATAGTCTTTGGATGTTTTTCCAGTGAAGGCTACACCATGCCGCCCCACATCTTCGAAAAGGAACTCAATTCAGATTGCTACTGGCGTGGAGTTCTAGGCGGAGATAGTGGCTGTGGCAAGGTCATACATATAGCAACAGAAGTCACCTCTGTGTAACACCCCCGGGAAAATTCAGAAGTGGTTGTCTGAGAACTTCCACAACTTTACCAGTCCCAACATCTGGCCTCACACTTCACCTGATTGCAACCCTATGAACTATTAAGTGTGAGGCATAGTTGAGAAATATATAAACCATGTCGCCTGCAAAGGACAAGCAAAAGACATAATCAAACTGGTGTACAAGCGTCTCTCGAACGGCATCGTAAAAGTCGGGTACTCCAGGTTCAGGACTCGCTTGAAGGTCGTGGTGGAAGCTCAGAGTGGCCTCTTCGAATGAACCGTATTCGGTAAAAGTTCATCTAATAGATGCACTTTGAACATTGAGAATACATCAATTCTTAGTCAGGGTATGGCATTTTTCTTTCTTTTCTAAAAAGTGTCAAATTTGTCTCGAACACCTTGTAGGTTCTATTTCTGCAGCAAACAGTTTCTTTTTGTGCAGGTGCTGCATCACGTTGTACACATACTGAACAGTGAAGATTTTCAGTAAGGTGACATTCCGACTACGGAAATCAAGAAAAAGTTAACGACAAACTGGTCTAATCATATAGTAAGTAAACATATCTAGTGAGTACGTACGTATGTAGCACTGCCCTTAAACAGGCCTTACCAAAATAAACCTGCTGCTATTATAATCATAAGTGCGGACGAGTAAACATATCCATTATCTACACCCCATTTGCTCAACCAGCAAGCGCATGCTCTTAAAAACTTTGATGAATATTTTCGACGAATTCTATAGCCGACTCTTTGCTGCTAAAATATAATTTGACTCCCTAGAAAGGGAACCCTATTATTATGATTTAAAACATTTACGGTTGGATCAAAGAAAAGGAATCACCAATTTAGAATGTTTATCATAAAAACAAAAGGTTTCTAATTTCGTCAAATTAAATAGAATATATTAATATCTGAGCAATAATCCACATAAGCCACACACCTAATCGGCATATATCGCGTTATGCCCCATTCTTTTACTGATTTTAAAGTGCAAAAGCCATTTAGAGACACCTTCTCCTTCAGCAAAATTGAAGAGTCGGAACAACTTCCTCTTGCTATACTCAGCTTTACACATACAGTCAGCCTCCCAGCCCCCACTGGAGGGAGAAAAAGGCTGAACGTTCGATAGATTCGCTCTCAAGTCTAGCTCTCTTGTTTTCCTCCGATTCCCTCTCAATCAGTGACGATAACTCTGAAAATTGTTTATCGTCACACATAACTCAATTGCCAAACAATAAATGTTTATATTTTCATTTTTCTCTCGACCTTGAAATTATCAAAATAATTACAGTCGCATTCCAAATGCAACCTTTATCCAGCCACTACCCCTGACCTACATCTCATTATCATCTAGATTTTCTAATTCCTATTCACTATCCTGATTCTTCCATCACCCGGAATGATCTCGTTAAACTCGTTCTATTCAAATAATACAAAATTTATGCAAAAATAAATTTAAAAATGATCCCCTTAATTATCGTGTTATGTCTCTTCTCATTTCCGTCATTAATTAAAAGTATAGGTGATCAGTGATTTCTGTAAATCTATGTTCCTACCAACAGTGACCACCCATCCATCCTCCATAAAAAAGGCAAAATGTTTCCTAAAACAACATACAGGGATTTTCTTAATCCGCCAACCCATTCCTCTTTCCGCCATGGAACATATTGATTTTCCCCCAGATTTTCTCCCACTAACAGTTTGCACACTCCCCATGAGACAGTGACAGTCAAATCCCTATTATCGAGGGCGATTTGATACTTCTTATAATCTTTTAGACACAAAAACTCTGTCCTCATCAAAAAGGAAATATTAATGTACAACCTATCGTCAGAAAAATCACTAACATTTAAAATTGCCATCTATGGCAAATACTGACAGATTTCTGCTTGTTCTTTATAAAGAAACAAATTTTATGTTTTTTAAACATACGCTTTTTATAAAGAAAACAGATTTCATGATCTAATAATAGTTTTTACTTTTTACAAAGAAAACTATTTTTCTTGTTATAAAATGATTTAAAGTAAAAGTGTATGCGGAACAATTATGCTGTATGAAAACTGAAAGAGTCTGCTGCATAAATCAGTGGAATATTTTATTAGACACAACGACTTGACACCCGAAAGCCACAAGAGTTCATTCTTCATGAGTGATTTGCATACAATTTTCGCACGGAACTAATGGAAGCTTTTAGGTAAATTAATGGAAATGTAATTTTAATCTCAAAGGATGTCAACAATATGTATGATTGAATCTTTTGATTCGAAAAATGTTTCATCTTCCGTGTTCAATATACCAAATAGTGTCTACCATCATGTAGGGATAATTGATTAGCAATATATATATATATATGTTTAAACTAATTAACCGATCATTATGAATTTTGCGAGACATCTGCTAAGCATAGGGAGTTTAAATGTGGGCTATATTTAGTTTAATTTAGTTTCATGCCAAAGGGGTTAAATCGAGTGTGTAAGCCTTTCGCAAAAGTTCAGACATCAATTAATGAATATTTTCCAGATTTCGATATCTTTGGAGTATTTTAAAGGGGCTTAAGAGAACATAATATGGACACAACATCACATTAAATTTTTGTTCAGATTTACATTGGATTTTAATCCATAGCATTAAACACCAATTAAACACCAATTAAACACCAATTAAACACCAATTAAACACAATTAAACACCAATTAAACACCAATTAAGCAAGATTTAATTAATTTCTTCTGACGACCCCTTAAACTTAAGCCTTAAATGTGAAATAGGTTTTAAAATCAAAATCATGTAATCGATTTTGACAAATATTACCATCAGGAATCGAGATATAATATTTAGTATCATTATATTTTGATGTAAATCTTTGCAAGTCGACATAAAGTGCTGAAAAACTCGCAAAACTCTTTTGTTCAGGGATTAATTTTTGACCCGACAATTCTAAGACAAGCATTCTTCTAGTGTGTATATATTGTAGTATATAAATTAATTAAACCAGTTTAAATATACTGATGAAATTAAATTAAAACCAATATGTTTTCAAAAGTGCTAAATATAAGTTAGAGTTTTATAAATAAGCTTTATATAAACATTAAAACAGTTTACACAAATTAATCTATCTTTATATGCAAGGGCATTTCATATATATATATATATATATATATATATATATATATATATATATATATATATATATATATATATATATATTAAGGAGAGTTGTATGTGTGTTTGTTTGCATGTGTGTTTGTATGTCCGTAGAAGTCTTTCGCCACACTCGACAGAGGCCGGTTTATATTTTCTGAATCGGCCAGCTTCCGGGCGAATAATATCTCAGAATTAGAAAAATCTATCGATATGTTCTCATAGAACGGACGTTAAACATGTGATAAGGGGTGCTTAATTTGTTCATGTTTTGGCCATCAGTCCGCTCTACGCATGCGCAACTCATTTGACCACTTCCGTTTTTCTATACCAGACCTACATTCCGTTTACATCATACAATTCGTTTACATTTACTAAAGACAACAAACCTTCACTCTCACTTATATGCAATAAACAAAAACAAAAGCTTCCCTGTCCACGGTAAACAAAAACTAAAAAAAATCATTTAAAATCTTTTTACTTAGCGATTAGTACTTTGGACACTAACACCGTACATTTTTTAATGCGTAAAGAAATATCTGCTAGCTTTACGGGTACCCCAAAACATTTGTCTTATTCGGGAAATGCCTACAATTACATTTTAAAAACATGTCAAAAACATCACTGTTACTGAATCAAATTAATTGCCTCCTTTAAACAGATTTGAATTATTTCAACTTTTTTACTTAGCGAAGAGAATGTTAGACGCTTAAACTGTGAGAAACCGAGGAGAACTTGTGAGGCTGACAACGTACATCGGATTTTTTTTCATAAAAAATGGTACGCTTAATACGAATAAAAAAAATTCTTACTTAAATTATTTAATAAAAAACATTTCGTTTTGCGTAAAATAAAAATATTAAACTATTTCGTTTGAGAGTTTATTTAGTCATTATCCTTTACTTTACGATGCCATGATGAACCCCAGCTGGACTGTTGTCAATTGAGTCTTTTACGCCATACATAATGAAGTGTGCTACGGGCTTATGAGATATTACTCTGTCATGTTCGAGACCTCATAACATTCGTACTCACTATTGACACTCGCTTGCTAATTAAGAAGTTATCCTAAAGTAAAAAGTTACGCCATTTTCCAGTTGATTATTAAATTTTCAGTTATTATCATCTTCCCCGAAGGAAATCGGAGATGATGAACTTTATTAAGAATCTCACAGATGTGTTCACTTAGTCCTGTTACACAAGCAGATTTGAAAGGATTATTAACAAAACGAATGAGGCGCCAGATAATTACATATCATAGGAAAAGAAGAATTGTGAGTTCATAGATTGGGGTACCGACAGGAGGGGTCGAACCAGTGTATAATCATACGAAGTTCAAGATGTAAGCATATTCATACTAGTAATTATATATATATTGAGTTTAACATAATACAGTTTTCACGTTCATAAAAATATGTATTTGAGTTGACTTTGTCAATGTGAATAATTTCTGTCTCCGAGTATCCTACCGATATAAACATGCAAACAATAATGGAATTTGATGAGAAACTTATTCGCTAATTATACGTACGTGCAATAGCGTTGAACAATGTTAATAATATCCAAGTAGAAGTGTTGAATTTAGTTTTCCTTTTTTTACGAAAGGTGGTTTTAAAAGTTAACTGATGGGAAGTGCCGCTATTACTCATTAAGTAAACTAAATACGCGTAGATCCCTAGGGCATAAATTAGTTGATGACTTGACTAATTGTTAATAAAAATCTATATTTACGTAATATTTTTTAAAACAAATTAACAAATCAGTTTTTTTTTCAATATTGCGTTGTTGTGTGATGTTTTTTACTCTACAGGGGAGACGATATTTAACAAAACTGCAAATCGGGGATGGAAGAAGATGAATTACTTGTTTTTAAAAAAATTATTTATGTTTAAAATTATTATTTTTTCGCTTTTGTGAGAGTGACTCAGAGTTAGGTTAGGGTTAGTTTAGTGTTAGGGTTAGTGGTAGGGTTCCAGTGTTGTTTTTTATGTGGAGGAAGGAACACTGCATATTTACGAAATATTAGAAGAAGAGGATGAGTAATATTTTTTATTCTAAAACGAGTACAAATCAGAATTCTGCGAAAGTAAATTGTCAAAAGAGTCAATATTTAGAAATATTTGTCTCTACAATGTATGGTCTGCATTTCCCTGCGAATTCCGAAATTTGTTGGCGAAACTCGGGAATCTCCATTAACTTGTTTGATAATTAGTCAATAAATCCAAAAGAACCGTAAACAAAAAAACAGAAAACACAAAAAAGACAACTAAAATAACAAGAAACATAAACAAAGCAAAAGTAAGAAAAACTGATTTACCTGATCTGTAATTGATCGTAAATCTGCATTTTTCACAAAAAATATCGTAATTTACTTGATTATTTGCAAATGTAAAGTCAGCATCCGTAGCGTGTAGAGTCCCTATGATGTGCCCAACGGGTGAATAGGGATCAACAGTGAATTGGTAATGGCTATTTTGGAAGAGAGGGGCGTTGTCGTTACGGTCATCAATGGAGATTCTTAAATTCGCAACACTTGATAAAGATGCAATATCCGGATCAACAGCTTTCACCTGGAATTAGAAATATGGAAATCAGTTTAAGATTCGGTTTCATTTGTTTGCATTACGGCGCGCACACCTTTTTTTGCTTCAATTTAATACCGAACACACAGTACCTATGCGTTGAAGACGAACTGGTATTTTATCAACAATTGAAGGAAAATATTGGGGGGGGGGGAGTGGACAGATTATGGAATCGATTAAAGCGAGTTATAATTCAATCAAGCAGATAACATTCACTTATAATATTTCTTAATTGATAAGTTGTACTGTTTATATGTTTAAGATTGTTAATTCGGACCGGTGACTTCATCTAAATCCTATGAGCCAATCATATTCAATTCGGACTGTTGAACGATATCTTGATCATATGACCCATCATATTCAATTCAAACTGGTGACCATATATTGTTTATATAACCTCAGCGTATTCAATATATTTAATAAGTTTAACTAAAAATTAAAAAGAATAAAACAGGATTAAGTTTATTTTGGTACAAAATGCAAATATATCCAAGCACTGACCTTAAACCCTAACCGTAAACCTTAAGCTTAAAAAAATATGGTAATTACAAAAAAGGCTACAAGTGAGAGATAATGATTCGTGTGTGGACTATTAGCGAGTTGTTGTTGTTGTTGTTGTTGTTAATAATAATAATAATAATAATAATAATAATAATAATAATAATAATAATAAAAATAATAATAATAATAATAATAATAATGATAATAATAATAATAATAATAATGATAATGATAATAATAATAATAATAATAATAATAATAATAATAATGATAATAATAATAATAATAATAATAATGATAATGATAATAATAATAATAATAATAATAATGATAATAATAATAATAATAATAATAATAAAAATAATAATAATAATAATAATAATAATATAAATAATAATAATAATAATAATAATAATGATAATAATAATAATAATAATGATAATGATAATAATAATAATAATAATAATAAAAATAATAATAATAAAAATAATAATAATGATAATAATAATAATAATAATAATAATAATAATAAAAATAATAATAATAATAATAATAAGTATAATAATAATAATAATAATAATAATAATGATAATGATAATAATAATAATAATAATAATAATAATGATAATAATAATAATAATAATAATGATAATAATAATAATAATAATGATAATGATAATAATAATAATAATAATAATAATGATAATAATAATAATAATAATAATGATAATGATAATGATAATAATAATAATAATAATAATAATAAAAATAATAATAATAATAATAATAATAATAATAAAAATAATAATAATAATAATAATAATAATAATAACAATAACAACAATAATAATAATAATAATAATAATAATAATAATAATAATAATAATAATAATAATAATAATAATAATAATAATAAGTTCTAGGAATTCAAAATAAAAATGATTAATTAGTCACGTCACATGATGGGAGGGGGGGAAAGAGTTCCGATGGGCATTGGAAACCCGAACCAATTTACCGAAGAGATGTCATGGTGATTTCTTAAAAATGTTATTAACATTTTATTTTTATTTTAACTAATAATTTAAACTACTTAAATTTGACTTTCAATTAAGTGAAGGAGAGAAAAGTTTAGAAATAAAAAAAACAACTGATTAATTAGTCACGTGATGGAAGGGGTGGTCTGTATTAATCAAGGCTTCAATTTATCAGACAAACATGAAAGGAGAAGCTATCATATTTTTAGTACTTTTTTTTAGAGTATCCTTGAAAACTAATACTAAGTAATTAAGTAACTTTATATATATATATATATATATATATATATATATATATATATATATATATATATATATATATATATATATATATATATTAATATCATGTATATATATATATATATATATATATATATATATATATATATTAATATCATGTATGTGTGGTAATGCATCTTACCCTTCATGAAAATGAGGGAAACACAGGTAAACTAAGCCTGCCACAAACACCAAACCATGAATAATGTCTACAAATACAAATAAAAGCCGTGGGACTCAGAAGAAAGATCTGGTGTTCCCTCTATGGCCAACATGGGGGACCCGGTCCGCATTATGCGAATGTTGGCTCCTTTAATTGCAGAAACAAGATAACAGGCAAAAAACAGGTAAGTAACCTATCTAATTCCAGGTATCGCAAGGACACGGGCCAAACACAAGAAAGCAGGAATGAAAAGAGAAAACCAGAAAGCCATAGAAATAAATGAACCACAAAAGAGAACAAACTAGTAATGGAATGCTACTACAGAAGCCGCTACCCCACTGAAAGAGGATACCGAAAACGAATGAAAGATCTATGAAACATTTCTACTGACTAGCATGGAACGGAACAGAGGATAGTAGATCAAGCAAGGCAGATACTCAAGAGAGGGTTGTTCTCTGAGATGGAATTAATGGAAATCAAACAAAAGATTTATGGCGTGACAGATCAAGAAACACCACCTGACGAAAACGCACAGGAAAAAGAAGAAGGGCAAAAGATAAACACTGAAACTGAAGAAGGCGAAGATTATGAAACCACAGAACTCGCCGAGGAAAAAGCAATAGAAGTGGAAAACATTAAACGAATCATGAAAAAACAAAACTCCCATTCCTAAGGAACAAAGATTGGAAGAAGTTAAAAGTTGAAACAGAAACAGTAAACGAAGTAATTGCATACATCTCAACAGACACTATCACAGACCTTAACACCTTGATATATGCAGGGGCAAAATCAGTAAGTATGAATCTAAAAAGAGAAAAAAGACTGGCCAAAAGAATGGACCGACAATGCCCGGATGGGAAATCAGACTAGAACCCCAGATTATTGCCAAACTTCGAAAAGAAGCTAAGACTGTAAACAGGATGAAAGAGAATAGGAAAGGATGGAAAAGCAGAAATCTGGTTCACAAGGAAAGACTGAATAAGAAACATGAAAAATTAAAGCAAAAGATAGCAGCAATAGAAGGAAGACTGAAACGATATAGATACAAATCTGAACATCACAAACAGAACAGGACCTTTGAAAACAATGAAAACCAGTTTTACAAAAACGTAAACGGAGAGCGAACAACAACAGAACAACCGAACCTGACAGAGACGAAACACTTCCGGAGCAAGATATGGGAAAATCCTAAAAAACACAGAAATTCCAAGTGGCTGAAAAAACATGAAATATAGAACTACAAGAAATTGAAGAAGGAACAGAAACAGAAATTAATGAAGAAACAATTAAGTCAACCCTAACGAAAATGGCAAACTGGAAAGCACCAGGCCACGATGGAATACATGCATACTGGTTTAAAAAATTCACGACCTTATATGAAAGGCTAGCGCAGAAACTGAGAGGATGCATCCACAAAACAGACGTACCAGAATGGATGACCAAAGGAAGAACAACGCTAATACAAAAATATACCAAAAAAGAACAGTCACAAGCAACTACAGGCCAAACCCTGTTTACCAACAATGTGGAACATCCTGACGGCACAACTGAGAGAACAAATCTACCAATCTCTGAACAATCGTGGATTACTCCCCAAAGAACAAAAAGGATGCTATATATAAATCTAAAGATCCTGAAGGAGGTAAGAAGCAGAAAAAGGAACATATCCATGGCATGGATTGACTACAAAAAAGCTTACGACAGAATCCCTCAGGCATGGATAATTAAATGTTTAAAAATATACAAGATACCCGACAGGATTATTAATCTTATCAAGAAAGCAATAGAAACATGAAGACTAGAACTGACAGCCTGAGGACTACACCCGATTGAGATAAAAATATAGAGAGGCATTTTCCAAGGAAACTCCCTATCACCACTACTGTTTATAATAGCCATGATGCCGCTCAACTACATACTCAGAAAATGTGATGCTGGATACAAATTTACAGACACTGAACTAAGAGTAATCTACCTGATGTGCATGGACGACCTGAAGCTATTTGCAAAAAGCAAAAAGGAATTGGAAAAGCTGATAAAAAAGACCAGGATCTTCAGTCAGGACATTCAAATGAAATTCAGAATGGAAAAGTGTGCACTACTAGAAATGAAAAAGGGAAACTGGAAACAACAGAGGGCGTGGAACTCCCTAACCAAGGCGAGCAATATAGCTACACATATTTTGGAGTTCTAGAAGCAGACACCATCACATCTACAGAAATGAAATAGACAATTGAAAAATAATATTTACGAAGAACAAGAAAACTTCTAGAAACGAAATTATACAACAGGAATTTAGTAAAAGGAATAAGCACTTGGGCAGTATCGCTAATAAGATACTCTGGACCATTCATAGACTGGACTAAAGAAAAACTCAGGCACCTTGACCAGAGGACTAGAAAATTAATGACCACGGACAATGTTCTACACCCAAAAGACGATACGGACAAACTCTACATGAAAATAAATGAAGGGGGAAGAGTACTGGTAAGTATAGAAGAGTGTGTGGAAACTAAAAAAAAAGAGCCGGAGAAATACATAACTCAAAACACGGAAAGGCTTATCACCGTAGCAAGATACACCGTTTCCACGAGCAACTCGGAAAGCACCGACACCAGAAACAAAACAAGAAAAGAAAAGTGGGAAGAAAAACTACTACATCGACGCTTCATAAGACTGACAAGAGAAGAAACCAACGAAAATAACTGGACATGACTAAGAAAAGGTCACTTAATCAGAGAAATGGAATCTTTACTAATGACTGCACAGAACAATGCGATTAGGACAAACTATATTAAAGCTAAAAAAGATCAAACCCAGGAAAACAGTAAATGCAGACTGTGTGGACAAAGAGACGAAACAGTAAATCATATAATAAGTGAATGTAGCAAACTAGCCCCAAAAGAATACAAGAACAGGCATGACTGTATGGGGAAAGCAGTACACCGGGAACTGTGCAAACAATTGAATTTTGAATACGCTGACAATCGTACAAACATAAACCAGAAACAGTAATGGAAAACGAAAAACACAAAATCATCTGGGATGTTGATATACAAACAGATAAACTCACACAAGCAAGGAGATCTGATGTTATTATAATCGACAAGAAGGAAAAATCTTGCAAAATCGTAGAATTCGCCGATCTATCAGACCACAAAGTGAAGATTAAAGAAACGGAAAAACGAAACAAATACACAAACTTGCCAGAGAATGGAAAGGAATATGGAACATTAAGAAAGTCAGTATGATACTAATAATCGTAGGAGCACTAGGAACAATCCTAAAAAACGGGAAAAAAGACTGAGAGGAATTGGAATCAAAGGGATCATTGAAACTATACAAAGGACAGCTACAATCTTAAGAAAAAATATCGAATGCGGAAACCAACCCACATAAAGGAACGAACGGTCACATGGAATCTACAACAGGAAGAAACAAAACGACAGAAAGAATACGACATCACAAACCAAGGAACAGAAAATTCAAGAAACATCACTTCATAAATAAATTACACCGGCTTCAGCTGACACGACACAAAATGAACTAATGAACAGAAATAGCAAGAAACACCATAAGCTCCCCGCTCCTCCCCCCAAAAAGAATATTAAAAATAAATAAATAAAAAATAAATAAAAGGGATAAAAAATGGTACCAGCCTAGGCTGACACCACACAAAATATTTGCATAGGGTCAAGGAGGATGAGAAGACCGAGGAGGGACAGCACAAACCAGACCTCCACTGGAAGAGTGCGGTGAATGCTGGGACCTTGGGGAGGCTTTTGCCACCCAAATCCCAGAGAAGACCAATGGTCCTTACCAGCGAGAAATCAATGGTAAACGGCTGTTGCGATACTACAAGGTTATTTGCGGTGGCTATCGAAAAGAGGTTGAGAATACTGGAAATCTGAGGAGACTTGTTGTCACTCAGACTCCAGGGAATACCACCGGTTGTCGGTGTGCAATCACTGATGACCTGTGTGAGAACTCCTAATGAGTACAAATAATAATAATAATAATAATAATAATAATAATAATAATAATAATAAATAAAAGGAATAGTAATGATTCTGAAAGAAATAAGAAAGTACATAAAACTAAAATGTAATTGTAATAAAAGTAAAAACTGCCATTTGCCAAGTAATTGTTTAACGAAAAGCATGATGTAGCAAGCTATAAAATAAATTAATGAAAATTCCAGTAACAAAAATATTAAATAGGGAAAACAGATTAGACCCAAAAACGATCTTATAATTACAAACGTCTATTCAACAACAACAAAGAAGTATAGAAATTGTACATCAAATTATTTTGGGGAACTCAGAGTAGATATTCACCATTCGCTTAGTGGAACATCTTAAAATAAACTAGAGTGTGTGAGCCTCTTGATGATCCATATAGATTATGCTTTAGATAAAAACTAGAAATATTAACAATTAAAAATGTGAAAAAAGTGCTAAATCGAAGAAGTAAAATAACTAAAAAATGTAGTGACAGAAGAAAAACATCCCCTTGAGATAACAATCAATAGAATTGAGAAAAAAGTAACTTATTTAAAAAGGTACGTTTAAACAAAAACGTTTGATTGGCTGATGGGGGTAAATTAGTGCGAATGCGGTGAATGGGCAATACAACTAAGAGCCGTAATTAGATAAAGATAGCAATTAATGTTAAACGTCAGCGGCTTATAAAAAGGGAAACATAATGCTTACTCATAGCTTTAAACCTATTTCTGGCTATACAACCGTACTCAAGTATTCATCACTGGAGAAGTAAATAAGGCACCCCCACACATACACACACACACACACACACACACATATATATATATATATATATATATATATATATATATATATATATATATACATATATATATACAGGGTGGGCAAAAATAAGGGTCCTATTTTTAAAAATTAATAACTTTTTTATTTATTGATTTAAAAAAAAAAGTTTTTTTGAATAAGTAAAGGACCCCTTCCGAAGCAAGCATGAGCCGTATTAGCCCTAAGGAACGTACCCTAATTTAGAAAACATTATTTTTGCTTAAAAAACTCAAAACAGTGTAAAAAACAATACTTTAGTTTTTGTAAGTTTAAAGAAATGTTTTTCGGCTAAAATTTGTTTTGTTTATTTCAAAAAATCTCGGAAGGGTCAGTCTACACACACATAAAGTTTGGTGAGTTTAACTTTTATTTTGTGGAAGTTATTCAAATTCAAGTTATTCAAATTTAAAGATAGGACCCTTATTTTGGCCCACCCTGTATATATATATTTTTTTATATACAAATATGTATTATCAAATAATATAAATATGAATAAATACGAAAGTCTTTTTAATTTATCACAATTATATAACCATCAAAACCGGTTACTCTTATCTACATCACTAATACAATATATAGAATATATATATATATACATATATATATATATATATATGGAATACAGTATATAGTAACAAGAAAAGTTCCAAACACAGGAATTTGTCTACCTCATTTTAATAACTATTTTTTAAACAGCTTATAATAAATTAAAATTTGGGGTTATTCTGCTATAATTAGATTGTACTATTTTCATGTACATATGGATTAGTTTTCTCGATATTAACAGTAATTAATAAAAGTAATTTAGTAAAAACAATCAATTACTATGGTCATTAATTTTCAAAGTAGATGCGCAAAAACTACTCTTTCTATAACTTAATTTGCATAACTAGATCGCTTTCTATTTTTTACGACTCTCTATATACGCAATAGTTTTGTCGATAGTTCAAAAACAAAATATGAATTACAAAAATATCTTTCAACTTCTAAGTAAGGCTATACACATAAGAATAATTTATTTTCGGCGCTACCATCTTCAATAATCGATAAGTATAACTAGTTTTAGATAAACATTTATTTTTAAATCTTCGCTAACTATTTTTATTACCACTCATTTTAAAGCGTAGTTTTTTCTAGAAATTATTTCTAACATGGAATTCTAAATGTAAGTAAAAAATATATATTTTTTTTATTAAACTTCGCTTAAATGCTTTTTCTTTTAAATTTTAAGTATTTCATTTTTGAAGTTTTCACATCTTTCGCGAAAAATGAATAAAAAATTTCAATTTTTTAGCCTTGATTGTAAAGTATAATTAAAATAGTAAAAAGTGCAAAAAATAACTTCAAAATTAGCTAATTAAATTCCTTGATTGTAGAGTGTAATATTTTTTTATGTTTACAATAAGACTAGACCTGTAATAATCTCTTTTTTGACACATGAAAACAACAAAATATAGATTCATATTTTGGTGTTATTGTTTAACGCTCCCTCTAAATTATCTCATGCTCCTCCCCCACCCAAAACATATTGAGATTATACTTTTTAGGAAATTATGAAAAAAATTGGCGAAAAATAAACAAACAAACAAACAACAACAACTTTGGTTAATTGCCCTAAAAATATAAAATGTTCGGAAAATGAGGAATTATCTTACATTAAATTTATATAGAAAACTAATCTCTCACGATAAATTAAAAATATTTTTTTGAATGGTGTTCAAACGTAATTGGCTAAATAGATGAGTGTGTTAATCTACAAATGTACCCATATATTTACAACACACTTCTGTATATTTGTAATATGAAATGTGGAAAGCTTTTGCCAACTTGGCACCAAATGGTCATTTGTTAAATTGTTCTTTAGTCTTCCCCCCCTCTAATTCGAAATTACGTTGGGTTGCGTAGTTTATTGTTCTCTTCTCTTCGTGGCCGTGTTGTCGCTTGTTCCCTCAATTTCGTGTCATCTATTTCTTCATCGCTTCTACATATCTTCTTATTGTCAGTTTCTTCCAAGTGATGTCAGTGTGGCAAGGGTCCACTGTTCTTATAACTTCGTTAGAGTTATAGAAAGAAGAAGTACAATTAAGCTAAGACATATATTTGGAATTGAGATTTATTTAGAGAAAAATACCAACTCACAGAAGTACAATTAACACTTCGTTATGAGGGAGAGAGACGGTTATATTGCTAGCGTAACGATATATATATATATATATATATATATATATATCTTTTGTTTTCTTGTGGGGGGGGATTTATTCATCATTGTACCGGCCGACGTGAAAGTGTATTATCGCACATTGTTCCGGTTGTGTGGTTTTATTGAATGTATTTGGGACCGATTATTTGCTTGTTGGCTTGGTGGAAGAAATAATGCACAAGCTACTTTTCTAAGACTTTTCTAGGACTTTCCTTTTTTTATCGGTGTTCTTCCTTGCTTTTTAAGTTTGACTTTTATTTTTATTTTTATTTTTTTTCCTCTTCTCTTCTTAAGTGACCTCAACTATTACAACGCCACATTGTGTTTTGTCGGCAGTTGAAACCAGTATTCCAGACATTTAATTTCCCTGATGATCTGCCAAGCAAGTAACTGCTTGGTAGTGAAACACGTGTAGGAAAAAACATTTAATTTGAATAAATAGTATTTGTAAGAAAAAATATCTTTAATGGTGATCATTGGTGTCTTGAAAGGAATGCTTTGGTAAGCCTTCATAAAATCACACATATATATATATATATATATATATATATATATATATATATATATATATATATATATATATGTATAGCCAGATAGCGGTGATAGCCGCGTCCAAACTCATAGTTTTGTCGTTTTAAGACATACATCTTCAGCGACCGTTCTCGTTGAGTTTCCACAACGATCTAATTTTAAAATGTAATCATTCTCTCTTGATCTGTTTTCACGTGACGTCATATCCACGGATGATCTCATCCGCCCATCGCTTTGAGTCTGGCCCTTTTAGGAACATGTTTAATTTTACGCACATGCATCTCATTGTGACCGTACTCATTCACATGTGTCAAAATCTATAAAACCATCCATAATCTAATAAATTCATGACTAATGAGACTAAGAAGTTTAGGTTTCTAATATGTTTTGTAATACCCAGTACGTTTGTAAAATAACAACATATATTGAATGTATTTCACCCAGAAGATATAGATAATGTCAATTAAAAACCAGAAAAAATACATCACTGTATAAAGAATCTAGAAAAACTGCGGATGCAGAAGCAAATGACTTTTGGATGGCATCAGAATTTGAAACAAAGCAAAATGGAGAGAATACTCAATGTAGACAAAACAAGAAGATCGAATGCGTCTGAAAGTGTTGAAACAACTCCAAAAAGATGATCCATTAATGATCCTAGAGCATCAAGGGAATCTGAAATACCAAAATCAATCAAGCAACAAACACATTTCAGATGCAGCAGCAAATGCAAGAGTGCAGCTTATGTATTTTGTTAACTTCTGTAAAGCTGCATTTAAATATAATTGTAATATTGATTATGAAAATCATCCAAAGGTGTCATTTGGTGCAATAAATATCTCAGCATATGTGTTATAGTAAAGGCAAAATTTAATCACAGAAGTTCCAATACTCTAAGAGCAACTACCCCTTCTACTACCATCTCTACTACCTCTCGAAAATTAAAAGATTTTCTTTAGCACAATAGGGCGTACTACAATTACTTGTCGATGACATCATTTTGGAGCCAAACATGCAACCCTTCTAGGATCAACATCAACTATCAGAAATACACCACAGGATTGGTTCCCTTCTGCCATCACCCAATGAGCCACACCAGTTTCTACAAATCTACTTCATAGAAGAGCATCATGCACAAGCACAGACCAGAAGGAATATGGTTAATAAACCGAACTTTGATACAATTCTGACTCTTCAAGAGTTTTTACATGGACATAATGTTTATGTAAAAGAGGTCAAATTAGTTATGGAGAGAGCTGACTCTGAAGATTTTAGAATTGTTATTAAGACTGACAAAGCTCTGGTAAGCACAAGAGAAAGTACAATATACAATGTACAAGAGAAAGTACAATATACAATGTACAAGAGAAAGTACAATATACAATGTACAAGAGAAAGTACAATATACAATGTACAAGAGAAAGTACAATATACAATGTACAAGAGAAAGTACAATATACAATGTACAAGAGAAAGTACAATATACAATGTACAAGAGAAAGTACAATATACAATGTACAAGAGAAAGTACAATATACAATGTACAAGAGAAAGTACAATATACAATGTACAAGAGAAAGTACAATATACAATGTACAAGAGAAAGTACAATATACAATGTACCAATGAAGTAGCAATGGTTAGCCTGCCCAAAAATGTGATAAAAAAGATATTGTTCTTCGGAGACAAAGTGGAAGTCTTAAGAAAACTGCAGAAACGCACAGAGTTTATGATGCTTTACAATATCCACACATCTTTTGGCACAGATGGATACCATATTCTCATCAGACAAAGTTATTTGATCACTGTACAACAAACAAACAACAAATTATCAACTATGGATTTTATGATAACGACTACTAGCTACAAGTATATCTTTAGGTTCAAATAACTATTCAACCAGTTCTCAGTTGATTACTATTCATTAAGATCAAACAAAATAAACATTCACCCGAATGAAACAATTCAGAATGATAGAAATACTGCCAATGCAGGGCAAATAGTTTCCCCATCTTCATTCACGTGCACGGATGTATTCAATACGTTAGACACTTTGGTAAACCAGATGTGTTTATTACGTTTACGACAAATCCAACTTGGCCTAAGATTTTAGAAAATCTTCTTCGTATACAATCTGCAACAGGCAGACATGACATTGTTGCCAGCGGTTTTTAGCTGAAAGTTGATATATTGATGGATCAATAAAGAAAAAAATATTTGAACCAGTAAAATGTCACATGTATTCAATTGAGTGACAAAAAATGGACTACTGCATGTACATTTTCGCTTATCATTAATGAAAAAGATAAGACCAAATCGAATTGATGCCCCCATCGGTGCAAACCTCCCATATCCTAATGCAGATTCGGAACTTTTTCAGATAATAAAACGAAACATGCCTCATGCACCATGTGGTCATGTCAACGTTAATTGTCTCTGCATGGTTGAAAATAAATGTATAAAAAATCTAAAGAATTTTGCCAATGGATACAAATGGCAACACAAGTTACAAAAGAAGAATGTCTGAAGATGGGGAATTTAGAGTTCGCTCATAGACAATAAAAAGGGTTGTTCCTTATAATCCACTTCTATGCAAAGCATTCAACGCACACATGAATTGGGAATTTTGTGACAGCATTAAGTCAATGGAGTATGCGTGTAAGTTTATAAATAAGGGAAAAGACCAAGTTAGGATCGCCATCGACAATCAAAATGAAGTGGAGAAATTCCAGTCATGAAGATATATTTCTATCAATGAATTTGATTAGAGACTATTTTAATTTCATATTCACCATCGGCATCCACCGTTTCAACACTTAAGTGTTTATCTACAAAATGGACAGATAGTATATTTTAATGAAGATAATATTCATGAGTGTATCGCAACTTCTCTAAATACTACTCTGATGGCATTTTTTAACCTCTGCAATGAAGGTAATTTCGCAACAACTATTTTCCATCCTGAAGTGTATAAATAAACATCTCTCTCTCTCTCTCTCTCTCTCTCTCTCTCTCTCTCTCTCTCTCTCTATATATATATATATATATATATATATATATATATATATATATATATATATATGTTACCCATTGAAAGCTGGCAAATTCCAGAAAAGAAACAAAAGTGAACATCATCTTACATATCCTACAAAATATGCAGGTGATGTGCTTGCAATACATTAAAAAAATCATGAATTATTCTTTCTTCGACTTTTGCTTCATAATGTGTGTGCTTCAAGATCATTTCAAGATTTACAAACAATAAATGCGTATATTCTTGCAGCTTACAGACAGGCATGAATCCAACTTTGCCTCACAGAAATTTATGATTATTGGGACCAAACTCTAAAAGAAGCAGCTTCATTTCAATCACCAAAATAAATGAGGACTCTCTTTGCTGTCATGATTGCAACATGTTAGATTTCAAGTCCAATGGCTCTGTGGATGAAACAAAGAATCTATGAGTAAAGACATTATTCATCACATACAACTTGTTCATTCATAGCTCGCCACAAATATGAATCAAAATATTTTAAACATAGTTCCTTTGTGAAATAGAAGACAAGGTGATAAATTTAGCACAAAAGACTTTCACATTTTAACTCCCTAAACCAAACAGGAATTCAATTCACTTAAACGGATAAATCCTGTAAAGGACTGGATACTACCATGAGGTAATGATCCATCAAATTCAGACTAATGATAACCAGAGATCAATCTCCAATGAGATTATGTTAAGAATTAACAATTCCGAAGAAGGATTTTTTGGATGCTCATGGAGGTATTGGAAAAACGTTTTCAACTAATCTGCTTTTATTTTCAGTTGAACTACAGAAAAAAGTGGCGTTAACTGTAGCATCAGCTGGGATAGCAACAGTTCTCATTTCTGGTTGAAGAATTACTTACTCAACATTTAAATTGCCATTAGATTTAGTCTATAATGAAAGTCCAGTGTGCAGCATAAAGAGAGGTACAAATTTGAACAAGCTACTTCAAGAGATATGCTTCATTGAGGCTCGTGACAGAACATTGAAAGATATCAAACAGAATGATAGACTCAATAGCGCAGTAACAATTTAGCCATTTCGTTATTTAAGATGGAGCACCAAAAAGATTTGGTGCCCTACTATCAAAAATTAGAAATGGAGAAATTCAGAACGATTAAGAAGGTGAAATAAGCTTTTCAAACGGGTTTGACACTTATGTGAAGAGCTTTGATGAATTAATTTTCAAAGTATATCCCAATATAGCAGATAACTTTCAGAATCCATTGTGTGGGAAAGCAATATTGAAACCCAGAAATGAAACTGTACAGATCATTAATTATAAGATTATGCAAGGTATCTCAAAAGATGTCCTAGATGTCCTACTGCAAGCAGGCTGCAATGATGACGAACTAAGACTTGTAAGATCTCTGTTAGCAGGGACAAAGCTAAGAGTCCGAGTAAAAAACGAGCTGTCTGACTCATTTGAGACCACCATAGGCTCCCCCCAGGGCGACAGTCTCGCACCGGTGCTCTTCACCTGCTACCTCGCTGCAGCACTCTCATCCATTCGAGAAAGCTCTAACAGGCCCAACTCACCAGTCTCCAGCCTGGGTCTGCCATTAGAAATGGTATATGCAGACGACGTTGATTTTCTGGACGTAGAAAAGAAACCTCTGGATCAGCTCCAGCCAATAGCGGCAGAGGAACTGAAAACGGACAATCTCTTCATGAACGAGATGAAAACAGATTTTAGCCATGTATACCTTGCAGAAGCCACAGAATTGAACCCACAAGGCAAGACCCTCCGTGGCAATGAGAGCTGGCGCAAGAACAAGACCCTGGGCTCCCTGCTGTGCAGCACTACAGATGTCACAGCCTGCTGTATACATGGCAGTGTAGCGTTTCATTCATTACATAAACTCTGGAGCCGACGAACCAAGATACCGTTGAAGACTAGACTCTGTCTCTATAACGCGTACTGCGTGTCCATCATGCTCTACAATAGCAACAGCTGGACAATAACAAAAGCCATGCTTGACAAGCTGGATGTGTGCCACCGCAGACACCTCCATTGCATCACAGGTCACTGCTGGCCGAAAAAACTTATCAGCATCAAGGCACTATACGAGGTGTGCAGCGAAAAACTCCTCTCCACAAAGGTCGCTGAACAAAGATGGTCTATGTTAGGCCATGTCCTACGAATGGACCCTGACACTCCCACACAGAGGGCACTAGACTTTGCCGTTACTGGCTCGCAAGACTACCAACCACGACTAGGACGGCACTGCACAAATCTGCTTGGCACGCTACGTGCTGACCTCAAACAGGCGGGACTAGGACCACTACGTACAGCGAAACAACTTCATTGCCTACAACAACTTGCGCATGACAAGGCCAGATGGCCTGCGACTAGCATGGAGGACTGATTGCAGCTACGGGATGTCATTTGATTACCGTAGCTGCAGAACACAGTTTTTAATAAAAAAATAAAAATAATCTGAAAAGAAGAAAGGACACACCTTTCCAATGATACAAACTCAGATAGAATAGTTAACTCTTCGATTAATTTCTTTAATTCTTTGGACCTCATCCTGTAATCCAATTCCACAAGTTGATATTGAAACAAGGAGTACCAGTAATTCTGCTCAGAAATCTCGAATATCCAATTGGAACGCGTCTTACTATGATGAAAATGTTACTTTACTTACTGGAAGCTGTTATTATAACTAGTCAAAGAAAAGAAAGATTGTATTTATTCTTAGACTCTTATTGACTACAACAAATATGCGTTTGAATTTAAGCGATTGCAATTCCTAGTTAGAGTAAGTTTTGCAATGAGAATTAATAAACCACAAGGTCAATCAATCAAAGTTACATGACTTCACGTTATGAAGCCTTGCTTTTCTCAAGTAAGAGTAGGAAATGAAAAAAAACAAAACTTATTCATACTTTCTCTAGAGAGAAAAATAAAAATGTTGCTTATCTTGCTGCGTTACAGTAAGAATAATTTTAGAATGCAATTCATTTGCTATTGGAATTTATTTATGCAAAGAAAGAATTATTGATGGCAACACACGTTATACATTCTTTTATTAAACATCTTTAATTTTCCTCTTAATTATGAAAATATGAATATGATTATACAAAATCATAGCTATCGACTTTTGAATACCAAATAATGCAATATAAATAACCTGTTTTGTTTTGTTTTTCTACAAGTTAATAAAATGTAGTTATGATCATACACAGTAAATCTCCACAAAATTAGAATATATCAAATAACACCATGACACTCATCTTGTGAAACTCTTGGAATGTAACAAGGAATGTTTTATTTAAAATTATAAAATGGGAAATAACATTTTTATTTTGTTTATCTGCAAAAAAGCTACAGTTTGATCATTTCTAACTGAAAGGGGGTAGTTTTTGCGAGTATATAATATAATATAGCAATATATATATATATATATATATATATATATATATATATATATATATATATTATAAGTTGGTCCGCCTTTTTTAAAACGTTTGGGTAATATAATTAAAAAATGTTGTTTTTAAGCCCAAACAGCGCATATATTTTCATTTAAATAAATATTTATTTATTTAAATTTAACAAAGTTTCGACTGTAAAAAGTCATAGTTAAATAGGAACATTTTTTCGTTTTCTGTTTTTATCGTGACATCATATTACTATAAAATGCATCTGGTCTAGCAACGGTAAATTTCTTTTTCAAATGTCTTCGTCATGAGATAGCGTGGGCGCGCATAAGTGTATTATAAGTTGGTCTTCTTTTTTGAAAGTGTTTGAATAAGAAATTTTGTTTTGAAGCCCCCAAACGCATATATTTTCATTTAAATAAATATCTATTTATTTAAATGCAACTAAGTTTCGACTGTAAAACGTCATCTTCAGAAAACAGTAACAATTTTCCTTTTTCCTTTCTTATCGTGCGAGAATGTCACTAGAAAATTCATATGCAACGTTGAATGTTTGTTTAAAAATTTGTATAATAGCGTTGTTGGGGCTTCAACACAACATTTTGTAGTCATATTACTCAACGCTTTCAAAAAAGAAGGACCAACTCATACATTTACGCGCGTCCGCGTTACCTCATGTAGAAGACATTTTTTTAAAAATTCACGCCACCTCAATTTAAAATTAAATAAAATTCACCGTTGCATAACAATACGAAGTTCTAGGGATATTATGTCACGAAAATAAAATAAAAATAAAAATTGTTACTATTTCCTTAAGATGACTTTTTACAGTTGAATTTAAATACATCAAAGGAGGCGCGAGAGCGCGCTATCCTTTAATAGACTCCACGAATGGCCTATGCTGGAAATCTCATTTCTTTGATCAATCATAACTACTAAACCAATAAACCAAATTAGTTAAAACTTTGCACAAAATTTTTATTTGATAGGTTCTATAAGTGTGTAGAATTTCAGCATCATTAGTCAAGGCAACCCAGAGATCCAGAAAGTTCAATCATGAAATCATGTTATCTGTGTGTACGTACGTATGTGCCACCCTGTATCTCATAAACTATTTGATCGATTCAGCTGATTTTTGGAAGAGATAGAGGTTCTAAAGTCTAGTTGATGGCATTTTAATTTCAGTTTACCATATACCTTACTTTTCCAGAAAATCTAAAAAAATGACCATTGTATTGAGGCATAGCCTTTACAAAATTAGTGACATTCCATGAAAAATGCCAGTATACTGAAATCATATGCCCTTAATAGGGTTAAGATGAAAATTCATATACACTAAATGTACAAAAGGAATGAAATTCCCAAATGTTTACACTTTTATTGTCATTAAGGGTATGACTACATATCAACCAAACCATCTCATTATCACATCACTACAGTATAAATCTCTATGCATGAGTGGATGAAGTGTGTGAGGTGCGCCGAAGAAAAATTCCTACCAGTAAAATACATAGCCCTGTTGTGCTTGCATACCCTTTATGACAATAAAAGTGTAAACATTTGGGAATGTCCTTGCTTTTGTACATTTAGTGTATATGAATTTTCATCTTAACCCTATTAAGGGCATATGATTTCAGTATACTGGCATTTTTCATGGAATAAATATTTACTTAAATAAAAATATATGCGTTGTTTAGGCTCCAACACAAAAATTCTCATATATTTGAAAATTCTATCATTCAGATTTTAATAAAATTTAATCCATAATATGGGCACAACCTCCCATTTAAAAATTCTATCTTTCAGATTTTCATAAAATTTGATCCATAATATGGGCACAACCTCCCATTTAAAAATTCTATCTTTCAGATTTTCATGAAATTTTATCCATAATTTTGGCACAGCCTCCAATTTGAAAATTCTATCTTTCAGATTTTCATAAAATTTGATCCATAATATGAGCACAACCTCCCATTTAAAAATTCTATCTTTCAAGTTTTCATAAAATTTGATCCATAATATGGGCACAACCTCCCATTTAAAAATTCTATCTTTCAGATTTTCATAAAATTTGATCCATAATATGGGCACAACCTCCCATTTAAAAATTCTATCTTTCAAGTTTTCATAAAATTTGATCCATAATATGGGCACAACCTCCCATTTGAAAATTCTATCTTTCAGATTTTCATAAAATTTGATCCATAATATTGGCACAACCTTCCATTTAAAAATTCTATCTTCATCCACTCAGGCATAGAGATTTATACTGTAGTGATGTCATAATGAAATGGTTTGGTTGATATGTAGTCATACCCTTAATGACAATAAAAGCGTAAGAATTTGTGGAATTTCCTTTCTTTTGTACATTTAGTGTATATGAATTTTCATCTTAACCCTATTAAGGGCATATGATTTCTGTATACTGGCATTTTTCATGGAATAAATATTTACTTAAATGAAAATATATGCGTTGTTTAGGCTCCAACACAAAAATTCTCATATATTTGAAAATTCTATCTTTCAGATTTTCATAAAATTTGATCCATAATATGGGCACAACCTCCCATTTGAAAATTCTATCTTTCAGATTTTCATAAACTTGATCCATAATATGGGCACAACCTCCCATTTAAAAATTCTATCGTTCAGATTTTAATAAAATTTTATCCATAATTTTGGCACAACCTCCCATTTGAAAATTCTATCTTTCAGATTTTCATAAAATTTGATCCATAATATGGGTACAGCCTCCAATTTGAAAATTCTATCTTTCAGATTTTCATAAAATTTGATCCATAATATGGGTACAGCCTCCAATTTGAAAATTCTATCTTTCAGATTTTAATAAAATTTGATCCATAATTTTGGCACAACCTCCCATTTAAAAATTCTATCTTTCAGATTTTCATAAAATTTGATCCATAATATGGGCACAACCTCCCATTTGAAAATTCTATCTTTCAGATTTTCATAAAATTTGATCCATAAATAAGATTCTCTGAATTTCAATTTCTTTGTTAAGCCCTCTTAAAATTAAACCTTAAATTTTAGACATTTTCTTGAATCAAAATCATGTAATGGCCTTTGATCAAAATTAGAATAAGGATTCTAGACATAAGGTTGAATAACGTTATATTTTGATTTTAATCTTCCGAAAGAGACATGAAAATGTTGTAAAACTTTTTTGTTCGTTGAATTAAATTTACCCGTCCCTGGGCGGACGTCTTTCTAGAAATACTATAAAATAATATAATACATCACGTATATATATATTTTCAGTATTTACTTCAACAGTGCTCAATTAGCGAGTAGAGTTTTATAGTACTAGGAAAATATACCTATGGCAAATAAGCTACACAGAAACGTTTATGTTTAATTCCCGTGGGATATCATCAGGATAATTACCTGATGATTTACATCAGAAATAAAAAAATAAAAACATTATTGTACAGATTATTTGCCATGAGTATATTTATATACGACTATTAATATATATATATATATATATATATATATATATATATATATATAAATATATATTCCTCTGTGTTAGAAACATCCGGTTTGTGTTGCATTAAAAACGAAAACACGGCGACTTATTCACGAGAACAATGGTGTAAAGTTTAAAAAAATCAAATTACCTTCACGCAGCTATAAAAAAGATCTTATAAGAGATTTCGTCGAGAGAATTCTTTTCATGAGCATAAGAATACATGCAGAGATATATTTATGTTTTTTTTCAACTTGTACATCCAGCTGTTTTCTCAGTTCTTAAAGAGAATAATATATATGGAACAAGTCATGTGCACGCCATCTTGTTTTGAACACCTATGATGAGCACGAAAGTTTCAAGTGTAACGAGTAAACATAAATGAAATAAATATAAACGAAACAACATCACAACACTGATAATGATGCATCCTTTTGAGTACCTATTTACTTGTTTCCCACAGGGACAACACTAGACACGCGATTGTTGTTTTATGTGAAGAATGTCCAATTCCCCAAGGAGGCACTCTGGGTGGGACAAAAATTAAAAATGCCCCAGTCCAAAAAGATTTCTCATTCTCTTTGCCAGGAAAGGTACTACACTTTGATCCTAGCCTGAAAACTAGGAAGTGCATCTATCTGAGTAATGTTGGGTGGACAGCCTGTTTTAAAATAAATATAATGAAAATCTTAAATTAAGCCGGAAATTAATCATTGTAGAATTTATTTTTATTGAGAAAATTAATCCAATTTATTAAAACGACGAAGCGGATAGTTAGTGCCTATTTGTTTTAGCATAAACGGGTCACCCGATCTTTCAAGTTTAGTGTTAAATACAAAGATGAAAGCAAGTTTTAATGGTACGACTGATCGGACATAGCCAGTGATAATTAGGTGATGCAAACACACACACACATTATATATATATATATATATATATATATATATATATATATATATATATATATATATATATATATATATATATATATGCTGGCATCACATAACTGTAACTTGACAAAGCTACGTTGTGCTAGCGAAATGATTGCAAAACGAAAATACAAATACATGAAATTTAAAATGAAAAAAATCTGTCTTGCTTTTTATTTTATTATTATATTCTGCATCCTCTGTGCTTGTAGGCGTATGCCTCTATTTTATACATATATATATATATATATATATATATATATTTAGATTTTTCACTTAGAAACTAGATTATTCAGTGAAAACCGGGATTAGGCCAATAAAAACAATCTCGATGATACTCGATTGCAGGGTGCAGAGCATTTATATGTGATTTTTTGAAGGCCTACCAAAGCATCACGTTCAGGAGACCAATCATCACCACAAGAGACTTTTTCTTTCAAAAATTATTTATTTATCATATTTATTTAAATTAAAAAGTTTTCCTACACGTGTTTCACTACCAAGCAGGTACTTGCTTGGCAGATCATCAGATCATTAAGTATCTGGAACAAGGATTTCAACAACCAACAATACACAATGTGACGTTGCCTTAATTGAGTTCACTTAAGAAGAGAAGAAAAAAAGTAAAAAAGTAAAAAGATAAAAAGGAAAAAATAAAAAGGAAAAGACATTTTCTATTTTTCCTTCTTATCTTTATACTTTTTTATTTCATATATATATATATATATATATCTATATATGTAAATATAATTATTTAATAAATAAATATTTTTAATATTTTTAATTTTATATATATATGTAGTAAAAGTTTAAGTTACTGAAATAAAACTATTCAAGAGTTACACTAGGTAAACCTAATTCATATACATTTTTTAAAGATCAAGAAAACATATATTATTAAGTTCAGCATGCACATTTTTTAACCTCAACATTGATCAACTACATTTTAAACGAAGACATATTGAAGAAATTACTTGAGAATTCAGAACCAAGAAAATATAAAAATCTATATAATACTACAACTCTGATATCTTGCTTGCTTGCTGGTTTGCACATTGAATATCTCGGATGATAGAGGAAAGACGAATGAGATGAGACGTGACAGGATGATTGTAACATAGCAAGTAGTAGGGGGAGATGTTTAAATTAGTCAAAAGGTTTAAGACGGCGAATATGATACGGATAGATGAAGCGTACCATTGAGCATAGACAGAAGAAAGATTAAACGCTACAGCTCACATAACTTGTCATCCAAGAAACAGGAATCTCGGACAAATAGAAATTTGGGTGCTATTTTACTTATAGGCCGATGCAGTTAATTGTTTTCATGTAAAAGCATTATTTTGTACTTACTCAGTCATATTTTATCTCTCACGCCCCGAAAAAGAATTTAAAAATATCAAGCAGAACTTTAATTAGAACGATTTTTCCATTTCCATAAGGATGATATGAAATGGCGAGTCTGCGATTTTCGGAGTGGCCGGTTAGCTAACTAAGGGCAGATAAGTGTTGCGAAGAAAAAAAAAAACAAAAAAAACAAACAATAAAGTTATATCGTGGAAAGTATCCCGGTGAACAAAGTAAAAATAATTATTTAATTTTCTATTTTTTAATTTAATAAATATATATTATATTATTATTGCTTATGTGTTTCTTTCTTTTTATAATCCTAACAATAAAAACGGAGTTAATGCCCTTGTCTATTCTACCGACCGCTCACAGCCCAAAATGTCGGCTCGGGCACAAATACAGGTTGGACATCGAAATGGAAAAATCGTTCTAATTAAAGTTCTACTTGATATTTTTAAATTCTTTTTCGGGGCGTGAGAGATAAAATATGACTGAGTAAGTACAAAATAATGCTTTTACATGAAAACAATTAACTGCATCGGCCTATAAGTAAAATAGCACCGAAATTTGTAATCCCGCAGACAAGTTTTATAAAGGGCATTAGAATACCTCATGTAGGTAGAAACGAAACAATGAGAGGATATATGGATCTTAAGGTAGAATTCTAGAAGCATGGAAAGAGGGGACAATTAGCTACAAAATGCACCTAGAGGAGCTCAGATAACGGTTCCGATCTGTTTTCAATAAGCCTGTCCAATGGATGTACAATGTACTCTCGTATGTGATAGGTAACATAGGCGCTCAAAACCTTTTCTCTCTGGAAAACAGACGCTTGTGACAGCTTGGTTAACTAAACTAGTTCACATGTCTGGCTGTTGATTATAGCCTCTTTTCCAGCCATCGACTCAGTCAGTAGTTCTCGCTGATGTTCCAATTCATTCGCACAACTGTTAACTAGCACCACTGCTTCCTGCTCCCGTTCCTCCGAACGACTGTTAACTAGTGTCTCTGGTCTATCTAATGTTTTGATATATCTTCGCCCGGTTGTTGGCTACCTCCACTTGTCCAGCCGTTGACATAGCCAGCCCAGCCACCATTTAACTTTGTAACTGCAACCTTGGTCATATAAATATGTGGGTATATATAGGCGTGTGTGTATGTGTAATTTGACCAGTGCTTATGGTTTTTGTATCCCCAGCTATGTTTCACCGTTAACAATGATATAATATCATGGTCCTACACAGAAATTCAAAGTAATTAAAACTATACTATCTAGCTTAAAAACTAAACAAATAAGATATTTAACAAGAAACTACTTAGCAAAGTTCGAGCATCCTACGCTCACAACACCGCCCACTAATCTTTAAATCCAAACGATCAATACATCACTCCACACGCACACATTCTCCAAAATATTTTATTAGTTTAATAGAGTAGTGTCTCTGAGAAGGTCGCATGGACATACATTTTCGACTTGCAATTAACAAAAATTACGAACGAGAAAATTCCGTTTATTCAATAATACTTGTATCAATATATATATATATATATATATATATATATATATATATATATATATATATATATATATATATCCAGCGTTATACCAAGGCAATATATCTCTCTTATATATGTATATATAAAGGAGGAGCCATCACCATCATGACCACCACTAAATACATCGAAGAAGCAAACACGCAGCTCAGAAACACCAACTTCTACCAACCGTTCTCCTATGATTCCACCAGCAGATACAAAGCAGAACTCACAACTCCCACCCAAAACTTTAGCCCCACACTTCCAATATTATCACTTCCCTTAGCCTACTAATCATCAAACAGCTAAATACTATACTAACCCCAAACTACACAAATCATAACAGATACAATCTGTAAAACTACTTCTACTACAGATACGCATCAACCATTGACCTCTAACAATCCAGACAATATATACCATCGGGTTAAATCGCTTAACTTCCTACCCCGAAGGTAGACACATACTATGGGTCATTGACACACTAACTGAATCTATATCAGGATACATAGACCACATCTTAAACCCTCTACTACATAACATTCCCGACTACATCAAGGACACTACACACTTCTTTAACACAGTCAAACAAATTGACAAACTTTCGTAACAAACTATACTAGTTACTATGGACGTATAAGCTCTTTACACTAACACTCCACACGATGAAGATATACAGGTCTGCAGAGAATTCCTTGTTCACTATAATTTCACCAATAATCAGATACATGACATATGCGGCGTAATACATGTCATCCTCACACACAATAACTCCCAATTAAATAACCAAAATACCTTCAGGACAAAGGCACCGCAATGGATACAAAATAGCCCCTTGCAATGCCAACCTATTCATGCACATATTAGGAACACAACTACGCGAAAACTTCCGACTCAAACTCTTCCACTACTGTCGCTACATCGACGACATTTTCTTCATTTCGCCACACGGCCTTATCAACCTAGTATACTTCCTTCAGCATACCAACAATTACCATAACACTATGAAATTCACCATTAAACACTCATATGATTCCAATTCATTTCTAGACGTCACAGTCAAATCCCACAATAACACAATATCAACACACTTCTAAACGAAACACACATTCCTAAACTTCAATAGCAATCACCCATTAAACGTGAGAAAAATCCATCACATATAGTTGGTGCATAAATGCATATGCTCAGACACCCTAGGTTACATGCACAACATAACCCTGAATAACATAACCCTGAATAACATAACCCTTACTGAATGATTCATCTCTAGTCAATACCCTCTCAAAACTACAAGAATAGACAGACAACAAGAAGCTCGCGAGTAAATAATCAAATCAATCCAAATAACACACACTAGAACAGCTTTATCTACTAGTCAATATCAGATCACCCATTACATAACTGCAACCGGAAATGGACGCGAGCAGATACGCATACATTGTAAATTCAACAATTACATGTACCAATCTAAACAAAAAATAAATAAATAACCACACAACATCCAAATACAATCTTAAAAAGTTAAATAAAAATATATGTTACCAAAAATACAAGCCTACTTTCACTTAAAAGAAAACAGGATCCTAAATACAAAATAACATCGTAATTGTTTTTATTTATAAAATAAAATTAAAAAGAAACGATTCAAAACTACACCGGAAGTGGTCGCTAATAGTCTCGTAGATACATCATACCCGATTAGTATACGTAAATAATCTAATAACCACACTTTTTTTTTTAAAATAACAGTCTATAAACACATTTAAACAAAACTTAGCCGACACTTACCCCAACCCCAGAAAAACATATGACCGTCACACATGGGTGGCCTAATGTCTGTTTTTCATCACGTTAGTCATTCCCGACAAAGAACGTAGAGCGTTTGAAATATTAAATTATAATAAAAATATAAAAAAAACTACATCGTTTTATGCTTCAACCACCATTCACTCATCATTATCAAAATATATCTCTAGAAGCATACATGAAATAACAAACTATTCTCTCTCTCTCTTTTTCTCTCTCTCTCTCTACATATATATATATATATATATATATATATATATATATATATACATATATATATATATGGGAAGAGAAGGATGAAGGTAATCCGACGTGATGGTAAAATGAAAAAGGAAAACCCAAAAAAATGGATGTTTTTTATGTGTACATCCACGTTTCGTCTTTATTTATAAGACTTCATCAGGATGATGATATAGAGAAAAGATGTCAAGCAAGTACAGATACATGTAGGGTAGACATATTGGGAGGAAAAATATAGTAAAATGAAAACATCCATTTTTTTTGGTTTTTCCTTTTTCATTTTACCATATATATATATATATATATATATATATATATATATATATATATATATATATATATATATATATATATATATAGATATTCCATGATAAATGCCAGTATACTGAAATCATGTGCCTTTCATAGGGTTAAGATGAAAATTCATATATACTAAATGTACAAAAGCAAGGAAATTCCCAAATTTTTACACTTTTATTGTCATTAAGGGTATGCAAGCACAACAAGGCTATGTATTTTACTGGTAGGTATTTTCTTCAGCGCACCTCACACACTTCATCCACTCATGCATAGAGATTTATACTGTAGTGATGTGATAATGAAATGGCTTGGTTGATATGTAGTCATACCCTTAATGACAATAAAAGTGTAAAAATTTGGGAATTTCATTGCATTTGTACATTTAGTGTATATGAATTTTCATCTTAACCCTATTAAGGGCACATGATTTAAGTATACTGGCATTTATCATGGAATGCCACTACTTTTGTAAAGGCAAAACAATGGTAATTTTTAAGTTTTTTTTTAATTTTCTAGAAAACTAAGGTATATGGTAAAATGAAATTAAAAAGTCATCAACTAGATCCTAGAACCTCTATCTCTGCCAAAAATCAGCTGAATCCATCAAATAGTTGATGAGATACAGGGTGGCAGACACGTACGTACGTACGTACACACGGATAACACAAAATCACTCCTGACCTTTCTGGATCTCTGGGTGGCCTTGACTAATGATGCTTAAATTCTACACACTTATAGAACCTATCAAATGAAAATTTTGTGCACAGTTTTAACTAATTTGGTTTATTGGTTTAGTAGTTATGACTGATCAAAGAAATGAGATTTCTAGCATAAGTGTTTTTTGAAATCTATTAAGGGATAGAGCGCTATCGCGCCTCCCTTGATATATATATATATATGAATATATATATATATATATATATATATATATATATATATATATATATATATATATATATATATATATATATGTATTGGTCTGACGCCTGGCGTCTATTGGAATTTAATATTTCCCTTCTTTTTCTGTCCTTTCAAACTTATACAAGATCTCAGAAGAAACTATTATAACATATCGATTTTAATTACCATTTCGATTCCTCGGGACAAATATTAAATAGCAAAAAATAACTTTCATGTCGATAGGAATAATCGTTCCAGAAATAATTGTTAAAAAGAAAAGGATATCAGCAATAAAATATGAATACTTGAAATATTATTCATAAGCATTTTTAGCTGTATTTTTTTGGAAAAATAAACTAAAAAAAGCAATGGAAAAATATTGAAGTATCTAATGTTAGAGTAAACACAATGTCTAGTGTCTCGACATGCTTATTTAAGACATTCTAGTTTTTTCTCGAGATTCGTCCTGATATTCCTGTTAGGGACTTTGTCGGTCGGTTAGGCGGTTACTTTTAGTTTAAAATAGCATTTCTGTTGCTCTGTCGTATTTAAGTTAAAAATAGTATTTCCATTGTTAAACGCGTAAATTAAATGGGACGTAACTTATTTTGGATGTGTCGTTGCTAAACGCGAAGATGGAATCGACTATCTTAAGAATATCCACTGTTAAGTAATCGCACCGCCCAAATAAGAAAGAAAGAGAATATTGTACGCCAGGGACAGATAGACAAATAGTTACGTCTTGATATTGTAAGCATTAGGCATGAGTCAAAATCGATATGTTATTCTATGGAGAACTCGCTGAAGAACTCCCTTTCGCCAGCTGTAAAAGCATACAGAACATATAGCAGATTCACACTTATATCCCGTTCTTTATATAGTTTCAATACACCATTAACCTTTAATATTTAACTTTATGGGGGAAAGATAAGCTTTATATATATATATATATATATATATATATATATATATATATATATATATATATATATATAATACATGTATTATTTTTCTTTCCTAGATGTGCTCAATAACAAGCAGAGCTGTTTTTAGTATAACATTTTATTGATACAAACATTATTGGTTACACATGTGCAGACATGTTTCAGCTGCGATCTCTCTCGAGAAACAGCTTCCTCAGACCTTCAGAAAAAATGAAATAAGAAAAAAAATCTATTTCATTTTAATAAACCATGCGTCTAACACGTGATGACATTCCAAATACAGCATGTATATATATATATATATATATATATATATATATATATATATATATATATATATATATATATATATATATATATGCGTGTGTCTGTGTGTGTTTTATTTATTTGTTTATTATTTATTTTGTTGGCACGAATTACCAAACAATTTTGTTTATGAAAATCGCTTCGAACAATGCATGGAGCCACTTAATGTAAGGGGCTAAAAGAACGAAAGATGATTACATCAAAGGCAAGAGATGCCTATTGATCTTAGTCTTAAAAACACAGACAAAAGAAAGAAGGAAAATTGTCAGCAGGAAGAGAGTTCCACAAGTTTGCAGGTCTTGGTAAAAAGCTACTTAAAGGGGAAACTGTGTTAAAATGAGGTATCAAAACTAGACCTTACATTAAATCTCCTTAAAACCTTTATAAAAACATTGAATATTTAAAAGTCTGGCAACAAGTAAATTAAATTTTAAATCAACATATTTAGAAGGTTTTTCAGCAGAAAAGGAATCATGAAGATAGATACGGGTTAATTCATTTGACGAATGCCATATTTGAAATAGAAGAATAAGTTTTTCTTTGTTTTATACCTTTACTTTTATTCTTTACCTTTCATTATTTTTTTTATTTTTTTAATTATCAATATCTGATTTTAATTTCTTACCGAGTATTAAAAGTTGGCCCAAAGGGAGAGTACTCTGAACTTTTTTCATAGGGGTTATCTCCCTTCAGTCTTTTTTCTTTGATATTAATATATTGATTGGAGCGAGTAAATGTCTTTTTTTCTCATTCCCTGAATTTAAATAATAAATATATAAAAAGAAATGCTTAGGAATTAAATCTAATTAGCTATAATTTCTAATTTTATTTTAGCAAAAAAATATAAATAAATATAAAATCTAATTCCTATGTGGGAATATTTTTCAATCTTAATTTTAGGTTTAATAAGTTTCTCTGCGAAGCTACGATTTGTGCTGAATGTCTTTTCTGAACCAATGGTTCTTTTGTATTAAACTTTATTTTGAATATGGGATTTTTGAAGGATAATTCTTATTTTGATTTTGATTTTCAATATTAATAATTAACCAATCAGTTTTTTCCAGGTTTTATTTGTACAGATTATTTTCCATCGGATTTCTTTTACTTTGTAGTTGATGCTAGCTCAGTTGAATTCAACTGTAAGGGACAGTTCGACGTACCGTTTCCAGTTTTGTAAATAGATTTTTTTTGGAGAGGGGACGTCATGAATTTTGATTTGCCGTTACCTTTGTCAAGAGCTTATTTTGAACTTTTCTAGCCTCTGTTCTCATATCTGTGGATCGATGGTTTGTTTTCTTATTGCTACTGAATAGACAGTTTCTCTGATGAGCAACACAGTTAAAATGAAGACTGTGTTTATCTTGATTCTGCTGCGAAACACGCGTAAGATGTAGAAAAAGCATTGAATTTAGACAAAAATAAACATGAATACAATGTAAACATTTTTTTGTTTGTCTATGAGACAAAGAGGAATTACAGTTATTCACCGATATATGAAAGTAAAGCGAATGAAAGAACAGAAGAAAAGTATGGTTGTGGTCGTTCGACGATATATAAGAAATTGAAAGAACAGATGAAAGGTATGAGTATGGATTGATTGTTGCTTTGGTCATTGGAATGCATATATATATATATATATATATATATATATATATATATATATATATATATATATATATATATATATATATATATATATACAAGGTCCGCTATAAGTAAGTATATAATTTATATAATTTTATTTAAATAAATTTCTAGTATTACAAAATTTTATTAAGGCAAGAAATATAGACGTTTGTGACATTTTTTGGATGGAATGAAATTGAAAAGTGTAAAAAGTCAACACATAAATCTACTAAGTGTTTAATCGTATGCGTGGATTATTTCCACGTATTTACTCTGATGAATGTGGACGAAAGTCGGCTTAGTAGATTTATGTATTGACTTTTTTGCCTCTCGCTTTTACACTTTTCAATTTCATTTCACCCCAAAAATGTCACAAACATTTATATTCCGTTTCCTTAATACTTTGATTTCAACATTATTAATGATGTAACATGGCAAAAATATGCAACTACAATATAGAAACTAAAAAAGGGCAGTTGTTTTTCAACATAAAAAATAATGTTTTTAAACGCTATATGTGCTCTCCATGAAGCTAAATGAACTTTGCTAATCTTTCAAGGACTAAGCGACATACACTGGCGCACAGTAGAACGGCACTTGAGCAATGTCAGCTCGAATTTGTTCCTTAACTTCATTGATTCTACAGTTTTTTCTGAGAAGCGTTGTCTTTAAGAATGCGCCACAGTAAAAAGAAGTCAGTAAGGTAACTGGATAACAAGTGTGCACGCATGTCAATCTATCGATCAGGCAGGTTGTTGTACAGCCAGTCTTGCACAAGTGTAGCATAATGAGCTGGTGCCTCGTCTGGCTGAAAGTGCACACCCACTGCACTATCCTGCTGTTGTAATAACGCAAAACTCTTCTATTGTAGCATAGCCAGATAACTTTATGTAGTCACAAAATAGCTACTTATGACGGACTCTGTATCTCTATTTATCTCTCTCTCCCTTTTCTCTCTCTCTCTATGTGCGTGTGTGTGACTAAAATATACACTTATAATAAAAGTAAGTGGACAACAATGTTTTCAAATATTTTTATTTCGTTGACAACAATGGACAATAACGTTTTGACTGTAAAAAGAAGAAACAACATTTTCTACTTAATCACAAAAGTCCGAGGGCGGCTGAAAATGAATTATTTTCTTTAAAAACCTAACACCGACTTTATTATTCTCCTTATCAACAAAATAAAACCATGTTTTCATCTTGATATATATATATATATATATATATATATATATATATATATATATATATATATATTAATATATATATATATATATATATATATATTAATATATATATATATATATATATATGAAGCAATCCAACAAAAGATATAAGCGTCAACTAATATCTTATAATTAGTGAAACATCCGGATAAAAAACTGGATAGAGCATTAATATTATAATATAAAATGAAGTAATAAAATAAGGTGTCAATCAAATTTTATTAGAATTCAAAGTTCATGCAAAGCATCCTTAAGTCCTTAGCTCATGAGTTTTCAAAGATAATTCTTCTCTTCAGAGGACCATTACCGCAGTTATACTACTACAGGTAATAAAATTACGCTTTGAAAATATATAAAATTATATACACAAATACATAAAAATATTTAACATCAAACATATCAATCCAAAAACATACTTTTGTTGAATCCATACAGTCCATCCAGGTCATACAAGTTGAGAAGCATAATCAGGAAGGACATTACTCCAAGATACAAACAGCAGTCCATATACGTGAAAATGAAGGGGCCGGCAAAGTTATCCAGTCGCGAAATGTGTCCATATTCAATCCTTATATATTTTTCGCTCTTCTGGCTAGATGTGATGGGATTCAGTCTTATTTTGCTCAATTCGGATTTAACGGGTTTTCTAATTAAACAACGAACTTGGGTTGCACATGTCGGGATTTCGGAACTTTGATTGGACTTTTTGTATTATTTTGATTGATTTATTTATCATTAACATTGAATATAGACACATTTCGCGATTGCTACCCAGCGTTGCCTGGGATTATTTGTACTTATTAGCATCGTACAACAGTTTTACATCAATAAAGTAATCGTACGTCTTCGCAAAAGTGTTCGAATCTTTTTTGAACTCTAAATATATAAATAATTAGATGTCAAAAGCCATTATTTAAACAATTTTTTTTATTCCAACGAATTCGTGTAAACATTATTGAAGTCAGTGTAAATCTATCGCCTGCTTTATTTCATATGTAATACTATGGCTGACGTTTATATCTTGTCCATGGCGTTTTTGTGTATTGCTATTTTCTTAGGACAACGCAGACATTTTTTCATTTTCTCTTATGACCGAGATAATCAAAATCGTTGTGGGGATTAACTCACTTTTTTTATATCTTAGATTTTTGCCAAAAATAAAGACGAAATTTTTCTTTTCTTGTAAGCCAGAATAATGCAGAATTTCTTTTCTCTGACTCGTAAAATGTCGCTTTATGATAGAACTCTAAGTGTCTGTGTTAAAAACTTTCGAAAAAGAAAGGGAAAAGGATTCAAGTTCGTCTTTTTTAAACAAATCACGTTTAATACTTGTAATTTTCTTACATTTCTTTGAATTATATGTCTTACTGACACTGTTCAGTATTAAGTACGTAATCCTTTTCATTTCAATACTAATTTATTTTGTCGGTGACACCATGGAACAAACGGTACACTTTTACCGAGTTTTGGTTTTGGACATTTTATTTTTAGAATTCAACCCGTAAAATAAACAGGTCAGTATGATTTTCCCAATAAGCTTGCTGATTTTGCAGATATAGAGGCAGACATGTAGAGGCAGATAGTTGCTTATAGAAGGGCAATTCGCATATGAAAAGAAATGACGTAGACGTACCTTAATAAAATATTTGCGTTTCTTTTCACAATCAAGTTTCGCATTGGAGTTCACACGTAGAATCCCGTTGTTATCGATTTGGAACTTGTGACTTCCGGGTCCAAACAGAACATATTTCACGTTTCGGTTTTCCGGATATATATCCGAGTCAATCACGGATATTGGAGGGATCTTCAAATGCAGGAGAAAAAAAGGAGAAATGAATGATATAATGTTAAGCTGTGATTATAACTGAAATATAGAAGGATTCAAAATAATCTGATGACTAATAGTAAAAAATATTGAACGCACATATTTTGATAGTTCTTGATTACATGCACAAATTTTGTATTTATTCAAAACTAGCAGACACTCGCTGTTGCCCAGCAAGGAATAAGGAGGTCTGTGTACTCTAACTGCCAGCCTTGATTACATTACACACATTACCATTTTTATTCTTATCTTTTAATTCATATGCGTTAACTTTTAATTGGTGTAGGGGAAATAGCTTTAAAATTATTATAGTTTTATTTACTCTAATTTACTTGAATTTCTTGACTACATTTTTTATCCCAGATAAATGAATATCACATCAACTTTTAGCATAACTTGTTCGAGGTAATACTAAAACATAACATGCAAGCTTTGTAAGAATATCTTTGGTAGTTTCTGAGTTTTAGTCGACAGACAGTCATACATACAGCAAAACAACTTTCCTTTATATAATAGACCAGCAATGAAACTCAGTTTAGTGCATTTTGTATAACCTTACTTAGTTTAGGAGTGACTCCTATTTAAAACACCCACTACACACACACACACACACATCTATATGTAATGCCTGGAAGGAAGGTATCATGACACAAATCCATATACACTACCTTTCCCTCAAAATGAAGAAGGTAATCTCCGTAGAATAGTATCGTGACAACAGAAGACATACTGAACTACCCTTCGCTCAAAAGGTAAACGTAATGCCTGGGAGGATGGTATTATAACGAACAGTCAGATACTACACTATCTTCCCCGAATAGTAGGATGTAATGCCTGGTAAGATTGTATCATGATAACACACTGAATTTAGCATTAAAATATAGTAATAGTGTAGTTTCGGAATCAGACAACCAAATGGAAAAACAGATGCTTAATAGATATTCTAGAGCGAATCCTGAGTTCAATCCTTTGTGGAAGAAACTAAGGACAATAAAATAAAAGAAATGGGACGCCGAATGAGAACAGTCTATTCTAGTGGATTAAATTAAGGCTTCGGTTGGGAAATTCCCGGAAGTTTTCCGAGTACGACGAAAGACAATTAAAGAAGGCCGTAGAATACAACGATCGAAACATTGTGACTATAACAAGAACGAAGATGAGTAGAACAGTTCGAAATATGTAAATAATGTCAATTCAGAATTGTTCCTAAAGCTTTGACAGATTTAACTTGAAATTTTATTCTGAATGTGCTGCATCTAAAAAGTTAGATTGTGAAATTGGCCTAATGGATAGCGCCATGAACTATGGAATCAGCGATGTTGAGTTCAAATCCGATTTTACCCATGTGTTCAATTACGCACTAATACTGTTGGTATAAGGTAAAATAGTGGCATCTGTTCAATTAATCACATACAATTAATCAGTATTATTTCAGCATTAAATGAATCCAAAAGGGTTGATGTGCCGTAAAACAGATAAACTAAACGAAACTTCAACAGCTCAAGGTTTTTAAAAACAAAGATTAACGAATTCTTCAGATTAAATCTTGAACTTACCACAGGGATTGGTTTATTGCGCGTTCCTTCTGGAATGCTTGCATAGAAATTGTGTTTGACATGGAATTCCGGTGGATTGTCATTGACATCAAGAACTTGAAGTGTCAGCGTGGTTGATATGGTGAATGATGGCAGACCGGAATCTCTCACCATGACAACAGAGTGATGGATAAGGTCAGTGTCCGCGTCGAGTTGACTTGACAGGCTGACCTCACCTGTTATCTTGTTAATGTCAAATATGGCTGGAAACAAAGATAAATGAGAGGTTGTAAAATTGAAAGATAAAAAAGAAGAGGGGAAAAGTGAAAAAGACAGCACAAACGAGGGTGATAAAGAGAGAGAGAGAGAGAGGGGGAGAGAGAGGGGGTGAAATGGTAAATAAGTGATAGATAGATAGATAGATAGATTGAGGAGCAGGTGATGAAAAGGTGGGATGAGACTGATACGCGAAAAGAATATGGCAAATGAGTGAGAGAAATAGAGAGAAACAGGTGATAGGTGATAAGAGACGATAGAAACCGAGAGCGGAAAGGCAATTAAAGTAAAAGAGAAACACGGGAAGGAAGTGAGAAAAAAAAGGAGAGTGATATAAAGAAAGAGGTAAGAAAGGGAGTTAGAGAAAAAAGATATGTAAAAGAGTAAGAGAAAGATAGAAAGGGGAGAAAAGAGAGATAGAAAAAAGATAGGGCGGAACGTGATAGATAGAGACACAAAGAGAGACAAAGAGAGAGAGAGAGAGGAAGAGAGATAGAGAGAGAGAGAGATAGATAACGAAAAGGAGAGATATTTGAGCCAGCGACGTATATTATTGCTTGAACTCTTTATTATTCTAGACATGAAACAGAAATAAAATGCAAACTTATGGAATCTATACGATCATCTTGATGTTTGCGAAATATAACAGAAACATTCAGCTTTCTTTTCTATTAATTACGAAATATAAAATTAGCTGAGCTGTTTATGCCTGGGGAGGAGTAAGTTTATTGCTTACTGCCTGAGGCGCTCCTACCGGGGAATGCCGACGGGGCTGCCCAGCCATTTTTTGTATGCCAGAGTGCTCACCTTCTCGGGCGCTGGCTTTTCAAATCCCACTTTCCCGACCTTGTGTCATATGTTACCGCTGTGGGAGGTAGATAAATAACTTATTATGGTTAAAGTATCGTGAGATTATGAGATTTCTGTAATTCTTTAGAATCCCCTTAAAGTTAACAATAACCTCAGGATATCCGAAGTGTACTTTATACATGAAATTTGGTATTTTTGATTTTAACTATGCGGTATTTTGTTCCCAAAATATTACTTTTGAGCACCTCAAAAGGGAAACAGCTATGCATGGACGAATGCATAGTTAAGTTCATCTTTTAATTAATATCTGGAAGGAATTAAATCGAATTACATTTAATGTTCTGAAGAACACAAAAAAGCATTGGCTATTCAGAATGAAATATTGACTTTTTAATACGGAACATCTCAATGGCCATATGAGAATTAGATTAGGTCTTCAACACACACACGCCCGTGCACCCCATATATATATATATATATATATATATATATATATATATATTGTGACCCTGTTTAGGGGCTGAAATGAAGACACGAACCCGGGGTTAGGTGAACAATATATATTGAAGAAAAGATATTACAGAGAACAAGAGAAGTGGTATATCAGTCCTGACGGCCAGGGTAGACTTGAGTTCAATCCAATTACGAGAAGCCTAAATGCTTCCAGTATTTTATTAGGAATGGACGAGTTTAACTGTTCGTCATATACGTACGGCACCTAACACCCCCTTCCCAAGTCTTACCTCTTCAAGTGTCTTAATATCGTTTCCGTTTTGAATTTATTTCGATATAATCCGGAGCTATCCGTTTCCCTTTAGACTGCAGCTTTTCTGTGGCTGCTTAGGATTTTGGTAAGTCAAAGGTTTCGTATATTACGTCCATCACTTCTTCTACCTGTCAGTCTTTTCCTAATCTGGTTTAGGTGTCTCTTATGAGAGAACTGAGGTTCTTGGATTATGTAGACCATAGATCCAATCCTTTTCTCTATTGTACCAGGTTCTCAAAAAGATGTGTTGTTTTTAAACATTTTAAAATATACTCTGTCTCCTGGCATGTATCGTTTCTTTGGTACAGTAGAGGCTCGACCTTGTTTGGTCTGTTTAGGCAGTGATTTTTCAAAAGCAAACTTCACTTTCCGTGTAAACATCATCTCTGCAGGAGACAATGAGGATGTTATGTTCACGTTTGGCGTGATTCTGTACACTTGCAGAAACTGTTGCAAGACTTTTTCCGTGGGGATATCGCGAGCTTTTTTAGGGCTTTTTTTAGAGTGTCCGCAAAGCGTTCCGCCTGACCGTTTGACCAAGGATGATACGGGGGATTTATGATGTGCCTGATCTGAAAAAATATCGCAGAATTCTTTGAAGTCGGATGACGTAAACTGCGACCCGTTGTCGCTAACCAAACAATCGACCACCCCACACGGGCGAACAATTCACGCAAGAAGTTGATTGTCACCTCCGTAGTGGGTTTCTTACAACGTAATACTTCGGGCCACTTGGAAAAACTATCGACCACGATTAGATAGTAGAATCTTTCGAATGGACCCGTAAAATCCACGTGAATTCTCGACCAAGACGGTGTGTCTTTGGCCACGGACTATGTTTGATATGAGGTGCCTTTGCCGCCAAGGCACAACCTTTGCGCGTATTTACGACATACGCAATGTCCTGATCCATTATATGCAGAATGTACGCTCCTAATCTATATGGACTAGCGTCACTAGCCACGATTATGTCTAAATCTGGGTTGTAATGCGTAATGAATAAATCTGACGTCAGCATTTCAATGGTTTTATCGAATGCCCCCTGGCATTCGGGCGTTCACCTCCAGACCTTATTCTTTTTTAATAGTTAATTCAGTGGTGCGCGCAAATTATGCATCTCTGGAATGAAAGCTTGGTAGTAATTTGCTAGTCCAAGAAAACTCTGTAGTGTTCAGACGTTTTCTGGCGCCGACATGTTCTTAATCGCGGTAGCCCTTTCTGGGTCTGGCCTTCTTCCGTTCTTGTCTATAACATGACCCAGGTACTTTTATTTCCTCAAGAAAAATCACATTTTTCCTCTTTCACTTTGGTTGACATATTTCCGGTGCTGTTCAATGTCTTTACTGTTGATTAGAATGTCGTCAAGGTATGCAATAGAAACATCAAGTTCGCTCAGCATTGTATCCATCACTTGTGGAAAAATAGCTGGAGTAACTTTGACTCCTAAAGATAGCCTTTCGAACTTGCGATGCGTATTTATACACAACAGTTTTAAACTCTCTTCTTCCACGGGTATTTGGAGGTACTCTTCACTCATATCTATTTTTGAAAAAAATCTGCTTCCATTTAATTTTGAGAAAACCTCATCTGGGCTGTGCGGTTGGTAATGATAATCTTTTAGTGGTGCATTTACTCCCGTCGAAAAGTCTGCACACACGCGATCTCTTTTGATTTCTTTTTCACATCGACCGAGGATGCTACCCACTGACTGTACTCTACTTTTGATAAGATGCCGGTCGACACAAGTCGGTCCAATTACTCGTTTATTTTGTCTATCGAAGCAAGAGGCAAATTCCTTTTTTCTTAAATACTGGTTGAACGTTTTCGTTCAGTTGAAATTTGGTCGCCATCTTTATGCATCGACTAAGGCCGCCAGAAAAACACTTCGGGAAAAGATTATTTTAATTCCAGCTTTAGTTTTTCTCATTTGGTCGCTCTACTATCTATTTTTTTGCAAAATGTATTTATCGGAAACTCCCATAAATTTGTATACAAATCAGTTCAAAAAGGTTATTAGCGACTTTTAACACTAGTATTTTTTATTTTTTTGGTATTTCCCAATAGGGACACATTTGTAATTATCTCACCCTCAAATTTAATTCTTTTATCAGTCACTGTGCTGGCTATCCTGTTGGTTCTTAACAGAGTGGGTTTATTCAACCTCTTCCACGTATGTTGATTTATTATTGACACGTCCAAGCCTGTATCTAATCGCAATTTAATATTTTTATCCAGAATTTTTACGTGTACATATTTTCTTATATTAATACATTCCTGATTATTTGTACTTGTGGCTTGTACCCGCGTTTGATTTCTTCTATTACTTCTTTTTTACAAGTCAGGCAGGTCTTAAAACGAAATGGACAGTTCATATACCAATGCAGGCACCCACAGCGCGAACAAGGGCTTGGCGGCCATTTTTCCTGTTTCTTATCAGGTTGGATTGTCTTTGCTGCGTGAAAGTCACTGTTTTGACTTATTTTCGGATGGGAGTTGAATTTCGTTTTTTTTTCGTACTTTTCGTATATGTGCAATGCTCGACTGTTCGATGTCTTTCGAATCCTGCTTTACACTTTTAAATCTATGGCAGTCCTCAGCTAATTTCTGTAGTGTTAGGCTTGGTTCATTTTCTGATTTATTTATAACTCTACGCCTTATTTCAGCGTCTTTCATTGATACCAATCCTTGAACGAAGATTAAACATTTAAAATTATCAATACTATGTTCGGATAATTTAAAATCATAGCAATGCTTATTTACTACTGATGCGAACGTAGAATGATATTCCAGCATTTGTGAAATAACGTAGTCTTGGGACTGAACAATCCCGTTAGCAGTTTTACCGCTTCTGCAAAAGTCAAATCGCTAGTTTTAGGGGCAAAATGAAATCCACGAACTTTGTATGTTCGGTTGAACCTAATTTTCTAAGTAGCAGCGAACCTTTTAGAGGCAGCCCAATTTTCCCAATCAATTCTATATAAGTCTTCGTATCTTCTAAAATATTATGCGAATGTTTTTTATTCATCATGAGAAAATGTGAAGTCGTCGAGACACTCCACACGGCTTTCTGCGAAAAAGTATTATCATTTTCGTTTCTAACGCGATATTGTTTGTATTAACATTTCAATCCTTTTATTAGCTTCTTTCTGTCTGTCGACAGCTTCTTTCTTTCTTTTGTTTGAGTAGAAGTTTTTGAAATTTCTCTTCAGTTTTTTGTTGCTGTTGTACTACGTCTGTAATGGTCAACTAGAAATTTTCCATAGTTAAGTGTGTCCTTTAGGAAATAAATGTTTTCTTTTGAGTATGGCTTGCAAGAAATTCTTTTCTTTAGATTACACTTGCTAGATGTAATCTTAGTTGTAAAAAAGAGTATAAACCTTTTGTTTTCTCTCGATAATTTTTTTAGTACGCTTCTACGCGTTTTTGTTAGATAAGAAAAAAGTACGGTTTCAAAATTATTTTTCCTTTCGGCAGAAGTAACTTTCTCTCTTGTGGAGAGAGAAAAATCATGTTTTTTTATTTAACATATTTCACCAAAAACAAGGCAGGCCGCCACTGTAGACGTAAAGGGTTACTGAGAATTTGGGTGTGGGTTTTGGGTGACACCCGAAGTTGGTAGCAGTGAAGCGAGATGTCTTTACATTAGTTTTAAACATCTGCATGTCGGTACTGTCGGGAAACGGTGAGCAGGGAGGGAGTTCCAGAGGCCAGCAGCACAAGGAATGAAGCTGCTAGAGTAGAAGGCTCTCCGGCATCTGAGGACCTTCACAGTGAATAGATGGGATTTAGCTGATTGTCGAGTTGGTCTAGTGAATTTACGTCGAGAGGTGTGAGGAGTTTACTAGCACGGTAGAGGAAGCCCACCTTCTTTGCTGCAGCCTTGGCAAAGTCTTTAATGTATTTATTCCAATTAATGTTACCTGTGAAGGTTAGGCCGAGGAGTTTGAATGTTGAACTCACAGGTAGGGTTTTATTTGCAATGACAATCGGTGGTTGGAGAGGTTTCTTGTAGTTATTGAAGGAAAGGAGCTTTGTCTTTGCGGATTAAAAGCTACCAACCATTTATGACCCCAATCCATTACAGCCTGGAGGACATTTTCTAAGGATTCAGCCATTGCCTCGGATATGATCGCGCCCGTTTTGCCCACATGACGAGAGTAAAGCGTGGTGTCGTCACCAAATATACCAATCTCAGACTCACTGTCATCAGGGAGATCGTTTACGAAGATCAGGAACAATAAAGATCCAAGGATAGATTCCTGGGGTACACCTACATGTATATCATGTTGCTTAGATGAACGACCATCGAGGACAGCCTGAATCTTTGTTTTGGTTAGGAAGGATCTAATTACATTAAGTAATACCGTATGAGCGTATCTTCAGGAGAAGCCCTGTATGCCATACCTTGTCAACGGATTTGGATATATCAAGCGCTACTGTCCTAGCTTCACCTGCCTTGTCGAGTGTATGATACATGCATTCAGAAAAGACCGTTAGGATATCGTACTTGTCTAAATCCATACTGGCGGTCAGAAAGAAGTTTAGCATTAACTAAATGCCGGACTATAGCTAGATTGATTAAGGATTCAAATATTATAGCAAATGTCGGGAGTAGACTGATTGGGCGGTAGTTCTGAGGATCGGTTCTATCCCCAGAATTCTTGTAGACAGGTACCACAGAGGCAGTTTTCCAGCTATCGGGGAAGCAAGATTCAGCTAGGCATTTATTGTAGAGTTTGGAGAATACAGGGGCCAGTTAAGCCGAGCGTTTCTTTATTACTATTACAGGTATAAGATCAGGCCCACAAGCTTTGGAGGTGTCGAGGTTTTTTATGATGTCTCTGACCTGGGATGGGGTGATGATAAGGTTATCAAGTGTGACGTCGGTCCGCAATAGGAATTTAGGGAAGGGGTAGTTTTCTGAGTCTAAAGTGGAGTTTGAGACGAAACGCTGGGCAAGTAGTTCAGCCTTATCAGTTGCCGTGCAAACGACATCATTGTGGTTTGATAGTAAGGGGTAATCGTTGATTGACCATTGTTCATCACACTATTGTAGATTTTCCAGAAATTGCGAGTACGTAGTTTCTGTGACTTAATGCGTTTTTTTTGTTAATTCAGTATACCTTCTCTTTTCTTCACCTATCACGGCCTTACAATTATTTCTTGACTCTATAAATTTCTGTTTATTAGTAACTGACTTATGGCGGCCGAATTTACGGAATGTTTGCTGCCTCTCAGCAATGGCAGCTGCACATTCCGAGGTGAACCATTGGGGAGAGTAGGGGCTTACTAAATAATTTTCGCATGGGGACATAGGCTTTAATGCCTGCTTTGACCTATTCAGTTAACTCATTTGCACACTGGTAAGTACGGAGTGGGAAGGTTTCCCTCCATGGGGCGTTGCTGATGTGATCTCTGATCGACAAAATCAGCCTGCTCGTAGTATCTCGTTATTTTGAGCAACGGCTCATCAGCTTTTGGACGACTTTTTAAGGTGATATGAATCATTAGCACAATGTGGTCAGCATTCCAGAGTGTGCTATGAGCTTTTGTCACACAAGTCTCGGGCATTTAAGTTAAGAACTGGTCTACTCGATCGGGGATGCGGGTCAGGAAATCGACAGTCTGAGAAAGTGAGTGAAGGAGAAATTATACGTAGAGTTGCCGGCTGCGTCAGTAAGGCTGCAGAATCCCAATCAGTCACGATGATGTGCATGAAAATCCCCAAATACATGTATATAGGCATTCGAATCAAGTGAGAGTACTCTATCTATGTTTTCAGAGACAGAGTTTAGCAGGGTACAGTCCTGGGTCGAGGGGAACGGTATAAGAAATATAAGTAACTAACGCTGTGATGTAAAGTCAATATAAAGCACATGTAGTCTTGGTCATCCGATTCTAACCTATGTTCTCTTGTAAGAGGGAGGGTGTTTCGAACATAAACTCCTAGCCCGTGCATATGCTTGTCAGAGTCTTTTCGGTAGAGTGGGAGGTAGTCAGTCATGTCAAAGTAGTGAGATTGGATGTATTCCCTTATTGTTAAGTCGGAATAGCAATGTAGAAAAAAAACACTGACTTTTCTTCAATTAAGAGAAATAATAATTTTGTTTTCTAGTGTTTCATTTTTCTCCTTTTTTCCACCAGTAAGCCAGTTTTCAGAACTAGACAAGTTTGTAATCAATTTCTCCAAGTTTTGTTCTTTTGGTTTTAAAAGGTTTTCCTTATTTTAATTCGTCGCCTGTTGTAGCGTTCAAATTTAAATCCAATGTCGTCGTTTTTGTTTTGGGGGGGGGGTCGTTTTGTCGAAGACTCGAGAAAAATCATTTATTGTTTTTTTGCTGTGTAACTTTGACTATCTCGTCGATAGTTTTTTCGTTTAGGTTTTCCATATAAGTGCGAATACCTCGTCGTCAATTTGTAGTGACCCTGTTTAGGAGCCGAAATGAAGACACAGAAACACGGGGTTAGGTGAAATATATATATTGAAGAAAAGATATGCACAGAGAACAAGAGAAGTGGTATATCTGTCCTGACTGCAAGGCTATACTAGAGTTTAATCCAATTGATATTTATTCATAAAGAAAAAATATTTGTGAAATGCGGAACAAGGCCAAAAAGGGGAATGGGAAAGGTTAGGTCTTCACTAACAAATTTAACTAATCTAACTTAGCTAGCTTCATTCAGGACCATGATTCACCAAAATACCGCATTTATACTATACATCCTTCTCCAATCACGAAAAGAATTCACGCCATGAAAATCATACTTAAAACCCATATATGTATAATATGCAACGGGGGGGGGGGGTATTGTAATACAAATGATATGTACAAAATATATATGAATATTATTTACAATGAAAAAAAGGGAAGTTAGTAAAAAGACCCTCATTATTAAACTGTGGCAGGTACGCAGATTTGCAGTCGAAATCGAAAATCGAAAAAAGGCCCCACCGCTTTATTCATCAACACCCCTTTCGAAATATCGAAGGGTGACCTGCATCCTGGCAAATCAAGCGCTCTGTCACCTAGTTGAGGACAGGATGGAGAGTTACAAACTAAATTGGGGTAAAAAAATAGGGAAGGGAAAAGGACGAAAATAAAAAGGGGGCCATAATGAACTCATTCATACACTAGCTAAATTATAAACTAAAATTAACAAAAAACGTGCCTTTTAACTAACTTACAGCTGGGTCATAATCGAAGTTCGTTTTTGTAACCCAATATCCTGTACCACTCTAAATACCACTCTAATCTAGCTCCTGTCACTCTACACAGTCGCGCACTTCTCACTTACCTTTCACACAAAATCTGCCGAAGAGAGTCTCACCCTCTCGGCCCTAATGCGAGCTTTCAGGTAATATTTGAAAATCGTAGTAAGGTCGGGATAAGTGAAGGTCTCAGCTGCGTAGACTGCCTTTATACGAGTTTTCCATATCGCGTCTCTCATAACGGCTAGTATGCTTAAGAAAACAAAACGTCTCAGCCAATCTGTTGTCGGAACCCAGTTTCTACATACCTTGATAGGTTCCAGGTCAAAAGACGATACTTTAAGTATGCGAACCATGAGACCTGTAACAAGCTTAATCAGCGGCACAACGATGCGGCAATAAAAGAAGGCGTGACTCACGGTCTTGTCTTAATCAACGCATCTAACACAAGTCGGTGAACTCACGAAGACAGCTGAATGAAGCTTCCTCCCGACCCAGAGAGCATTTCTTATCATCAGACAGGTTAGCGTAGCCTCGTCATTATCAAAGCACCGTAACCCAGGCGCCCAAGGCCAGATTAAGTGCAGCTCCCCCTTGCTAAAGCGAGTCCCTCAATCTTGACATCTCGAACAGTCCCCCTCACCATTACCCGATATAATGCTTTTCGGGACAACAACAGGGTGTCAGAGAGGCTTTCTTTCAGCCTTAAGAAAAACTTCAAAGCGCATCTACATTCGCTATAAAATGAGCACTCGCCTCGGGGCAACCTGTGTCCATCCTCCTCATCCAAGTGCACACTTTTTAAAGCCGGAAAGGCTTTCTTAGTGTCTTCCTTCCAGAAGCCACCGTTTTCATCAGTTTGTGGACTCATCCGATCTGGATAGAAAAGCCGAAGTGTATGACATCGAATCTCGACGTTTTGCATACCGAGCCCGTCTTCAGAAGGATGGAAATAACAATCTCGCGACGGAACATAAGGGCCTTACCAAGTCATAAAAACTGGAAAAGAGCCCGTTGCATCTCAAGCAGTGTATCTGATGAGAGTGGAAGCACTGATAGTCGATATAGGATGATCGGATAAATGTGAAAGCAACACACCTCCGCTCTCCCCTTTACGAAAGATTTCTACGAATCCACAGACCAGCTGCGGTCCGAATCCCTTACAATACTTCCGACCAATTTTTCTCCAGCTGAAGATCAGGACCAAACCAGATGCCGAGTAGCTTGCAAAGCCCGTCAGTCCAGCTAAAGGATTCCTGCAGGGATACACCCCTCCAGGCAGCAATACGCAATCCCACAGACTTGTCACAGTTAATTTTGGCCCCTGTTATCGTTTCATACATTCTGATTTCTCTGTCGACAACACTAATCTCGGCACTGCTCGTTACAAGCACTATCAAGTCGTCGGCAAAGGCGGAGTACTTTAACGTGGTGCAACCACCTGTCAAAGTAATCCCATTTAGGCCCGTGTTCACCTTTAGCCTGTGAAGGAAAGGTTCTAACACAATCACATAGAGCATCGGTGAACGCGGACAACCCTGACGAAGTGATCTGGATAATCTGAAGGGCTCAGACCTCAGACCATTCACCTCCACCCGCAAATCGGGGTTCGCATACAAGAGGCGAATCCAAGAGCGAAATTGCGGGCCCAAACTGGCCGCAGACAAAACAGCCTCCAAGTAACGATGGCCCACCCTATCAAATGCTTTGGACTGATCTAAATTGATCAGCGCGGCTTATGTGTCGACTTTATCTATGATCAGGCGTATCGAGTGCAAATTATCCTGAATGGTCCGACCCTTTACAGCACAAGTCTGTTCGGGGCTAATTAGACCAGCCAAAACAAGTTGCAGTCGATTGGCTAAGATCTTGGTCAAAATCCTTAACTCAGCATTTTGTATTGTTAAGGGCCTAAAATTATCTAACCCATCTCCACCGTTTTTGCTTTTGCGTAACAACTTCACTATACCCATGGTCATGTACTGGGGAATAATCCCATTCCTAAACCACGAGTTAAACAAAACTGTCAGCAAGGGAACAAAAATGTGCGATATCTTCAAATACACTTCGTAGGGCAAACCATCAATACCGGGAGACTTGTTAAAGCCGACCCGCTTTAAGGCTTCCTGAACTTCTTCCGTTATGCAACCTTCGCACCTAGCTGCTTCCGTCGCCTCGAGACGAGAAAAGTCAGCTAAATAGGGGTCAAATTATGCTAATGACAGACCGGGTTCCCTGGTAAAAAGATCCTGGAAATGAGAACTAAACGCTTCTAGAATTCCTTCGTTTGTGGTCACGAGACGCCCATCCGGCAATGAGACACGTACGATATGCCGATCAGCAGCTTGTCGACGTTCCTCTGCTCGCAATTAAGGGCCATAATTGTTGCTTCTTGAGGAATTCTCTTTAACCTAGCCTTAATCACTAAAGCTTGGCGCTCTTGCATAGCCACAGACGCAAGCTTTGCCTTAATTATAGTAACTTTAGCACTATACTCGCCTCCACCGTCCTATCTAGTCTAGAATCTAGTGCCACTTTAGCTGCCCTAGTTGTTAGATTTAATCGTCGGCTAAAATCAGCAGTAAAGGACCTAATTACCTTCTTAAAGTGAACCCACTCCCTATTCCAAATTACAGCCTCCGTCAATTCCCGCTGTAAGGTTAGTAATAGCTGTTCCTGGTAGCCCTTCACATCGAACAACGACGTGTAGAGCTTCCAGTACCCAGCCAATGTAGGCTTAGGTCTATCTAAGTTTACCCGAACAAGTGTATGATACGAGTAAACTATATTATGAAAACTTGGACATTCTAATAATTCTACGTCGACTATCCTAATTTAGAACTGGTCCATATAACTCGAAAGTTGTACCGAACCGGAGCCGCGCCTAGCTGTTCAAGTCCATACTCTATCACGGGGCTATCCATTCCGGAATTTATCGATAAGATCAAACTTATCGACAAAGTCGCGAAATGCCTTAGCATCACGATTATTGTTAGATCCCCTACCCCGATTACGATCTATATCGGGATTCAGGACCACGTTCCAGTCTCCCGCTAAAATGACTGTCCGAGTTGTACTCATGAACTGCTCGATCCGTTGAAAGAAAGGAGAAAGCTCAGAATGGTTGTTGAGCGCATAAACCCCAATGAGTCGAAATGCCTGATCTTTTATGGTAACAGCCTTCCTTCTGGATCCATGAAACAAGGGTCACACGACGAATTTAAAGACTTATTTACTAGCCAGGAGCTTGAGCGAGAATCGAAGTACGCTGAGTAGACGTGAAAACCCTTAGCGAGCGCACCTAAATGGTCACGTTTCCTGAATACAACATACATTCACTCCAAGGTGCTGAAGGTCTGTAGCAACTCGAAATTTTCGAGAGTTGGCCCTCAACCCACGGACTTGCTTGCTAGATAGAGAGCCATTGAGAGTTCTTAGGGTTGGGTTTCAGAAACGAACATCGATGGGGCCAGGATGCCGACGGCTCTCCCAAAAGAATGTTTAGCCATCTGAATACTGATTAACCCGTCGTTAGAGATGCCGCCAACATCTAAGTTTGGCTATTCTATACAAAGAGGGGTGCAACCGAACGGGACCCTCCCAACACAATCTTTACTTAAAACTTTGAGATCATTATCTCTTAGAATAGTCACGGGCGGTAATACATCGAAATTGTCGTTAGTCTCCTCCAGCATTTGCCATGCTCCCTTAGCTTCCCCTCGTTTCCTTATTACAGTAATAATTATTTTAGCCTCGGGGAAAGTAAGGGGACCTTCAACTGAAAAGCGAGTAATACTTTTAGGTCAGACAGTTTATGGTGTTTCGTTGTATCTTCTTGCACTATACTGACCACAAAAAATGTATTTTCTCGGAAGAAAAGCTGTTTTTTCCTTTCTCTCTCTAACGATGGGCTTCTTTGCTTTTTCTGGCTTTGAGATGGAGGAGGAGGTGGAGGTGGCATGTCTTCTTTCATTGGGGAGTGGGAAGCAGTCCTGATTCTGTTTTGTAAAAAGGGTAAGGCAGGAGCGAGCTGTTTTGCAGGGCATGCCACGGGAGTATTTTTTGGGGTGTTTTGTGGGAAGACGAAAGGAGAAGGCTTGGGAGAGGAGTCGGTCTTAACTTTTTTAAGGGGCTAAGCGGAATTAGCTTGTATTCTCTCTCTTTCAAGGGAGCGATAATTGGTGGTGGCATTGCTTTCGGGGGAGATCTTGGTTTTGTTAACGTGGGAGCAGATTTTTTGACGGCTTGTATTTTTTAAGATCTTTCGGATACCTTTTTTATCTAGTTTTTGTTTCAGGTCACGCACTTCAACATATTTAGCTTTTCCCAGATCCTTAGACAACATTTCTTCTTCCTTCATCTGCCCCAGGGCTAGTCGATCAGGTGTTTTTATTCTCTGGACCAAAACCTATTCATTTTGTTCTCTTTCCTCCAATTTACTTAGGTCAGGGAGTACTGGATAATCCTCTTTCTCTGATTTCGGTGGTAGTGATTTTATTGGCATTTCTAATTTTTGCGTTATCTGCACTCCTAGATGTTGGTCAACTCTTGTCTTTATAGTTGTGGGCTTCTTTAGTGGACACTCGAATGTGAGGTGACCAATCTCTTCGCAAGCCCAACAGACAGGTCTTCTTCCGGCCACAATTATTGGAAGTTTCTTGTCTCCTATCTCCATGTAGTAGGGTATGCTATCAAAAGCCGACTTGTCGAATTAGATTTCAAATGCCAATATACCTGCGTGTTCATCCCAGGTTATGGATGTTATGTCTCCATACTTAAGTAGGAATGCACGTAAGTGCTCCCCATCTACGTGAAAAGTAACATTGAACATTGACACCACTGTCCTTCTCTTTCCCATATACTCCATTCTTAAAATGTACTCTTGTGATAATTTAACACATACTTCCTCATTTAGGAAGAGGGTAAAGATTATTCGGTGTGGTCGGAAACCTGCTGTTGCCAGACGTTTACAAATTAAATCAGTCGTTGCTCTAATGAACTTTTTAGATTTTTTGTCTACGACAAACATTATTATACTTCGTTTCTTTATTTTTTCTAATTTTGGGATGTCAATTAGAAGTCAATTAGAAGTCGTGTTTCAGGAACCTTTTCGCCTTCTGAATGAATTCATCAACATCGATAATAACTTTAGGAGAATTGCCCCATTCAGATATTACAGGTGCAGCCACAGCTGGTCCCTTCTCTTGCTCCTTGGTAAGATTCAACATTAAATAACACGTGTTATTAAATAACACGTGTTATTTAATAATGTTTGCCTAAATGAACATATGCTGCCTAAATAACCACAATATATATATATATATATATATGACGGCCTTGACATTGTTAAAAGGATTTCTTCGTCTACTCAACGTTGTTTTCCGGCAACCATGTTGAGGGTAGTTTACACGACTCGAACCTTTTTCTCTTCTTTTCGTAAGGATGTTTTGCCAGCCATTCAAAAGAATTCTGTAGTTTATAAATTCATGTGTCAGTGTGGAGCTGACTACGTTGGCAAGACATCCCAAAGATTAGAATTTAGAATATCCCAACACATACCACGTGATATTCGCCTACACAAGGTTTCGAGATCATCCGGGAACTTCCAGGCACAGGAATCAGCCATCGGTAATCACCTCGTTAGTACAAATAGTTGTTCTGACAGGTATTCCGATGGGTGGTTTTCTGTTTTACACAGTGCCAGGTCGAACTACCATCTCAATATTCTTGAGGCGTTAGTCATTAACAACTATCGACCTAGCCTGTGTAGACAAAAGATTTTGAAACATCAGTTGGAGATCTTTAATGATTCAAAGCCACCATAACGTTGAGAGATTTAATTTTTTTTTTTCCTTCTCATTCGTTTCCTCCAACTGAAATAAGTTTTTTTTTCTCCCCCCTTCATTTCTCATTCGACTTTTAGTTTTTAATTTACCATTCTGACGTTTCCTCTCAGAGGGTCAGACGACAAGGCCTTAAGGTAATTTTAACAATTTTCCTTTTTTTTTTCCCACTCGTCTGTTTCATTGATTTTAATAATGCTTCCTCTAAATTTAATCCTACCATTCTATTGTACACGTAATTTACTTACATATATATATATATATATATATATATATATATATATATATATATATATATATATATATATATAATAAAGGCGACAACAAATAATACTCTAGTGTGAAATACTTTATCCATTGCATATTATATACTTTATTCAGATATGCAAAACATCCAATAGAAACAATTGATTTTCACATTAGCGAAAGCATTACAAACGAATAAGGACAAAATTGACAGAGGAAAAAAGAAAGAGAAAAGACAGAAATAAATAAAAGAGAAAAGAAACAACAGAAGAAGATGAATACATGTAAGCAGTATTGAATAGATTTCTCTCGTCTTCTCATCTTAAATGTTTAATCTGTTAGTGAGAGCGCCTCTATGAAAGTGGGTGGATCAGTGGCCAATGCCCAACCGAAATGAGGATTTTAGCTTTTAGACCGACGAACGGCAGATACAGTAACCATTGGAGAAAAGGAATTCAATTAGTATTTTAAGTGAAGGCGTATGGAAATGATTTGGCGAAAATATATCATTTTCTGAAATTATGTGTCATGGAAATTAAATGATAGATTTTAATAGTCTTTAATCCCAAATGTGTTATAATTAATCGGGCTGTGGAAATCATTATATCAAATATGGTATTTTGTACGTTCGATAGAAAAAATATCTAATTTATTTGAACAAGCCTGTATTTGCATTTAAAGTAAACTCCCAAACCACTGAACTCATTTTTCTGTGCATGACATAAACTATATATAAATATTGACAAGGATCTTTTGTGGGATCAACCATCGCGTTGGATATATATAAACATCAAAGATAACGTTTTACTTTATTAAAAAAATGAAAGTCTAAGAATGATAATATTTAGTTGAGGGCTGGAAGCAGGAGAAGATAGGGATCCAAATTTATTCGGCTAACGTTGGTTGTGTTTATTATAGTTATTCAATAAATCCGCTGTGTCCCTCCGCAGGATCTAGACTAAAAATTACCTTTTGGTGGTCTATTTGGCGAGTAAAATTAAATTTCCGAGCACGTATCTACTAAAATGAAACTTAAACAGAAATATTCAAATATGAAGGGAATAAATTCGAATAGCTTACCTCCATTGTTTATAGAATATTGTAGATGTGTACTGCTGTTGGTAAGATCGTCTGGGTCTGTGGCAGTTACGCGCCCAAACACTTCACCCAAAGTCGTGTTTTCATACAAAGCGAAGTAAATGTTTGCAGGAAGTTTGGGCGGCTTGTTGAGAGAAACATGGATATTGACTGTGGTCGTTGCAGAACGTTGTGGAATCCCGGAATCTACGACTTTTATTAAAATGGAGTATACGTCTTGTACTGGCTCTGAAGTAAGGTTACCGATTAGGGTAAGTTTACCTGAAACAATAAAAAATAATACATTTTTTCAGAAAGTTTTTAACATAATTTTCACTGATTTGTAAAGTTGTTGTAAAATTATGAAAAAAAATGTAGTTTAATGTCATACGCAGGACATACATATCTGTAAAAACGATAATCAAGTCAACTTTTATTATTATGGTGGAAGTATATTTCGCTGCACATGACCTTTTACGGGGTCTTAGGTTGCAATATTGACTAATTACGCGCCTAAAAAGAAATGTTTTCACTATATGTTAAAGTTTATTTCAAAACAAATAAATATATTAAAATCCACACTTTTAGTCTAATAAAAAATTTAATCCAGAATTTTTATTTTTTTAATTTTCCCCTTCAATAAGTAAAAATTTTCGGCACCTCTATCACTTTTATCAAACATTTTTGTATTTTATATTTGCTTGATAAAGGTGATAGGATCACCAAAAATCTCACTCTCCATTGGGAAAAAAAGAACACAAAGGAAACAAATGCATGTTTAACATTATATTAACCATACTTCTTAAAAATTAAATAAAATACCGGATGAATTTAATAAACAAAACAGTGAGTTACAGTTATCTGTAATTTATTTGTTTTCGTTAGTTATTTCCTACAATAATACCTTACAATAGACATGCATTATATATATATATATATATATATATATATATATATATATATATATATATATATATATATATATATATATATAACGTAAAATATAATAACACGAAATTACATGATTGTCGATGCAATAATTTATTTCAACCTTGCGGTTTTATTCAAGCATCCAACTTGACAATTACATTTTTGAGACTGATAGAAAACTGAATTTATCCTCGACACTTCAAACACAATCAGAGAGAGTGGTGGTCGCAGCACTCTCTCTGATTGTGTTTGAAGTGTCGAGGATAAATTCAGTTTTCTATCAGTCTCAAAAATGTAATTGTCAAGTTGGATGCTTGAATAAAACCGCAAGGTTGAAATAAATTATTGCATCGACAATCATGTAATTTCGTGTTATTATATTTTACGTTATTATTGCTCTGTTTACCACATTGAGCTCTCTTACCCGGATTTCTTCCTGGAATTATTCCATTACAACCCTAATATATATATATATATATATATATATATATATATATATATATATATATATATATATATAATTTTTTTACAGCAAACATTGTTAAACATAAAATAATTCTTCCACTTGGTTATATCTATTTTATTTTATCAATTTTCCTAATAATCCTTTTTGTGTCGAAAAAAAAAAAAAATGAATCTTCCATAAGTATCAGGTTCGATTCTTCGTCGAATCATTTCTAGGTGAAACAAAAACACAAATGAAAAAGCAGGAGACACACACGCACACCGGCAAACACCATATGTAAAGTAAAACTTGCTAGTGATACCTATAGAAAATTAATTATTTTTTTGATTTTTCAACAAAAAACATTACTAGAAAAATCGAAAAAACATAAAAGGTATAATCAAGCGTTAAAATTCTGTTATATTTAACAATGTTTGCTTAAATGAAAGAAATCTGTCTAAATACACACACAACATCTATATATATATATATATATATATATATATATATATATATATATATATATATATATATATATATATATATATATATAAATGAATAATGCGAAAGTTTTTCTTATTTATCACTCCTACATTACCATCAAAACGGAATGATGCTATCTAAATCAATAATACATTAGTATTATTTACTCCTCTCCAGGAGTTAGGCACAAAGCCAGTTTTATCCTACTCCCACAAGTAAGATGTGACCCAAGGTCGGGTCGGAAAGTGGGATTTGAAAAGCCAGCGCTCGAGAGGTCAGCACTCTGACCATCAAAAATTGCCTGGGCAGCCCCGTCGGCATTCCCCGGTAGGGGCGCCTCAGGCAGTAAGCAATAAACTTACTCCTCCCCAAAGAGGGGACGCGAAGCCTGGGAGGGTGGACCTCCTAGAACTGCACAGGACAGATCAGACCCATAGACAGGCGGAAATCAAGCCCCGAAGGCCAAGACAATACCGATCTATGAAGTGCAGTATCCATCGGAACAGATACTACACTTTGATCTTAACCAAAAGGCGTTATTTAACCCCTACCCACAATAGGAATATGTGACACAAGGTCGGAAAGTGGGATTTGAAAAGCCAGCGCTCGAGAAGGTGAGCACTCTGGCCATTAAAAATTGCCTGGACAGCCCCGTCGGCATTCCCCGGTAGGGGCACCTCAGACAGTAAGCAATAAACTTACTCCTCCCCAAAGAGGGGAGGCAAAGCCTGGGAGGGTGGACCTCCTAGAACTGCACAGGACAGATCAGACCCATAGACAGGCGGAAATCAAGCCCCGAAGGCCAAGACAATACCGATCTATGAAGTGCAGTATCCATCGGAACAGATACTACACTTTGATCTTAACCAAAAGGCGTTATTTAACCCCTACCCACAATAGGAATATGTGACACAAGGTCGGAAAGTGGGATTTGAAAAGCCAGCGCTCGAGAAGGTGAGCGCTATGGCCATTAAAAATTGCCTGGGCAGCCCCGTCGGCATTCCCCGGTAGGGGCGCCTCAGACAGTAAGCAATTAACTTACTCCTCCCCAAAGAGGGGAGGTAAAGCCTGGGAGGGTGGACCTCCTAGAACTGCACAGGACAGACCCATAGACCGGCGTAAATCAAGCCCCGAAGGCCAAGACAATACCGATCTATGAAGTGCAGTATCCATCGGAACAGATACTACACTTTGATCTTAGCCAAAAGGCGTTATTTAACCCCTACCCACAATAGGAATATGTGACACAAGGTCGGAAAGTGGGATTTGAAAAGCCAGCGCTCGAGAAGGTGAGCACTGTGGCCATTAAAAATTGCCTGGGCAACCCCGTCGGCATTCCCCGGTAGGGGCGCCTCAGACAGTAAGCAATTAACTTACTCCTCCCCAAAGAGGGGAGGTAAAGCCTGGGAGGGTGGACCTCCTAGAACTGCACAGGACAGACCCATAGACCGGCGTAAATCAAGCCCCGAAGGCCAAGACAATACCGATCTATGAAGTGCAGTATCCATCGGAACAGATACTACACTTTGATCTTAGCCAAAAGGCGTTATTTAACCCCTACCCACAATAGGAATATGTGACACAAGGTCGGAAAGTGGGATTTGAAAAGCCAGCGCTCGAGAAGGTGAGCGCTATGGCCATTAAAAATTGCCTGGGCAGCCCCGTCGGCATTCCCCGGTAGGGGCGCCTCAGACAGTAAGCAATTAACTTACTCCTCCCCAAAGAGAGGAGGTAAAGCCTGGGAGGGTGGACCTCCTAGAACTGCACAGGACAGATCAGACCCATAGACCGGCGGAAATCAAGCCCCGAAGGCCAAGACAATACCGATCTATGAAGTGCAGTATCCATCGGAACTTTGATCTTAGCCAAAAGGCGTTATTTAACCCCTACCCACAATAGGAATATGTGACACAAGGTCGGAAAGTGGGAGTTGAAAAGCCAGTGCTCGAGAAGGTGAGCACTGTGGCCATTAAAAATTGCCTGGGCAGCCCCGTCGGCATTCCCCGGTAGGGGCGCCTCAGACAGTAAGCAATTAACTTACTCCTCCCCAAAGAGGGGAGGTAAAGCCTGGGAGGGTGGACCTCCTAGAACTGCACAGGACAGACCCATAGACCGGCGGAAATCAAGCCCCGAAGGCCAAGACAATACCGATCTATGAAGTGCAGTATCCATCGGAACAGATACTACACTTTGATCTTAGCCAAAAGGCGTTATTTAACACCCACCCACAATGGGAGTATGTGACACAAGGTCGGAAAGTGGGATTTGAAAAGCCAGCGCCCGAGAAGGTGAGCGCTCTGGCCATTAAAAATTGCCTGGGCAGCCCCGTCGGCATTCCCCGGTAGGGGCGCCTCAGACAGTAAGCAATAAACTTACTCCTCCCCAAAGAGGGGAGGCGAAGCCTGGGAGGGTGGACCTCCTAGAACTGCACAGGACAGACCCATAGACCGGCGGAAATCAAGCCCCGAAGGCCAAGACAATACCGATCTATGAAGTGCAGTATCCATCGGAACAGATACTACACTTTGATCTTAGCCAAAAGGCGTTATTTAACACCCACCCACAATGGGAGTATGTGACACAAGGTCGGAAAGTGGGATTTGAAAAGCCAGCGCCCGAGAAGGTGAGCGCTCTGGCCATTAAAAATTGCCTGGGCAGCCCCGTCGGCATTCCCCGGTAGGGGCGCCTCAGACAGTAAGCAATTAACTTACTCCTCCCCAAAGAGGGGAGGTAAAGCCTGGGAGGGTGGACCTCCTAGAACTGCACAGGACAGATCAGACCCATAGACCGGCGGAAATCAAGACCCGAAGGCCAAAACAATACCGATCTATGAAGTGCAGTATCCATCGGAACAGATACTACACTTTGATCTTAGCCAAAAGGCGTTATTTAACACCCACCCACAATGGGAGTATGTGACACAAGGTCGGAAAGTGGGATTTGAAAAGCCAGCGCCCGAGAAGGTGAGCGCTCTGGCCATTAAAAATTGCCTGGGCAGCCCCGTCGGCATTCCCCGGTAGGGGCGCCTCAGACAGTAAGCAATAAACTTACTCCTCCCCAAAGAGGGGAGGCGAAGCCTGGGAGGGTGGACCTCCTAGAACTGCACAGGACAGATCCATAGACCGGCGTAAATCAAGCCCCAAAGGGCAAGACAATACCGATCTATGAAGTGCAGTATCCATCGGAACAGATACTACACTTTGATCTTAGCCAAAAGGCGTTATTTAACACCCACCCACAATGGGAGTATGTGACACAAGGTCGGAAAGTGGGATTTGAAAAGCCAGCGCTCGAGAAGGTGAGCGCTATGGCCATTAAAAATTGCCTGGGCAGCCCCGTCGGCATTCCCCGGTAGGGGCGCCTCAGACAGTAAGCAATTAACTTACTCCTCCCCAAAGAGGGGAGGCGAAGCCTGGGAGGGTGGACCTCCTAGAACTGCACAGGACAGATCCATAGACCGGCGTAAATCAAGCCCCAAAGGGCAAGACAATACCGATCTATGAAGTGCAGTATCCATCGGAACAGATACTACACTTTGATCTTAGCCAAAAGGCGTTATTTAACACCCACCCACAATGGGAGTATGTGACACAAGGTCGGAAAGTGGGATTTGAAAAGCCAGCGCCCGAGAAGGTGAGCGCTCTGGCCATTAAAAATTGCCTGGGCAGCCCCGTCGGCATTCCCCGGTAGGGGCGCCTCAGGCAGTAAGCAATAAACTTACTCCTCCCCAAAGAGGGGAGGCGAAGCCTGGGAGGGTGGACCTCCTAGAACTGCACAGGACAGACCCATAGACCAGCGTAAATCAAGCCCCGAAGGGCAAGACAATACCGATCTATGAAGTGCAGTATCCATCGGAACAGATACTACACTTTGATCTTAGCCAAAAGGCGTTATTTAACACCCACCCACAATGGGAGTATGTGACACAAGGTCGGAAAGTGGGATTTGAAAAGCCAGCGCTCGAGAAGGTGAGCGCTATGGCCATTAAAAATTGCCTGGGCAGCCCCGTCGGCATTCCCCGGTAGGGGCGCCTCAGGCAGTAAGCTATAAACTTACTCCTCCCCAAAGAGGGGAGGCGAAGCCTGGGAGGGTGGACCTCCTAGAACTGCACAGGACAGACCCATAGACCGGCGTAAATCAAGCCCCGAAGGCCAAGACAATACCGATCTATGAAGTGCAGTATCCATCGGAACAGATACTACACTTTGATCTTAGCCAAAAGGCGTTATTTAACACCCACCCACAATGGGAGTATGTGACACAAGGTCGGAAAGTGGGATTTGAAAAGCCAGCGCTCGAGAAGGTGAGCGCTATGGCCATTAAAAATTGCCTGGGCAGCCCCGTCGGCATTCCCCGGTAGGGGCGCCTCAGACAGTAAGCAATTAACTTACTCCTCCCCAAAGAGGGGAGGCGAAGCCTGGGAGGGTGGACCTCCTAGAACTGCACAGGACAGACCCATAGACCGGCGTAAATCAAGCCCCGAAGGCCAAGACAATACCGATCTATGAAGTGCAGTATCCATCGGAACAGATACTACACTTTGATCTTAGCCAAAAGGCGTTATTTAACACCCACCCACAATGGGAGTATGTGACACAAGGTCGGAAAGTGGGATTTGAAAAGCCAGCGCTCGAGAAGGTGAGCGCTATGGCCATTAAAAATTGCCTGGGCAGCCCCGTCGGCATTCCCCGGTAGGGGCGCCTCAGACAGTAAGCAATTAACTTACTCCTCCCCAAAGAGGGGAGGCGAAGCCTGGGAGGGTGGACCTCCTAGAACTGCACAGGACAGACCCATAGACCGGCGTAAATCAAGCCCCGAAGGCCAAGACAATACCGATCTATGAAGTGCAGTATCCATCGGAACAGATACTACACTTTGATCTTAGCCAAAAGGCGTTATTTAACACCCACCCACAATGGGAGTATGTGACACAAGGTCGGAAAGTGGGATTTGAAAAGCCCGCGCTCGAGAAGGTGAGCGCTATGGCCATTAAAAATTGCCTGGGCAGCCCCGTCGGCATTCCCCGGTAGGGGCGCCTCAGACAGTAAGCAATAAACTTACTCCTCCCCAAAGAGGGGAGGCGAAGCCTGGGAGGGTGGACCTCCTAGAACTGCACAGGACAGACCCATAGACCGGCGTAAATCAAGCCCCGAAGGGCAAGACAATACCGATCTATGAAGTGCAGTATCCATCGGAACAGATACTACACTTTGATCTTAGCCAAAAGGCGTTATTTAACACCCACCCACAATGGGAGTATGTGACACAAGGTCGGAAAGTGGGATTTGAAAAGCCAGCGCTCGAGAAGGTGAGCGCTCTGGCCATTAAAAATTGCCTGGGCAGCCCCGTCGGCATTCCCCGGTAGGGGCGCCTCAGACAGTAAGCAATTAACTTACTCCTCCCCAAAGAGGGGAGGCAAAGCCTGGGAGGGTGGACCTCCTAGAACTGCACAGGACAATCCCATAGACCGGCGGAAATCAAGCCCCGAAGGCCAAGACAATACCGATCTATGAAGTGCAGTATCCATCGGAACAGATACTACACTTTGATCTTAGCCAAAAGGCGTTATTTAACACCCACCCACAATGGGAGTATGTGACACAAGGTCGGAAAGTGGGATTTGAAAAGCCAGCGCTCGAGAAGGTGAGCGCTCTGGCCATTAAAAATTGCCTGGGCAGCCCCGTCGGCATTCCCCGGTAGGGGCGCCTCAGACAGTAAGCAATTAACTTACTCCTCCCCAAAGAGGGGAGGCAAAGCCTGGGAGGGTGGACCTCCTAGAACTGCACAGGACAATCCCATAGACCGGCGGAAATCAAGCCCCGAAGGCCAAGACAATACCGATCTATGAAGTGCAGTATCCATCGGAACAGATACTACACTTTGATCTTAGCCAAAAGGCGTTATTTAACACCCACCCACAATGGGAGTATGTGACACAAGGTCGGAAAGTGGGATTTGAAAAGCCAGCGCTCGAGAAGGTGAGCGCTCTGGCCATTAAAAATTGCCTGGGCAGCCCCGTCGGCATTCCCCGGTAGGGGCGCCTCAGACAGTAAGCAATAAACTTACTCCTCCCCAAAGAGGGGAGGCGAAGCCTGGGAGGGTGGACCTCCTAGAACTGCACAGGACAGAGCCATAGACCGGCGGAAATCAAGCCCCGAAGGGCAAGACAATACCGATCTATGAAGTGCAGTATCCATCGGAACAGATACTACACTTTGATCTTAGCCAAAAGGCGTTATTTAACACCCACCCACAATGGGAGTATGTGACACAAGGTCGGAAAGTGGGATTTGAAAAGCCAGCGCTCGAGAAGGTGAGCGCTATGGCCATTAAAAATTGCCTGGGCAGCCCCGTCGGCATTCCCCGGTAGGGGCGCCTCAGACAGTAAGCAATTAACTTACTCCTCCCCAAAGAGGGGAGGCGAAGCCTGGGAGGGTGGACCTCCTAGAACTGCACAGGACAGACCCATAGACCGGCGTAAATCAAGCCCCGAAGGGCAAGACAATACCGATCTATGAAGTGCAGTATCCATCGGAACAGATACTACACTTTGATCTTAGCCAAAAGGCGTTATTTAACACCCACCCACAATGGGAGTATGTGACACAAGGTCGGAAAGTGGGATTTGAAAAGCCAGTGCCCGAGAAGGTGAGCGCTATGGCCATTAAAAATTGCCTGGGCAGCCCCGTCGGCATTCCCCGGTAGGGGCGCCTCAGACAGTAAGCAATAAACTTACTCCTCCCCAAAGAGGGGAGGCGAAGCCTGGGAGGGTGGACCTCCTAGAACTGCACAGGACAGACCCATAGACCGGCGTAAATCAAGCCCCGAAGGGCAAGACAATACCGATCTATGAAGTGCAGTATCCATCGGAACAGATACTACACTTTGATCTTAGCCAAAAGGCGTTATTTAACACCCACCCACAATGGGAGTATGTGACACAAGGTCGGAAAGTGGGATTTGAAAAGCCAGCGCTCGAGAAGGTGAGCGCTCTGGCCATTAAAAATTGCCTGGGCAGCCCCGTCGGCATTCCCCGGTAGGGGCGCCTCAGACAGTAAGCAATAAACTTACTCCTCCCCAAAGAGGGGAGGCGAAGCCTGGGAGGGTGGACCTCCTAGAACTGCACAGGACAGAGCCATAGACCGGCGGAAATCAAGCCCCGAAGGGCAAGACAATACCGATCTATGAAGTGCAGTATCCATCGGAACAGATACTACACTTTGATCTTAGCCAAAAGGCGTTATTTAACACCCACCCACAATGGGAGTATGTGACACAAGGTCGGAAAGTGGGATTTGAAAAGCCAGCGCTCGAGAAGGTGAGCGCTATGGCCATTAAAAATTGCCTGGGCAGCCCCGTCGGCATTCCCCGGTAGGGGCGCCTCAGACAGTAAGCAATTAACTTACTCCTCCCCAAAGAGGGGAGGCGAAGCCTGGGAGGGTGGACCTCCTAGAACTGCACAGGACAGACCCATAGACCGGCGTAAATCAAGCCCCGAAGGGCAAGACAATACCGATCTATGAAGTGCAGTATCCATCGGAACAGATACTACACTTTGATCTTAGCCAAAAGGCGTTATTTAACACCCACCCACAATGGGAGTATGTGACACAAGGTCGGAAAGTGGGATTTGAAAAGCCAGTGCCCGAGAAGGTGAGCGCTATGGCCATTAAAAATTGCCTGGGCAGCCCCGTCGGCATTCCCCGGTAGGGGCGCCTCAGACAGTAAGCAATAAACTTACTCCTCCCCAAAGAGGGGAGGCGAAGCCTGGGAGGGTGGACCTCCTAGAACTGCACAGGACAGACCCATAGACCGGCGTAAATCAAGCCCCGAAGGGCAAGACAATACCGATCTATGAAGTGCAGTATCCATCGGAACAGATACTACACTTTGATCTTAGCCAAAAGGCGTTATTTAACACCCACCCACAATGGGAGTATGTGACACAAGGTCGGAAAGTGGGATTTGAAAAGCCAGCGCTCGAGAAGGTGAGCGCTATGGCCATTAAAAATTGCCTGGGCAGCCCCGTCGGCATTCCCCGGTAGGGGCGCCTCAGACAGTAAGCAATTAACTTACTCCTCCCCAAAGAGGGGAGGCGAAGCCTGGGAGGGTGGACCTCCTAGAACTGCACAGGACAGACCCATAGACCGGCGTAAATCAAGCCCCGAAGGGCAAGACAATACCGATCTATGAAGTGCAGTATCCATCGGAACAGATACTACACTTTGATCTTAGCCAAAAGGCGTTATTTAACACCCACCCACAATGGGAGTATGTGACACAAGGTCGGAAAGTGGGATTTGAAAAGCCAGCGCTCGAGAAGGTGAGCGCTATGGCCATTAAAAATTGCCTGGGCAGCCCCGTCGGCATTCCCCGGTAGGGGCGCCTCAGACAGTAAGCAATTAACTTACTCCTCCCCAAAGAGGGGAGGCGAAGCCTGGGAGGGTGGACCTCCTAGAACTGCACAGGACAGACCCATAGACCGGCGTAAATCAAGCCCCGAAGGGCAAGACAATACCGATCTATGAAGTGCAGTATCCATCGGAACAGATACTACACTTTGATCTTAGCCAAAAGGCGTTATTTAACACCCACCCACAATGGGAGTATGTGACACAAGGTCGGAAAGTGGGATTTGAAAAGCCAGCGCCCGAGAAGGTGAGCGCTTTGGCCATTAAAAATTGCCTGGACAGCCCCGTCGGCATTCCCCGGTAGGGGCGCCTCAGACAGTAAGCAATAAACTTACTCCTCCCCAAAGAGGGGAGGCGAAGCCTGGGAGGGTGGACCTCCTAGAACTGCACAGGACAGACCCATAGACCGGCGTAAATCAAGCCCCGAAGGGCAAGACAATACCGATCTATGAAGTGCAGTATCCATCGGAACAGATACTACACTTTGATCTTAGCCAAAAGGCGTTATTTAACACCCACCCACAATGGGAGTATGTGACACAAGGTCGGAAAGTGGGATTTGAAAAGCCAGTGCCCGAGAAGGTGAGCGCTATGGCCATTAAAAATTGCCTGGGCAGCCCCGTCGGCATTCCCCGGTAGGGGCGCCTCAGACAGTAAGCAATTAACTTACTCCTCCCCAAAGAGGGGAGGTAAAGCCTGGGAGGGTGGACCTCCTAGAACTGCACAGGACAGACCCATAGACCGGCGTAAATCAAGCCCCGAAGGGCAAGACAATACCGATCTATGAAGTGCAGTATCCATCGGAACAGATACTACACTTTGATCTTAGCCAAAAGGCCGAGTCTTTCAAATACGGTATACATCATACTAAAGAAACACATGTAGACATTCAAATATCTGTCTAATTTGCATAACTTCTTTTTATAACCGTCTATAATTAAATAATGTTTGCTTTTATATTTATGATTATATCATTTCATTGTCCCTGTGTATCTACAATGATTTTGTGAAAATTAACAGTTATTAATGTAAGTAATTTAATTTTAAAATGAATAAATTACGAAAAAACATTCGTAAAATATCAAGAGAGATAATTTAGATGAAACTAAGATCTTAGCAAGCCAGAAAGATATATAGAGTTCACAGAAAAAGGGAGGTGATTGGGTTCTCTCTCTCTGTCTCTCTCTCTCCTTCTCTATCTCTCTTTCTTTCTCCTTCTATCTATCTCTCCCTTTCAAGAGAAGAGGGACTCTTTTAAAACTAAAAAGATAAAGGAAAAATTGGCGTCGTCATCACTACCTGTCTCTCTTCTCACCCTCCCCTTTTCTAGCGACGATAGATTTTCTTTTTTATTGTTTTTGAAGGACATGATTTATATACGAAATAAAAGAGCAAAAATATATAAATATAAAGTCTGAAATAAAAACGTCTTTTACTTAAAATAAAAACCAATAAAATTGGACTTTCTGTTTAAATTGTAAGCTTTTTTAAATGTAAAGTTTTCTTTCACTTCTTAACAAATTTCTCGTCCCCCCAATATAAAATAAATAAAAGAAACAGGCATGCTGACTTTTTAAATTAACCTCTACTCTTTATGAAAAGGGGTATTTATTTTTATTTGGCGTTAATTCCTATTTCAGTCACGTAAATTATTTAAAGTGAAATAAGTTTCGGCATTACTTATAATGAACTTATTTTTTTTTTACTTAAACTATGTTTTAGTAAAAAACAAAACAAAAGTAAACATAAAAAAACGCTAAGTTATATCAATTTTCATCGTACACGTAAAACGCCAAAATAAAAATTAGATCGAAAAAATATAGTCTACATCTAAACAAGCCAAGTAAGAGGCTAGCCAAGGAAGAACGATTACTCACGGTTATAAACATGTATTTTTTAATTTAAAAAATGAAAGGAAGTTATCGTGTTATATAATGATGGACGTAACTTGTGGGATTATAAAAACCTTTATGAGAGTGTTAGATAATGACCCTGTGAGAGATGGACGCATCTGTGGAAGTCGGGTTTGACTTGCGCGAATTAACGCGGGGCAGTCGAGTGCAGAACAAGACTTGTCTCACAGACGGAGCTGGCAGACATGCCAAGGTTACCGAGTGATGAGACCTGAGTTTAGAGGGGTCAGTCTGCAGCTGTGAAGGGATCTGTGACTTCGCGTGGGAAACAAAGGGATCTGCGACGTCACTCGCTCTTACGAGAAGCGAATTTGAGTCAGTCTGTTTTCAGAGGGCGACTGATAAGACGTGCGATTCCAATGTAGGAATACGAATATTTCCCTAAAAGGAAGACAAGCGCAAGAATCCTTCCTCCCCCTCTCTCTAGGAATAGTAAGGAAAACATTAATAATCTAACCACGATATTCGTAAATCTGTCAATCTCTCTCTCAACGATAGCAAAACATCTACACGGGCAATATAAACTGACGCCGAATAAAAAATAATTAAAATGAAAATATTGTTGTCTTATGAAGCGGGTGAGAAAGGTCTTTTGTTACAGACAACTCACGGAGATGGCCACTACAGTGCAGAGGCGAAGAAAGTACTCAACCTCTAGACGACAGAGTAAACCGAGAAGAAATGAAGGTATGAATTATTTAAGGGGTTATGCAACAATCGTTCTTCCTTAGCTTGCGTACTGCTCTTTGTTTATAAAGATGGCGACTATATTTTTCAGTCAACTTTACATTTCGGCATTTCACGTGTACAATAAAACTTGCCATACTAAACTCGCAGGCATTACCTGCTTCTTTTATGGGGTGATAGTCCCAAGTATTACCTTCACTATCTTGAAGGGGGTATTTCCGATCAAGCATAACCACATCCTTTATGTGTCAGGGGGAATACTCCGACGCTTTACATTCTCCTTTAATCGTTTGTGTAGTATATTTTTGTTCCTCATGATACATTCCTCCCGGGCATTGCATTCTCCTTTTTTTAGGGGGGGGGGGCAGTATGATATATGTTCCTTCCTCACAATATCATCGTCCCAGGATTACTTTCTCCCTGGGTAGTTTACGATCTATTCTGTTTCATGATACTATCCTCTCAAGCATTAACTCCTCTTTTTGGGAAGGAGGTTGTGTTCGTTCGTCGATATAATCCTGTTAGTCACTACCTCTTCTTTCGGGAGGGGGTTCAATGTATGCAGTTTGTTCATCATGATATCATGCTTCGGACCTAGCAAAAATATGCGACTGGTGGGAGCATATATTTGCTAGTACATACATGCATACACACATACATACATACATACATATCTATGCAGTTTAGGAGGGATAATCATGGATGGCTCAATTACGTTTGTAGAAGCATAATATATTTTTTATGGATATATATTGAAAATTTGATTAATCATATTGATACTGACGCCAGCTTAGTGTGTTGATTTAAGATGAAGCTGTATTGTTTATAAAACCGCCGGTATCAATATGACTAATGAAATTAAGTCCCATATCATATTATATATATATTATTTATTTTACTATTTCATGTATATACACTTTACATTATAATATGAAATAATGTAATATATCAGGTACACATATTATCAGTATGTATTTCAACAGTACTCAATATGTGAGTAAATCTTATTTTCATACTATATATATATATATAATATATTTCGACATACTATATTAAATATAATACTGCTATAGTATCGATTATTTTTTAAAACAGTGCTTAATACAAAGTTGAACTTTATATTCATGATCATCGCTCGTTTAATTCTCGATTTCTTGATGCCACTGACTCAGTGGCCGAATGAAAACGCGGATAAAACCACGATTGCATTAGTGTAGCCATTCACAAAGTGATGTTTATGATTATACTTATATAATAATTGGATGATAAAAAAGTCTTATCTTTTTCATTTAGTTGCGTAAATTAGTAAACTATATTATAGAGTACTATTTATAATTATTTGGTCGAAAGTAATTGAATCCTGAACGTAAATTGTTATTTCAAATGGAAGAAAAGAGAACAGAGGGGAGGGGGTAATAAGAATTACGAATGTCTAGACAATTTTTGTGCTCTCTCTTCTCAACTAAAAAAAAGATATTAAGAAATATTTTTGTCATCGAATTTTTATAGATTCAATTTTAAGCTATAAATTCGAGCGTAGACATTATTTACATATTATACACACATATATATATATATATATATATATATATATATATATATATAACAAACAGCACATGCCCACAAAAATTCGCAATGCAAATTATTCGCCAATTGACGTTTTGAATAATACTTATGGTTCGTCGATAGGTGAACATCTCATAAATAACCGCACCTGCGCCTCTAAATTCAGTGTCGACTTATTTTCCATTCTTAGTAAGTCGCACTCTCCCTATCATCTCAAGATCCTAGAAACAATCTATATTAAGTCCTTGAGACCTTCTCTTTGCAAACAAAGAGAAAATCTCATCGGGCTTAATGTTGTTTCTATTTGATTGAACTTTTTTTTTACCGTTTTTCTTACCCCTTTCCCTTGCTATAATTCTCATAGCATCTTTTTTATATTTTTTAGACGATACCTCGATATTTGGCTCTGTTGAGCGAGGTACGAAACCGGTCAGCTGCCTTTTCATCTTTTTAATTTCTTAATTCATTATGAGTAATAAATATTGTCTCTTCAATGTCATTTTAAAGTTTTGTACGACAAAGAAAATATTTAAATATATATATATATATATATATATATATATATATATAAGATGATTTAATGAATCAGAACATTCCAATTGTTCAAAAAATTAGAACAAGTCTAGTATGGCGTACGGTCATTTCCAAAACATTCTTGAAATACTTTAATTCTTATTTTTTTAATTTTTCAATTAAACATTTTTTTTACAAAGCCACTTAGAACCTCTCTTCATCAGCGCCTTTAGCAGCACATCTTACAGAAAATTCAAAGAAGGAAATTACAAGTTCGTCTAGAGGAACATCTATTAAAGACGGTAAGTAGCTTATTTTTAGACTTATTAGTGGATCTCACAGTTTTTTAGAGCATCATCCCTGTATAGTCCACCTCCCACCTCGACATCATCTTTAAATAGGAAGTGGATTTCATTCAGTAAATAGAGGCCGACTAAGTCAGTAACCTGTGCTGAATCTGTTGAACCCATCAGGATATTGAAATGAATTGTTGGATGCAAGTTGAAAAATACTTGTTATCCAGGGTTTCGAATCGTACGACCGGTAGTGAATAGTCATATCTCTATGCTGATGAGTCCCGATTGAAAAGGGACGAAACGTATACGTACATAGATTATAAACAACAACAAATATTATATATATATATATATATATATATATATATATATATATCAAATCAGAACGAATCAAATTTATTTGTAAAAATATAACAAAGTGCAACAAGCCATGAAATTAGACAGGTATAATATATTTACACCCACAAACAGTCTGAATGTTTGTCAAAGGTCGCTTTAAACGTGGATACAGTTGTCATCTCCACGACATCCTCTGGGAGGTTTTTCGACGGAACAGAAACACGGACAGAGAATGCTACCTTTCTTCTATTAAGCCAAACGCAACTGTAGTACATCTTTGCAAGTGGTCATTGATAGTGTGACTCATCGAAAGGTCGGCTTAAATTCCCGTTGATGATTTTGTATGTCAGATTCAAATCTCCTCGCATCTTCTACTGCTCAAGTGAGAACATTTAGTATTTGGAGCCGTTCATTGTAAGTAAGCGTGGGGAGTCCCGGCACCACCTTGGTTGCTAACCGTTGAACACGTTTCACGTCTACAATATATTTTTTGTAGATAAGGATTTGTTGCTTCGATGGCATACTCAAGAATGGGATGTACCAGAATTTTGTATATGGGACGCACAGTGTCTGCCGTTACGTTACGGGTAAGATACAGCTTGGTTCGCAATCTTGATACAATACGTTGGTTTGGAGGTGTTGTCCGTACCAAGATCCATGCCACTGGCGACACTATTGAATAGTTCAAGTAGAAAGCCGATAATTAGGGGAGGGGCAGTAGGTGGAAAGCTGATAGAAAGATGACTGTATTTTGCAGAGTTGAGCGATAAATCCCAGCTTGAAGACCAGGACCAGACGGTGTTCAGATATCCTTGAAGTTGATCATAGTTACGTCTAAGTGAAACCAGTTTTACACCGTCCGCACACCTTTTCGGTTAATTCATCTGGAAGATCATTAACATAGAAACAATCGGACCGAGACTGATCCTTGAGGAACTCCATTGCCTCAGTGGAAAGACAATAATTAATTTGGAAAGGAAAGATAATATGGTGAAGGAACGACCCAATTCATTTTAGTACCGAGGGGTGAATTTTGTAAGAATAAAGCTTTTGAAGGAGTGGCCGGTGGTTGACTGAGTTAAACGCTTTCGAAAACTCTAAGAGAAATATGTCTGCGGCGTCGTCCTTGTCCATAATCTTGGGAATCATTCTTTTATAAGAAACAGATTAGTTAAACAGAATCATTAGTTTGTCTTGTTGTTCATAGCCCGCTGCATCTAGCATAAATGTAGCTGAATTTCTCTGCATTACGTGATAATTTCCCATGGCCTAGAGGATAGAACGGAAGCGTTTTGAGTCAAAGATGACCTTACATATATTATATTCTATATATTTAATCTAAATAAATACACCCTATAATAAGGGCGACTTCACCTTGGAAAGTGATAAAAATCGTACATATTCCGTGCAAGCTCTTATGACACTGGGGACACGCTACACTACATACACTATGGTCGCGGGCTTGAATTTTGCCAAAAACCACGCTGAAGCTCAGTAGACCTTGAAACACATGTGTACGTATATATATATATATATATATATATATGTATAAATTGTATGACTAATTCATGTATATACTCTTATATAATAAAATGATATATTACACGTATACTATTTATTTCTTATCCCCTAATATTCTAGTTTAGATTCATATCCAATATAGACCGTGTCGATTCGATATGTATCACTTTAACTTTGAATATTATTATCACTAATAAGATTTTTATTACTATTATCCTCATCTTAATCATTAATTTCGTTATAATTACGATTACTATCATCTTATTATGGAGAGTAGAAAGACTATTATTAATATTTATATAATTATCATTATCATTGTTAATATTATCGTTATTTCTATTATTTATAATTATTATTACTGTTCTTATTGGTACAATCACTGAAAACATTGATATACATATATATATATGTATATATATTTATATGTACTTATTTATTGCAAAATCTAACGAGATTAGAAACTGAGACCCTAATGTTTATATATATATATATATATATATATATATATATATATATATATATATATATATATGAAATAAATAAATAAATATTTAATAGCCCCTTCGGTATTTTGAATCATGTCTAGGTAACTGAAAACATTTTCGTTGTGAGTGACAAATTCCCCCTCCCTTAGTTTCGCATTTAATAGAAACTTACTACTTAACTGAAGAATTCTGGGTAATTAAGCTTATCTTAGTATTGATGGAAACGATTCATAAATAAATACTAAACATCTTCCACAAAAACACCGAAGTATAACAATCTTAATAGTTGCTTAAATGGATGGCTTAGTCTATGAAACTAGCTATAAACTGTTGAACTTAAAAGAGTTTCGTATCTAAATGACCTAAATAGACATCTGAAGGCTAATTGATGTAATTTTTAGAAAGTAAAAATTACCCTCAAGCGAATTAGAATTTCTATATATAAATTATAGAACATATTAACTATTTTAAGAAATATTACTGAATTAAAATTTATAAATGTCCGCACAATCTTTTAGGATGTACTAGCTTTGAACGAAAAATTCAAAATGGCATATTAGTGGGTTCCCCCATGTGTGAGTTTGCTCTTTTTCTTTGTATTTGTTTGTTTTCACCCCAAAAAATGAATCACTGTATAGTGTAGGTTATTTCAAGACACTTTAATCCAATAACTTTTTACTCTTTGTGAATTTTTCTGATGATTTTGTAGTGTTGCAGAGACGATATTCACATAAAAATGTTGTTTGGCACAAGACAAATGAAACGGACCGTAAAAATATATCTCACAGAAATGTTATGTCTTTTGGAAATGTGAAAAAATAATAAAATAAAACCATGGTTATTAGAATATAGTATGAACTGACTTACCAACCCTTCTGTTTAAAGAAAGGTCATTGACATTCTTAGCCCAGCCACACACACACACACACACACACACACACAAATGTTAAATATCGGCCCCTTTCCCAAGCCTTTGCTTTCGAGAACAGCTTTTAGAAAAAGAAATGTTGACACATTCACGCGAAAAGAACTTGACTAGCGTAGGCGACTCGACGTCTCTAACTCCAAAGTAACAGACTTTACGCAATGAATAACCGCTTCCTTAAAAGAGCCCATTCTAACCTTCCTCATTGACACCAAAAGTCATCACTGGAAAACCTATATATGGTATGCCGAATGTCACAGGAATATACCGGGACAAGAAATTAACAGGCTCTTGATACGTTGCGAAAATATTCAGATTTCAGAAAATTAAATTGACTATCAGAGTTTTTCGGCCGACAATTCCGGTTTTGCTGTAAAGAATGAACTTTTCAAATCCCCCAAATACTCCATCAATTTCCTGATTATCATCACCAGACAAACCGAATATATTTCAACCGAAGACCGATTCGAGAAATATTAATTTGTGTCGAGATTATCTTTCCCACTACAGACGACGCATCTACTAAAATATTTTTCTCTCCTCCTCCTCCTCCTCCTCCTCCTCCTCAATCGAAGGAACATTCATTTCCGAATCAACCACTGACATATCATCCCTAAAGCTAAATCATGTTTGAGTTGTTTCAATTCCTCAAATCATCTGTTGCATCTATGTCAAGACATGTTCATTCTCCATACACACTGATTTTATTTGTTACTTATTGTATTTATTAGTTCACATCATAAGTTAATAAACCACATTATGTTAATGTCGTTCTTTCAGCGTGTTGTGTTTATTGACATCTTCTCTGAAACTCAAAGCGGAGTTCGAGAACGGATAATCATTTTTAATACTTCTTTGAATCCGGGAAATATTTTGTTAACGCCCGGCGATAGCGCATTTCCTGTCGTAACACGTCATAGTCGAATGCGTAGACTACAATGTCGTGAAAGCAGCTGTCATGTGGAGTTATAAAATTCGTCTCAGAGGCTTATCGACAGAAATTCGATAGTACAAAACGGAGGCTCGACAGACTATGTCGCCTTATCAGACAAAAGGAGGTATATTTCAACATGATGTTCTTCCAGGAGAAAGAGGCAGATTATGTAAGTCTCAAACAGATGCTATTGCTGGAAGAGTTTAAGCGTTGTATCCATAACGACTTGAAAGTTTTCCTTGACAAAAACTGTTAGTGGATATAACATGGCGACACTCGCTGATGAATATACATTATCGCACAAACGGGATAGAACCAACATTGAAGACATATTAGAAAATTAACGTACATGTAAATACTATTAGAAGAAGAATTAACTATAAACACACAAATCTAAATCGGTATAAAAGTAGAGCCAGGAATATTTCTTTATATACATTAACTTTTACATGGAAGAACATTTATTTTGCAAACGTACCGTCGTCCATTTCTATCAATATTGTTGTCTAAGAAAGGCATACATACACAGACTGCGAACCACCTGTAAAGATGGAATCTTTTTTATTTTAAACTACATATTTACAATAGAATTATTTCCATCAAAGGAAATAGCACACACAGACGACTTGTCAAGACTTATTCCGAAGCAAAGTGAACCTTTAAAAGAAACAGTGATTGCTTCATTACGTACAGAGATAGAGATAAAAACGATAACTTGCAATACAATAACAGAATTTACAGTAACCCTCGAGGAGATTAAAGTTTAAACTAAATTTGATAAATTTATTACAGACCAAAGAAAGGCATCATTGGTTGGCGAAATAAAAAGTTGAATCATAAATAAATAATTTCTTTTTGTCATAGTATTTTGTTATACGGTGAGCGTGTGATGATACCGGCATCACTAATGAAGAAAACATAATAAATAGTTTTCGTACGGGACATCCAGAAATCACTAAGATGAAAGCCCTGATGACGAGTTATGTTTATTGGTCTGCTATTGATGAAGAAATCAAAGTTCTTGTGAAACTTTGTGCATGTCGTACAATGGTGGAAAAGTGACACCAGTAAAAATAAAACCGTGGCCGAAAACAAACAAACTCAAGATTATATATTGACTATGCAGGACTAATGAGTAGGGTTTATTACTTTATTATTAGTCACGTGACAAACGCTGCGTACCATTCAATATCTAATAGCTAATCAGAACGCTTCATAGATAAGCGAGTGTTAAATAAATCAGGCGGGAGTAAAATTTGAATAAAAATGTTGCAATTTCTTAAAGTGTATCGAATAACTCTAAATCCGAGTACAGACGAAGGAATGTCACCATTATGTTGCAATTTCTTAAAGTTTATCGAATAACTCTAAATCCGAGTACAAACGAAGGAATGTCACCATTATGTGCGCAAATTACGATCAGTAGTTGTTTAAAAAATACCTTACAAAACTCAAAAGTTAAAAGTATAACACCGATGCAAAATCTATGGAAAGGTTAGCTGGAAAGACGAAATTATTGAGAAACTAGTGTATATCATAGAACATCTGAAATAGATTATTAAACGACACTAGAACCAACTTAAAAAGTGATATACAACCAAATCAAATAACTGTAGAGAATAAACTATGAAGCTAATTTCTTATTTATTTCATCTACGGAAACCTCAAATATTACCAGAACAGAAATGATCTAACAGGTGTAAAAGAAAATAATCTTCAACTCTGGACATTGATCTCAAAAGAGAAAATCATGACTTAATGATGAAGGAACATTTAAGAGAGAGAGAGAGAGAGAGAGAGAGAGAGAGAGAGAGAGAGAGAGAGAGAGAGATATGTTGTGAAATGATAATACCCGTCCCCCACGAAAATAATAAACTGAATTCGAAAATGATGAACTGAGTTATATAACTATGTTGTATTTGTTATTTATGTTATGTATATATGTGAGAGCATGAATACATTTTTGTATTTAATCTATTAATTGCTTGATCTACGATCCAACCAAAACACTACAACGTGTTAAAAGAAATCCTTCTGATATATTATAAATAAATGCTTATATATTATATATAAAAGCTTATATATTATATATAAATGCTTATATATTATATATAAGTGCTTATATATTATATATAAATTCTTCTATATAAATATAAAATGAATTAAATTAAAAATAAATAACACAGAAAAAACATGTATTAAACCTAACGTTTAAAATAGTGTACATGCTAATGTCAATGTATATATTAACAGTAGAAGGCTTTAATCGACTAAGACATGTTCAAAGAGCCATAACTTTCAAACTGATACAGCTGTGTTATTCCCATTTGTCTATTTTCACCTCTGGACACTAGAAGACTGCTTTCAAGATTGCGATCTGACCACAGAGAAACATTGAAAAACATTCATATTACATTCATGGTAATCATTCAATCACTTATTGTAAACGCGAGTAAATAAATTGTTTTTATCTGTTATATCTTCAAAATCGATATTTGTTTTTTATTTCGGCTGAAAATTTTATTCCAATTAATAAGAGATTATGACCTCGTGTCTCGGCGGTGAGAACAATTGAGGAAATTAAGAATCACAACTCCCAGAAGTAAATCGACCGAAAAGACCGGAAAGCTATTTTTCACTGAAAGTACTATTTATGAAAAGTTATTGGAAGGTGGCACTACTGACTTGTTCGCTTGTCCGCTGTGTGTGTATTTTATTTTTAAGAGGGGTTATCTATATAAATTACAATAAAAAATCGAAATGGCTGACTTGTTTATTAATTAATCGAAATGCATTATGGTGGAATTTTATTTTCTAATGAAATAAATTTGTGAAGGTTTGCTTTGCCGCAGTGTGTCGGTTTTGTGTAGGGGAGGATGTTTATACTTTACAATATCAAACTGGATCGTAAGCAGAGAGGTAAATTGATTTAAAGAGAATGGAAAATGTAAATTTTCAATCCACGATATAAAACATATGCACCAATAGAAACGTGTGTAATAATGAATTAGAAGTGATTGAATTCGAAAACAATAATAACGAATAGTTAATTAATGAGATGTGATTTTGCAAAGCAACATACAAATTAGTTAGTCTGAGTACGTTGGTCGCATGAAAATGCTCAGTATATAATAATAAGTTGAATGTCTTCTAATCTGTATATGAAATTGACGTTTTAATGCCGCTGTCAGTGAAATAAACGGCCCAACTTTACGAATAAAGATTATAAATATACACAGATACGCGATTACGAATTATCTACTAAATATGCATAGGCGATATTTCGTAATTGCTACGAAATTGGTTATAAATATTTCTATGTTCGTTCGCCGCAAAAAGATTGTAAATAACAAGTATTGAAGAATAATTAAAAACGAGCTACAATTAATGGCAGTTGCTTTAGTGATAGAATGTAGGGGGATATACGTAACATTTCTCTTTGAACTTTTATACAGGTATAGGTAGTATGCGAAATGTATTCCTATTCTAGGGCGTATACAGGTAGCAGTTATGTTCTGTGGTTATATGATGCCATAGATCCGCCATCATCGCTGTGTGATTCAAAAATATTTATTGCTAAAAATTGTGACGTGTAAACATTGCAAGTAGTTGCTTTTTTGTTGATGAAACTATTGCCGTGTGAATAAAGTAAAGTAACACAATGCCTACCGATTCTATTTGATGTTGTTACATCGCCTTTTGTTGGTGTCTATGCGCGTTAGTTGATTCTTTCGCTCCCTCGTGATCTGAGACCGTTCGTTGGAACAAAGACCGCACGGGAAAGAAAAGATGACAACAATTTAAAGTTAATCCACATATTTTATTTGTCTTAATAATCAGATTCATTTTTATCCACCAACTAGTTAAATCGTCCGATGAGACACAGGATTTAAATGTCCCTATGAAGGATCCTACGTACATCATATCCCCCATCAGATCCTCTGTTAGTGACTTTAAGTACAGCATATTACCCATTGGGAACCTTAATTAATATTACGTTTCTTCGCCTCTAATTTGTAATTGCAAGAACCACGTATCTATGTAAATCAACCGCAGCCGTAATAAATTTACAATGACAGTCAAAACCTCAAAAGAAACTCCTGTTCATACAACACCGTAACAACACTGACAAAATTCCAACATTGACACCTTTCTTCAGTTGTCAAAAATCCGACTCCCCATCTGTTTTTAATCCGTCATTTTAAAAATCAGTAGGGCTCTATACATGCAAATTAGTTGCTCATACATGCAAATTAGTTCCAACTATAAAAATCTGCCATTATGAACACGAGTTCTTTTCTCTGGGAAACGGTAGTACTACACGGGTAATATCTAATACGCTTTGAATTTGGGAAGTGTTCATTTTTTGTCTGTATTGTTACAAGCTTATCTACTCTCTTTTAAATAGTTTATGTAACTCAATCGATAATAAACTTTTAGCTTCGTATCGGACTCCATTAACCCCGGGTTAAAACCGTGTCTATCAAATCTAAACCTCTACGCTTACCCCACAAACATATGCCGATAAACTTAATGATTCAATGTAAATATTTTATTTGTAAGCTACTAATATGTTCGTGACAGGCAAACTTAATTCTTTTTATAAACAATCATAATCTACGCATAACACACACTTTCGCCCCCGACTTTGTCTTTATCAAAGAAGATTCGTAATTTGATTGGACCATAAAAGAAACCAATCAAAACGAAGCATAACGATTTTCTTTCTTTCTCGCTCTGATTCACACCTAAAAATATAGTGTCGTTTGTTTAATTGTGAATAAAAGCTCACATACCTGAGCGGAAGTCCAAGTGAAAGCGGTCAAGACCTCCTCGCACCAATGAGTACGTGAGTCTGTTATTCTCCTCCGAAAAGTCGGCATCGGTGGCGTTGATGTAAACTATTGTTGACCCCAAAGTAAGATTGGCATCAATCGTAAATTGATAGTCACTCTTGTGGAAGACTGGACTGTTGTCATTCACATCCTTAATTTGAATAGTAAGCTTCTTCTTAGAAGACAATTGAGAAGTAGCTTCCGGATCCGATGCAACGATCTGTTTAATATGAGTAAACAAAGAGATAATATAGAAGTAGATTTCATATATATACATATATACATATTTATATACACATACATACATATACATACACATATAGAATACATATACACACACATACACACACACACACACACACACACACACACACATATATATATATATATATTCCATGAAAAATGCCAGTATACTGAAATCATATGCCCTTAATAGGGTTAAGATGAAAATTCATATACACTAAATGTACAAAAGCAAGGAAATTCCCAATTTTTTACACTTTTATTGTCATTAAGGGTATGACTACATATCAACCAAACCATTTCATTATCACATCACTACAGTATAAATCTCTATGCATGAGTGGATGAAGTGTGTGAGGTGCGCTGAAGAAAATTTCCTACCAGTAAAATACATAGTCCTGTTGTGCTCGCATACCCTTACACGACTCTGATTGTTTTAACCCTCATGCCATCAATAGCTAATTTTAAAAAGATTCAATAAACATGTCTCATGTCCCATCTCTTTTCATAGTTTAAATTAATTTTAACCGCTACCAATGTTCGCCCCCCACTCCTTCCACACTTATTGAAATGTCTCTCCTCTACCTTATGATCTTATAACCTTAACCGCTACAACCCCCACACTCTTTACTAGCAATTCAATCTCCCACAGCCACCATCTATTTGTATCTCATAATTTATTTTTTCACAAGCGGCCTCAATTTAAACTTCACACCCTCTACCACCTCGGTTTCAAACATTTGGTACTTGAATTTTTTTCTTCAGACAATGCTCCTGAAGAAGTCTGATTATAAAGACGAAACGTTGATTAGTAGATAAATAATATTTTTTGGTTTTCCTTTTTCAATTTACACACATACACACACGCGCGCACACACACACACATATATATATATATATATATATATATATATATATATATATATATATATATATATATACATATATATATATATATATATATATATATATATATATATATATATATATATATATATATATATATATATATATATATATATAACCACTAGAAACAAGCAATGTTATTTATAAGTTTAAATGCCCTTTGGGAGAATGTAACTCCCATAATAATAATAAAGCTAATAGCTACATTGGTTTTGCAAGCACTACCCTATCCCGCAGCCTCACCATGCATCTTGTAAACTCTAGCTCAATTTACCAACATCGACAAAAACATAATTGCCCTCGCTCTGATTTAAGACAAATTAGAGTTAATAACACTAAAATAATATATTCCGAAACCAATTTAAAAAAAATACTGGAGGCTATCTACATCAAAAAACACAACAACCTAAAATTAATAACATCACATAAAACCAGTGGCAATATTTTATAATGCTTAACGTAATGCGATTTTATTCTGTGAAGTCACTCCAGCGTCGCTGAATTTAAATCGTAAACGAATTTCCTAGAACAATGCGAAAAAAACTTCTCAGTGCGTTTCTCCGTCGTCTTTATAAATAATTCTCTTCTTTTCTCTTCTATCTTGTCACGCAAAAGTTAGCGAGTAAAATATGTGCCATATTCTTGCTTCGGGACGAAATCATTTCAAGTTGTGTAGATAAGCGAGAAAATAAACAGCAATTAAGACGATAATTACAAATAATAATATTTATAAATTAAAATTAAATTTCACAAGTAATTATCTGATTTTACATTAATACATTTGCAATATATATATAAATATATCCATATATATATCCATCTATCTATCTATCTATCTATCTATCTATCTATCTATCTCTCTCTCTCTCTATATATATATATATATCAAGATAAATAGAGAGTGTGAACACTGGCGAAGCGTAATTTTTTCTGTCATTTTTGACGAAGGGTATACCTTAGTAATGTAATTAATAAATTATATATATATACGGGGTGATTCATAAGTCACTTAGCTATTTATTCTTGAACTTCTAAAGTTAAAAAATACGGTAATACAAAACAGAAAGTTTATTCAACAAATTCATTTATGGGAGTTTAAAATTACAGCAAATTTTCAAAATTTCCACCTTCTTTCTGCATGCATAGCTCCATTCTTTTTTGCACGGAATTTACGACTCGTAAATTCCGTGCAAAAAAGAATGGAGAGAGAGAGAAAAGGTAAGATAATACTTTAAAGATATAAAAAATATATTTAGCCAGTAGACTATCAGGATAAAAACAAAGCTCAATATAGTGTATAGAGCAATAATATTAATTGAATGACATAATAAAATGAGAAATTAATCAGATTTTATTAAAGTTAAAAAACAACGAGATACTGCGTCTTTAACTCATGAGTTTTCAAAGAAAATCTTCTCCTCAGATGACCATTACCGCAATGGCATTACTGCAAGTCATAGAAATTGAGCTTTGAAAATATACAAAAAATATATATATAAAAATATACATAAAAATACATATAAAATATCAAATATATCGGCCAAAAACGCACTTTTTTTAATTAAACTTTACAGTTCATCCAAGTCATAAAGTTTAAAATAATTTCGAGAAAAATATCAGAGAAGTCAATTAAAAAACAGTCCAAGTGGTGATTGGTAGTCCAAAATGTAAAAAGTTATCTAGGGAGGAAATTTGCTTGCTATCGATACAGTAGATGTCAGTGAAGCGTGTATCAGGATCTATGCAAATTAATAATAAAACCATAGAAATAGCAAAATCACACCAAAAGTTCAGAAGACTCACTCGGTGTTGAATATTATAATTAAGGGTTCTTAGAAGCTGATAGTAGGCGTGTTGCAAACAATAACTTTCACATTAAACGTATATATAGAAAAAATGTAATGGAGCAGTAAGACAGTAAGACCCGATCAAAAAACAATAATTAACAAAATAAGGATTGGAAAATGAAAAGTATAATATTCATATCAAAATATAATATTTAAACTGTATCACTTAGATGAACTGTTAAACAAAAAAGTGTGTTTTGGGCCGATAGATTTGATGTTTTATATGTATCTTTACGCATATATATATATTTTTAATATATTTTTATATATTTTCAAAGCTTAATTTATATATATATATATATATATATATATATATATATATATATATATATATACAATGTATTAAATACTAATTATATTGGTTCTTTCATTGAGTAAATTCCGAGCTTCGGACGTTTTATCTTTAGATTAACATAAAATAAGAACTTTGTGAACGCTAATCTCTTCCAAGGTCCTTGTAATACCATAAGAATTCCTATTTTACCTTTACACCCCCCACACACACATATATATATATATATATATATATATATATATATATATATATTATTTATTTTATTTATACACACACACAAATGTAATCCGTGAACGCGTGTTGTAGTTTTACTAATCGTCAGCACGGCTCGACTCGAATCCACGACCACACTGACTGTTGCCTAGTAAGTTACCTCTGTCAAATTTTATGTCTGATTTTAGCGTCTTAAATCTAAGTTTAGTCAGTGTTGTCGTGAGTTCGAGCCCCTGTGAAAAGTCGAATCGATTAGTAAAACTATGAAACGCGTTCACGGATTACTTTTGTGTGTGTATAAATTAAATAAATAGCAAAAATAAAATAAGAAAAACAAATAATAATACATACGTCCCATCACCGCTTAGGTAGCGATATGTAATTAAATGAGCGTTCATTCGCTCACTTGCCCCTAAGACAAACAATAACAATCACAACTATATATATATATATATATATATATATATATATATATATATATATATATATATATATATATATATATATATATAGGTGCATCCCAATGGGCACAGGAAAAATCAATCCCAAATAATAATTTTCATATTCATTTGAATTTTCTTTTATTTTCGTATTTCGACGAATACCTGTATTTCATCTGTTTTCTTACAACAAATACAACTTTTTATTTTTCTTTATTTACTTTAGTTCTTCCAGAATTAAAACATTTTCTTATGCGCATTTCACAGCAAAGCCAAGAGAAAATATGTAGACTTTACTATATATATATATATATATATATATATATATATATATATATATATATATGTATATATATATATATATATATACTAGTATATATATACTAGTATATATATACTAGTAGAATATCTGTTCCGATTTATTTCTAGAATAAAATAACAAAGAAACTCAAACCTCTGCCAAGGTCCTTGAAATACCATTATTAATTCTATTTTGTCTGTATATATATATATATATATATATATATATATATATATATATATATATATATATATATATATACTAGAAAATATCTCGGGACGGATACAATCAATTCACCACAGAGAAAAGTTTTGCACCCTTTTAATATCCTCTTACGAAAATAAAAATAAATGGATAATTATACTAAACCTTATGTCAAGAATCCTTATTCTAATTGTTTTATTTTATTAACCCTCACTTTTATTGTAGAAAATGTCTACAACTTAAGGGGTCTTAAGAAGACATTGGAATTCAGTGACACTATAGATATTATTCAATGCAGTCTGATTTTTAAATTGGTAGTTGCACACTAAAATCCCTTCGAAATGCACCAGAGAAACTGAAATTTAGAGAATATTTATTGATAGATGTTTAATACGTATTGTTAAAAGAACCCCGAGAAATCTAACATTTTTCGATGAGCTTCTTACCATGTTTTTACTCCATTTGTATAAAACTAAATGAAACTAAATATAGCCAACATTTAAACCCTTGTATCCTAACAGGTGTGTTTCAAAATTCATAATTGATGGTTAATTAGGCAAGGAGTGAATTATGTACATACACATATATAAATATATCATACATACACGTATATAAATATATCATAAATACACATATATAAATATACCATACGTACACATATATAAATGATCAGGCTTAATAATACAAATTTAGCCTGATGATTTCCTGCGGTAATAAAACATGGACACCTGTGTGTAGTTTACTTGCCATAGATATATTTTTATACCATTATTAAATTCATATATATTTATTAATCTCTTACTATATAGTTCTTTTTATCATTCTATCTATTTATCTATATTTATCTATTCATCTCATACACACACACGCATATATATATATATATATATATATATATATATATATATGAGATTGATAGATAGAGAAACATATATATATATATATATATAAATATATTTATATAAAGAGAGATAGAAAAATATATACATATGTGAGTTAGAGAGATAGATAGAAACATAAATCATATGTGTATCGATAGACACACACAGACACACACACACACACACACACATATATATATATATATATATATATATATATATATAGAGAGAGAGAGAGAGAGAGAGAGAGAGAGGGAGAGAAAGAGAGAGAAAGAGATAGAGAAAGAGAGAGATGAGGGAGACATTTATAAAAGGGAAATCATGTTTCTTTTCTATAGAAAATCTAATAGTTACATTAAAGAATTTGAAAATAACTCAAATCAGTTTATTCGAATGTAATCCTTTTTAATCTTTTCCATCCAATCGATTTCGAGAAATCTTTAAATATTGATTTTTGTATTCGTACTGTAATTTGTCAAGCTAAAACGTTCGAACTGATGCTAGCATTCAAGAGATAGGAGATACCAACTTCCACAGATGAGATAGAAAAAAGCAAAAATAAAACTCCTGCGAATAAATTTTAACTAAAGAAATATAAAAACTATTAAGATGTCGCTTTTATGCTCTTCGATGTTAATCAGAAGACTTATCGAATAATCGTTTTGTCTTTTTGTCATTGTCACTTAATGATTTTTAAAAACTGGTTCATTAATTTCTCACGAGATTTTGCAAAAATTATATAAAAAAATGAAAACCGAAAATCGTTTGCATATTCATCGAAGTTTCGTCTTTATTGTTCAAAGAACTTCTCAAGATGGCTGATGTCAAGAAAAACATAGAAGTTAAAATTTGCTATGCAGGATCTTTATTTACAAAACATAGACGTTTAAATTCGGAATAAGTTGTTTGCCTATGAAATGGGATCAATGATTTTTTAAACTACGTCCATTCAGAAAAAGACTATAAAATACTTATCCCAAAGAAGATTTTTATATAGATGTGGTGGGAACATTTAATATAGATGTTAGGAAGAAGGGAACGTATCTTAAAAATGTTAAAGATGAGTCAAGAAAACTTTATTTAAGTAGATACTTAATATATATATATATTACCTAAGCGGGGCGTAGTAATACCTGGTATAGTACCTAACCGCGGGATAACCGGTGAGACTGACCCGTAGATCTTACCAGACCATCCATGTTAATGAAAACTGTAAAACTCATGTGTTCTGACTCTGACGTCTTGGGAGAGGGGGGCCTACTTCGTTCTGGTCGACAACCTTCCTAGATATGGAGACTAGAACAAGAATATCCTCTTTGCAAACCTACAAGTGCTTTAGGATATCGTCGACCTGCACCCATTCTTTGTATACTAGCGAGGCACAGAGGTACCATCACAGGAACACTTCAACTTCATTGCTTGGCCTTGTGTCCGGACTAAAATAATGAACCCCGTTCAACCATTACTCTTTATCTGGACAACTTGGGGTGACTTGCTTGTCATTTTGTACACATAACTAGTCTAAACTGCTCTGGTTCTGAAAGTCGAAGTTACAGGTTTGACAGCTTGTCGGACTGCTGTTTTCGACTGGTAGTACAGGATCTTTAACTGTTAGGTTACGCTAAGAGCAGCTGATCTATGAACAGTTGTGTAAAATCGGGATAACTTTAGTGCCATGTCGCGCATAGGTAGGAGCCCTGAACTTATCCCAGGTGTGCTTTCCTGATGCCACAGCTCCATAGATAAAGACACGTCTAATAGTCTACTTGTGTGAGCTTTGTTTTTGATATTCAACAAACACAAACTTTAGCCAACCCACACTATCTTAAAATATCAATGAAAATGAGAACAAACAGCAAAACAAACAAACCAGATTCCCCTATAAAACAATAAAAATCGTCTCCTCCTTAGAGGCTTCCTTTTACAAATATCCGAGTGCTTAGTACTAACCACAATGATGTAGAACCATTCCCCCTTGAAAACTCTCCAAACATTCAAGCACTTCGCAAGACTAATCAAAGCTCTTTAACTTCCTCTAATCGTTTTGATATGTCAGGACACATCCCAATCTGCTGCAAAGTTTCTGAAAAACACATGCACCGTATTGGTGTCTATATCTGCCCTTGACTAAAGAACTTAGTCTAGAATTTGAATATCAGACCTACATGTAATTTATGTTGAACTTACGATAAAGGCTTAGTTACCTATATTTCCTCTACTACTCTACCTCGACGCAGAACTATACCATACTCGTTTATGTCTCAAATAGCACTTTCCTTAGAATTCAGCGCGCAAATTCATGTATTTGATGAATTTAATGTCCACCACAGAAATTGGCTTGGTTTCTCGAGCTGAACAGACCCAGATAATAACCGCACGCGTAGCTTCTCGATTGCGTATTCTCTTTCACAAACCATTACTTCCCGACCCGCGTCCAAAATCGCGAATATCAGCAAGCAATACTTATCAACCTATTTTTGACGACACTACTCGAGACATGTGCGACAAATGGTCATAGATCACGCGTTCATGCTGATCATGTCATAATACGTTAAACGCATAGAATTCTGGAAAATATATAATAGTGTAGTGAACAATGGGCTATCAACAACTCCCTTACTATCCGACAACCATAATGTCGCTTGCATGGCAACTGATAAGGCTGAACTGCTTGCTCAGCTGTTCGCTTTAAACTCTACATTGGATTCCACAAACCATTCTCTCTTTAATTTCTCACTACGAAGAGAAACTACACTAGAGGATCTGAACATCGCCTATTCCTATATCATGGATATCATAAAAAAACCTGATACCTCGAAAGCATGTGGATCAGATCTTATTCTTGCTATAGTAATAAATACATTTTCTACTGAGCTGACTCCTCTGTGCTTAAAGCTATATAACAATGCTTTGCTGAACCTTGCTTCCTTAAAACCTGGAAAATTGCTTCTCTGGTACCAGTTTTCAAGAACTCAGGTGAAAGAAGTGACCCGTATAATTATCATCCGATAAGTCTCTTCCCATTCTTCGCTAAAATCTCTGAATCATTAATAAATCTCGCGATACTCCGACATCTCGAAAATATTAAACTTCTTTCTGACAGAGAGTGTGGATTCAGGCAAACCCATTCTACTGTAGATATCCTAACGGTCATCTCTGAACACACATATCATGCACTGAATAAAGCATGTGTTGCTAGGGTTATATCGCTGGACATACCCAAGGCATTTGACAAGGTCTTGCATGGAGTTCTTCTTAGGAAAATAAATTTGGACGGTATTACTAGAAGAATATTTAATATCATCAGATCTTTCTTAGATAAAAGAAAGATTCAGGTCGTTCTTGATGGCCATAATCTAAACACATTACATTAATGGGGGGGGGGGGGGGTGCCCCAGGGGTCGATACTAAGACCATTATTATTTCTGATCTTCATAAAAGACCTCCCTGACTCAATCGCATCTGAGATGGGTATATATGCTGAAGACACCACGCTCTATTCTCGAGACGAAGGAAAATCGAACACACATATATCCAAGACAATGGTTGAATACTTAGAAAATTACTTTCAGTCTGTAGTAAAGACAATCTTTCTGCAACGTTGGACGGGTACATACCAGTCGAGGATCTGTTCTCGACAATCACTCCGGCAGAAACTGGGCCATTTCGGTAGTCTTTTATCTGTCGGGCTGAGGTATTCGTTCTGGGTAGTCCTAGGAGGTCCACCCTCCCAGGTCTGGCCTCCCCTCTTTGGGGTGGAGTTAGTTTATTGCTAACAGATCGAGGCGACCTGACCAGGGAATTCCGACGAAACTGCCCAGGTTATTTCAAAAGGGGTCAGATTGTTATATTTAATGCTACGAAAACAAAACTCTTTCTTTTAACAATTATATTTCCTACCACATGGTTACATACCCTTCCAACATTTAAACCCCTTTGGTCTAACATTCATAGTAACATAAATTTGATTAAATACATAGTAGATACTGCCAAGTCTGCTGCAAAAAGTTGGCTCCCTCTACCGGGCTCATGAACTTCTCACACCTGTCAGTATTCTATATCTCTATAAAACCACTATTCTCCCGTGTATGGAGTCTCCAATCTAACAGGTCCCACACTGTCTACCAAGCCCCAGCGTTTATTTCTATCGCTGCAATTTTGCATCACTGTGCTTGTTTTATAAGTATTTCTAAGAATATTATCCGACGAACATACTGCACTTGTACCCAACCCCCCTCAGTGTAAATACTCCTGAGAAACCCGATTAGCAGCAAAATCACACTCCTTCACCCTAGAGATCCTCAGATACCGGAAAATTTTCTACTGTAATAGCTTCTTTTTAACCTTTTCTCTTTGAATTCCCTCTTAGCTCCCTGTTTCCTCGACTGTACCAACGTGCAGAGATTTAAATGTAATGTGAACAAACATCTTACTGCCGAACTCCCACTTAGGATGCTCCCTATAAATCTGACATCTAACCACAATAGCCCCTTTACGCCTCAGTGGCACTACGCTTTGTTCAGATGAATAAAAGTAAAAGAAAAAAAGTGGGAAGATGCAAAATGCTGTCGGGAATGTGGTAAAAAATTCTTTAAACGTCATAGACATGCACCACGTATTTCAAATTTTAACTTCTGTGTTTTTCTTGACATCAGCCAATATCTTAAGAAATTTTTGAACAATAAAAATAAAACCTCGATGAACATATAAAAAGTTTCGATTTTCATTTTTCATTACGTTGTATTATTAATGCTATAATTATCTTCATAAAGTTATATGAAGACTGACTTTTGAGTCAGAAAAACAATATCAGCAGTGACATGTTCCAAAATTGGCAAAATTGTTCAATCATTTAATTATCAATTGAATCTAATTGTCAAAAAACTATAACTACTTTCGTTCATCTAATGTTCTTCTAACCTTCACTTATAAAATTATTGGATGTAAATAAATTCCACTAATTTTCAGCCTTTTAGTATGAGAATTTGTTTATAATAGTAAACCTAGAATTGATTGTTTATTCGAGTGTTTCCAAAACCCCCCTTTTAATTTCGAATGTTGAAAAAGTAATTAAAACAGTATTAACATGTTTTGGCAATGGAATTATTTTTTCTCTCTCAAAAATTAAGAATAAATATTCATTTTATTATATTTTTTATTTCTAAAACAAGTAAACACCCGATAATTTAATTTATTATTATTGGAAAACCGACTGATTTCTTATCTACTGTGTCAATTATTAGTGCTACTACTATGACTAAAACACTCTTGATCCTCCTCCTCCTCCTCCTCCTCCTCCTCCTCCTCCTCCTCCTCCTACTACTACTACTACTACTACTACTACTACTACTACTACTACTACTACTACTACTTATGTAGCTATAACTGCGAAATTCAAAACTCACTGAGAAAGAAGCATAAGTTGAACACATCAAAAGAGTTATGAACCAAACCTAAACAAAACTCCCATCGCTTAGAAATGAAAAATGGAGAAAAAAATAAAAAATAGAAACAGAAGTTGTAAAGAGACTCCTCTCATATATCTTAACCTCAAACGATACCATCACAGAACTAAACAATTTAATTTTGCAAGGGCCATTACAAGACTAATAATAGGAACAACTCCTTATCATAAGAATGGACACGCAAGGCCCGGATGGGATATCAGACTGGAAGACCAAATAAACAAACTGCGAAAAGAATCTAACACAGTAAATAACGCAAAAAAGAACAGAAAAAGATGTAGAAGAAATATGACTAACAAAGAAGAAGAAAGACTAAACAAGCAACATGAAGAACTAAAACAAAATATACTCGCAAAAGAGGGAAGACAATACAGGTACAAATCTGAATAGTACAATCAAAATAGGACCTTGAAAAAAAACCCGATTTTACCCAAACGTCAATGGAGAAAGAACAAAAACAGAACAACCAGACACGACAGAGGCAAAACACTTCTGGGGCAATATATGTGAAAAGCAACAAGACCACAACAGAAATGCTGAATGGCAAAAAAGCATGAAAGCAGATCTTCAGGATATTAAAGAAGGGACATAATTCGAAATTAATCAAGAAACAATCAAACAAACATAAGAAAAATGGCAAACTGGAAAGCGCTAGGACATGATGGAATACATGCATACCGGTTTAAGAAATTGACAAACCTGCATGAAAGGCTAACGCAAAACCTGAGATGTACATATGAAATAGGCATATCAGAGTGGATGAAAAAAGGAAGCAGTACATTAATACAAAAAGACAATGGAAACAGAACTACCTCACAAAACTACAGACCAATAATCTTCATCTAAATCATGTGGAAAATCCTAACAATACAACTGAGAGAACAGTTATATCACTCCTTTATAGTCATAAGCTACTCCTTAGAAACCGAATTGATGCCGGAAAGTCACACGAGGACCTAAAAAATTGTTATACATAATTAAAAGACCATGCGGGAGGTAAAAATAGATAATAGAACCTAGGCATGACATGGATTGACAAAAAGAAATTCAATGACAGAACCCCGAAAGTATTGTTTCATGCCTTATGATATATAATATATCAGAGAAAATCATAATCTTAAAAAGAATGCAATAGAAACATGGAAGTCGGAACTGACAGCTACAGAACAACATCCAACTGAGATATGAATACAGAGAGGAATTATTCAGGAAGACTCTCTATCACCAGTACTATTATCATAGAAATGATGTAACGCTAAAATATTAACAAAGGAAATGCAATGTTGGATACAACTTTACTGACACGGGAGAAAGAATAAGCCATCTTATGTATATAGACGACCTGAAGCTATTTGCAAAAAGTAGAAAGGTACTAGAATTACAGACAAACGCAACCAGAGTCGTTAGCCAATGCAGTCGAATAGACTTCCAAATGGAAGTAGAAAACTTGAGACAGTAGAAAACATGGAACTACCTAAAGAAGAAGAGATGAGAGCACTTGACAAAAATGATATCTATAAATATCGTTTTAGAAGCAAACACAATCAAATCAAGGGAAATGAAAGAGAAGAATGGAAACAAATACGTAAGAGAGATAAGAAAACTCTTAGAAATCAAATTATGTAGCAGAAACCTGACAAAAAAGAATACATATCTGAGAAGTGTCCTTAGTAAGATATTCTACAGCTTTGATAGGTTGGAAAAAAAGAACCGAGACATCTAGACCAGAGAACTAGAAAACTAATGACCATGCACAACGCGTTACACACGAAGGGTGATACTGACCGTCTGTATGTCAAAATGAGAGAAAGGAGACGAGAATTCGTAAGTATACAAGACTGTCTAGATAACACAAAAAGAACTCGAAAATACATGACCCAGAAAACAGAAAGACTGTTCATCGAAACAAAAGGCACCGAGTAAATGAACATTATAGGGAGGGAGCAACGAAACTGGGAACAAAACGACGAGAAGAGGACATGGGAAGAGAAACAGCTGCCTGACTGGTTCATAAGACTAGCCAGAGAAGCGACCAAGGAAAACACCTGGACATAGCTACGAAAAGGACACCTAAACAGAGAAACGAAATCTGTTGACAGCCATACAGGACAACCCGATCAGAACTAACTATATCAAAGCAAAAATAGACAGAACCTAGGAGAGCAGTAAATGTAAACTCTGTGGACAAAGAGACGAAACGGAAATCTACATAAGTTAATGCAGTAAAATAGAATACAAAAACAGATACGACTGCAGTCCAATGGGAACAATGCTAATGCTTACAGTTTGAGCATGCAGACAAATGGTACAAGCACACACCGGAGACAGTATTGGAAAACAAAAATTACAAAATTCCCAGGGACATGGATACTTTTAACAGGTATTTTATTGTTTTATTTTTTCAACATTCATGACTTGACTGGAAAAATGCGGCTTCTTTTAGTTCGCCTAAAGAACCGAAAAGGCTTACTTACAGCAGGTTCATTTCATTTTCAACGAAAGACAGTATGATTTGTCTGAGCCATGTTTGATGTTTCGTTAAAAAAATATACTAAGATAAGAGACGTAGCGTCTGTCTATGTGCCCGATAACTACTTTCAGAATATTAGACTTGCATATTAAATATGAAGAAAATATGAATCGCCTCATGTATATGTATGATCGAAAACGACTTGCAAAGGCAAGGCGCAAGTAGAAATACTAATGAATGCAAATAAAACCTTTAGCTAAAGTATAAGAATGGAATTCAGAAATGGAATTCGAAAATCTAAATGGAAGCAACTATATGGAATATAAACAGATCAAAGAAATAGCACACAAAACACATGGGCATGGCTACGGAAAGGACATTTGAAAAGAGAAATGAAATCGCTACTGACAACCGCACTAACAACGCTATCAGAATAAACTACGTAACATCCAAGATAGACAGGACACAGGAAAACAGAAAATATGGACTGTGTGTTATATAATGGGACGCATGTGATGATTGACGTACAGAGAGATCGCTTAACTTGCACGATTTGTAACGGAGTCATCTTGTGCAACATTGGTGCGATGTTTCTCACGATTCGCGGTGACAGTTGACGAGACCTCGGGGTCGAGGTTAGGTCACACCTGTGCGTTGATCACGAGGTTTCGTGACGTCACAGTTTTCCCGGTGAGCAAACTGAGTGAGATTTTAGAGTTTTGACTTGGAAGCCGACGAGTCAAGTCGCATTAGCTATGTAGCGATTAATTAAGATAGGGGAATTCAGATCCCCAAAAATGAGAGCCAGACGATGTCTCCCTCTCCCTTCCTTTACAAGTAATTAAATTAACTACCGTAAGCTTCTCTCTCTACTACAAGCTAATAGAAAATAAATGGCTCAAACTAAAAAGAAAGGCTTGTTATCTTTTATCGTGTACGGGGAGATTCGATTTCAGCTTACGAAGAAACCGTTGACACGAGATTGTGACAACAACAAAGCGTCTGCAGAGAGTTGTAGTGGTGACGGCTCAGCAGGCTAACAATAGCAGTTAGGTTGACGACATTTGAAAGCAGAAAGAAAAGAGACAGAAAAAAGAAAGAAAAGAGACAGCCTGAATTAGGTTTACTGCTGTGTCAGTCGAAAGGGAGAGATGGAAGCGACTGACAAGACCACTCGACGTCGCTCGGATCGAGAAACGACATACCGTCCCATTAGCAAGCGATGCCGTTCGCTGGATCAACAAAGGAGCTGTTCTACAACGCCAGAGATTCCGACATTACAACGTGTTATAAACGTGTTATTCAAAGAGACGAAAGGGTAAACCACTTTGCACTAACAGACGATAGCTTGATTTTTATTAAAGCCCGCATTCTACTGAATTAAAACAATAGTTGTTCTGCTATTCTGTTATATTTTCGTTCACGGATCAAAGGTTACAACATTCGGCGCTTAATAACAATGTCTATGATATATTCTTTTTCGTGTGAAACCGAACACTTACGTGACTTATGCATTATTTCTTTAAATAAATCAAGAATTTTCAAAATTCTATATAGAACACTAATTTATTCACAAAATAATTAAGAAATTAAATCCACTTCAATACGTTTCTGTTTACTCTGAAAATAAGTGGACCATTTTAATTATTTTTTCGTGAAATTTTAATTTTTCTGGCTGTAATTTCTTTTCTTATTTGTCATGAATGAAAATACTGAAAACTTTTGAAGACACTTACATCGAATAATTATATATAGATAAATTACAACAACATTACATTAACTCCAGGGCGACGCACGGTAGGAATGGCTAATAATAATAATAATAATAATAATAATAATACTACTAATACTACTACTACTACTACTACTACTACTACTACTACTACTACTTATAATAATAATAATAATAGGCTTAAATTTAGTTCAATAAGAAATGTAAAAGGATGTTATTTTTAGAGTTCTTCTTTATTCTAAAAATAATGGAAATGAATTTACCGATAGTAATCCGATGACATTGATAATAAGAATATCTTATTTATTCGAATTACTTAACCTATTGATGCAAAAGTATAAGCAGAACTCCACTGATTGACTTTTTCTACGTAACTATCTTTTCTAGTTTTCTGATTAAAAATGCTAATGGGGTTTTAAGGGAATCAATATTACAACTAATTTCTGAATGTACTTTTCCAACCCCGGCATTGCATACACGTAATCAAAATGCATTAGCAAAATGCAAGTTACTCTATTCAATATTACCAATTCTATTATATACATGTTTCAGAATGTTTTTCTCATCTAGGTTGTCATCATGTTCATAATGGTTCGCTTGTTGTTCTCGCTTACTTTCTTCGTGCCGATTGGATATAGGCGTTGCTTAGTAGATATTCTACGTATGTAATAATATTTAAATGCGGGTGTGTAAAAATAGGGTGAGAATGGTACATATTCACGTAAAATTAAAATTAAGTAGAGTGGAATTTTCCAATTAGAAGTCGGATGAGAGCTACGTGTCTCGGCAGTGACGTGGCGAATGGGCTTTTCTTTCTCGTTTTGACTGAATCAGACAAGAGATCAGTCACGTTTTGGGAGAGGGGATGGGAATATTTTAGTGTGTACATGTATACTACAAAGAAAACTAAAACTCCAAAGAGATTTTTAAAAGTGGATTTGTAATGTTACTTTATAAATAACGTTAACGAGATGTTTTTAGGAAGAGGAAGAAAAAGAAGAAGATGTATACAACGACGACAAAGAGATGGAAACTTCAGTTGCCACATCATAAATACGACCAGCGCGTTCTATCGACAAAGTTGACAGATAATATATAAATATATAAGGCGAAATTTGATTTGTAATATTCTGCAACTTCAACTATGAACAACAGCACAATACTAATACTGTTGCAGCGATAGAGAGAGAGAGGGGAGAGAGAGAAAGAGAGACAGGGACAAAGAACCTGCTATTATCAACACCACAAGAAAAAGAGATAGACAGATAAACACTACTATAGCTATGCCTACTACTACTACTACTACTACTACTACTACTACTACTACTAGCGAGTACATTTAACGGGACTATTAATACCATGGTTAGCGCGATGTTTTCCTCTGTTTAGAAAAACAATAAAAGATTCGGAACGATAACACTTATGTGTGTGTTATTACAACCAACTTATACGACTATCCATGTGTGTGACAAATTAAAGATGGCGGACGGCAAAGAAAATGAAACAGCTATGTTACATAAAAAGAATTAAGTCGACCTCGAGATAATTTGTGGGGTTCGAAATTTGAAAGAAAACGTCTTTTTACTTTTTCAGTGAAACTACGTTTAAGAAATAGAAAATAATAGTTAAAATGACTTACCGTCAAATTGTATCCACAAGTAATTTCGCAGTCGATCAGTTTATAGTCTCTCATTCGCAACACGCCTGTAACAGGATCGAGAACAAACATATCAGCCCCCTGGCCCTCTAGGGAATAGAAAACCTTTCTGTTGTCCTCCTTTATATCTAAATCCGTGACTATCACGGTCGGCACCTGAAAAAAAACATAATGAAAGAGAGTCACATTTCAGACAAACAATTTCTGTTATTTTTCTTTGTTTTATTAGTGGTGAGATAAAGCACGAGCCCCGAGGCATCGAAGATGAAGAGTTTAGAATGACAAGATGGAACTGACCGATGGCGTCGACACAGACAGGTTGAAATGAAGAAAATAGTTTAGGATTTACCAAATAATTAATTTCTTGGTATTCCGGTAATTTTAGGCAACTGTTGTGAACTAGTGAGGAGGCTTTGACGGGTGACTGACGGAGTTGCATCTAACTGACCCTCAAGCTAAGATCAAGGTGTAGTATCTGTTCTGTCCTCTACCAGAGGAAAAGTCCCCCTAGACTGGGGCAATTTACATTTTTGGCCCAATCCATATTGCCCCTTTTGTGTGAGCTGGGTTTTCCTACATTAAAAACGACCCTGTGTCTAATGCTGCCCTCATGAGGGAGGAGGGGAGTACACGTTTGTGTTAAGCAATTCAGTAAAGAGAGGGAAATCAAATGAAAGAGGAATGATAATAATTACCTCCGCTAAAAGGCGGTTTAATGTTTTCACCCTTGTCTGCTGGTTTGTAGTTTTCTAAGCAAAAATACTTATTTGACTTAAGCAATATAGGACTCGGAGAAATGCGACTAAAGATTTGTCAACTATTGCTTCTGTGGCAATGTGGACACGTGTGCATGGTAATGTGCTGGTTAGGTTGGTTGGTTTAAGTAGTAAATGTGTTTGGATTTGAGATAAAATGTGTGTATACATGCAACGATTTGTATGTGTGATTGTGGAAGGCTAGTTAGTTGAGAATAATGAATGTGTTGGGATTTGGGGATTTTAAACTAATATTGACCTATCATCTGCTGATAGTTGAACTGTGAAAATAGTGACGTTTTGAAACGATTGTAAAGTGACTCGTCTTCAACTCTAGCAATGTGGACGAGGGTTTTGAGGGAGTGGCACTTCCATATTATCTCCTGTGTTTTTGAAGATGTTTAAATTTTTGTGAGTTTTTCCACACGTTAAGCGAGACTTCCTATAAATATCAAGATGTGTAAAAGAAAACTTCATAATTTAAACTTTCTGGAATTTCTGCACATTGTCTATTGCCTACTTTTTATAGTGATTAAAGCAAAAACTATTAAATAAACATGTTTTATTTGGTCCTAAGAACCTTCCGTATGTGTTTTATAGTGAAGTGTGTTTATGTGTATTGTGATGAGTATATACTGAAGTATTCCACCTAACTATAAACGTATTACGTAGATACATTTTAGAGGATATCCATTATAACTAGACAGAATATGATACAATAGTTGATTTAAATACTAGATAATTTGAAACAAAATAAAATAAATGCTTACCACAATTACAGGGTTGATGTCAAGTCCTTCAGTTATTATTGCCACGTAGCCAGTTTCACTTGTGAGTATCGGGGGGTTATCATTGACATCGCTTACGTAAACAGTTAGGGTAGTGGATATTGTGAAGGGTGGTGATCCAGAGTCAACTACACTTACTCCAAAATAATGAACGGGGGTTGTTTCAGCATCCAAAGAAAAGTTCGGTCTTAAGATTCCGGACATTTCGTCGATAGCAAATTTGTCTAAACGATGACAAAAAGAAAAAAAAAATTTGAAAAAAAAAAAAGGTTTTGTTAATTTGGCGACATGATTTTATTTGGTTTGTTTCACGGATCTTTAATGCCGAATCCAGCTATCTAGTATATAAAGTAAAGTTCATCTCCTCATCATTTCTTTGTAATCGATATATTTCTTACTATAAAATCAATATTAATTCAAGTTCGTCTGTTTTCCTTGGGGATTGTTGCAGTATGTTGCTAAAATGAATAAAGCGTAAGTATATTCAAATCCTTCTAGAAAATACTTTGTCCGTTTCGGAATTATTTTCAAATGGAAGCCATATATATATATTGTTACGTTTTCGCTTACCGAAGCGTGTATGAACTTATACACCCGTCGTCGTCGCGAACCCATGTTCTTGATCGTCTGTGGATACAATCACGTAGATGGTTAATATTTATAAGAGGTTTATTAATACCAACACCTTGGAATATTCACAAACAGGGGAGGGATCTCTGTACTTTAACAAGTGTGGCTGTCATTCGAAGAAAGAACGCGATAGAGAGACAGGTGCATGGGCAGATAGTTTATCTCGTTACACATAACTATACTGTGCGCGACTACCCCCATCCTCACTGGGACTATTTGGGGACCTGCCACGTTCGCACCCGCCTGCTTGAGTTGTCAGCTAAAAAGAGTAAGATCTCTCTTCTTCTGGATGTCACGTGGTTTCGTCAACTTTCGTTAACTAAATATTAAATTCTTACCTCTCATCTGTTAATGACTCCTCACTTTACCTAACGGTTAAATTCTTACCTCTCATCTGTTAATGACTCTTAACTTTAACTAACGGTTAAATTCTTACCTCTCATCTGTTAATGACTTTTCACTTTAACTAACGGTTAACTTCTTACCTCCTATCTGTTACTGACTTTTCACTTTAACTAACGGTTAAATTCTTACCTTTCATCTGTCAATGACTCTTCACTTTAACTAAAGATTAAATTCTTACCTCTCATCTGTTACTGACTTTTCACTATAACTAACGGTTAAATTCTTACCTTTCATCTGTCAATGACTCTTCACTTTAACTAAAGATTAAAATCTTACCTCTCATCTGTTAATGACTCTTCACTTTAACTAACGGTTAAATACTTACCTCTCATCTGTCAATGACTCCTCATTTTAACTAACGGCTCACGTTATGCAACAATACGCCCACTCTCAACCAGAATGGACCTCGGAATAATGGCAAATAAGGGGGAACTCCACACTCTCCAAACTCCATAATCTGGGATCTTACCACCGGATACAGTACACGGGAGACATGAAAGCGTTAATTTAAAGAACTGAACTAGCAGAGCGTTTTCAAAACGTTGCAAACATATCATTTGGTTAAGGCGATATTGTTGCAATATTACTGTAACGTTCAAATCAACTAGATTTACGAAGCAAACCGACCACTCATTCGCAACATTGTCCGAACGTTATGGCACATTGCGAAGTAGTTTAACAATTCAAGTCAAATAATACCACGGTACTTTTTCTTTACTTAAGGTATGCAAGGTATAAAATGTCACTCCATAGTTTTACAACTGAGAATCATTAAATAAGATTCTGAGTGCACATTTTAATGACTCGTAGGGATTTATTATCTCGTTTATGCAGAGCATCTGACACACCTTTTAAATCGTTGACTAGTTTGACCTTGAAGTAGTATTTTCTTTTAGCTCCTTACATCAAGTTGTTTCATGCTTTGTCTGGAGCGATTTCTCTAAAAAATTATGTGAATTGACCTGAAAAGCCTAGAATTCCAATGATTACAAATAGGTTTGCCATTTTTCCAATATTTTTTCCGCCTTTTCTTTGATTTTGTTTAAATTTTTGTTTTATTTTGATGCTGAATGGACCCATAAAAAGTAATATTTATACAACGAGAACAGAAAACTCATTTGGGAGGTCACATGACATACATCTTGTAGGGAGTCGACAAAAACGCGTTTTTGTAACGTCTATGACCTTGTGTCTAACCTCCTGGAGAGGAGGCAAATAAAATACTTAAGTTTGAAGAGTCAGCCATAGAATCCACTCCACTCGTGGTAATGTGGTAAAACAGCAATCGCTCATAGATTCCTCATAATTAAAATAAAACCAGCAATATTCTCAAAACGTCATTGTAAATGAATTCTTGTACAATCTATATAATAATTTCATAGACAATTTCATGTTGCTACGTACGTTATCACGATCCACCACTGTTTGAGATGATGCGATTTCCCGTAAAAAGCAATTTTTAAATTGCATCTGATGACGCTCTTGTGTCGAACGTGAAACTTTAACTAAAATACAATTTCTTAGCTTTTAGATGAGGGTAAACGTTTAGAATCTGTTCTGTTCAAAAGATAATACAATTATATCGTGGGGTCTGCATTCGTAATGGACATATGTCACAAACTCTTACACGTTTTCTTTAGATAGAGCACCACAAATAAGCAGATATATTCTGAAACTGCATTAACTAGAGTATATAGATAAGTATGTTTCAGTTTGAACAAACATGGTACAATGATATTGATGGGTCTCGTTCGCACTGTACTTTAATAGAATGGAAATATGCCACAGACCCATTTTAAACACGACAACAATATACAACAGATGAAGAATACAACTGTTGGATTTCCACAAGTCCCGATAGTTATTTTCGAATTCATGCAGCCTATTCTCAACATTTTCTAAACTATTTCCATTTTGTTTCAAAAATAGATTATTACTACAAGAGCAGGATCCGTGTCCCGGTGTTGCCCGGGAAAGTATATTCTAGGCTTATGACTGTCCGTGTTTATAACGTGTCGGACAGCATATTCAACACTAGTACTCGGAACACTAGTTTCCGGGAGGATGATACTTCCATTTGTGTAATATGCTTATAGGTGCTTAATATTAGACCAATCCGAGAACCTTCCTCCTTGTTATGATGTTCAACGTACGTGGTTCACTTAGTAGACACCTTAATGAAATGTCGGGGTTTTGTATACATGCTACTTATAGGCTATAAAGCTCGGCTCTGCTAATTACTGTATTATCAAAGCCACCACATTACGCTAATATTATTTAAGAACTTCTTTTATTTCATTTTAAAAAGCTGTACAGACTTAATCGTTGATATTTGTAGCGCCCCAAAAATGAGAGAGTGCAAAAAGGAGAGACGATATTTCTACTTGACTGTAGGGGGGAAGAATGAAAAGTTATCAAGGCACAACTGACAATTAACATACATAAAACGGATTGGTTAATTCTAATTCACTGGCTTTTCAAATTAACACCTGCCATTGTGTCTAAATAAAGTACGAAAAGGGATATCAGAAATGTGTTCGATGGAGTATGGGCGCGAAAGACTGAAATGAATGAATGAAACAAATAATATATTTTTGTTATGTTTCATATTTTAATGGAAATAAAAAAAAATGTGGAAGTAATTTTTCTCACCATTTTTGCTTTGAAGAAAAAATCTCATCCGGTCCACTGCTGTTATTGAAAAGTCTGGATCTTTACATTCGACTTGGCCGATAATGTCACCTTGAGATATATTCTCTTTTACATAGAATTGGGTGTTATTTGAAAACAATGGCGGCTTATTTAGAGGAACTGTAACAATTACACGTGCATTTGACGAAAGTTGTGGACGTCCAGAATCAGAAACAAAAACGTTCAGGTCATATTTCTCCCGTTGGGGATCGACAAGAAAACTTTCAATTAAAGTTAGTTCCCCTGAAACAAAAAGAAACGTTTCTATGAATATTCATTGAACAAAATCAAATTTCTATTCAAAATATATCTTATCTATGAAGTAAAATAGATTTACGGTACTTATTTGTCTTTAATAGTTTTCTTAACAAAAGGTCAGTTTTTTAAAGTATTGTAGAGTTTTCGCGGCGCTTTAATTTAGATGAACTATTACTCTACTCATAGACACCGAGAAAAATAATAAAAGTAATACGACACATCTTAAAAAAGTCACCGTTGAAAAAAATGAAAGAAAGTCTTGATTTTTTGCTTTTCTTTTTCTTTCACTTATTTCTTTCGTTGCCTTTGGCTGACACTTTGAAAGAAAAAAATATATAAATAGGGAGAAGGGAGGAAGACAGAAAGAATGGTACCGCTTTTGCTTTTAAAAGAGAGAAATGAAGTTTATTTTTGTCGCTTTCTGTCTTTGGTCGATAGATGAAAAAAAAAGAGAAATCAAAGAGAGAGATAGAGAGAGAAAGAGAGAGAGAGAGAGAGAGAGAGAGAGAGAGAGAGAGAGAGAGAGAAAGAGAGGGGGTAGGTAGACAGAAAGAATACCGCCAGTTCTCGTAGAGAGAGAATTCATTCGGTGGCTCAACTGATTAGACTGTTCTACTTAGAAGCAAAGGTTATTAGTTTGAACCTAACGCAGTATTTTTACTCGGATTTTGTCTTAAACTGAACTTAAATATTTCAAATTACAAAATTAAGCGATTTTTTTCATTGTACTTTTTTTCTTTTCTGTAATGTAGTACTTTACAGAAATGAGGATCCCGTATGACGTAGGGTAGCACTGTTAGTTTAAAATAACCATGGGAAATTTAAACTTGAATTTAAATTGAATATTTTACCATATTAGTTTCTTAGAAAATGCTAAATAATGACAACAATTAAATAAAAGGTGATAATATTTTTTGTTCAATTATAAAGTAGTTCCTAATCTTAGAAAGTACGAGACTGGATAAATGGCTTGTGTCGCGGTGATGGGATCATATATTGTTAGATAATACACGCACAAGTACCGCTGTTAAAAGTATGACCCAATATTTATCCCTACTAATGATTAAAATAGCAACAACTTGTATTCAATAATCAGTGTACAATGGATGCTTTACAATAGGTATTGTATCTCGTCATTAACTAAGCCTCAACGCGTTGCTATGCCGTTTAACAGACGAACCAAACTAAACTTATTATTCTTGTCCTTTTATCCCAGTTTTATATTAAGCAAACATCAAATGAGCTTTTGATGTGAGATGAGCTCCAGTCATGTATCTCGAGAGCTAGTAACCCATTAGCAATACTTTAACTAAACAAGTTGAATAAAGTTACAAATCGACCAAATAACCGATCATTTTTTTCAATTGCTCATGAACACTAACCCAGTCTGATAATACTAAAGCAGCAGTGACCATGGGAGTATTGTTGTATTCCTGCTTACCTTCTCGTGGGTAGCCGGGTTTCGTTTCCGCCGGCTGGTCTATCTTGTCTTCTGAACAATAACGAGGGGACGCTGGTCTAGTTTTAACAGTCTTATCTGACATAAAACAAAAGTCAGACTGAAGAATTTGTACGAGAGTGAGAAGAAAGGAATTACGGGGAGGGTTTTACTTGGGTAATTCTGGGCTACTGATACCCTGGCCTGCCTTGCTGGCAGTAGTGGCCGTCTTTCACACCTGCACCGGCAGAGAATCTGGAACAAAAGTGATCCAAAAAGCCTCCCACCGACCTGGTGCCACTTCCTACTTCCACTGCTACCCTTACTTTCTTTTAAGGAGTCCTACCACTCTCTGCACCCCACTGTCTGATAGTATTAGCATATAATATAACATATATAATTAAATGATTGACGCTAATGTAGGCGTCCGGAAATCTGTAAATGTTTTAGATAACAAAAAATAGGAAATATAAAATAAGTTTCGAGATAAAAAGGTACGAGTGAAAAAGACTAGTATATAATATTGACAGTACAGGTATGTGTCTTGTAATTGCAGCTGTAAAATTACTAGACTCTGCTATGTTCATTAGACTTGGAGAAACGTACACGATTATAGGTTCCGTAACTAAAAAAGTCTGCATTTTATCAATAAATGTTTCGTTTGTGTCTTCTTTCTGACCCATGGGAGAGAAACAAAAGTAACCATAATGAAATTTGAGTAAAGAATACTGAAAGTTAACCAGCTAGAAAATTGGCGGGCAAATAGAATAAATGTGAAATTGTATTATTGCCAAACGGACAAGCAGGGACAGCTCACTGTCATATATATATATATATATATATATATATATATATATATATATATATATATATATATCACAGTTTGATTGTGAACAAAACTTGCACTCCTAGTTGATTGTGTAGCTTTAGAACTATCTTTTAAGTTATAGATTTGGACCGACTATACTTAACATATATGTCTATATCATCAACGCAGTGATATCGGTAACCGGTATAGCTATGACAATGACTCAACAGAAAAGAAATCAGAAAAAATATCCCCAAAATCGAAACTTACATTTGGAAGCATTTCTTTGGATCGATTTTTACTCAAACAATCGTGTAATGAAGATCGATGTGATATTTAATTTTACTAGACAATTCTAATCATAGTTTCTTTCTACTATCTAGTTATTCTACAAAAAAATTCGAAAAAAACATAGCACATTCCCCCTAAAATGAAAAAAACGTGAAACAAGAAACGACATTTAATTTCATAACATATCACACACACACTATGAGCTACCTGCTTCTAAGTACATATAGATCTTAATTTCCTTTAATCATGTGACAGTTTCTGGTGGACGCAAGATTCAGATTGCAGATTCTAGGCTGGCTCTTTGAATGTGGTTCGACCCTCCCGACCGTCTGAAATTGTTACTTTCCTGCACTGATGAGAGCTATAAGCTGGAGACGCTAGCGTATGTAGATAAAATAGTTTAATATTCATTTATAAAATGTTATAATAAGTTCCTTTAAGAAATTAAAATCGAGCACTATCAGGGATGTTAAAAATAGACTATCAAACAGCTATAAAACAAAGTTCCGAATACGTTCTGTCGAACACTCGGGTTGTCTTCTGTGTGTTACCCGCTTCTTGATAAATTTCCTTTAACCACGTGACAGTTTCCGGTGCCGCGAGAATAGGGTGCCTGCTTGCAAATTCTAATCTGACTCTTTCGATGGGGGTCGTGTCTCCAAACCGTCTAAATTTTTTACTTTCCTGCACTATGTGAGGTATAAGCTTACAACTCTAGCGTCTGTAGGTAAAATAGTATAATATTTATTCATAAAATATAATATATATATATATATATATATATATATATATATATATATATACATATATGTATCTGTGTGTTTGTTTGTGGTACGATAAAATATACGATATGTTGTGGCGACAAAAAGTAGCGAAAGAAAAGCAAACAAAAGATAATCCGGTTTCATTAGGATACACTTATCCTGGAGACGTTCGTATAGCTGAACGAAACGAGTTCATCTCTTGTCTGTTTTTCTTCCTCCTATGTTTAATTTTTTCCATTTTGTTTTTCGCAACACACACACACACACACACACACACACACACACACACATATATATATATATATATATATATATATATATATATATATATACATACCAAACAAAAGAGAAGACAGAGACCTGGAGGGAAATATTCTTCCACTTCTGTCCAGGCAAGAGAAATGTTCCACTCCGAAAAATAACCTGCCAAAGTTATAACAGCATGAGTGCTTTCAATATGGCTGACCATGAACTAAAATAAAAGCATCCCTAATAAGAACTAAAAAATGTCAACTTGAAAGTATCATCACAATTCCCAGAATTCCCATCATTGATCAACGCAGCACACCACAGGGAAACAGGTACAGCCAGAACCACATCACCATTCACCCGTGAATCAAGCTGAACAGTCTGGGCCCATAAAAACCTACCATAGAGCCACTTCACCATTAGAATCCCCTTTATAAAGTGGCAAATCTCCAACCACCATAACCTGTCTATTTACAATCAGAAAATAGTCCTTCACTAGACCTTAGTTCTTCCTCACCACTATCAACGAGACCACTTCCAACACCTGAACCTCCATCATTAATTCAGAAATTACCAAAGCCAGATGATGAACAATTAGCCTTTAGGGAAGAACCTGGTAACATTATTGAAGAAGTCCAGATGATGGGGCACGAGGAAGGACCTAAACTGCTAAAAATCCAAGTCTCAAGAGCTTCTAAGGTAGTAATAAAAACTCCAAACATCGCTCTCCAAATACTTGTTCCATCCAACATATCACCCACAGGTAACATATGCTGCAGGACTCTACATTGTCAGGAAAACAACTCATTAATTCCAAAAGCAATGAGAGTCCAGAGCACAAAACATTACACCACGTTGGAAACTGAAGCTCCACAAACAACTGAACCTCTACGGAAAGGATTCTTTTCAGATCAAACAATTCTTTGCCGCCCCATACAGTACAAGGGCGGTTGAAGGACACCATTTTCAGACTCAATTTAAAATATAAGAAAAATAAAGAGGAGATTCAAAACATAGCGAAAGAACTTGAAGGCAAGAGTCCAGCACTTGCCAAAAGACTCCAAACAAGAACAACAAGAACAGTTTAACAAGAATGCAAGACGTTTTTACAGAAACCTCATGAGAGAAAAAATCACGGTCAGAAAAGTCACCGAAAAAGCAAGAACTAGAAGACTACTAAAGGCCTCTAGATATAGCTGGAAGTAATGAAAGTCAGCCAGAAATGCTAGAGTAAGAGATAACGTCTCGAACGATACAACGAATGTTGGATCGATTTCAGAATCACAAAAAACTGGCATAGACATTTCCAATTTCTGGCTTAAGCAACTAGCAGCACTTCATAGCTATTATCGTGATTATTTCACCAGACTGCTGAGATGTGCGGAGATCACACCAGCATGCCTAGTAAAAGCGGATACAACCTCTTACCCTAAACGAGTGAGACACAACACCCTACTAAATACAGACCGATCTGTCATCTCACTACATCCTACAAACTCTTCATTGGTCTGGTTGCAGACACCATCTACAAACACCGCTCTTCTGGAGCGTAGCTAAAAAAACAAGAAGGATGCAGGAGGAAGTGTTTAGGACAAGTTGTTGATTAATAAGACTATCCTTGAGAACTATAGGATGAGGCAGAGAAATCTAAGCATGGCTCGGATCGCTAATAAAAAAGCATATGAGAGTATGCCCCTACACATGGCTTCTGCAGTGCCTTGAATTATATAAGATTCATCAAGAAAACCATGGCTGTACATATAAAGATGTGGCAAACAACCATGCCAATCAGCCACACTCAAGGAACAATCACAATCTCTGACGTCAATATCCGAAGAGGAATCTTCCAAGGAGATGCGTTATATCCTTTACTCTTTTGCCTGGCGATAGATCTGCTAAGTAATTACTGAACAAAAGCCGGAGTGCCTACAACCTGCGCCAAGGCCACCAACAAGATCCAAACAAAAAAGTAAAAAACCTGCTCTTCATGGGTAGCCTCAACCTGTATGCTAGTTCAGACGCTGACTTAAGCCGACTCTTGCAGGTTGTCCATATCTTTGAAGAAAATATTGGAATGGAATTTGGCTTGGGCAACTGTGCGAAGTGCTGCCTCAGAGCTTCGAAGAAGATCTAAGCGGAAAACATACAGCTTGATGAAGATACTGACATCAAATACTTTGAAGAACAGGAACAATACAAATACTTTGGCATAGAAAAAACGATTCAATTCAACATGCCAAGATAAAAGAAAATATTGGTAGAGAATATGTACGCCGTGTTATAAAAATGATCAAAACCCAGTCGAAAAACAAAAACAAAGTAATTGCCATTAACTAACTAGTCATGCCAGTGATAACACAGCTTAACATTATTGATTGACCGCAAACAGACATTAACAGACTAAACGCTAAAACGAGGTAAATGTTTACAGTGTACAGAGTGATATACAGAAACCAGTGTCTACCAAAGTTGTATCTGCCAAGAGGAGCAGGTATGCGTCTTTCAGGAATTGACTATTGTTAGCACCAACCAATATCTGATAAGCTCCTAAAACCCAAACCTTATGTTTGTACACCAACAAAAAAAAACAAGAGCCAGTAGAACAACATCTATCACAAAACTGGCCAAACATTTTGGACAGGACTGTCTTACAAATGTGGCAGACACGGAAAACAAGCCTGCCACGGAATTAGCTCGGAAGAGCTGTCAGAAATACACCAAGACCTTCCATTTCAGAAAACTTGAAGAATGGGCCAACGAACAACGTACTAAATATTTTCTGGATGATCTATCCCAGGAATATATAGATAAGGAAGGCTCGGTAGACTGGCTGAAAATAGGATCACTCTACTATGATAAAAAAAGAATGATAATGGCTGCCAAGATCAAGGCTTGATGACCAATGCCTTTAAAAAGATGAATGGTCTCAGCAACCACAACAAGTGCAGGTTCTGACACACAGAAGTGTAGAGTGTGAACCACCTGACATGAAGTTGTAAGGTTCTGCTAGCGGATGGCTACGATACAATGCGACACAACGAAGTGTGCAAATATCTTCACTGAACCATCTGTAAAATGTTGAATATCCAGTGCAGCAGCAAGTCCTGAGAACATATACCAGAAAGAACAGTTGGAAATAAGTCATCCAACATCCACTATGACTATGCAATCCATACAGCTACATATCTAGAAAACGGAGTTGTTAAACCTGACATAGTAATATGGGACAAAAGTGAGAAAGTAGTAACCCTAGTTTAAGTCAGTGGCCCTAATGATGCTGGCTTAAACAGAGCTGAAAGGGAAAAGATAACGAAATACCAATGGCTTATGTACGACATGAAAAGAAACTGGAATCTTAGGAAGGTCTCCATCATTCCAGTAATTATAGGAGCAATCGGACTTATGAAAAAAGAATTTCAAAAACTACCTGGCGAATATACCCGGTGAACCGAGTGCAAAAGAAATACAAACAACCTCACTTAAAAGGACGGTTAGAATCTTTAAACGATCTCTCAACTGCAGTGTCTGAAATATGGAGTCAATGTCTGGAATCCGGTAGGAAACCCCATCACGGGCAAAAATTTAAAAAAGAATAAAATTGAATATATATATATATATATATATATATATATATATATATATATATATAAAGAGAGAGAGAGTAAAAGAGGGAGTGAGAGAGAAAGTTATCCAGAAACAAGTGTTTCGTTGTATACACAATTTATCAGTGTGGCTAGACTATACAACACTTGAAACCGGGACTCCAATGACTTATTTGAGGTGTCTACCAAGTAGTGGACGAAATTGTATCGCATTATAAATGATGTTATTTATTTATTTATTTATATTTTTCATTCACGTATTCAATTATTTTTATGGAAGATCATTGCCTTGATCCTCAGTGGTGAACACTATTTTCTATACTGCTTTACCTATATATATATATATATATATATATATATATATATATATATATATATATATATATATATAAACATATATACATAAAATTACATAGAGAAAGAGAAAAATGGATACAAAAAACAAAGAAAAAACAGATGAAAAATGAGGAATTTGCGAAAGAAACGAAACAAAAAATAAAGCAAATACATAAAAAAGTTTGCAAAAAAAGGAAATGAAAAGTAAGTTTTGTTAAATTCTTCATCTTAAAAAAGAAACAGAAAAGAAAATGTGAACATGTTTAAATGTTCAATGCATTTGTTTATTTGAATATTGAAGGATGTGCAAATCCATGATTCATTTTGTTTTACGAAAAAGTTCGACTATTTTCTTGTTATTTACAAAACCCTGTCGTTAAAAAAGCGCGAAAGCTTTCACAATTTTCTGCAGGTCAGATTGAAACAACTTAACGGCAGCCATTTTGAAAAAAAGCATCTTTTTATTTGTAATATATTTCTTGTTTTATGGATTTATTTGGCAAAGATGCGTCGAAATGCGTGAATGTCAATAATGAGAACGCACAAAACTTATTAGTAATTATTTCGCATGTAAACTTTGCAATGTTAGAAAGGAAGGAATCAGAGACAGGGTTTACAACTTTTCTTCATGCTTTAATGCAAGTGTACTTTACACCATTAGGTGAATGTGAAGTCGAGTTGCCAAATCTTTATTCAATGGCGATAATGATTTTAGTACTTGTAAAAAATTGCTTTAGTTCAACTAATATAATGAAGTCAGTCCGTTTGTCGAGTTTGGTTATAGATTGCTTTCATCCCACAAAATCATTATTTGATCCTGTCTAGCGAGTTAATTACGCCAATTATCGGTCTGTGTTCTTAAAACTAACAATTAAAATTTCATTTGATTTGATCGATTACATGCTATATCCGACACGATTATTTCCTTTAGTAAAATAAATTCCTCGATATTAATGAAATTTATGCCTTTTTACAAATGATAAAACAAAATGATTCCTTAGGTTTGCACAGCTCAATTCATGTAGAATAAATTTGTATTTTTCACTTATTCAATGGTTAGAAGATGACTCTTTAAAAATGATGTCGAATCCTTAAAACTATGAACACAAGCTCGAACAGTAGATCTAGGATTAGCTCTTTCAGGATGTTTCATTATTGAATACTGATTGAAGGTCTATTTCGTGGCCTAATGGTCACAGCGCTTGCTTACAGAGTCTTGGTTGACTGTTCGAACCGTGTGACTGTCCGAGATTATCATCCCTGCACTGATGAGCGCAGAATCTCGAAATGCTAGCATATGTAGATAAAAATAATTTAATATTATTTAAAATTAATATTATAAGCCCCTTTAATAAAGTTAAAGTTGAGCCATGTTCGGGGAAGTTAAGAATAGACTGACACGTATCTATATGTCATATTCCGACAACGTTTGTAGAATCTCTAAGTCAGTCTTTCTTGATATGTTGCCCTCTGCATATTTATGCGAAGTGCGGCATATCTTAAATTCCTTTCTTGAATGTGGTAATGTCTCGTGGTCTAATGGTTACAGCGCTTGCTTACGGAGTCAAGGTTGACTCTGTAGGTTCGAACCGTGTGACTGTACGAGATTACCATACCTGCACTGATAAGAGCGAAAGCTCTAAACGCTAGCGTATGTAGGTAAATATAATTTCATATTATTTATTAAAAATTAATACACCCCCATATATATATATATATATATATATATATATATATATATATATATATATATATATATATATATATATATATGTGAGATAATTTCAAAATGGCGATTTGATTAGTATTCTGTCATCCTATTGAGTGTGAGTGTTTGTTTGTTTATTGTTTTTCTCCACAAACTCTGTGCTTGATGTGACACTTTATAGATTCGATTTCCTTTCGGTCTCTGAGAAACAGCAGGTGAATGCGGTTAATGCCCGCATTTTACTCGTTGAGAAGCAATTGTAAGACCACAAACAATTCTGCCATGCAAAAATAAAAATGAAAATAAAATAAAAACAAATGATTTGTTAAAGACTGCATTTTTTGATAATTAGAATATCAACAATCACTATATATATATATATATATATATATATATATATATATATATATATATATATATATATATATATATATATATACTGTATATGATAATTCTTATTTACACAGACATGTACAGAATCTGTGACACTGGCATGTCGATGTTATCGATCAACAGTAACTATAAACTGAGGTTCTCCCCAAATATTATCTGAGGTTGAGATCGGATTCTAACTCTGCCTGATGAGATCTCAGTTTATAGTAACTGTTGATCGATAACATCGACATGCCAGTGTCGCAGATTTTGTACATGTCTGTGTAAATAAAAATTATCATATATAAAGCTCTATTTTGATATTGAGCACCTTTTATAAACCCGGTTAAAATTCTCTGAATTACCACCCTGTGGATATTTTTTGACCTGGATTATTACCATTATTATTATCATATATATATATATATATATATATCTGTGGTGTCTGTGTTTGTTTGTCTGTCTGTCAAGATCAAACGCAACTTTTCTATTTCGCGAGAAATCCAATGGTGGCTATCATCATGTAGTAGTCTTTTAAAAATAATATCTTTTCGTCTGCGATTATTCTGGATATCCGTCAACAGTAACACGACGTGTTACTTTATATTATTTTTTCCGCAGGGATACCCGTCGTTGCCCGGGTATATGAATAACACAATATAATAGTTCCATTTTAAATTTAAAGCTCGCTACAACCTAGTGTCATTTATGTCATTTCATCTTTAATAAGGCATAGTTTAGGTAAAACTATGTTTTGTTAAAATAAAGTTATGTGGGATGAATGATGAAAACCATTTCATTCTAAATAAATTATGTGACTGTAATTTTAATTCATACAAAATTAAACAAATTGTTTAATTGATAATCATAGCAAGTGAATGCCGTCTCTACTTATTCAAAAAAGGATTTGGAATCGAAAACGAAATAAACATACACACACCAATAAATAAGTTTTCAGACTAAAATAGGAATTGACCCAAAAGGACAAAAAGAAGACAATCCGTATTCCATTTAATTGGGTCTAAATAAACAACGAACACAAATAATAGGAATAATTTAGATACTTCTTTTTCTTTTCGCGGTTTCTAGCTTCCAATAAAAGCCAGTATTAATGATATTTTAAAGGAGAAAAACACCCTTCGTATCACGGAATGAAACTCATATTTAATTTAATCAATTCGAAATAAACTATGAAAAATATAATATAAATAATTAGGATATTTTTTTCTTTTCACCGTTTCATGTGTACGATGCAAGTCAGTCATTTCACGTTTATTATCTAGGTCGGTATAACCTGAGAGAAATGACGAAACCCATTGCACTCTAAATAATTTATGAGACTACAATTTTAATAAATACTAAAGTAAAACTAATCGTCGAACTGTTCGCCATCACAAGCAAATCGGCTTTTCTACTTATTCGAAATTAAAAAAGGATTTGAAATCGCAATGAACACACTAACTTATATACACACTAATACATTTTTTAGTTTGTTTCAACTTAGACGGTATTATTTTTTATCTGTACATAATTTAAATTGTGACCATTTCTCGTGTGTCTGTGTATATATGTGTTTTATAGCCGCTACGAAACGCAAAACAGACTCCATTAGGTTAATAATGCCCATTTTAGAAATACAAGAAATAAAATCAAACATTAGCCAATGAAAACACATGAAATATGATTTACTACCGATAAATATCGAAAAATAATCTGTTATTAAATTAGTACCCAGTTATTTGAGTGTTAGGAATGTGATTTTAGACCGTGGGAAGGTTAGCTCTTCCATGATATTAATAATCCAAACAAAAACTGTTGATCAGATTAAATATTAAAATCGATAGATTCGATTAAAAATAACATTTTTGCTTTTAGCAACACGGACCAAAATCTGGCTTTACTGACTGACCAAATGAATTAAGCATGCATCTATTATTAAGAAAGCTATTAATCACAAAGATAGGAGGAAAACTATTTATCTAAAATATTTTTTTCAATCTATCACAACTACATTATCAGTTTCGTATATAAATTTAACTTAAAATGATCGGCCATTTTCGGGCCATTCTAGCATTTTAGGGAATTAACCATTGCCTTTTCTTTTTGCTATGGGATATACATTCCGTACGTTATTTTGTTTTTTAGGGGGTACTTTTTAGGAGATCACGTGTCGTTTCGCGACCTTGCAAATCAGACTTAGGATTAGTGGTAAAAAATTAGTTAAGTGCCCTAATAAGTTAGAATACCCCGGAAATGGAGCATCATTTTATGTTAAACGTATATATGAAGCTGATCCCTATTCTACATTTTAAAATAATTGCAGTTTTTGTTTTTTGTTTTTTCATTTCCTAAAAAAATGTAGAATCATTTAGCGGAGATTGTTAATCAGCAAATTTTCTAAAGTTTGTTGTTAAAATTATGGAATTCTCTGAATTAACTGCTGCCCGGAGGGCGCGTAGGTTTTGCTCGTTTTATATACAAGGTTAATAAGTTGAACATTCAAAATTATAGAAATAAAAAATTAATGATAACAAGAATTAGTGATGTCAAGAATTCGACCAAGAGTATACAGACATCTTTATTCGTTCAACACTGATAGTTAGCCCCCGGTTAATCATTAGAAAATAAGCTCTTGCCGGTAGTAGAATTAGGCCAAAATGGGTGGTCACATTCAATGGTATCAAAACAAATCCCCTTTCCTTTAATAACAATAATAACTCTCCTCAACCACCGAGTGTCTTGGTCGATAGTACCTTTCCCGAAAGACAAACATTTAAACCGCTCAGCCTCCCATTCTTAAGCAACATGAGTTGGAGTAAGTACATAGAAAATGTTACCAAAGGAAGTAGGCTACTGGCCTAAAATACTTCCTCGTATATTCCAGTATCCTATATCGAAGGCTGGTGCACGAACCACTATCCTCTTCCTCGTGGACACAGTGTAAAAACAATTACTAACCTAATAGTTCACGCACTGTCTGCCAAGATATAGTCATACCCTATCGAATCACCAGATTCTGTTTGTTTTACTTTTCATTGGTCTGGTTGCAGACACCATCTACAAATACCTCTCTTCTGGAGCGTAGCTAAAAAGCAAGCAGGATGCAGGAGGAAGTGTTTAGGACAAGTTGTTGATTAATAAGACTATCCTTGAGAACTATAGGAAGAGGCAGAGAAATCTAAGCATGGCTCGGATCGCTAATAAAAAGGCTTCTGCAGTGCCTTGAATTATATAAGATTCATCAAGAAAACCATGGCTGTACATATAAAGATGTGGCAAACAACCATGCCAATCAGCCACACTCAAGGAACAATCACAATCTTTGACGTCAATATCCGAAGAGGAATCTTCCAAGGAGATAGGTTATATCCTTTACTCTTTTGCCTGGCGATAGATCTGCTAAGTAATTACTAAACAAAAGCCGGAGTGCCTACAACCTGCGCCAAGGCCACCAACAAGATCCAAACAAAAAAGTAAAAAACCTGCTCTTCATGGATAGCCTCAACCTGTATGCTAGTTCAGACCAGGCACGTAGCCAGGCTTTTAACTTAGGGGAGTGGGAAGGAATTTTAGGAGGGGCAAAACTAATATTGATATTCTAATATGAGTGACGTTTTGGTTCAGTGTGTGTGTGTGTACTGATATATAAATATAAATAAGTAGTAAACAATTTCAATTTCTTTCATATAATCTGAATATATTGTTATATATTTCGGTAGGTACATGTAAATAACAACATAAGCATAGTAAACACAATAATAATAACATAAAATGCGTAAAATAAGGTAGCTACTTGCTAGCTCTACAGAATTCTATGATAATCTCATATTTTTACAATTATTGAAATGCGCAAGGATGCGCTCTCTGTCAATGTTTCTCAGCAAATCTTTTTCAAGGAATATGAGGCAGAGTGAGGTCGGTCTCTCTGTTGACATCAAAGATCGCATTCTTGTTTTGATGCGCTTCACTGCTGAGAATAGTCTTTCAACTGTTACTGAGGTTTGTGGGGTGGTAAGGAGCAATTGCAATACTCTATGCATCGATGGAAAAATATCCCTGTCACATTGTTCGAATAATTCTGAAAGTCCAAGATCTTCAGTAGGGAGATGTCGCTGAATGTTTTTCTTGAATATTTCCATCTCACTCTCCTTTACCAAAACTCCAAACAGTGGGCCTAGCTGTTTCAGCGTCTCACTGTCCATGAATGATTCTGATGACGTGTTACACACTGCAGCAGCTTTCATCATTGCACATTGAGCATTTCCAAATCGAGCACGGAGTTCTCCTCTAATGTGCCCCAGTAACTGTGAGAATACCAAATCAAAATCTTCCACTGTACCCACACAGTAATGGCGAATGGAACCAGTCTCTAATGCGCCATCTAATTTTCCGGATAACTTTCGTGCCCTTCCAGATGGCAGAGTATAAATATCCGTGATATCGTACTTTGTGGCAAGCTTCAATGCATACTTCACCACCTTCTCTGTATCGAATGATTCTGCGTGTTCAAGTAGTGTTTCCACCAAGCTAATAGCTGTCTCTGCATTTGTTTGTTCCTTTTGCAGACCTTTGGTCACAACATCTGTATAGTCATATAATTTTCCAAAAAAGATTAGGAGAACTAGGAACTTCTTTGTCTGAATTGTCTTCAGTAGAGCAATAGCAGAAAGTTTTGTTTCAGCAGCAGTATCATTTTGAAAGGATGTCAGGGTGTCCAACAATTACATCAAAACGGCGCAAGAACTTTTCAACCTCTAAGGATCTGGAAGACAACCTGGTTGTAGATGAATGGGTCAGTTCCAATTGTTTGTTTTTCGGATACAACATCTTCTGGATTTCCAGGTATCGGGAATGACGTTTTGTACCTGTCATGAAAGTGTCTCGAAGAATGTCTTAATGGCAGGATCAATCTCAGTGACAGATGCGAGAACTAAATTCAGCTTGTGAGATGCACAGTGCACATACTGGGAATTTGTATAGCCAGCCCTTTTCATCAAAGCTTGGACACCACCACGCTCACCTGACATCACACTTGCACCATCGTATCTTTGCCCAACACACATCACCTTCTTCAAGTTCATAGACCGCAGCATACCTTGCAGCTGTTCTGAAATACTGGCAGCAGATAAGTCATACAGCTCCATGAAACCAATGGCCCGTTCATGGACTTTTCCTCCGTGCAGAAACCTTAATGAAACACTAAGTAATTCTTTGTTAGAGATGTCCTTAACCTCATCAGCTAAAACCGCATAATATCCGGCTTCCTGAACCTGGTCCCTGATTTCCTCTAACATAACCTTCTGTGCTGAAAAGAGTAAATCATTTTGAATCTCTGGGCTTAACATTTGTGCATTTCTCGGAAGTTTCTCCAAGCGTTTTTGAATAGTTGGGTCATACTTAGATAAAAGTGAGAGTAACTCCAAAAAGTTTCCTCTGTTTAGTGATTCTTTGCTTTCGTCATCACCTCTCAGTGCTATCTCATTCTCTGCACAGAATAATACTATGCCCAGTACTGCCAGGAGATGCTGTTTGTGCTCACCGATTAATTTCTTGCCTTGGTAGCATGGATCCAGGAGTTGATCCACTCTCTCTACTTTCTGAACATTTTTTAAGGTGATCCGAACCATGTCCACTTCTTTGTGGACATCAGTGTCATTATGTGCTTTCAATTTTTGTCCAATTTTCCTCCAGTCACGAAAGCATACTCTGTCCAGACTACTTTCCTCCCGTCGTAAATGTCCAAAATTCCTGCATGTATGACAAAATATACCATTCTTCTGGATGCTGTACTCGATCCATTCAAATTTGGCTAACCACACTTGAAAAACGACGTCCCTCACTGAGATTTCCACCAGTAGCCTGATTCTTTGGGAACTCGATTCTTGGCTGAACCTTTTCAGATAAATCAGAAACTGTTGATAGAACTTATGAAAGAGGGACCGACTGTTGATGTGATGAAGTAGGTTCTGATGAAAGAATTGAAGAACTGTTGTTTTTTTAATTAATTTTTTACGTTCGTAGGCTTTTGTCCGTGTTTGAATTATTTTGGTGAGCTTTTGTCCGGTCGCGATCACCATTTTATTTTTAGAACATTTACATTTTTATTGACATGTAAAACTACTGCAGATTTGCATATATCATGTATGGAAGGTAGCTTGAGAAATAATCTCATGATGATGACTAAAGAGAAAATGAATACGGAAAATAGTTTTACTGAAATCTGAAATTGCGTGTGTGTATGTGGCAAACGAAATCGCCAGATTTTAAAGAAAAAAATCGCTAGCCGCTAGATCCTAATTTTACTAGCCAGATTCAAATCAAAATCACCAGATCTAGCGGGTTACCCGCTAAATTGGCAACACTGGTAGAATAGTAACTTGTCTTGCCCTTGCTAACATTTATTTGTTGCACATTTGTTTTTTTCACCCTTTTTTCGTTCTTCCGTTCTGTTGATTATAGTAAAACATTCCCCAATTTTTACTATATCTTTTGTTTATTAAATTTTTAGGTGAAAGTACAGAATAGTAAACAAAGCACCCCTCTCTCCATGTTAAGAATGGCTTTCTAAATAATGTTATTATTTCAACCCGGTTCGTAATCAAATTACGAGATTAAATCCATCATAATGCATTTAGGTTTCTTTGTAAACAAGTCAGCCATTTTAATATTTTGTTATATATCAATTACTTCGTCTCTGTTCGAAATATGAAAGGAATTTGGAAGTATTTAAACTATCGAATAAAAAGTCATTTGAACTGGCTTTGAAATGCTTAGAAAATCATGTATTTAAAAAAGAAAAATTGTTTTTCTTGTCATGAAATTAATTTATTAGTTATTTATTTTGTAAATGTAATTCAGTTTTTTATTCTCTGGTGGCCATCTTGCATAAAAGTAAGTTTATTTACTACTTTTAAAATTTGTTTACTTCTTTCAAATTAATCGTTGAAAGGTCGGAAAAGAATCAGAAAAATACAGCCGATTTATTGTCCGCCATTTTGGCTATGAAACGACGAATTTACCAATTTTGAAGTAAGAAAAAAAAACCGACTCGACGAGCGGCCGATTTTCAACACATCCTCTTTCCCGCCGAGATTAAAACACTAAATTACAGTTACAAAAACTAAATTAGAAATGTATTTCATGACAAGGAAAACAAATTTCCTTTGAAATTTCGAACAGACACGAAGTAATTGATATTTTTTTCAATTATTAACAAAATATTAAAATGGCTGACTTGTTTACAAAGAAACCTAAATGCATTATGATGGATTTAATCTCGTAATTTAATTACGAACCGGGTTGGAATAATAACATTATTTAGAAAGCCATTCTTAACATAGGGGTAAGTGTGGGGGGCTTTGTAAACTATTCTGTACTGTTACCTAACAATGTAATAAACAAAAGATATCGTAAAAATTGAATTTAACTTGAAAATCTTATCTAAAAAATAGCGCGGTCCGTAAACTGCACAAGTACCAAAAAGATAACACAATAAGTGTTCTTTATTGGTAAGGCGTAGCCCCGTATTTACAACTATATACCCCGCAAGTACGGTTCTAAAATCTTTTTTCAATCGATATATCTTCCCTAATTACCGACTTTTCCTATTTTGCCAAATTTTCCTTTGTCGAATTTTCCGTTGCCGAATTTTCATTTGCCGAATATTCAGGGCACCCCTTTTTTCTTTCAATTTACAAAATATCTATTTCTTACATTGTTTTTAAATATTGGTGTAAAAATATATGTCTCGATGTATTGCTTCTAAATACGGGGTATTTAGAAGCAAGACATCGAGACTTATAGTAATTTCTCCTTTCTTAAATAATATTTATTTAAAAAGAATCTCACAAGAAAAGACACGTTTCACAAGAAATTTTAATCCAGAACTCTATAATTAAGTTTATAATTAATAATTAACATTATGATTAGATTAACCTTATGTTTGACGTTCTCTTTTGAACTAATTTTAAACATTTTGCTTTTTTTTTGTAAAGACGGGCTACTTTTCGTTCAGTTTTATTTTCTTTAAACAAAAAATGTTAGTTGTGTTGTTATTTATTGTTTTGTTGTAAAAGTTACAGCAATAAATGAATAGAGTTCTTCAAGAAAAATTCCAAACAAATGAGACTAGTGTTTGCTTCTTTAAAAAGAAACTTAATGTAGATAAATCGATTTCATTTGCTTCAAAACAACAGCGTATTAATAAATACTTATTTAAAAAATATTTATTTACAAATATTGGAGGATGGCATAGCCTCTTTTATCTGAAGCCCACGATTTTCAGTTATTTAAAAATATTGGAGGGGGCTTAGCCACTAAGTGGCCAAAGATTAATAATTTAAAAAAATGCTATTAGTAATCATTTTTTTCTAAAAACACATTTTAAATTTCTTTAAAATGGAGTTAACAAAAAAAAAAAGAAATATATGCACTTACATTTATGTCGGTCAAAATTTCCTCTAGTCTTTCTAAGAGTAGTTGTCTCTAAGAAAATGAAAATGTAACTAAACTGTTTCAATAACCAAGAATCTTTTTTATTATTATACTTTTATTCTATCTCCCTATCCACTCTTTATTTATTTTAACATTTCTTTTCACTATTCGTTCACACAGACATGAAAAATCAAAATCAAAGAAATAACTGATGCCAAAGTCCTTGACTTCCACTTCTCACATATGTGTGAAAAACATTGGATTCACTAATTCAGTTAATCCCACCCTACATCACAAGCCTTTTTTTGCTTGCCTTTCTTTCAACTTCATCTCGGGTGAAATCTGGGATTGTTTTCTATGTTAATTTCAAAAATTTTGAAAGTAATATTCACATTTATTTTATTAAAAGTTGCAACTGACAACAAAATAAAAAAAAACGTATTTGAGATTCGTGATAAAATACAAAAATATTTTAAAAAAATAATTCCCAGTTTCATTTGAAAATAATTTTGGTTGCTATTATTCATTTCTATCTTTTGAATGAAAACAACACTTTCTTTTATAAATTAAAAAAATATATCTTTAAAAGAAGCTGGCAGAACAACAACGTGAATTCATTTTGTGTTTATATTACATCATTTGGATTATAATTATTTAGTTGATAATTTATAATATTAAATAGCCTGAATTAACAATATGTAAAAAAATATATTTGGTAAGTTGACGAAAAAAGACAGATACACTGACAATCTCTTTCACCAAGCAAGAAAAGTGAAAAACATCGAAGCTTTCTCTCCCGGAAACTTGTTAAGTTATGTTTGAGTTTGAGAACGAGTACATTTTCTTTTTTTTCTTTTTACAAGGTAACATGAATTTAAATCATACTTAGATGTTATTATGGTCAATAGTTTTATTTTAACTGGTAGTTAAAAATCCGTAAATATTTATTATGGTATGATTAGTACCAGGAATGGAAAATTAAGTTTTACACAAAATAAAATCCAAAGAAGCGTTTTTGAAATCGGAAATTATGTTAAAAATTGGTGGGAGGTCCCCTCTTGGTGGGTGGCCCAGGGCCCCAGGCCCTTGGCCCTTTAATCCGGCCCTGCTGTAAAATATATTACACAAAAGTAAATACTGGTTCATAATGAAGAAGTATAGTTAACTACGAAATATAAAAGTATTTATATTTATGATAATTTTTGGATCACAAATTTCAGGGGGTGCAAATGTAATTGTAGGGGAAGGCCTTGCCCCCCTGGAACCCCCTGGCTACGTATGGGGTTTAACATCCGTAAATATTTATTATGGTATCATTAGTACCAGGTATGGAAAATTAAGTTTTAAACAAAATAAAATCCAAATAAGCGTTTTTGAAATCGGAAATTATGTTAAAAATTGGTCGGAGGTCCCCTCTTGGTGGGTGGCCCAGGGCCCCAGCCCCATTGGCCCCTTAATCCGGCCAGGCTGTAAAATATATTACAGAAAAGTAAATACTGGTTCATAATGAAGAAGTATAGTTGACTACGAAATATAAGAGTATTTATATTTATAATATTTTTTTGATCACAAATTTCAGGGGGTACAAATGTAATTGCAGGGGAGGGGGCCTGACTTAAGCCGACTCTTGCAGGTTGTCTATATCTTTGAAGAAAATATTGGAATGGAATTTGGCTTGGGCAACTGTGCCAAGTGCTGCCTCAGAGCTTGGAAGAAGATCTAAGCGGAAAACATACAGCTTGATGAAGATACTGACATCAAATACTTTGAAGTACAGGAACAATACAAATACTTTGGCATAGAAGAAAACGATTCAATTCAACATGCCAAGATAAGAGAAAATATTGGTAGAGAATATGTACGCCGTGTTATAAAAATGATCAAAACCCAGTCGAAAAACAAAAACAAAGTAATTGCCATTAACTAACTAGTCATGCCAGTGAAAACACAGCTTTAACATTATTGATTGACCGCAAACAGACATTAACAGACTAAACGCTAAAACGAGGTAAATGTTTACAGTGTACAGAGTGATATACAGAAACCAATGTCTACCAAAGTTGTATCTGCCAAGAGGAGCAGGTATGCGTCTTTCAGGAATTGACCATCAACATCGAGCTACTATTGTTAGCACCGACCAATATCTGATAAGCTCCTAAAACCCAAACCTTATGATTGTACACCAACAAAAAAAAACAAGAGCCAGTAGGACAACATCTATCACAAAACTGGCCAAACATTTTGGACAGGACTGTCTTACAAATCATGCAGACACAGAAAACAAGCCTGTCACGGAATTAGCTCGGAAGAGCCGTCAGAAATACACCAAAACCTTCCATTTAAGAAAACTTGAAGAATGGGCCAACGAACAACGTACTAAATATTTTCTGGATGATCTATCCCAGGAATATATAGATATGGAAGGCTCGGTAGACTGGCTGAAAATAGGATCACTCTACTATGATAAAAAAAGAATGATAATGCCTACCAAGATTAAGGCTTGATGACCATTGCCTTTAAAAAGATGAATGGTCTCAGCAACCACAACAAGTGCAGGTTCTGACACACAGAAGTGTAGAGTGTGAACCAGCTGACATCAAGTTGTAAGGTTCTGCTAGGGGATGGCTACGATACAATGCGACACAACGAAGTGTGCAAATATCTTCACTGAACCATCTGTAAAATGTTGAATATCCAGTGTAGCAGCAAGTCCTGAGAACATATACCAGAAAGAACAGTTGGAAATAAGATATAGCCATACCATATCGAATCACTACATTCTGTTTGTTTTACACGTATTTGTGCTGTTTTTACAAGTATTTCTACGGAATGTCCTCCGAAAACACCCCATAACTCACTCGACTAGCAGCAAAATCACACCCCTTCACTGTAGATACCCCTAGATACCATGTAGATGACCCTAGATACCCGATGTTCTACTCTAAGAGGTTCGTTCCTCGGAACGCTTGACTTTAGAGTTCTTTTCCTGCTCACTGTTTCTGCGACCGTACAAGCATGCACAAATTTAAATGTAATGTGAACAAATATTTTGCCACCCAACACCAATCCAAGTTTCTTCTATAAACATAGCTCCTATCACAGTAGTCCCATACGCTTTCAGTGACAACATGCCTTGTTTAGAGCAAACACATGTTTAAAAAAATACTTGTCTGTTTGTTTGTGCACGAACTTCCCCTAGGTTTTAGAGATAGACCACCACGGACATATTCTGAAACTTGATTACCCAGAGTAATTGGATAAGTATATTTCATTTTGATGAAAGAGTGCATAGCAAAGTCGTAGCGTCTGCGATCTCGCTAGATTTCCATAAATGGAAATACGGCTTTTTACTTTATTTATAACTGGGATATTAAAGAAATTAACAAAAAAGGATGAAAATGCTAATAATGGGTCCAGGGTTTGGAACCGGTGTACACAAGGTGGTTCTGACTAATTTTCGAGAAACACTGGTTTAGGGTTATAAAATCATCGAAATTTATTTCAATTAATGCCGCTTTACTGACACCTCCTCCCATTCAATCAATGTTTAGTACATTCTTCAGCCCAACCCCAAAAATTGAATATCATAAAATGCAAAAAGTAAGAATAGAAAGGGTAATATCATATTATGTGATCGGGGTGGGGTTCATAAGAACAAGAAGATACCCATTAAATCCCGAGCGACGCCTGTTCTTTTTGCTTGTATTAAATAAAATCTAAAAATCCAACTACAATTCTTAAATTACTAATATTAAGATGTTCGCTTTACGAAGTCTGTTACTTTTAACAGATTTTATCCTAACTTCAATATCTTCATATGTCTTCCTGTATGAGACAATTGAAGCGAACAAAGAAAAGGAAATAATGTGAACAGCGAAGTTTCTAGACGGTGCAACGTATATTTAGGCAACCGCTAAAATCCATCAATACATACCGTTGAGTGAATTCGTTGTACCAAAGAACACCATAGGGAGCGGCTGATGATTTATGTGGACATCACGCTGGCAAATATTGTCCATTGCAGTCATGATAAGTGGACGCCCACTGATGGATGAAGTGGCCTGAAACGGGAAGTCAGGTCATATCTACGGCGAAGACCATGCAAAGTTTGACAGCACTGCCATTTCTAATACAAACATCCATTCTGTATCTATCGTGCAAGAGATCAGCTATCATCCATCTACCTTACTTATTTATACGTATAAAGCTTTTCATCATCTGATATATACTTATATAAAAACATTTCGTTTTGTTGAAACATACTGTTTAGTTTTGTATTGATTTGCAGAATAACTTTGTCCGTTTCGATGTATCATAAATACTAGCTACCATCCACAGGTTGTTGCCCGGGAAGTAACGAAAATACCGTCCACTCAGGCTCCCAGCCCTTTACTCCATATTACCATTTTATTTTTATTTTTTAATTATTTAAACACAAAATAAGACATCGGTCTTTAATATTTAGTGATTTACGGCGCGAACGACGAACACCCTACGATATTATTAGAAAATAGCTGTACCTACCCGGCGTGGCCCGGGAGTCTTGTAACTTTCAATTTTATTTCGTTTTTTTATCGCATAAATACTTGAAATTATTTTCTAAACAGATGAGTTTATAATTGATAAGAAGGCAGATGAGAAAAATCAGCAAGCAGGCGGTAAAACAGGGTTGCTGATAACATGACGAATGCAGGGAGGGTTGATTGAATTAAAGAAAGTAGACGATAGAGGGCGGATTCTATTTAGAATAATTCTTGTTGTTTTAATTTCTTTCGACTAAATCGTTCTATATCATAAATGATGAATTTGAATATGTATTCTTAACCAGTGTTAGTGTTGTTCAAACGTTAAAAAGATGTGCGTAAAACGTTAGGAAGATGTGTAAAAATATAATTGAAAATCAGTTAACTTTTATACGGAATAGTGTTAAAACTAAATCTTGGCTGATATATATATATATTTTATTTTAATAAAAGGAGGCAGATCAGTTGTTAACATGTAAAATTGCAACGTCTGTCAAATCATAGCAACCCAGTTTCCATAGAATCAGTAGTTAAGATACATGAAACAGTTACGAAATGGTTTTTGAATCCGACTTCCGTCTACATCCTTTGAACGGGTTAAAAGCAAAGTCATTTATAAATAAAGTAAGGCTGTAAAACAACGCGAAATGCAGAGTAAATCAATTTTTAGTTTCTATTCAAAGTAATACAATAAAAAAGAATTCAATAATAGACATCAATGGTGGCTCGTGCGGAAATCATTTATATATATATATATATATATATATATGTATATATATATGTATATATATATATGTATATATATATATATATATATATATGTATATATATATATATATGTATGTATATATATATATATATATGTATATATGTATATATATATATATATATGTATATATATATATATATATATATATATATATATATATATATATATATATATATATATATGAAGATGAAAATATAAATGATAAATCTCCACCGAAGTGCGGAAATAAAGAATTGAAGAGATTAATGTAAATTATTTCTTTGGGTTGCATTTTTACATGGTCTTTAGAATGTAATTAATATACTATAATATATATGCTTTGTATTTTGTAATAAATCTTCATTGAGCTTTTATTTGTAAATTTTAGGAATACTGTAAAGAATATAAGAGTTACAACATATTTTCCTTATAATATATATATATATATATATATATATATATATATATATATATATATTATTGCAGAAAAAAGATGGAATACATGTGTCTGCGGATAAACAATTAAAATATTTATCATATAATTGTTTATAGCCTTCTTAATACACGCTGTGCCCTTCAAGAGAGGTCAAATAGGCCGCTAAATTAATGCTTGAATGCGATGTCTCGTATAATTAGATTGTTGAACACTGTTATGACAACCTACTATATATGTATGCTCGTAAATACATAAATGGACTTTAATTCGCTTCCTTCTCCATAAATGTAAGGTTGGCCGCACCGATAAAGAGGTTCAGACTTGACAGTTAAAATATGACTTGGGCCTGGGAATCGTGCGACCGGCAACACAATTAACCTCCACACTGATGATTCGCAGATAAGGATGAAACATGTATGTGGATAAATATTAAACATACTTAACAGAATAATATATATATATATATATATATATATATATATATATATATATATATATATATATATATAAATATATATATATATATAATTATTAATACGATTTAACCCAAAGCTGAGGAAAAATAGAGAGGGAAAGTGAGAGAGCGAGAGAAAAAGAGATATATAAAGCGAACAAAAAGACTAATTTTGTCTTATTTATTTCAAATTTAACTAACTTCGCAAACTTTTGTCCTGATTTAAACAATCTAACCGGAGCTGAATAATATATATATATATATATATATATATATATATATATATATATATATATATATATATATATTAAATAACGTTCTGATTTATTGAAATAACAATAACTATACGACCACGAAAGCATTGTAGTAGAGACATTGTAGTAGAGACATTGCCAGTCAATAAATATTCCTGGGTAATGATGTGAATAATTTTCAATAAGATAACACAGAGTAAATCCATACAGTGGTCTCATCGTCTGCACCTATACACAGACAGTTACGTGTCCCCCACAAACGACAATTCTGCGTATCGTTTAAGTACTTTTATTATTACATACGATTTTCCCTACTCTAGTTACGTGTCAATACATTTTAAATACAGACAGATGAAAAATAAATGGCGGGGTTATATTTATAGCTTGTCGACGGAAACCAAGTAATACCAGATCTTTTTTCATCAACTAATGGTATACTTAGCTCAGTTTTTATCGAAACTGATTACGAGAGCTTCACATAGTTCCTTATATTCACATGTTTACCGAATAAGCCGCGGATACTGAAATTTACCTTCTAAAACTTTTTCGTTTATTTAGTATTTTCAAACGTACCTTTTGTAAATTACATTCGTTTTTTGCTTATCTTAATCGGATACTTAGCAATGGTGCATGTGAGTGGATTAGAATGAGAGTACATACATATGCAAGCTTTTAGTAAACAGAAGCTCTGTAACTAACACAGAGCTGAAATAATGAAGAGTATGAGAGAGTATATAGAAGTGAAGAAAAGTATAGAAAATATTTATTTTAAAAATAAAACGTTTTTTTTTTAACTATAAAAGATTGGTAAGCCGTAATATTTCAGAAAAAATTAAAGATTGAGTATTTAGATTATTTAGATTATTTGGACTACTGTACTCATCTTGGATGTTATTCCCACCGCAGATCGTCTTCGGGTCGAAGGTTTAATCCTCAGTACAGGCGATACTAACTAAGAATAAAATAAACTAAACATTACTTACTTAAGACTTCTACCCGGCCATGGCTGACTGAACGGGAGCAATCTACCCCGTGGATTATGTAAGACTGTATAGATACATAAATATTCTCGACTTCAACAAGATGCACCTGAAGAAGGTCGGAGGTTACATTGGCCGAAACGTTGTGAGAATAACATTCAAAATGAAAACAGTTGTCTGAATAATTCAACTAATACAAAAAGTTTACATTATCTTTATTTTTGAAATGGCACTCTGAAAACCTGAAGTAACGTTCCGCCACTGACAGAAGTAGATGAAGCACGGAAGTAGATGCAGTTGAAATGAAAATTATTATTTTTTCCGGTGTTAAGAATAAAAAAAGCATTCTTAAAACGTTTAATGCAATAAAAAGCAGAGAATCAAATATGCGATAAACAATGATGGATATTAATACAACTATCTACACAACGCATGAGCAAAACAATAACAAAAAACTTATTAAAAGAGATTTGAATAATTTTAATTATTAGTTGATAAATAAGGGAGACAACTATTGAAGGTAAGGAGACTAAAACAAGAAAAGAAAATGATTTACCTGATTCTGAATCGACAGCAAATTTTTCGAAACTACCGCTCTTTAGGAAAAAAGAGATTTGGTTATTCTTGATTGTCCTGTCAGCATCCGTTGCTCGCAACTGACCAATGATCCTACCGACTTTGGTATCTGGTTCCAATTCAAAATAGTATTCCTCAAGAAATTCAGGAGTTTCGTCATTCAGATCTTCGATGTGTATTTCCAATGATGTTTTTGTGACCAAATTTTTATTTCTGGCAATTAGCTGGGGGAAAAAGTATGTTTAATAAGTAAAGTGTATCCTTTGTACATTACCTGCTTATATTTTTTTATAATGCTGGTCTTCCGTCGACCAAGTGTGAAACTGTTCTCCTGATACTCGATCTCGAGACACTTGAAGATAGCCGTAAACATTCTTTTTTTTTTTAAATATGTTATTGAAGAAGGCGATGTCGAATAAGAAGTTATCTCTAATTATATTTCTTTCGTTTAATTAATTGATCTTCATTTCCTTAGCTAAAAGTTGTTTCCGGCTTGGCAATCGAATCAGGGATTCTAAATGGCCCTTATTCTCCGGACCTTACATGACATAAAGTTTACTTTATTTTAGTCACTAAACAGAGTGAGATATAAGCGATTGAAGATATAAAATATCAGTCATCGCATAGATACCGAGATCCACAAATGGTAGACACTCATTGACAAACGGAGAATATCGATATATCTATCTATCTATCTATCTATCTATCTATCTATCTATCTATCTATCTATCTATCTATCTATATATCTATCTATCTATCTATCTATCTATCTATCTATCTATCTATCTATCTATCTATCTATCTATCTCTCCCTTTCTCTCTCTCTATATATGTATATATATATATATGTATAAATATATGCATGTATATATTATATATATGTATATATATACATATATATATATATACTAATATTTTTGAAAATAAATATTTATAATTATTATGTATAGACACTGTTTCATGCTTATGCAATCTACAGTGTAGGAGATGTTAAAACTTTACCGATTGAAGGATTCAAATTAAGTTTCAAAGTCATCGTTGACTCGCAGCCTGATATTCAACCCCTATGCCCACATCAACTAACATGAAAATGAAGAGAATTTAAACTCTATAAATGTCAAATCAACAGACATATAAAGTAAGCTAAGTCAGACAGTATTCAACAACAACTACAGAGGCTGTAAATACACCCCCCATATATATATATATATATATATATATATATATATATATATATATATATATATATATATATATATATATATATATATGTGTGTGTGTGTGTATATAGTATACATTTATATTTATACACACATTTTGGCTAAATATGTGGATACATGTTGAGGCTGTAGCATTATTTAGGCTAAGCATTCTCAGGCCAGATCACCACCGGTGATTAAAATAAGAAGACACATGATTTTGAATTTATAAAAGGAGTCGATTTATCATGTGACCGGACTTGCTATTTTGAAAATCTGAGAGCACGAATTCGAATCAGATTGTAGCTGTTTTTACATTTGCCATTTATGTTTTTTTTTTCGCGAATTAACTTTGAGGGTGTACTAGGTGGGTTTTCTCATAAATCAACTTTGGGGCAAGATAGAGTTGAAGGATCTAATTAGTACGAGTCTCATATTTCACTTTTTAGTATTCCTTACTTATTCCCATCCCTGAGGACTAAATAACCGCTCGTAATATTATTCACGAAAACTATAGGATCAACCGAAAATCAGCTTAATGCATAATATGCTATATACATATATGTGTAAGTGACAATCAAAGCATCGACACGTTGATACTGTGTTCATATTCAAATGGTTTCGTATAAATACATATTATTCAGGCGAAGACATATATGCACTTCAGAAAACAGACAGCAAGGATATCGTCTCGCTATAGACCGATCTATTCGCACAGAGACACAGTATAAGGATATTATATAATAGCTCAGATTTATGTATATAAACCGGTATGGGAAAATGTGCACATTTCGGCGGTGGCGCGTGCATTAGTCGATATACATTAGGTCGATTAGTTCCTAAAAAGATAAAGATAAACCAGTATTTGCATGTACATCCGCGCTCATATATGCACCTATGTATTCATAGCTATCTATAGCGTTAAAACCTTTCACATAAATATGTAAAGTAAGATAAGAACAAATACAATAAAAACGACACCTAACCTAAAAGGTATTTTACCTTAAGGATATCATTCTTGAGCAAAATACCATGCGTGTGTGCAGAGGAATATTGCCATATATACACACATCGGTAAGTGGGCAACGGGTACATACCACACATGTCGCTACATGCACACACAAAAGTATAAACATACATGAATACACATCCTCACGCACCACTGAAGCTATAATATATGAATATATATACACACACATATATAGAGGACGATCTGTATGAATATACATGTGCACACAAAAATAGACCGTTACATATATCCAAGCCCAAATGACCGCACATATAGTCACACAGACACACATGGAAACATTCACGGACATAAGGATAGAAGTACACACGTAAAGGGAGTTGGTCATTTACTGCCAACTTACGAAATGAACGGGAAAAGAGGTGTTCATCAGTAAATGAATTTATATTTCCCGTTATTTATATTTTCAAATATACATTAATACTCATGCGAACATAATGTGTATAGCTTGGGGACACGTGTGTAGTACGTAATAGATCTAAATCTATGTAACGTACCGGTATATGTTTGGATATCTACAGAGACGTATAGATAGCAGCTATATCCTATCTACATGCACACATGGTTAGTGATCATCCGTGTGTAAGTTATATCGAGTTGCGAGTGCTAATGGTTAATGTTGATAAATTAAAATAAATATTCCTGGGTAATGATGTGAATAATTTTCAATAAGATAACACAGAGTAAATCCATACAGTGGTCTCATTGTCTGCACTTATACACGGACAGTTACATGTCCCCCACAAACGACAATTATTCGAATCGTGTAATTATTTTTATTATTACATACGATTTTCCCTACTCTAGTTACGTGTCAATACATTTTAAATACAGACAGATGAAAAATAAATGGCGGGGTTATATTTATAGCTTGTCGACGGAAACCAAGTAATACCAGATCTTTTTTCATCGATTAATGGTATACTTAGCTCAGTTTTTATCGAAACTGATTACGAGAGCTTCACATAGTTCCTTATATTCACATGTTTACCGAATAAGCCGCGGATACTGAAATTTACCTTCTAAAACTTTTTCGTTTATTTAGTATTTTTAAACGTACTTTTTGTAAATTACATTCGTTTTTTTTTGCTTATCTTAATCGAATACTTATTTTGTTTTTTAAAACATCCCAAAGTACCTTTTTTACTCATCGTCACATTTTTTAAAAAGCTTATGTGTTTACCAAATGCACAGCAGATGGCGAAACCATGTTGTTATCAACACTTAACTTATTTTTGATAACATAATTTTGCTTTTATCTCTATATAATTCTTCAGTTTAAATAACTTTTTAAACATTCAATCTTTTCCGACAAGAAGATTTTTAGTATTTATTTTTAACACTTAAATATTAAAAGTTAATTCTGATTTCAGTCACTTAAATAACTTCGATTGAAATGGCTTTTGGCTTAGTTAAATAACTAACTATTCTTTCTTCGTTGCTTTTGATTGTATGGCTATAATGTATGGGGGTGACCACAAAACGACCCATGAAGATCGAGGTCACATCATGTAAGAGATTGATGTGTTTACTAAATGAAACACTGATGGTGCATTTAAAGTTTAACACATTTTTATTTCATTATACCTTAAACGTTTGTGAGGCATAGCATATCTAGAGTTCAGTTTCAAACATTATGGTGTCTTTTGGTCGAGTTAATGGCTACAATAACAACAGCTAGTATATATATATATATATATATATATATATATATATATATATATATATATAAATGAAATGAAATTAAATACTGTCTTGTTTTTAAATTCCCGAAACAGTTTTTCATGGTAAACAGCTGATGTTCCTTTAAATAATGTTAGAAGCAAACTAATATAATAGCTGTACAAATTAAATTGACTTACATGAGTGATTTTCCACTGAACGACTTGGGACTTAAGGTATTTTTTTTTAATATAGTTTTAATGGTTGAGAAACTTTTGAGACTATATATATATATATATATATATATATATATATATATATATATATATATATATATATATATATATATATATAATGGTAATAATCCAGGTAAAAACATCCACAGGGTGATAATCCAAAGAATTTCAACCGGGTTTATAAAGAGTGCTCAATATCAAAATAGAGTTTTTATATATGATAAT
>OY744527.1:136439509-136552009 GCA_963556195.1 Sepiola atlantica | reverse complement strand
ATATATATATATATATATATATATATATATATATATATATATATATATATATATATAATTTTTATTTCATGTACATACACACATACTATCATAATGTCATAATATATATTGTGTATAGTTTTTCTCTGTTTACTTCAACAGTGCTAAATACGTTAGTAGAGCTTTACATTTTAAAGATTCCAAATACTTACTAAACAGTAGAAGCGAAACAGTAACTAACTATAGACATAGAATAAACTTCACTTCACGATAACTATACACATAACACATAAATAAACTCAAGAATAAAAACTATAGTAATCAAAATCTAAAGTAGCATCAAATAACAAAATGGGGAGAAAAAAGTATCATATATATATATATATATATATATATATATATATATATATATATATATATACTTAACTACCCGTGACAGCAAATGCTACGATTTATTCCACATAGATTTTATTCGCCAGACATCTTGAATAATTAAAAATAATCTCTTTACTTCTATATTATCAAGTAAAATCGATAATATGTAATTTCCAAAAGAACATCGTTAACAATTCTACAATTTTAATTTTCATTTGAAAATAAACAAGTTTGATATTTTCCAGGTCGAAAGATATGAAGTCATTATTTGTTTACAAAAACTCGCATTAAGATGCAATCGAGTTGAACGTTCAGAGAATTAAAACTTACAACATTTAATTGGAATAATTAATCTCATTTTTCAGAAATTAATAGCCACAATGTTACAGTTCAATAGAACATTCGAGATATGCTTGATTTTGACAAATCATTACCTAGAATATTCAATATATGTTCAACAACCTTGATTGTCTTGATAAATAAAAAAAAACGGCCGTATTAAAAAATAAAATATTGTCGCCGTATCTGCTTCTCTCTCATTCGCACACACATACATACACACACATACACACACACATACACACACATATTGTAAAAAAAGAGGTGACGATACTCACGCGGACAGAAGGGGTGGACCGGAAGGTGAAACCCGATGACTTTGAACCATTTATACGAGTAGAGAAGGCAGTAGATTGTTATGAAATCTTCTTCACTACTGGAGAGCGGCTTTAACATGTGGACTTGCTCTCAGCCACAACCTGTAAACCTGTTCCGATACTATCTCTTTATTTTGTTACCACGCTTACAGCTAGTCCCCCCGGATTATCCCTCATTAGTTACAACTGTTAATTGACTTCCCAATTTCGGTGCAAAGTCGCGAATCGGCAGTATTTCACAAGACTACAACCGTAACTAATTATTACTGCACTTCTACTATTCATTCCTTTCCACCAGTCGAGAGATTATATATATATATATATATATATATATATATATATATATATATATATATATATATATATATATATATGATTATTTTTATTTACATAGACATGTACAAAATCTGTGACACTAGCATGTCGATGTTATCGATCAACAGCTCTATAAACTGAAATCTCATCAGGAAGAATTAAAACCCAATCGTTACATCAGATCATATTTGAGAAAGAATAAATTATAAACAGTAACCAACTGAAACAAATAAAAAGAAAAAAACACAGATTATATCTGAATGACTTGGTATTTTACCACTACCGCCCACATAGATTTAAACTTATCTGGAGAATGTGTCTCCCTACAGATCGAAACATCAAGCTGATATTGACACGTTGATGCCAGCCACCGACACACATACATACATTAGCTATATCTTTTTGACTACCTTTTCCCTTTTCCCTTTTCCCCTTATTCTTTTTACCCCCTCCCGTTTTCATCTCTTTTCTCTAACATCAACGAGTTTATTTTAATCTTATTTTCTTTTCTTTTCTTTTACATTTGATTTTAAACGGTTTCAAATATAACCACGTGACTTTTCTTTTCTCTCCCATTTCATTCTTCCAAAATATGATCTGAGGTAAGGATCAGATTTTAATTCTCTCTGGTGAGATCTCTATTTATAACAGTTGTTGATCGAAAACATCGACATGCCAGAATTTTTGATTGAGCAGTTTGTCACTTGAACCGGATGTTTTTGTTGTTCAACACAATTATATTTGGAACTTGTGCAGCTTACTAAACTCAAGTATGCAAGGGTCACACTAGTTTTACCAGTTAGGTTGTGTAACACAATTATGTTTTGACTCACGCAGCTGACCAAATGTAGGTTAGCAAGTCAAACTGTCACTGGTAATCACGCCTGCTTGCCTGTCAAAATTAAAAGACCTGATACGACCGTCAATAGTCCTATATAGTGACTTGACCGGTGGGTCTTCTTACATGCGTAGAAACGAATTTTTAAGATTGACTGACAACTCATAAAAGGGTAGAAAAATGCGAAACGATTTAGAAATAGTTAGCCAGTCGGAATAGTCGGCTCAAATGATTCTTCCCGAGAAAAAACTAACTCTTTAGGGATTTAGCACCGAGAAAAAAACTGGATCAATAGAAATCAAAGAAGTAAAAGACTAAGAAAATGTCTGTCCGTCTAAATTTACTCTAAGGAACAAAAGCACAAAGAAAACTCCGAAACTGTTCAACACAGAATTATCACTAGTCACATTCTCCAACGTGTCTTTTCTCTCTAAACAATATCAAGATAACTTTTGAAAACTGAATTTAAAAAATTGGCAATTTCTTGAGCAGAAGTTAAGTTTGAGGCAGAATTTGCATCCTCCAGCATTTTCTTCATTTCTTTCGCCTTGTTCCTTCTCACGATTGTGAAAAATCTCTGGCCATTTTAAATGTTATCCAGGTTGTTGTGTCTTATTCCTTTCACAATACGTTAAAGTTCTATCTAGTGGTTACGATAAACTTTAAACACTGTTCCATTGAAAAACAGGTAAAGTTTCTAAAGAGGTAATCCATTTTAGAATGGTGGACCAAACAAAGAAAAAGAATAATATTCCACTATATATTGATAAATATTCTAAATATCACCCAACAGCTTTCAAACAAACTTCTACTTCAATGGGCTATAGCATATCTACACTACAGTAATGTGAAAATACTTAATTAAAAGATGAAACACTATGAAACAGACTTAAAACACCAGATAATAATACAAATTAACATTTCATAAAAATAACAGAAACTGAAATATAATTATGAACTAAATAGAAATATAATATTGAACTAAAACACAGATTTTCAGAATATTTGGGTATATAGATAAATATTTCTTTAAGAATAATGAGGTACCGAATATTATCCATAGTAATACCATTACTATAATTATTAGTGATATATAGAAATCTTTAATGATAAACAGACATGATTAAAAAATTAATAATGAGAAGAATAAAAATAATGATAACAGTAATAAAATTAGTGATCTATTATAATTACTAAAATTATTACTGGTATTATTATCATTAGTCGTAGTAGTCTTATTATACTACTATTACAAAGTATTGGGCTTAATTTAATATTTTGATTATATTAAAAAAACAGATTTTTCATTCAACTTTCCTGTTGGCCGCATTATCATGAGTGTTATGTTGTTGTTTGATTGAAGCTCATTCTTTGTATGATAATTCATATATGATTCGCTTCCGATCCAGAATAAATTAGATTTATCAGCAATTACTTCTAGGAATGACCCTATTTTTGACTTTATCGACGAGACTATGTAAAGACAGAAGAATATTTTGACTTACTATTGGTAAATAACCCTCGAAACCTTCAGGTATTGTTGTCTTGTAGCCGAAAGGTTCCTCAAAAACGGGTGGGTTGTCATTGATATCAGTCACGCTAACAATCACCGTGGTCGTAGCAGTGTACTGTGGGATGCCGTGGTCAATTGCAGTCACTCGGAACTCGTAAAGATCTTTGATCTCCGCATCGAGTACACGAGCGAGTAATATCCCTCCTGTGAATTTATCGACTACAAAGGTACCTACATTGATACAAAGAACAAAAGGAACTCAATTTAGAAACGGCAATGTTAAAAAAGTGATATTATAACAAGAAATTTTACAACTAAAACATGACAGGATTACCGATAGATAGATCGGTAGTTTTGCTGAGGACAAACGATACTCCCTATACAAGGAGAGTGTATTCTATTTTGAAATCAAAAAACATATTTCCACGTTCATTTGAGGCGACAGTATGGTATGAGGTAGTTGTCTGACTTGCTATTGGTTTTCTGTCTTCCCTTAATCATCTTCAAATACTTTGGTCTGAGAGCTAGAAAAAGCATCTTGCGGTTGAGCTCACGCTAATAATTGCGTTAACTATATTTTTTCAGTCACATGTTCACTCGGTTTTTAGTAACGTGCTTCTCGTTGGTACCTTTGTCTAGTCACTTCTCTTTTTCTTAAAATTGTTCACTCGGTTTTTAGTAACGTGCTTCTCGTTGGTACCTTTGTCTAGTCACTTCTCTTTTTCTTAAAATTGTTCACTCGGTTTTTAGTAACGTGCTTCTCGTTGGTACCTTTGTCTAGTCACTTCTCTTTTTCTTAAAATTGTTCACTCGGTTTTTAGTAACGTGCTTCTCGTTGGTACCTTTGTCTTGACCCTTCTCTTTTTCTTAAAATTGTTCACTCGGTTTTTAGTAACGTGCTTCTCGTTGGTACCTTTGTCTAGTCACTTCTCTTTTTCTTAAAATTGTTCACTCGGTTTTTAGTAACGTGCTTCTCGTTGGTACCTTTGTCTTGACCCTTCTCTTTTTCTTAAAATTGTTCACTCGGTTTTTAGTAACGTGCTTCTCGTTGGTACCTTTGTCTAGTCACTTCTCTTTTTCTTAAAATTGTTCACTCGGTTTTTAGTAACGTGCTTCTCGTTGGTACCTTTGTCTTGACCCTTCTCTTTTTCTTAAAATTGTTCACTCGGTTTTTAGTAACGTGCTTCTCGTTGGTACCTTTGTCTTGACCCTTCTCTTTTTCTTAAAATTGTTCACTCGGTTTTTAGTAACGTGCTTCTCGTTGGTACCTTTGTCTTGACCCTTCTCTTTTTCTTAAAATTGTTCACTCGGTTTTTAGTAACGTGCTTCTCGTTGGTACCTTTGTCTAGTCACTTCTCTTTTTCTTAAAATTGTTCACTCGGTTTTTAGTAACGTGCTTCTCGTTGGTACCTTTGTCTAGTCACTTCTCTTTTTCTTAAAATTGTTCACTCGGTTTTTAGTAACGTGCTTCTCGTTGGTACCTTTGTCTAGTCACTTCTCTTTTTCTTAAAATTGTTCACTCGGTTTTTAGTAACGTGCTTCTCGTTGGTACCTTTGTCTAGTCACTTCTCTTTTTCTTAAAATTGTTCACTCGGTTTTTAGTAACGTGCTTCTCGTTGGTACCTTTGTCTTGACCCTTCTCTTTTTCTTAAAATTGTTCACTCGGTTTTTAGTAACGTGCTTCTCGTTGGTACCTTTGTCTAGTCACTTCTCTTTTTCTTAAAATTGTTCACTCGGTTTTTAGTAACGTGCTTCTCGTTGGTACCTTTGTCTTGACCCTTCTCTTTTTCTTAAAATTGTTCACTCGGTTTTTAGTAACGTGCTTCTCGTTGGTACCTTTGTCTAGTCACTTCTCTTTTTCTTAAAATTGTTCACTCGGTTTTTAGTAACGTGCTTCTCGTTGGTACCTTTGTCTTGACCCTTCTCTTTTTCTTAAAATTGTTCACTCGGTTTTTAGTAACGTGCTTCTCGTTGGTACCTTTGTCTTGACCCTTCTCTTTTTCTTAAAATTGTTCACTCGGTTTTTAGTAACGTGCTTCTCGTTGGTACCTTTGTCTTGACCCTTCTCTTTTTCTTAAAATTGTTCACTCGGTTTTTAGTAACGTGCTTCTCGTTGGTACCTTTGTCTAGTCACTTCTCTTTTTCTTAAAATTGTTCACTCGGTTTTTAGTAACGTGCTTCTCGTTGGTACCTTTGTCTAGTCACTTCTCTTTTTCTTAAAATGGTTCACTCGGTTTTTAGTAACGTGCTTCTCGTTGGTACCTTTGTCTAGTCACTTCTCTTTTTCTTAAAATTGTTCACTCGGTTTTTAGTAACGTGCTTCTCGTTGGTACCTTTGTCTAGTCACTTCTCTTTTTCTTAAAATTGTTCACTCGGTTTTTAGTAACGTGCTTCTCGTTGGTACCTTTGTCTAGTCACTTCTCTTTTTCTTAAAATTGTTCACTCGGTTTTTAGTAACGTGCTTCTCGTTGGTACCTTTGTCTTGACCCTTCTCTTTTTCTTAAAATTGTTCACTCGGTTTTTAGTAACGTGCTTCTCGTTGGTACCTTTGTCTAGTCACTTCTCTTTTTCTTAAAATTGTTCACTCGGTTTTTAGTAACGTGCTTCTCGTTGGTACCTTTGTCTTGACCCTTCTCTTTTTCTTAAAATTGTTCACTCGGTTTTTAGTAACGTGCTTCTCGTTGGTACCTTTGTCTAGTCACTTCTCTTTTTCTTAAAATTGTTCACTCGGTTTTTAGTAACGTGCTTCTCGTTGGTACCTTTGTCTTGACCCTTCTCTTTTTCTTAAAATTGTTCACTCGGTTTTTAGTAACGTGCTTCTCGTTGGTACCTTTGTCTTGACCCTTCTCTTTTTCTTAAAATTGTTCACTCGGTTTTTAGTAACGTGCTTCTCGTTGGTACCTTTGTCTTGACCCTTCTCTTTTTCTTAAAATTGTTCACTCGGTTTTTAGTAACGTGCTTCTCGTTGGTACCTTTGTCTAGTCACTTCTCTTTTTCTTAAAATTGTTCACTCGGTTTTTAGTAACGTGCTTCTCGTTGGTACCTTTGTCTAGTCACTTCTCTTTTTCTTAAAATTGTTCACTCGGTTTTTAGTAACGTGCTTCTCGTTGGTACCTTTGTCTAGTCACTTCTCTTTTTCTTAAAATTGTTCACTCGGTTTTTAGTAACGTGCTTCTCGTTGGTACCTTTGTCTAGTCACTTCTCTTTTTCTTAAAATTGTTCACTCGGTTTTTAGTAACGTGCTTCTCGTTGGTACCTTTGTCTAGTCACTTCTCTTTTTCTTAAAATTGTTCACTCGGTTTTTAGTAACGTGCTTCTCGTTGGTACCTTTGTCTAGTCACTTCTCTTTTTCTTAAAATTGTTCACTCGGTTTTTAGTAACGTGCTTCTCGTTGGTACCTTTGTCTAGTCACTTCTCTTTTTCTTAAAATTGTTCACTCGGTTTTTAGTAACGTGCTTCTCGTTGGTACCTTTGTCTAGTCACTTCTCTTTTTCTTAAAATTGTTCACTCGGTTTTTAGTAACGTGCTTCTCGTTGGTACCTTTGTCTAGTCACTTCTCTTTTTCTTAAAATTGTTCACTCGGTTTTTAGTAACGTGCTTCTCGTTGGTACCTTTGTCTAGTCACTTCTCTTTTTCTTAAAATTGTTCACTCGGTTTCGTGTTCTTTACCTATTTGGGTGAATTGCCAGGCCGAGGGGACGACCCTTGTGTTTAACATTAAGTAAGTATACACAACCGACGTTTATTTAAAACTACCTGATCCAGCACAAGAGTGTGTGGCAAATATTAAATTAAAACTGCAAGCCACTAAATTTGCAAAATGTCGGGGAAAAACGGCTGCTGAGGTTTCTCCTCGACGCAAGGAGGTGAAAGTGTTAAGCGGACGAGCGTAATAGCTGAAGGTAGTTAGCTGTTTGGCTTGATGGTAATTATTCAGTTGTCGCAAATGTCAAGTGAAGGCTAGAAGCCCATTAAATGTGCAACTAATGAATGATTAAACATCAAGCCGGACAGTCAACTACCTGTTACGTCCGCCGGTTGAATTCTTAAACTTCTTGCGTTGAGGAGACCAATCAGCAACAGTTTCTTCCCGCCACTATGGAACACTGATAGACACTTTTTTCTTGCTCGACTAAGTGTAAACTATTCGAGTTTTTCCTTTGATGCGTCTACGCATCTCTAGGAGTTCCGGTCGCCGGTAAATCTACCACGCTTAGGTTGCCATGTCAGACTTAATTTTGAAATAACGTTCAGATTCAATGAACGCATTAAAAAATATATAGATCATTTGACCTTCTCGTTTCTTTATCTATTTGAAGAATCAGTCACCTCTGTTTGCCGTTTGTTCAGTGAAATAAAACAAGTTAACTTCCTCGGAAAATTTATAATGTAAACAAATATGTCTTTAAAAAATTTACATAGAAATAAAAACATTTTATTCATAAGGAAAGAGACACATTAAAATATTTGCATCAATAATAGAAAAACACATTTTTAGTAAGATTTATAAAAGTATCGATCGTTTATATATAAGTTTCCAGTCTTTATATTATCTCTCCTATTTTATACTATGAAGTAGCACGGATACCCGGCGTTGCTCGCGATTGAATGAGGAATTTGCTGTCATTTGGTGCATAGCCCATAACACGTTATAACTTTTTAAAATTTGTACTTATTCATATCATAATAGTCAACTTATGTGATGAGGTTCAACGATTTATTCTGTATTGATGGGATAGGCGAGGTTGTAAGTAAAGTGAAATCCATTGAAAAAAATTCGGTAAATTTATAGTCTTCGACAACTCTTGAGGCATACCCGGCGTTTCCAATAAGGACTCTGTGCACCACCACTTCAAGCCTTCAATTAGCATTTCGATTTTTATTTTTTAATTTCTATAATTTTCATGTTATAAATAAAGTAAAACGTCGCAGTTTTTGTTTATGGATGTCGAGCGTGAACGAAGCCCCGTTTATAATGTCGTAACCCCTTTAACAAAAATGAAAATGCTATGAATAATGCAGCTGTAGAATATATATATATGGCACAGGGAATTATTTTTATTTTCAAGTCATGAATATAATAAAATAACGTTGTCAGAAACGAACGCATATTCCACCATAAAAATGTTCGTCCGTTAATCAGAATAAAATATACTTATCCAAGTAACTTTGGTAATGTACTTTCAGAATATATATGGTTACAGGTGTCTATCTCCAAAACTGTACGTGAACAAACAAACAAACACACATACAGACAAGAATAACAACTTTATGATAAATATGTGTTATCTCTGTCTGTCTGCTGTCTGTCTGTCTGTCTGTCTGTCTGTCTATCTGCTTGTTTCTCTGTCCGGCGATTCAATTGAAAACAAAATCAAACAAAACTTTTTTCTGGGGTAAAATTTGATGAGAAATCCGAATGTGGTATTTGTTTTGTACGGGAAAGTCTTACTTTTATATCGTGGGGAATCTACGTTCAGGTCAGACGTAGATACACAGCGACAGTTTACTTGCTTTGATTTATAACAAAGCCCTGTAACAAAATTATACTTTTCTATTTTACAAAAATAAAACGATGACCATTATTATTCAATATGAGCGCTTCATATACAATTGAGTGTTTCAGTGTTAAGAATAATGCAATGAAATTTTGTATTTTGCACTTTTAACTATTTTATTTAAACAAATTCCTTCACATTCCTTGTTCGTTTTCGAATATATACAGACCACTTTTACCCCGGGCGTCACCAAGTTCCTCTTCTAACACACATATACGCACGTAATCACATACACACACACACACACACACACACACATATATATATATATATATATATATATATACAGGTAAGGAGAACATTTTAAATAACAAAATTCGTTAGCAAAATAAATAATCTGAAGCAAAAAAACTAGATCTGATATCCAGAACGTTTTTTTTTTCTTGTTTATTTGAAGGAAGCTTGTGTCTCATCAATACTGCTAGGAAGCCATTAGATAAAGTACTGTTTTGTTTTTAAATTCCCAAAACATATTTTCATGCTAAACAACTGATGATCCCTTAAATAATATTAAGATTAGCGTAAATTATTGGAAGCAAATTAATGTAGTTATTGCAAAAGATTAATTGACTCACAAGCAAAGGAGTTTTCCAACGAAGGACTTAGGACTAAAAGTGCTTTTTCATATAGTTTTAATGGTTAAAAAACTTCCGATCTATCTATCTATCTATCTATCTATCTATCTATCTATCTATCTATCTATATGGTGTTATTTAGTCTTAGAGGATAAACAACCACATAGCTTCATTACGTGTGCAAGCGCATATATATTTTTAGTGTGTTCCACTATGAAAAGAATCGACTAAAGAATCGATTACAATAGGTATCTAGCTGTGTGAGCTGAGTTTCTACTGCTTCAATGAAACCGAAGGCATCGATGGAAGATCGAACTAATGTATTGTGTTAATTTAAATGAAAAATAAACATATACATAGATGTATCAATTGTTACATAAATAGTGTAGAGGTCTCACATCTGTGATATACCTTATATAAATCGATGTTTTTTAACATGTTACAACAGTGTTTAGTTTCTCACTTCAAATTCTTCCGACCATGTGATTTACTCCCACACATTCAGCCACTAAATAGATATTGGTTTGTCTACGTTCGCTTATTTTTGTTCATCTCTTATTCTTGGAATTGCATTATTTGAATATTTCCAAAATTCGGCAATTTATTTGTTTATGCATAAACAATTGTATATATTATGCATTTTTTATTTTATTTATTATTTAATGTCAGTTTTTTTCTTTATTTTAATTTTGTTTTCTTTATTCTTATCGTTAATTTATTTTAATCCCGTTTATTTTATGCGGCTTAGTAGGAATTTATTTCCATGTCTGCATTGAGATAAATATTCTGATATTTGTTTAATAGATTTATTTCTGCTGAGTATAGGAATATCGTTATTTTCTCTTCTTAAGAGTACATTAGGTTGTTTCTAAAAGTTGGTTCTATTTTCCTGCATGATTAAAAACATATCTTAAATGTTGCTGTGTTGTATTAACATGTTTTGTTATACAATGATATTTGTGTGTGTGTACCCCTTTTGATTACAAGTCAATAACTCCGATGTATATCTCTTCTGTGTTTATTTTAGTTTTTACGGTATACTACATTTGTTTGTAGGCATTTTCCATTTAAATGAACCCCATATATTCTACAGTTGTGTCTGTTATTTTCCAGGTTTTTGTGTCTATTTATTATTTGTAGCATGCTTTCCCGATAATTGTAGCTAATTCTGAGTTTGTTGACGTTAAATATTTTATATAGCTTGTTCGATTTTGGGAAGTATGTGTTTACTAATTTGAAAAATATTCGTCCTACATTTGTCTTTATATGTTTGTTAAATGGTGGATTGAACTAACATATGTTTATATTTATACTTCGATTTTTCGTTCTGCAAAGAAATGCTTGTCAATTTATCACTGAACCCGTTGTTTTGAAGGCTGTTTTGTATTTTTCTTTAGCTTTGCTGGGGTTTAATTCGATAAGATATGGAATATTCTGCGGATGATTTATTGTGGGATTTGTTATATTATAGTGTGTGGGTGAATTGAGAACGTATGTTATCTTGTTTCTTAAACGGTGTGTAGGTTAATTTTCGTTGGTTGTATGTAACGTTTAAGAAGTATACTTTATTTTTCTTGTTTTATGTCTATGGTGAATATTATTTGTGTGAAGATCTTCCTAATTTTCTTTTGAGTCATTTTATTTTTGGGTCCGTTAATATATCTTAGTATCATTGGTCTATCATCTGCGTACATTGTTCTTTGAATGGTTCTTAATACTGTCATTACAGAACCGTCAGAATCTACCACTGTCATGTCAAATGTAATATTTCTTTATCTTCATGTTACTTTGTGGAATAGTATTTATTTAAGGGAATGTTCATGTTTGTAATTTCTCTATATTTATAAACTAGGATAATAGCATTATCTAGTATAGTTTCCGTGACTGAAGGGTGGATTTTATAATGTGTAGTTGTATGAATTCAAATGCACTTTTTTTTTTATTACAGCACAAGTGTATTATAATACATTTATTTTTCCATTGGGTTATTTCTGGTGTTTTTCATAATTCAGTATTGATTTGTTTAGTATGGCTTTATTATTTTTTCTAGGCGCATTATTTTGTTGGATCTATTAATCTACACGTTGGGCTGCTAATTTTTTCTGCAGTTTTCGAAATTGGTTTATAGTGGCTATACATCTAGCGTATAAGTTCATTTTGGCCTCTGTATCGTGTGATAGTTTTTGTAGGATTTTTAAATATTTTCACAAAGTAATTGTTCTGTCGTTGGTTTTAGTTTATATATATTTCTTGCTTTATCGACTGGGCTTAAATGTTTCGCTGGCTTTTTATACTGCTTACATCTTTTAGTTTACGTAGCAACGGATATTGTTTGATATTATCTGAGCCACTGACGTCTTTTTCGAAGTTATTTAATTCGTTCACTTGGCGTGGTCATTTTGAATTCAAAGTTTTATCTTTTTAGTTCTTAATATCATTACCATTAAATTAAAAAACATCTATTTCTAAATTATTTCTATTTTTTAGATTTTATTCACCCCCCCCCCCCAAGAAAAAGGCATATTACCAAAAAGCTACTAGGATAGGGACCAAATTTATAGAAGAAACCTCAATGTGGAGTTTGGCAGCAATCTGTTTGTTTCCATTAAATTAAAATTTTTGCATGTTGGCACAGTCAAGGAGAAGGAAATGAATTTGAAAGGCAAGTAGTCTAAGGAAAGAAGCCATTATAGTAGAATGTCTTCCGGCAGATAAGAACATCTACAGTAAAAGGGTGGGATTTTACTGTTAGTCATCAGTATTTTCATTTAGGTGGAATAAGTGGAGCAAGTTCCTCGGAGCACATCCCGTGGAAGTACTCGTAAAACAAGTCCTGAGATGCATCACTATGGCGATATAAGGTGGTCTAGAACTTGTCAGACAGTGTGGGACTTATTGGTTGAAAATAATGTTTATCCATGTCTAAGAGAGTGCACCAGCTAAATGAAGCAACAATTCCTCATGAACAGGCGACTGGTGGCTGTATAGAAATATAGGATACTAGCAGATGTAAAAGTTTTCTACCTTTGTTGCAGTAGACTTGGCAACATCTTCTATGTACTTATTCCACTTCATGTTTCCTGAGAAGTCATTTCTTCAGGTGAACAAAATTTGAAATAAGCATTATAAATGAAAAGTGACCCTGAAACGTATATTCATGCATTTATTTTGCGAAAAAAACTCTATTGTGGGGTTCACTGTGTGAAAATTGAACTTACAGGGCTAAAATTATCTTCTTCGAATTTTTAATTTATTTTGTGAACTTAAGTTCCAGTTACGGGTTAGAAAATGATTAAAATCTACCAAATTATTAGAATATCTACGATTTCACACCATTTACTAGTATTTCAAATTTTATTAATATTCCAGATAAAAACTTGTTGAAGAGAATGGATAGCCTTCTAAAGGAACTCTTTTATAATCAAAAAGAGAATGGATATCCTTCTAAAGGAACTCTTTTATAATCAAAAAGAGAATGGATATCCTTCTAAAGGAACTCTTTTATAATCAAAAAGAGAATGGATAGCCGTCTAAAGGAACTCTTTTATAATCAAAAAGAGAATGGATAGATTTCTAAAGGAACTCTTTTATAATCAAAAAGCATAAATATATACATGTCTTGTTACCTACGCCTATACAATTTTAAAAGACCCCGTTTAATGGTTCTGGTGTTATATTGCGCGAAATATTGCGGGGATAAAACATACATGGTATATCTTGCATTTACATGACACATTTTCATGGCTAACGATGTGAGTTCTTGTGGTATCCCCACGGGGGAATGTATGAGAACAATAAGTATATATTCCCACGGGGGAATGTATGAGAACAATAAGTATATATTCCCTCTCTTTATCCCAGCTTGTGTTGTCGTTTATTTTTGTTACCGTTGTAAACGAAAATACTAGTATATTAAGTTGAATAATTGTATGAGGACAAAATATAAAATATATTTTAATTTGTTAGAGCATATTTATATGGAGTTGAACTTTCAGACAAATAAACAAACAAAAAATAGTAAACTTAACTGATTACAAGTCACTGGACCCCGTAATTGCACTATATGTCAGATTATTAACCTGCTTTATTACAGCGATCACTACACATCTGTTCGATTCTTTTTACTTAAACTATTTCCTTATATTAAAGAGAAGTAGCCAGTTTGCTTGAACGCACAGACTTGTAAACTTGGAATTCTAGAAATGTCTTAAAAAGCAGTAATTATCGATCTCTCTCTGCCCTTCGTTGCTCACTGTCAGTTGTTTGGAATAACAAGAAAGCGAATAAACCCCTTCTTGTCTTCAACCGTTTGTATCGTCTTGGTTTTATTTTCTGTGTATGAATGACATTCTTTGCAGGTGACCTTACCTCCGTTGCGCAAGATCATATAGGAAGTACTACCAGCAAGTTATGTTATGACGTTCCTGTATTTTAATTGATTGTGACTTCTGAGATATTAGAGAAGGTAATGAAACAATATCACCTGCCAAAAGTTTTTGTTAAGTTGAGCTTAGCTAAAAATTTTCTATCAATTTATAAAGTCCAATTATCATCCGATCTCAAAATAACATCACTGAAGATAATAACAAAATCAGAACTTTTATATGCACACAAATTATTATATAGATTTCAAAAGCGAATACATGTTTTTGAGTTAACTGGTTCTGCAAATCTACCATTAGATAATGACAATATGGGATACTCTTTTTCATGATAGAAAAACAAAAAGTTGTCTCGCAATATGGTTGCAACTATTCATATGATAAATCTCAGTCGCGATGAACATTTATCTTATCTGTCTGATATGCCACACGTCCCCGAGACAGTTTGAAGCTCTGTATGTCCCTCACTCTAATCCCCTGCCATCCTTTCTGACATGTCTGGCGTTACTAAACTCCAATTTGCAACTATTTCTATTGGCCTGTAATTTTGATACCATATCCGTTATCCCCACCTGCTTCCACCCAGCCGGTCCATTTGTCGTCCCTCGAAACGCCATCTTGATTATTCATTCATGTAATTCTTTATGCTGTATGCTTTCTTTATAATTGCATCATCATAATCATCATAATCATCATAATCATCATGTCGTCCTAGAAATGAGTCAAAGTTTCAGCGCAGACTGAATGAAACTTGCCACATTTCAGTTAGAAATATCATTTTTAGCGATAACCGCGCAGATTGAATAGACTCGTCTTATTTTAAATGCGACCAAGACTTTCTATAAGGGGGTCGGTCTTTCATTTAGTCTATCACGTTGTATCTGTTCGCATTAGCATTTTCATTGCAGAACTCACCAATTAAATTGACACGTCTTATTTGAGATGCGTCGAAGCATTTCTTTAAGAGGCTGTGCCCATCGGTATTCGAATCTCTATCAAAGGTCCGTCATTTCGTCGAATGGACATTATTAGCTTGTTAGCTAGGAGCAAAATGTAGTATCTGTTCTAATACTCCACTTTTCTATCCTCAGTCAGTAAAGAAGAAATCCTTCTGAACTAAGGACATTTAAATTGTTGTCCCAATCAAGAATGACTCTGTTTTATGGAGATGGATTTTCTCCAAATAAAAAAATTCGACCTTGTGTTTAACTCTGCTCTTGTAGGAAGGCAAGTAAATAAAAAATATTTTCCCCCTTTTTTGGGGAGCTTTATTTTCTGCACATTAAAGATCGACATTGTGTCTAACCTTGTCCTCGTGGAGAGTCAAGTAAATATGGACGCACCTAATTTGAGATGAGTCCAACCATTTCTTCGAGGGGTTCTGTCTGTCTGTCGGTCGGCCTGTCACACTTCATTTTGAAATTGCAGATTGAATGGATGTAGCTTAAGACTGATGCCATTCTCGCTCGTTCAATTCCAACCGCTTTCTCCGCTCGTCTATCCAGACATTTCATCATTTACGCTACATTATCGCGTCTACCGGGAAATTAGTGCAAGTCTCAGCACCGATGAAATTAAACCGTGAATACAAATTGATGATTATATTTTAGTCGTAGAAATGTCCAATCAAATGTTGAGACACATTCATGAATCAAGCGAGTAAACTTTTATTTCATTTAGCAATCGTTCTAGACTTCTTGTCACTGACTCAAATAATGCTGCCTGAGGAGGAGTTCGATTGCGGATTGCGCACCAATTGCTTCACGACACACTCCTCATGCAGGCATCCTCTTTGATAGATTTCCATAGCCTTTTACTTTCTTTAATTTTTTTACATTCAAGAAGCGGCAATGTTCATAATTTCTTCAGTTAAAATCTAACATATAAAGTTATTTTATCAGACTTTTCCACCTATATAGCAATACATTTGACAGAACGATATTTTCTTCTAATATTTGCTTTTTGTTATTGTATCATGCACTTCATTTCGGTTTCTTAATGAAATTAATTATTCCAGTACGGAAGATTTATAAAATGGGCAAATTCTTCACTAATGCCCTAAAGAGAAAAATCAACTTACGGCATCAATAAAAATATTTCTCCATTTTCTAACATATTTTAGTTATCAAATAAACAATAATATTTCTTCTTAATTATCGTACTGGTAGGTTAACATTTTTAATTTATAGCAACTATTTAAAGTGTTGTTTTACACTAATGCTGTAAGCACCTGCGATTGCAAATACTGATGTTCTGGTTTTAAACCCCTAAAATGACGATTCAAAAGTAATTTGTGTCTATATTTATTGCGTATATGAGCTAAAGTCGAGTAATAAAGTCTATTCGTGCACCAAAATACAAAATAGAAACAATATTTCTTGGAGGAGCAACTATTCTAGAAAATAACTGAACACAATTCATTTTATTGAAGATTTAGTTTTCAATAAGATCGATTTTAAGAAACTCTTTACTTTCCTTTAAGGCAGAAAATATTACTGTTTTGCTTCTTACGTTTCAGAGGAAGAGAGATAGGGATAGAGAGACTAGACGAGACAACTTTACGTGTTCATTCATCGATTACACGTTGCGACAATATTATTTTGTATTTAATATTAATCGGATATGTATTACGATCGAAATAGCATAAAATGAAACGCTATTTTAAAAAAAGCTATTTCGCTGACTTTTAAGTTCAAAATACAAGATCTAAGAGTAAGCCATCTTGAGTTACTTCCCTTGATTATTATCTTTTAAGCTCCTTCGCTTTGACTGACGACACACACTCATTTATGTATTGATAAATCTAAGATTTCACCCGTGTGTGTGTGCGCGTGTTTCTCGCCAATACGTAACTTTGATAAATTTACATGTAATGATTATTTACTGTCCTAGTAATCGAATATATTTTTAATCAACAATATAATGAGCAAAAAGTACAACGCATTTTAAAATATCCTATTTAAAAGCATGTACACATGACTACATTTTGAATTTCTTTCTGATCCCTCCGCCCAGAAATATGTCGTATCCAGGGCAACGCCGGGTAGGAATAGATAGTGATTTATCAAACAATCACTTATTTAAGGTTAAATATTAGTTTAAATCGACAGATATTAGCATAATTATCATGTGTAATATGAGAAAAAATGACATCTTAGATTAATTGTAAGTTAATTTTAAACATTAAAATTCTTTAAAAAGCTGACGCATTTGACCTCTAATGCTATAATAAAAGTTTAAAAACATTTTCGAATGAATATTTTTAAAGCGTCCAATGACTCTTTTTATTGCAATTATTAAATAAAAAATAGCAAATGCATATATATACAAATAATTGCATCTCCTAAAAAAACTCATTAAAAACATTTTTTACCCAAAACTCCGATAAAAACGGATTTTCACCTGTCATAAACACTCGCGTTTAAAATTTCCAGCCAATTTTTTCAAGTGTAAAAAAACCTACATTTTCAATGTAGAAAATGGTATAAATGTTTCTATATTTTTAATCTAATAACTAATAAGGTAACTACGTACTTTAATTTGCTTTTATAATATACATTTTACACGCAATAAAATCAATAATTGATTTATGAACGTGGTACATTTTACACGCAATAAAATCAATAATTGATTTATGAACGTGTTACATTTTACACGCAATAAAATCAATAATTGATTTATGAACGTGTTACATTTTACACGCAATAAAATCAATAATTGATTTATGAACGTGTTACATTTTACACGCAATAAAATCAATAATTGATTTATGAACGTGTTACATTTTACACGCAATAAAATCAATAATTGATTTATGAACGTGTTACATTTTACACGCAATAAAATCAATAATTGATTTATGAACGTGTTACATTTTACACGCAATAAAATCAATAATTGATTTATGAACGTGTTACATTTTACACGCAATAAAATCAATAATTGATTTATGAACGTGTTACATTTTACACGCAATAAAATCAATAATTGATTTATGAACGTGGTACATTTTACACGCAATAAAATCAATAATTGATTTATGAACGTGGTACATTTTACACGCAATAAAATCAATAATTGATTTATGAACGTGTTACATTTTACACGCAATAAAATCAATAATTGATTTATGAACGTGTTACATTTTACACGCAATAAAATCAATAATTGATTTATGAACGTGTTACATTTTACACGCAATAAAATCAATAATGTATTTATGAACGTGGTACATTTTACACGCAATAAAATCAATAATTGATTCATGAACGTGTTACATTTTACACGCAATAAAATGAATAATTGATTTCTGAACGTGTTACATTTTACACGCAATAAAATCAATAATTGATTCATGAACGTGGTACATTTTACACGCAATAAAATCAATAATTGATTTATGAACGTGTTACATTTTACACGCAATAAAATCAATAATTGATTTATGAACGTGGTACATTTTACACGCAATAAAATCAATAATTGATTTATGAACGTGGTACATTTTACACGCAATAAAATCAATAATTGATTTATGAACGTGTTACATTTTACACGCAATAAAATCAATAATTGATTTATGAACGTGTTACATTTTACACGCAATAAAATCAATAATTGATTTATGAACGTGGTACATTTTACACGCAATAAAATCAATAATTGATTTATGAACGTGTTACATTTTACACGCAATAAAATCAATAATTGATTTATGAACGTGTTACATTTTACACGCAATAAAATCAATAATTGATTTATGAACGTGGTACATTTTACACGCAATAAAATCAATAATTGATTTATGAACGTGGTACATTTTACACGCAATAAAATCAATAATTGATTCATGAACGTGTTACATTTTACACGCAATAAAATGAATAATTGATTTATGAACGTGTTACATTTTACACGCAATAAAATCAATAATTGATTCATGAACGTGGTACATTTTACACGCAATAAAATCAATAATTGATTTATGAACGTGTTACATTTTACACGCAATAAAATCAATAATTGATTTATGAACGTGGTACATTTTACACGCAATAAAATCAATAATTGATTTATGAACGTGGTACATTTTACACGCAATAAAATCAATAATTGATTTATGAACGTGTTACATTTTACACGCAATCAAATCAATAATTGATTTATGAACGTGTTACATTTTACACGCAATAAAATCAATAATTGATTTATGAACGTGGTACATTTTACACGCAATAAAATCAATAATTGATTTATGAACGTGGTACATTTTACACGCAATAAAATCAATAATTGATTTATGAACGTGTTACATTTTACACGCAATAAAATCAATAATTGATTTATGAACGTGTTACATTTTACACGCAATAAAATCAATAATTGATTTATGAACGTGGTACATTTTACACGCAATAAAATCAATAATTGATTTATGAACGTGGTACATTTTACACGCAATAAAATCAATAATTGATTTATGAACGTGGTACATTTTACACGCAATAAAATCAATAATTGATTTATGAACGTGTTACATTTTACACGCAATAAAATCAATAATTGATTTATGAACGTGTTACATTTTACACGCAATAAAATCAATAATTGATTTATGAACGTGTTACATTTTACACGCAATAAAATCAATAATTGATTTATGAACGTGGTACATTTTACACGTAATAAAATCAATAATTGATTTATGAACGTGGTACATTTTACACGCAATAAAATCAATAATTGATTTATGAACGTGGTACATTTTACACGCAATAAAATCAATAATTGATTTATGAACGTGTTACATTTTACACGCAATAAAATCAATAATTGATTTATGAACGTGTTACATTTTACACGCAATAAAATCAATAATTGATTTATGAACGTGTTACATTTTACACGCAATAAAATCAATAATTGATTTATGAACGTGTTACATTTTACACGCAATAAAATCAATAATTGATTTATGAACGTGTTACATTTTACACGCAATAAAATATATAATGATTTATGAACGTGTTACATTTTACACGCAATAAAATCAATAATTGATTTATGAACGTGTTAGACACCTACAAAATATTATTTGGTATATTTTGTTGTTTTACAATGTTATGTCTTAGATATATTCATATGTCTTATACTTATTCATATCAACCCATCATGTCAACCACATATTTCTATGTACTTGCATGACATTTTTGTTAAAATTATCATCCTGAAGAAGTCTTACAAATAAAGACGAAACGTTGATGAATACATAAAAAAACAACATCTTTTGGTTTTTCCTTTTTCATTTTTCATATATATATATATATATATATATATATATATAGTGTCGGAAGTATCTCAACCATTAAAACTATATAAGGAAAAAACAAACAAACAAAAAAAAACCTTAAGTCCGAAGTCGTTCAGTGGAAAATCACTCATGTAAGTCAATTTAATTTTTACAGTTATTATATTAGTTTGCTTCTAACATTATTTAAGGGATCATCAGTTGTTTACCATGAAAAACTGTTTCGGAAATTTAAAAACAAGACAGTATTTAATTTCATGGCTTCCCAGCAGAGTTGATCAGACACCACTTTCCTTAAAAGACAAAAACATAAACGTTCCGTATACTAAATCTAAGTTTTGTTCCGTATAAATGTTTTGCTAACTTATATTAGTTATAAAAAAAAGAAAAAGAAAAAGAAGTCCTCCTTACCTGTGTTGTTCGTCTGTCTAATACAATATATCCGTTATTACAAAAAATGTTGCTGCATTTTAAAGTGTTTAGACGAATCCATTACACTACTTTTTAGGTGATTAATGTATTTTTAGTTTTAGTTTTATATTAAAAATATAAAAATTATCAATATATCAAGATATAATTTTTTTTTAAAATTATGTATATATACATATATATACTTTTAGTCCTTTTTTCTCCCCCTCGCCCTTCTCCGCCTCATCCTCCTCCTTTGTTGTTTAATTCCTTGTCATCAATTTTAAATAAATACTAATCTTCCTTGCCCACTCACAGCGTTCATAAGCTTAACTGCCGATTTTTTCTTTCTCACAGCGTTTCCAATCGACGTTCATAAGCTAACTGCCGATTTTTTCTTTCTTCTTCTTCTCCTTCTTCTTTAACTCACAGCGTTTCCAATCGGCGACCATAAGCTAACTGTCGATTTTTTCTCTCTTTCTTCTTCTTTTTCTTTTTTTTAACTCACAGCGTTTCCAATCGGCGTTCATAAGCTAACTGCCGATTTCTTCTTCTTCTTCTTCTTCTTCTTTTTCTTCTTCTTCTTCTTCTTCTTCTTCTTCTTCTTCTTCTTCTTCTTCTTCTTCTTCTTATATATATATATATATATATATATATATATATATATATATATATATATATATATATATATATATATATATACTAGCAGAAAGACCCAACATTGCTCGGGATTGAATGAGGATCATTACTATTTTCTTTTTCACTATGCCCATAACACCATATTAGTTTCTTTGATTTTATTGCTTCTCTTCCTGTTTCGCATCCTAATATAGCCAGAAGAAGCTGACATTTGGGAGTTCTCTCTGAATTGGTGCTGTATACATCGGGTTTAAATTTAATTCAAATCAGATATACGTATTCGAACTTATAAGTGGGTTCGGTCCCCATGGGTCACTTAGAAGTGGTGGCACATAGATATTCGGCGCATAGAGTGTAACGTAGAGATTCGGGACCACTCCAATTGTATTCCCCAAAGAATTTTATACATATGAAAAATATTTAATAAAAATAGGATATATTTGAAGTTTTAAAGGATGTAGTTTTAGGAGTGTACTTAGAGATTCGAGTATACTTTTGGTAAATTTTACATACGAATACACCTTTTGATTTTATATAGTTGGCTAACCTTTCTTTCTATATGGATAGAAAAAAACATCATACACACACACACACACACACACACACATATATATATATATATATATATATATATATATATATATATATATATATATATATATATAAATAAATATTAAATTAATACCTACAGACGCTAGCGTTTCAAGCTTATTGCTCTCATCAGTAGCAGGAAAGTAACAATTTCAGACGGTCGGGAACCCGGTTCACAGAATCAGCCTAGAATCTGTAAGCAGTCGCTTTAGCCGAGTGCCAACGGAAACTGTCACGTAATTAAGCGGAAGACTAGTGGAGAGATTTCAACGGAAATATATATATAATTTATTTAGATACTGTATATTACATATTTCAACAATGTACCGCGGTTTCATCCAAAAGGGCAGATTTAGACATCTTTAGTAAATCTCTGTGCCCAGTGGAATCATCGGCAAGCTGAAATGATTGTAGTCATGCCCCGATAGGGAATGGCGTCAACAATGACGCGGTACATTGTTGAAATATGTAATATACAGTATCTAAATAAATTATATTAGCTCTCTTATTTGATCGAGCACTTTATTTGATTTCTTTTCATATACAACCTGACACAATATATATATATATATATATATATATATATATATATATATATATATATATGTATATATATATATGTGTGTGTGTGTGTGAGTTTGTGTGCATGCTCTACAAAGCTTAATATATAAACTACGATCTCCAATAATGGTCCTGGTATTAGACGAAACTTCATTTGGTGAGGTATGGGTAATGCATTTTAGCGTCCCAAATATGGATTAACTACAATCGATCGTTCACAGAAAATTCATTTATAAAAAAAAACAAATAAAGCTACAAACTATTACTCTACAAAACATTAAGGTGTTGTCGGCATAAAATGACATTAAAGAGGTTACGTGCCATCTATAAATTAGCGAAACACCAAGTAATATTAGTTGTAACAGAAAGCTAATATAGATGAGTTGAAGTAAAGATTTCCCCAATTACCTTCGTTAGTTTCAGTTTCCAATGCATATTCCAAATAGTCGCTATTTTCTCGAATATCGGGATCAACAGCTTCAATAAGACCGACTGGCGTGTGTATTGTCGTATTTTCAGGTAAATCGAAGGAGATATCGTTTGGAAGAATAGGAGACTTGTTGACTGGTATTTGAATTTTCACAATGGTTTCTGCTGTTTGCTTCGGTACTCCCGAATCCTTTGCCATCACGTGGAGTCGATATTCTCCGTACAGGGGTTCTATTGAGAGATCATCAATAAGTTCGATTGATCCTATCAAAAAGAATCGATAATAAAGATAAGAATGCTAGAATGAGGAAGGAGTCTGAAGCGTTAATATCAGCGTTTACAAGATTCATAAAAGTCGAATAAAAGTTAAACACTTTTAACAAAAGTTAAATAATATGAACATATTTAATTAGAAAACATTAACATCTGTAAACTGATACTTTCATATAAACATTGCAAAAATATGAAGAGGTAGATATTATACGTGGGAGGAGTACACACAACAGATGTAGGAACAAGGAATACGCAGTGATAATACAAACCAAAAAAAAACACACGAAACCAAAAAACAAGACGTGAAGACAAAACAAAAAATAAATAAAAAAACGTACAGAAAGGCAACACAACTAACAAGATGGACAATTACACTAAACAGGCAAAGAGTAAAGGCATTATAAAAACAAACTGAGCAAAGAAAAGACAGAAAACTAAACAGAATAAAAACTCGAAACATAGAAAAACGCAAAAAAAAAATTTAAAACAATTTTAACTTTGTATTCAGTTTCGCACTAAAAAACTAATCTTCCGAACTATTTGAGAAATGCTTTCTAACATCTATCTTATTGTTTTGTATTATATACTTATTGTTTTGTATTATATACTTATTGTTTTGTATTATATACTTATTGTTTTGTATTATATACTTATTGTTTTGCATTATATACTTATTGTTTTGCATTATATACTTATTGTTTTGTATTATATACTTATTGTTTTGTATTATATACTTATTGTTTTGTATTATATACTTATTGTTTTGTATTATATACTTATTGTTTTGTATTATATACTTATTGTTTTGTATTATATACTTATTGTTTTGCATTATATACTTATTGTTTTGTATTATATACTTATTGTTTTGCATTATATACTTATTGTTTTGTATTATATACTTATTGTTTTGTATTATATACTTATTGTTTTGCATTATATACTTATTGTTTTGCATTATATACTTATTGTTTTGTATTATATACTTATTGTTTTGTATTATATACTTATTGTTTTGTATTATATACTTATTGTTTTGCATTATATACTTATTGTTTTGTATTATATACTCATTGTTTTGTATTATATACTTATTGTTTTGTATTATATACTTATTGTTTTGTATTATATACTCATTGTTTTGTATTATATACTCATTGTTTTGCATTATATACTTATTGTTTTGTATTATATACTTATTGTTTTGTATTATATACTCATTGTTTTGTATTATATACTTATTGTTTTGCATTATATACTCATTGTTTTGTATTATATACTCATTGTTTTGCATTATATACTTATTGTTTTGTATTATATACTTATTGTTTTGTATTATATACTTATTGTTTTGTATTATATACTTATTGTTTTGTATTATATACTTATTGTTTTGCATTATATACTTATTGTTTTGTATTATATACTCATTGTTTTGTATTATATACTTATTGTTTTGTATTATATACTTATTGTTTTGTATTATATACTTATTGTTTTGCATTATATACTTATTGTTTTGCATTATATACTTATTGTTTTGCATTATATACTTATTGTTTTGTATTATATACTTATTGTTTTGTATTATATACTTATTGTTTTGCATTATATACTTATTGTTTTGTATTATATACTTATTGTTTTGTATTATATACTTATTGTTTTGCATTATATACTTATTGTTTTGCATTATATACTCATTGTTTTGTATTATATACTTATTGTTTTGTATTATATACTTATTGTTTTGTATTATATACTCATTGTTTTGTATTATATACTTATTGTTTTGTATTATATACTTATTGTTTTGTATTATATACTCATTGTTTTGTATTATATACTTATTGTTTTGTATTATATACTTATTGTTTTGCATTATATACTTATTGTTTTGTATTATATACTTATTGTTTTGTATTATATACTTATTGTTTTGTATTATATACTTATTGTTTTGTATTATATACTTATTGTTTTGTATTATATACTTATTGTTTTGTATTATATACTTATTGTTTTGTATTATATACTTATTGTTTTGTATTATATACTTATTGTTTTGCATTATATACTTATTGTTTTGCATTATATACTTATTGTTTTGTATTATATACTTATTGGTTTGTATTATATACTTATTGTTTTGTATTATATACTTATTGTTTTGTATTATATACTTATTGTTTTGTATTATATACTTATTGTTTTGTATTATATACTTATTGTTTTGCATTATATACTTATTGTTTTGTATTATATACTTATTGTTTTGTATTATATACTTATTGTTTTGTATTATATACTTATTGTTTTGTATTATATACTTATTGTTTTGTATTATATACTTATTGTTTTGTATTATATACTTATTGTTTTGTATTATATACTTATTGTTTTGCATTATATACTTATTGTTTTGTATTATATACTTATTGTTTTGTATTATATACTTATTGTTTTGCATTATATACTTATTGTTTTGTATTATATACTTATTGTTTTGTATTATATACTTATTGTTTTGTATTATATACTTATTGTTTTGTATTATATACTTATTGTTTTGTATTATATACTTATTGTTTTGTATTATATACTTATTGTTTTGCATTATATACTTATTGTTTTGCATTATATACTTATTGTTTTGTATTATATACTTATTGGTTTGTATTATATACTTATTGTTTTGCATTATATACTTATTGTTTTGTATTATATACTTATTGTTTTGTATTATATACTTATTGTTTTGTATTATATACTTATTGTTTTTTATTATATACTTATTGTTTTGTATTATATACTCATTGTTTTGCATTATATACTTATTGTTTTGTATTATATACTTATTGTTTTGTATTATATACTTATTGTTTTGTATTATATACTTATTGTTTTGCATTATATACTTATTGTTTTGTATTATATACTTATTGTTTCGTATTATATACTTATTGTTTTGCATTATATACTTATTGTTTTATATTATATACTTATTGTTTTGCATTATATACTTATTGTTTTGCATTATATACTTATTGTTTTGTATTATATACTTATTGTTTCGTATTATATACTTATTGTTTTGCATTATATACTTATTGTTTTGTATTATATACTTATTGTTTTGTATTATATACTTATTGTTTTGTATTATATACTTATTGTTTTGCATTATATACTTATTGTTTTGTATTATATACTTATTGTTTTGTATTATATACTTATTGTTTTGTATTATATACTTATTGTTTTGCATTATATACTTATTGGTTTGTATTATATACTTATTGTTTTGTATTATATACTTATTGTTTTGTATTATATACTTATTGTTTTGTATTATATACTTATTGTTTTGTATTATATACTTATTGTTTTGCATTATATACTTATTGTTTTGTATTATATACTTATTGTTTTGTATTATATACTTATTGTTTTGTATTATATACTTATTGTTTTGCATTATATACTTATTGGTTTGTATTATATACTTATTGTTTTGTATTATATACTTATTGTTTTGTATTATATACTTATTGTTTTGTATTATATACTTATTGGTTTGCATTATATACTTATTGTTCTGTATTATATACTTATTGTTTTGTATTATATACTTATTGTTTTGCATTATATACTTATTGTTTTGTATTATATACTTATTGTTTTGTATTATATACTTATTGTTTTGTATTATATACTTATTGTTTTGTATTATATACTTATTGGTTTGTATTATATACTTATTGTTTTGTATTATATACTTATTGTTTTGTATTATATACTTATTGTTTTGTATTATATACTTATTGTTTTGTATTATATACTTATTGTTTTGTATTATATACTTATTGTTTTGTATTATATACTTATTGTTTTGTATTATATACTTATTGTTTTGTATTATATACTTATTGTTTTGTATTATATACTTATTGGTTTGTATTATATACTTATTGTTTTGTATTATATACTTATTGTTTTGTATTATATACTTATTGTTTTGTATTATATACTTATTGGTTTGTATTATATACTTATTGTTTTGTATTATATACTTATTGTTTTGTATTATATACTTATTGTTTTGTATTATATACTTATTGGTTTGTATTATATACTTATTGTTTTGCATTATATACTTATTGTTTTGTATTATATACTTATTGTTTTGTATTATATACTTATTGTTTTGTATTATATACTTATTGTTTTGTATTATATACTTATTGTTTTGCATTATATACTTATTGTTTTGCATTATATACTTATTGTTTTGTATTATATACTTATTGTTTTGTATTATATACTTATTGTTTTGTATTATATACTTATTGTTTTATATTATATACTTATTGTTTTGCATTATATACTTATTGTTTTATATTATATACTTATTGTTTTGTATTATATACTTATTGTTTTGTATTATATACTTATTGTTTTGCATTATATACTTATTGTTTTGTATTATATACTTATTGTTTTGTATTATATACTTATTGTTTTGTATTATATACTTATTGTTTTATATTATATACTTATTGTTTTGCATTATATACTTATTGTTTTATATTATATACTTATTGTTTTGTATTATATACTTATTGTTTTGTATTATATACTTATTGTTTTGCATTATATACTTATTGTTTTGTATTATATACTTATTGTTTTGTATTATATACTTATTGTTTTGTATTATATACTTATTGTTTTGCATTATATACTTATTGTTTTGCATTATATACTTATTGTTTTGTATTATATACTTATTGTTTTGTATTATATACTTATTGTTTTGTATTATATACTTATTGTTTTATATTATATACTTATTGTTTTGCATTATATACTTATTGTTTTATATTATATACTTATTGTTTTGTATTATATACTTATTGTTTTGTATTATATACTTATTGTTTTGCATTATATACTTATTGTTTTGTATTATATACTTATTGTTTTGTATTATATACTTATTGTTTTGTATTATATACTTATTGTTTTGCATTATATACTTATTGTTTTGCATTATATACTTATTGTTTTGTATTATATACTTATTGTTTTGTATTATATACTTATTGTTTTGTATTATATACTTATTGTTTTGTATTATATACTTATTGTTTTGTATTATATACTTATTGTTTTTTATTATATACTTATTGTTTTGTATTATATACTTATTGGTTTGTATTATATACTTATTGTTTTGTATTATATACTTATTGTTTTGTATTATATACTTATTGTTTTGTATTATATACTTATTGTTTTGTATTATATACTTATTGTTTTGTATTATATACTTATTGTTTTGTATTATATACTTATTGTTTTGTATTATATACTTATTGTTTTGTATTATATACTTATTGTTTTGTATTATATACTTATTGTTTTGTATTATATACTTATTGTTTTGTATTATATACTTATTGTTTTGCATTATATACTTATTGTTTTGTATTATATACTTATTGTTTTGCATTATATATTTATTGTTTTGTATTATATACTTATTGTTTTGTATTATATACTTATTGTTTTGTATTATATACTTATTGTTTTGCATTATATACTTATTGTTTTGTATTATATACTTATTGGTTTGTATTATATACTTATTGTTTTGCATTATATACTTATTGGTTTGTATTATATACTTATTGTTTTGTATTATATACTTATTGTTTTGTATTATATACTTATTGTTTTGTATTATATACTTATTGTTTTGTATTATATACTTATTGTTTTGTATTATATACTTATTGTTTTGCATTATATACTTATTGTTTTGTATTATATACTTATTGTTTTGTATTATATACTTATTGTTTTGTATTATATACTTATTGTTTTGCATTATATACTTATTGGTTTGTATTATATACTTATTGTTTTGTATTATATACTTATTGTTTTGTATTATATACTTATTGTTTTGTATTATATACTTATTGTTTTGCATTATATACTTATTGTTTTGTATTATATACTTATTGTTTTGTATTATATACTTATTGTTTTGTATTATATACTTATTGTTTTGCATTATATACTTATTGGTTTGTATTATATACTTATTGTTTTGTATTATATACTTATTGTTTTGTATTATATACTTATTGTTTTGTATTATATACTTATTGTTTTGTATTATATACTTATTGGTTTGTATTATATACTTATTGTTTTGCATTATATACTTATTGTTTTGTATTATATACTTATTGTTTTGTATTATATACTTATTGTTTTGTATTATATACTTATTGGTTTGTATTATATACTTATTGTTTTGTATTATATACTTATTGTTTTGCATTATATACTTATTGTTTTGTATTATATACTTATTGTTTTGCATTATATATTTATTGTTTTGTATTATATACTTATTGTTTTGTATTATATACTTATTGTTTTGTATTATATACTTATTGTTTTGTATTATATACTTATTGTTTTGCATTATATACTTATTGTTTTATATTATATACTTATTGTTTTGTATTATATACTTATTGTTTTGTATTATATACTTATTGTTTTGCATTATATACTTATTGTTTTGTATTATATACTTATTGTTTTGTATTATATACTTATTGTTTTGTATTATATACTTATTGTTCTGTATTATATACTTATTGTTTTGTATTATATACTTATTGTTTTGTATTATATACTTATTGTTTTGTATTATATACTTATTGTTTTGTATTATATACTTATTGTTTTGCATTATATACTTATTGTTTTGTATTATATACTTATTGTTTTGTATTATATACTTATTGTTTTGTATTATATACTTATTGTTTTGTATTATATACTTATTGTTTTGTATTATATACTTATTGTTTTGTATTATATACTTATTGTTTTGTATTATATACTTATTGTTTTGCATTATATACTTATTGTTTTGCATTATATACTTATTGTTTTGTATTATATACTTATTGTTTTGTATTATATACTTATTGTTTTGCATTATATACTTATTGTTTTGCATTATATACTTATTGTTTTGTATTATATACTTATTGTTTTGTATTATATACTTATTGTTTTGCATTATATACTTATTGTTTTGTATTATATACTTATTGTTTTGTATTATATACTTATTGTTTTGCATTATATACTTATTGTTTTGCATTATATACTTATTGTTTTGCATTATATACTTATTGTTTTGTATTATATACTTATTGTTTTGTATTATATACTTATTGTTTTGCATTATATACTTATTGTTTTGCATTATATACTTATTGTTTTGTATTATATACTTATTGTTTTGTATTATATACTTATTGTTTTGCATTATATACTTATTGTTTTGTATTATATACTTATTGTTTTGTATTATATACTTATTGGTTTGTATTATATACTTATTGTTTTGTATTATATACTTATTGTTTTGTATTATATACTTATTGTTTTGCATTATATACTTATTGTTTTGCATTATATACTTATTGTTTTGCATTATATACTTATTGTTTTGTATTATATACTTATTGTTTTGTATTATATACTTATTGTTTTGCATTATATACTTATTGTTTTGCATTATATACTTATTGTTTTGTATTATATACTTATTGTTTTGTATTATATACTTATTGTTTTGCATTATATACTTATTGTTTTGTATTATATACTTATTGTTTTGTATTATATACTTATTGGTTTGTATTATATACTTATTGTTTTGTATTATATACTTATTGTTTTGCATTATATACTTATTGTTTTGCATTATATACTTATTGTTTTGTATTATATACTTATTGTTTTGTATTATATACTTATTGTTTTGTATTATATACTTATTGTTTTGTATTATATACTTATTGTTCTGTATTATATACTTATTGTTTTGTATTATATACTTATTGTTTTGTATTATATACTTATTGTTTTGCATTATATATTTATTGTTTTGTATTATATACTTATTGTTTTGTATTATATACTTATTGTTTTGTATTATATACTTATTGTTTTGCATTATATACTTATTGTTTTGCATTATATACTTATTGTTTTGTATTATATACTTATTGTTTTGTATTATATACTTATTGTTTTGTATTATATACTTATTGTTTTGTATTATATACTTATTGTTTTGTATTATATACTTATTGTTTTGCATTATATACTTATTGTTTTGTATTATATACTTATTGTTTTATATTATATACTTATTGTTTTGTATTATATACTTATTGTTTTGTATTATATACTTATTGTTTTGTATTATATACTTATTGTTTTGTATTATATACTTATTGTTTTGTATTATATACTTATTGTTTTGCATTATATATTTATTGTTTTGTATTATATACTTATTGTTTTGCATTATATACTTATTGTTTTGTATTATATACTTATTGTTTTGCATTATATACTTATTGTTCTGTATTATATACTTATTGTTTTGTATTATATACTTATTGTTTTGTATTATATACTTATTGTTTTGTATTATATACTTATTGTTTTGTATTATATACTTATTGTTTTGTATTATATACTTATTGTTCTGTATTATATACTTATTGTTTTGTATTATATACTCATTGTTTTGCATTATATACTTATTGTTTTGTATTATATACTTATTGTTTCGTATTATATACTTATTGTTTTGCATTATATACTTATTGTTTTGTATTATATACTTATTGTTTTGCATTATATACTTATTGTTTTGCATTATATACTTATTGTTTTGTATTATATACTTATTGTTTCGTATTATATACTTATTGTTTTGCATTATATACTTATTGTTTTGTATTATATACTTATTGTTTTGTATTATATACTTATTGTTTTGTATTATATACTTATTGTTTTGTATTATATACTTATTGTTTCGTATTATATACTTATTGTTTTGCATTATATACTTATTGTTTTGCATTATATACTTATTGTTTTGCATTATATACTTATTGTTTTGTATTATATACTTATTGTTTCGTATTATATACTTATTGTTTTGCATTATATACTTATTGTTTCGTATTATATACTTATTGTTTTGCATTATATACTTATTGTTTTGCATTATATACTTATTGTTTTGTATTATATACTTATTGTTTTGTATTATATACTTATTGTTTTGTATTATATACTTATTGTTTTGTATTATATACTTATTGTTTTGCATTATATACTTATTGTTCTGTATTATATACTTATTGTTTTGTATTATATACTTATTGTTTTGCATTATATACTTATTGTTTTGTATTATATACTTATTGTTTTGCATTATATACTTATTGTTTTGTATTATATACTTATTGTTTTGCATTATATACTTATTGTTTTGTATTATATACTTATTGTTTTGCATTATATACTTATTGTTTTGTATTATATACTTATTGTTTTGTATTATATACTTATTGTTTTGTATTATATACTTATTGTTTTATATTATATACTTATTGTTTTGCATTATATACTTATTGTTTTATATTATATACTTATTGTTTTGTATTATATACTTATTGTTTTGTATTATATACTTATTGTTTTGTATTATATACTTATTGTTTTGTATTATATACTTATTGTTTTGTATTATATACTTATTGTTTTATATTATATACTTATTGTTTTGTATTATATACTTATTGTTTTGCATTATATACTTATTGTTTTGCATTATATACTTATTGTTTTGTATTATATACTTATTGTTTTGTATTATATACTTATTGTTTTGTATTATATACTTATTGTTTTGTATTATATACTTATTGTTTTGTATTATATACTTATTGTTTTGTATTATATACTTATTGTTTTATATTATATACTTATTGTTTTGCATTATATACTTATTGTTTTATATTATATACTTATTGTTTTGTATTATATACTTATTGTTTTGTATTATATACTTATTGTTTTGTATTATATACTTATTGTTTTGTATTATATACTTATTGTTTTGTATTATATACTTATTGTTTTATATTATATACTTATTGTTTTGCATTATATACTTATTGTTTTATATTATATACTTATTGTTTTGTATTATATACTTATTGTTCTGTATTATATACTTATTGTTTTGTATTATATACTTATTGTTTTGCATTATATACTTATTGTTTTGTATTATATACTCATTGTTTTGCATTATATACTTATTGTTTTGTATTATATACTTATTGTTTTGTATTATATACTTATTGTTTTGCATTATATACTTATTGTTTTGTATTATATACTTATGTTTTGTATTATATACTTATTGTTTTGTATTATATACTTATTGTTTTGTATTATATACTTATTGTTTCGTATTATATACTTATTGTTTTGCATTATATACTTATTGTTTTGCATTATATACTTATTGTTTTGTATTATATACTTATTGTTTTGTATTATATACTTATTGTTTTGTATTATATACTTATTGGTTTGTATTATATACTTATTGTTTTGTATTATATACTTATTGTTTCGTATTATATACTTATTGTTTTGCATTATATACTTATTGTTTTGCATTATATACTTATTGTTTTGTATTATATACTTATTGTTTTGTATTATATACTTATTGTTTTGTATTATATACTTATTGTTTTGTATTATATACTTATTGTTTTGTATTATATACTTATTGTTCTGTATTATATACTTATTGTTTTGTATTATATACTCATTGTTTTGCATTATATACTTATTGTTTTGTATTATATACTTATTGTTTTGTATTATATACTTATTGTTTCGTATTATATACTTATTGTTTTGCATTATATACTTATTGTTTTGCATTATATACTTATATAATACAATTATATATTATGTATAATGTATTTATTATTTAGATCATTCGGACTACCATTATCATCTTGGTTCTTGTTTTCGCAACGTTTCGACCGATATAACCTTCGAGCTTAGGTCCATATTTTCAAACTTGGGGGTGTCTGTATGTCGAACTCGATAACCTATACGAAATTTAGAACTAAATACTTTATTTCAAGTTTGGTGATAGACTGTTTTTGTTCCGCCAGCCATTGCCGGTGTAAGTGTTACGTAATTATTAAGGATTCTTTGTTATTATCACATGTAGTAAGGATTGAATCTTCAGCTTTCAGAAGACTGCCACGTAGAACTGATTGTAAATCAACTCCTTTATCTGTTGCACGACGTGTCCATGTGAACAATTCTAATATGAATTGAAGATACAGAAATTTAAAAAAGGGAACTAAAAATCGACCATAATAATTTTGAAATAATTGTAAATACAACGTATGTCACGTGATTCTATGGCGCATAACTTTTCTGCGAGTTTCTTATTATCCTCTCTTACTTATTTTATCAGTTTGACCTGAGGAGGCTCGGCTGAATCATCGACGTAACTGAAACATGTCCGTGAATTTGCAATCAATCATGTTTGCATGAATACAAATGTATTCTATGTAGGAATAAATATATATATATATATATATATATATATATATATATATATATATTATTTCATGTATTCACAGAAAAAAATATAAGAGGATATAATCTTTTATGTATCATTCTACAAGTTTTACTTCAACAGTGCTCAATACATGAGTAAAGCTAGATGAAACGCGGAAGCCTCTGTGTAGCTTAATTGCCATAAATATATTTTCATAACTTACTATATATATATATGTATATATATATAATAAAATGTTATGTTTTGTTAGAAGAATTGAGTAAATAGGTGATAATGCATATTTGAAAGCCCTATCAATGCATATTTTAAAATAAAAATAAAATAATCCAGATTTACAGTTATTTTTCCGATGATATTTCGAGAAAATCTCTTTATCAAATCGAATAGTTTTTTTTTTCTTTTTCTTTTAAAAATAAATTTATAAACAAAGTTATTAATCGAGTAGTTATTAAACCCAATTTTATTTTCATAATGTATTAACCTTTTATTTTCTCTCGTAAATAAGTGAACAAATACTTCATAGACATCTTTAAAAACAAGAAAAAGTTATTAAATTATTTTCAAAACTCACCTGAGTTCATGTCCAGAGCAAACTTATCGAAACCTCCGCGCATGAGAAAATAAGTTATTTGGTTGTTTTCAACGGCTTGGTCATCATCCGTGGCCAGGATTTGTCCGATTCTCGTATTGACAGACATGTTGCGAGGAATGTGGATGACAGGCAATTCGTTTATAACTGGCGGATTATCGTTAACATCGGTCACGTTGATGATCAACTTTGCAGAGTCCATTAAATGCGGATCAGCCTCATTTGTCACGTGAACCTGCATCAATATAAACAGTTTTTTTTTTTCATTTTAATTTAGTTTATCTAAAGAGATCAAGGGGCCTACTCTTGAGGCTAACACTTGATTTCCCTATGAGTAAAATTTATATCCGAGGGCTCTCTTAAGGATAGATGTGGTTCCTTTTAGGGCTGCTATCTGTACTTCCCTACAATTTGGTTTTCCGGGGATTGTTTCTAAGTATTTACTTAGATTTTTTTTCACCAGACCAGTTGCCCCCACTACAACCGGTATGATGTTTATTTCATCGAGGGACCATGTTATTTTTAGATCATTTTTGAGATCTTGGTATTTTGTTATTTTTTCCCGTTCGGCTCTATTGAGACCGTAGTCATTTGGGACGGTTACATCAATGATGAGAGCAGTTTTATCTGGTTTGTTCCAGATGACAATGTCTGGTTTGATGGCCTTGTCTTTTATGTATCTGCCCGCCTGTATGTCTTTATCATAGAACACTGTCACTTTTCCATTCGATGTTATGGGTGGGGGTTCATGTTCCCAGATGTTCAGTGATCTTTCTAGCTGCATCTCTCCGCAGATCTTCCAATGTAGGTATTTACATACTTTGTTGTGGCGGGCAGTGTAATGGCCATCAGCCAAAAGGATCTTGCATCCAGACATTAGGTGGCTTGGACTTTCGATGGCAGAGTGGCAGAACCTGCACTGGTCAGTTTTTTGTAGACCCGCCATTTTCTTAAATCCATTAGTAAGTAGGCCTTACAATTTGATTTTACCATAGGAAATCACAATAACAACACTATTACATATAATAAGACAGATAGTAAGCATCAAATTGGTCTCATTAAACTAAACCAAGGATATCAATAGTTCAGGCAAAATATACTCAGAGATTTTACGTCAGAATTTTGAGCTCGTTGATTTAAACGTCAGAATTGATACGGCAAAATCACTTTGACACACGGGTTCTCGTTAGATGACCGAAATTAAGTGATGTTTGTGTTTGGCAAGTACCAGATGGGTGACTATTTGGGAATACCAGGTGCTGTATGTGTGAGGACGACAAAAGCACCTTGCAAAAAAAAACATCCTTGAAGATGCTCTAGTAAGTACGTCAATACAACCTTCTAATCAACACGTGTGCTGACACAACGGAACATCCACCCCTGAAGGGAGGTATGTTATCAATCATGTGGCGAATTTCTCCAGAGAGATAGAGAGAGAGAGAGAGAGAGAGAGAGAAAGAGAGAGAAAGAGAGAGAGAGAGAGGGAAAGGGAGAGAGAGGGAGCATGCAGTTCGTATTTTTCATATATTGTTAATCAAAATACAATTTTACAATACTGGAGCTCGATATATCAATGCTGTCTCTCTATCGGGGATCAAATTGAAAACAAATCCCCATGCAAAGAACAAACACGAAGAGTTGTATTAATTTCTATTACGTTTTATTTTCAATATATATTATTTTATTAAAACAATATCCTGTAACAAGATTAAATACGAGTGATATTGATTTCGATGTTCTATCTGTCTCATGTCGGAGAGAAAAGAGACCGATCATAATGTTGTCCTTTATAAATCAATATATATATATATATATATATATATATATATATATATATATATATATATATATATATATGTAAAAATAAAAATGGAATAAAGTATAAGCAAATCAACAACTAGCAAAAATAAACTCAAACACACATATTGAATAGTTCTACCAAAATATTTCGATTGTTAAAATACAATCATCATCAATTGGTAGCATAACTTTAATTAAAAACAGAAAAGTTTTCAAATTTATACAAAGAACGGAATTTGGACAAAAATAGTCACGTGTAATAAACAGTAGAAAGGGAGAAAGAAAGAAAGAAATGTTAAAAAAGAAAAAGAAAAAAAGAAAAAGAAAGAAAGAAAAAATCATTAGTTAGCATATAAACGCTGATCGGAAACGCTGTAAGTTAATAAAGGTCGTTCTTTGTATAAATTTGAAATTTTTTCTGTTTTTAATTAAAGTTCTGCTACCAATTGATGATGATTGCATTTTAACAATCGAAATATTTGGTTAGAACTATTCAATATGTGTTTTTGAGTTTATTTTTGCTAGTTGTTGATTTGCTTATCCTTTATTCCATTTTTATTTTTACATTTTGTCTGAAACATTGTTTCTTTAATTCCTCATATATATATATATATATATATATATATATATATATATATATATATATATATATATATATATATATATATATATTTGTGTTTCCTCATTACATTATTAACAACACGATTTGAATTTCCTATTTGTCGGTGTTATGATATTTATTACCTTACTCCATGTTGATTGATTCATATATTCTTTCGTATAGCATACTAATTGAATGTGATTTTTTGAAAAGACGATATGACTTTTCATTACGTCTTCTATTTTATACTGACTCATTTAGGTAAACCATTAAAATACCCCTGAAAACGTACGTAAAAGCATATTTTTTTAGACTTTTCATTTGGAAACTAAATTCAAATGCTATTATTACTTTCTGAATTAATACAAGTTTATTTAAATTCGATTATAAATATGTAAATGCATATTACAAAGCTCTATTCAATGTATATTGAATATTAAGCTTTCACACGGCAATTTGTAATTAATTTGTATAGTAAATTCTAAACGGAATTTTATTATAAGATTTTTATAAGGTTAAACAGAAACGATCGACCAACATCTATAGTAAACCTTTTTTCACGTTAAGTACCCCCGAGTTATAAAACCATTTTCCCGAACCCCCAATAATGTGACAATGAACATAATGGTAATTTATTGACTAACTCATTATACTACAATAATTCTGCAAATAATATTATAAAATTATTCAAATTTTAATGACCTTATTCAGAAGACACATCAAATGATTCTACACAAGCAGGAGTGAAACAATATATTCTTAAATATGAATCTATCATGAATTTCAGTGTTAGGGTTGTGTCTGTTTGTTACAAGCAGGTTCTTCAATTCGATGAGCAGTATTAGAAGACACACTCGTAAGTCATGCTCAACATTCAGTCGTGATCGATGTTTAGTTTTCATATTCCACAGCGTTGAAAATCCTTGATAGCACAGGTAAGTACTAGGGAACATCAGTAAAAAGTTCAAAACTCTTTCAGATACAACAGGGTAAATTTAATTCATTTTAGACGAGAGCTTGGTTAGGGAACCAGTTTCAAATGTATCTTTTGCAACAGATTCGTTTACCAACTCTAAGAGTTCTTCTTGCATACTATCTGGAAGAAGGTGCACATTCACAATGAATGGGTTTCTAATAAATTTAGATTCTATTTCACTCGATTCAGGAAAGTTAGACTGCAACTCTATCCGCAAAGAAGCAAGATGGTATTTCACAAACTCAACCACATCTAGACCTCCAGTGTTTTTACTTTCATCAAGTGCCTCATATAGGGGTTCAAATATGCTTACATTTCAACCTTTGACATTGCCTTCCCAAAGTTTCAATTTAATAGTGAATCACCGTAGTTTGTCTGTGAAATCAATCACTGTTGCAAAACGTTGAATGAGTTTAGGTGTAAGAATATGTCATTCATGTAGGCCAGATTATGAAGCCACTGGCTGTCTGACAGTTTCATAGTAAACTCATGTGACTTTGTTTTGTTATCACATTTCAAGAATTTCTCCTTCAATGATTTTACTTTTGCTACTACATCCCCTCGCGACAACCAGCGAACCTCAGTATGACGAAGTAACGATTCTTAATCACTTCAAAACTCTTAGCACAGGAGGAAAACAATCTTGTTTTTAGAGCCCTTGATTTGATAAGATTTACCATGTGCACTACATCAACAAGTACTGATTTCAACTCAAATGAGAGAGTTTTAGATGCCAGAGCATATCTATGAAGCAGACAATGAAAGTTGACTTGTTTCAGGATTCACTTGATTCACTTTTCCTAGCAACCCTGATCGATGACTAAGCATTGTTTGTGCTCCGTCAGTTGTGCATACACAACCATTTTTCTAAGAGAGCCCTTCTCTCTCAACACCAATGAGACTTCATTGAACATGTCTTCACCTTTTGTAGTTGAATTCAAGGTATGACAGAACAAGAACTCCCCCTTGAAATCTTGACCACTGACGTATCGTGCCAACACCAGAATTTGGGCACAAGCAACCACATTAGTTGACTCATCAAGCTGGATTGTACATTTTCCCAAGGATGATTTCTTTTATTTCCGTGATTACTTGTTGCTTCACATTGTCAGACATATTCGTCGATGAACAGTATCATTTGAGAGAAGTACTGACGTCACCTGTTCAGCATCACTTCCAATAACACGCCGTATTATGTCTTTGCAGCAAGGGATTATTAACATTTCTGTAATGTTGTGATGTTTATTTTTTTTGCAATTCTCAGTGATACCATGTAGGATGCATGCAAACCAGCTTTATTTTGTTGTATGAATTGTCCCGAACGATCAAAATCTACTCGCTTCAGCCCCTCTCTCTTTTGTTTGAAGAACAAGGTATTTTTACTTTTAAAATTTGGTTGACAACTGTTTAAATGGCGTTTAAGAAAGATAGGCTTCATGCACTCCGCTCATAAGACTTTGTGGCATAATACACACTTGACAATCAATCACATTTTTGTTGATAGCAGTGAATCCATACTGATGACGCTATAATTGTGTCTGGAATAGTGAAAGAAGAACTTCTCTATAGCCATATATATATATATATATATATATATATATATATATATATATATATAATTTCTCATTCAAATAAATCATCTTCGATTCATTTACACCCTTTTTTATTCAATTACACCCTTTTGTCATCTAATTACATTACACCTTGCAGTCATTCAAATACACCCCCTTTACTGATTTTTCTTAAAACTCCCGTTACTACTTTTTTTTAAGAAAAAAACTTTTAATTAAGAAATAATATAAATGGTGAAGTTATTTCGTAAATGGAATCCAAAGGAAAGTGTAATAAAAATAAAAAGGTTATAATCAATTTTGTTAATTTTTTCAATTTTGATCGGAAAATTATAAAAATAATTCAGAATAATACAGCTTACCCTAAAATAGCGTAGCATAACTATAAAAAAATCTTGCGAATAAATATAAAACTTACGTCACGAAATCCTTATTCTGACGAAATAGACGTATTTAAACTTCTGTATTTATAAAATCTTTACAGCAATCTTCAAGTAAGTACGTGAGTATACACAATAAAAATGAAATAATGGCGTATTAAATATGCAATCTCACGAACATCACGACAACAGCTGTGTTAGCCGGTCGATTATCGAATTGCTCCGCGACCTAATATTTGACCTAACACCTCTAAGTTTTTTCCTATCAATTTATTATAAACGAAAATAAATATGTGCAAATAAAAAACCGATAGATTTAATAATTAATACAACTTCACAATTATTTTTGCAATTTTGACCTTTTGTTACATAAAGCACGTATTTATTGAATATATCATATCTTCGACGACATTTCAGTGCTTCGTTACGCCTAGGTTTGAGTGTTCGGTAACACCCTCTGAAGAGTGCTTGTTCGAATCACTAACGTTAATGCAAAAAGCGCGTGAGTGAGAAGCGAGGAAAATAGGTGTAAAAAGAATTTTTAGAACATTTTGAAAACATTACACACGCACATATGCAAATCTTACTTAATGATAAGAGATAACTTCAATGAGTTCATAACAATCGTTTCTTGGGCATTGATAAAGCCGTTCTCAAAATAATAAAATAACGATATTTATAACAAAATAACGATAATTAATATACCTAGAATATGTATGTGTTTGAGGAAGGAAGAAACAATTGTATGCCAATAAAAATTGATATTTTATGAACTTATAGAAACTTGCCCTCTTAATTAACTGAGGTTTACATAACATTACAATTAATGAAACACTCTCGTATGGGACTATTGAGCTATAATGTGAACCCTTTGTGGTTTATACAAATTTATATATATATATATATATATATATATATATATATATATATATATTGGCTTCGAATACTATGCAATTTTTAATATTTGTTCAGGGTTTACTTGTAGGGTGAAGTATAATCATGTCAGGTTGTCCTGACAAACCCTTGTACAGAAAGACCGGAGACACTCGGGGATGATGTCTAGTATGTGTGTGTGTGTGTGTGTCTGAGGGAAAGTCATTCTCTACATAAGCTAATATGTGAGACTCTTCGCCGAACAAAATTGAATCCTGTACTGAAACTGCTAAGCGTAATTTAATACGGTGAGATTTCTCCTCCATTGTCGATTAGTAAGCCGGTCGAGATGCATGAAACGTTGGACTTTCGCAGTCAGTTGGGACTGAGCCTCGATAGTGGGGTTCATTGGTTGAATAAATCTACAGTGATGACTCTTCATAAGACGAAACGCGTGTTTGTGGATGTAAATACTTATATATATATACGTTTGCAACTTATCTAAAACTATATTTGAACATGAAAATATCGGTAATCCTCCGCATTGATCAAAAATGTTCTACATAAACATTTTTGTATTCTAAAATTAAAGAAATATTTACATCTAAAACATTTCAAATTATGAATTTGCTCAATAAAAAACAAAAATTTCAGAATTTTAATAAAGTTTTATCTACTCGATAACGAGAAATGTCGAATCAGCTTTTTTTTATTAATATTTATATTCACTAAAAACAGATTTATCTCGGTTAGTGTAACTATATTTTGAAGTTTCCGACGTAAATTTTTGGGTGAATGTCTGGTGTTTTTAAAAGATAAAAATATATTATGTTTCGAATTTTTTTTTTTAGATGAGGCTTGATAATTTGTATTATTTGGATTATTCGGATTATTGTTCTCATATTGGATATTATCCTCAGAACGTTTCGGCCGATGTAACCTCCCAATTTTTTTCAGATAAATCTCGTCAAATAATAAATTACAAAGTACCGAGGGCTTTTAGCCGGTAATGGCTGACGAAACTAAAGCAATCTATTACCGTGGAATTAAATAGAATATTCCGTCCTAAATTCCATACAGATGCCCGAGTTCGGCATACAGATTCCCGGGTTTAACGAGAAGCACCTGAAAAATGTCGGGGGTTATATCGGTCGAAACGTTGTGAGAATAACATCTAAGATTAGAGCAGTAGTCTGAATAAAAATGAATGTATATCTATAAACGTAAAAGTAAATGTGTATTCCACGTCTGTATCCACTTCACCAACGCCACATCCCGGTAAACACTGGCTACTGATTTATTCGTGTAAAATTAGTGCGGCAGCGAGTACTTAATCTTTGTGGATTTCACCATTTTGGACTGACTGTTAAATTCCAATAATTTACTAACACGCAGATAATTCGGTTGTCATCTCTTTGACAAAATGTAATCAAATAAATGTAGAACTTGCAGCACATTTTGCCCCCTCATTATAAATACCCCCGACCAATAATCCGCCCCCTTTACTTTAGAAGTCCCCTGATGCCGAAAAGCTTTCTAATCTAATATCTTATTTCCTTGAACTGTTTGCGTGTGGACTTCCCCCCCTGCTCTCTGTTTCCCCGACTGTACCAATATTCAGACATTTAATCACAGTGGCCCCTAATTACAATAGCACCTTACGTCACAGTGGTAATTTGCCTTGTTTGGGGTGAATACAAGTTTAAAAAAAGAACATAAGCAGAGACGGGCATGCTTCTCGTATTGTATAAGAATGCTGCTAAATGGATTTTTATGTATTATGTACCAGAAAAGAATTAGCTCTCACCTGAACACACTCTTAATAGCCCACTAAAAATAAAACAAACAAAAACAAACAAATGATTATCTCGGACTTTATGTAGTAGTTAAATTAAAGTTTTATCGAAAAATAAATAAGTTTTATCGAAAATAAGAATCGCATATATTGTCTCCATTTATTTTTGTTCATATTCTCTTTTGCTGTTTTGCCGTATCGCAAACAGTCTTATTAAATACCTGTATACTTATTTTCCAGCAATGCTTCAATCAATCTACCTTACCATTTCACATACATGTATATATCATCGAATTGAATTGTGATATTTTTTCAACTTTAGAACAAGAGAATTCTTTGATGAAAAAATATTCAAAATAATCTGAAAAATATTTACTTTGTCAGTTCAAAAATATCTTCTAATTTCTTTTGACACCATTGAAAAGTTTAGCATCCTGAAACCGGAAGTTTCTATCTAAAATGTAGAGACATTGGTAACATTCTTGGTTTTTGTTTGTTTTCTGTGACATTTGTCTCTGAATTTTTTGACCATGTATTCATAACTTTACAACTCATATCCTGCATTATATAACTTTAGAATATACTAAGTCTAAATCTATCAATGCTTTGACTGTATGTAATAGTTGTATTTCTCGCTTATAATATGTGTCTGTGTTCTCTAAATGATTATAATCAGTGAAATGTAAATTTCAAGTCATGTCATTTTCGTGTTTTCATTGTATGGTTACACTATAATACACTTTTAATGGTTATATTTTTTGATTTTAATGATTTAACAATTTAACTTAGTTAACAAATTAGATATACACTTTCCACGAATATATTATTTTTTAAATGATTTAACGATTTAACTTTGTTAACAGATTAAATATACACTTTCAACGATTATATTTTACGAATTAACAATTTAACTAATTCACAGAAATAAATATATAAATGAATTGATTATAAGTAATAGTTTTAACGATTTTACTTTGTTAACGATTAATAAAAAAGAAGGGTGCAGATAACAAATGAAGATGTTTTCATAAAATCTCGATGATGAAAGTGACAGCAAAACTATTGGTATAACACTTGGGAATTGCCACTTCCAGATAAAAAAAAAATGCAGCAGTCAGCGGTGAATTGTAAAAGTCACTTCCCACTATACGACGTTCCGGCAAATTCTTTTTTTTTTGGACAAAAACACATTTTCTTTTGTTTAATTAATTGTTAGGTGAAAGTACAGAATAGTTAACACCCTCATCCCCGTGTTAACAATGACTTTCTTAATGATAACGTTATCATTTAGAAAGTCATTGTAAACATGGAGAGAGTGCTTTGTTAAACAGATTTTTATTGAGTATTTGTAAAAGGAAAACATCTCAATTCTAATAAATATATGTTTATATATAAAGTGAAGTCGTTTTTTCTCCTTCACCTTTTACGATTATAGCCTTCACACCAAACACATAATATGCTACATATTTCAAATAACACCCAACAGCAATTCCTAATGAATGTTTAACAAAAAATAATTACATTTCTATTATAACAATTTTCTAACAATTATTCCGAGATTTCCATATTTTCACAAAACATATTCGAAATAGAGGGTATCAACCATTTTCCCTCTCAAAACATTTAGTACTTACATGCAACTCATTGATACCGAAACATTTGTTTATAGAAGCGAAGACTATTATCACACCGCTAGATTCAATGATTCTGAAATTTCTATTCTGACATTCTGGCTGCGTGATGATTATAGGTTTCTTGTAACCGCATTCTACTTAAACGAACACATTCGACACACGCCATGCTCACAGGCAAGCACATTTTTGGACGCTCTATTTTCATTATACTTATTTCCGCCTGTATATTTATTTATAGATATCTTTCCATAAGACAAATAGCTAAAATTTACTTAGTAATGTCGTTACATCGTGTAGTAATTAATGCTCTCGCATCAAAATAAACAGTGTGATTTCTACGAAGACCGGCTAAGATTATTACCTTAAAATAATATTCTTTACTGCATCTCACATCAAAAACACAACCATTCTCATAAATGAAAATAAATATTATCACCAAACATAAATGTTTACTTGCATTATTTTTCAGGCAATAACATATTAGATTTCCAAATATGAAGGTCTGTTTGTTTTATTTTCATTTACTTTATTACTCACACTATCAAAACAAAATGCCCCCACCCCCGATAAAAATTCTACATTACTTGTGGAAAATCCCGCTATCCAAACAAACTAAACATTGCCTTGCTAAAGAAGGATTTATTCTTAAGCAGATCTTTGAGATTATACTGTTCTGGGATACGTTTTATAAACTTATATTTACATTTCTATTAGTTAGTTTCTACAATTTCTTTAATATATATACTTTTTTATAAATGCTACATTACTTCAATATTTCAGTACTGAAAAGTCATTTTCACATATCTGCTTTGAAAGAATATTATCAAAAATACACCAAACGGTTTTTATCATACATCACATAATTTACGTTGACACATTTTCCACCAACGGCATAACATAAGTACAAAGGGGGCTTTTCGACTGTTAAGAACAACGTCTTTTATAATTGTATCAGTCTAAAAAGGATTACTCCGTTTGAAACAGATGACATGCAGTATTGCTGCAGAGCGCAAACACGTTACAGTTAACCTTTAAATAAACAAATTCAATGTCACTAATTTACGAGACTTTGGCCGACAATAATAGCGACACGTAAATATTAGCATAGTCTCTGTGCTACAATAAACACTTTCTTCATTCTTCACACCCCCTTTCTCTCTCATATATCAGTGCTTTCCTGTTCTCCTTTTTCATAAGTTCAATAGCAAAATCTACCCAGGTCATATGCAGCAATTTATCGGAAGAGGGGGGGGGACGTAAAGTTAAAAAATATGTTTTTACTCAGAGAATTCAATAATTCTACTAACAAAATTTGGAAAATTTGTCGATTAACACTCTCCGGAAAGAAGTAAACGAAACACAAAAGCAATTATTTTAAAATATAAAGTGGGGATCACTTTCGTATATACATTTAACATAAAATGACTCTCCATGTGCGGGCCATTCTAACTTATTGGGGCAGTTAATTATTTTTGTGCTTTTTACTACTATGTCTAGGTCCGACTTGCAAGATCGTAAAACCACACGGTATTGGCGAAAAATTACCACTCCCCTAAAAATAAAATTAACGTACAGATTACAAAACATAGCAAAACGAAAAGGAAATCGTTAACTGACCTAAAATGCTAGAACGGCCCGGTAATGGCGGATAATTTTATGTTAAATTTATATGTGAAACTGATCCCCCACCAAATTAAATTCTGAAATAATCGATTCTGAAATAATATTATTTTCTTTCTGACATTTTTATTTTTCGATTATTGCCTTAGTAGAATGAGATTTAATAAGCTCTTTTTAAGGAAGTTATTTATTCATTTTTCACGTGAAAGGTAAACAACTAAACAATTCAAAGTTTGATAAATGACTTTCAAAGCAAGACGAACCCTTACTCTCTCTATATCTCTATCTCTCCCTCTTTAACCCATACTCTGTCTATCTCTCTATCGCTCTCTCTTTCTAAGACATGGATCAGGCGTTCACGTCATGGCAGCCGCCTGACTGGGGGGAAGGAGAGGAGAAGGGGTTAAGAAAAACAATTGCCGTGGACGGAAATGGGTTGCCATAGCGACAGACAGTGAATGTCATCCGGCGGGAAAATCAAACGCACGAGGTGATTTTAAGAAAAGAATTCAGTTGGCGTCAGAACTTTGAATCAACCAGACCGTCGTGTGAAAGAAAGGACAATCCTATTGCGGATTGAATCCGGAACATTATTATTCGTTTGGGATTATGATTCAAAGAACTTATTGATATTCGCCTTCTCGTTTTTATTGAGTTGACATGGACTTTTATTCCGTATTACAATAACGGATAACGCAGATAAGTTTGGCCTATTTCATGCCAAAATCTTTCTTTAACACAAATATATGCATATTTTGATTGTGAATTTATGTCGCATACATCGCACCAGCACTTTACAAAACAGACGCCTATCTCTCTCGTTCTTTTTGTCGGTGTCTTCTCCTTCTTATTTTGTATATAAAAATCCTTGTTCACGTTTTAACTTCACTCGAGTATTTGTTCCGTCATTTATTGCTTTGTTGTCTCAATTCCTCCAGGACGAATTTCACCGGTTAATCTGACATTCGACGACTAACCAAAGATGATCAACGTGCCAACGGACATTAAATAAATAAATACATGTGTCGCGACCTAATCATCAATCATTAACGATCATCTAATAACTGGGTCGTAACAAAAGGGGCGTATTAGTTAAAAAAATAAGATTAAAGAAATAGAATAGGATAAATTAAGAGGTAACGTAGTTTGCTACAACCCCCCCATAAGATTCTGCTTTTTTACGTGTGAACACCCTTGAAAACGGAAAGAATAAAAAACACAATTAGTCTAGAATTTAAAGTGGCGAACTAATTTCATATATGAATTTAACGTAAAATGATCACTCATTTGGCCTATTTCATGCCAAAACCTTTTAGAGCAGCAACCAGACTTTTTTTACCACTAACCCTAAGTCCGAGTCATGAAACGACATGTAATCTCCTACCCCAACCCTACTAAAAACGGATGTATCTACAATATTAAATAAAGAGAATTTGGTTAATTGCCCTAAAACGCTAGAATCGTGGGAAAATTTTGAAAGTGGATCATTGTACATTGAATTAAATATAAGAAGCTGATTCTCCATTTTAAATTCTAAAATAATAGTTTTTTTTATTTGTTTTCTATTCTTTCCGCGATTATTTCTAGGGTGTTCATACATAACCGCCTAACTCATCAATATTATTTATTTCCGATTTTAAATATAAATGGTGGGGTACTTTTTAAACATTTTCAATTTTGTAAATTTTGGAGGTGGTGGGGATTTCGAAATTATCCACTACCAGGCAAAAAATCGACCATGACGGAAAATACACGTAAAAGTGACGATAACGAACGTTAACTCGCTTCACCGAACAATCTACAAAATATCTATCAAACTGTTTTATTTTTTTAATTTTTACCTTAACATAAACCTAAGCTAATCCTGAAATAACCCTAAACTTACTTTAAACTAACCCTACCCTAACCCTAAACTAACTTTTACATTTATTCGGTTCGTATTGTGTAGAATCACGGAACTTGATTCGGCTTTCTCTGGAAAGTCTGAACTGCTTACGTCACAATTGCAAATTTCTGGATTTGTGAAAAGCACCAAAAGTGTAACATTTGAGCCCACCTCTAAACACATAAAAATAAATTTGTTGGGGCCAGAAAAATCTATCCCAACACATTAAATAGTGTTTACATACTTCATTTTATTGCAGGAAAAAAATACCCTATAAAATACAATAAAAATATAAGCTTAGTTAATACACTCATACTTATTATTGTTAAATCATTTTTATTTTATCCCCACCCTCCTCAGGAAATGCCGGGACACGTGTCCTGCTAGTTTGTAATAAAAATAAAATTCAAAATGTCTAATGTATTGACCTAGATTTTTCGTAAAATATACTGTCACCTGATTTTAGCAATTAACCGCTGACTGCTGAACGCATTCTAATCCGGAAGGGACAATTCTCGGTGGTTATGCCATTATGCCAAAATATTCTCAATGTTTGTTTTTAATAAGAGATCCCATTTATTACAACGTTAGCCAGTCATTTGTAATATGGACTAATGGCTGAAACAATTAATAAGATTTAATTGCATGTTGTGCAGACTACACTAGTTTAAAACAATTATGTATTGAAAAGTTATAATAAAGTTATAGTGTTATCCACATGTGTTAGTAGTGAGATCACTGTAAAGAAGTATCTATGGAATAAATACCGAAAAGAAATAATCAAATAATTTCATGGATTTTGTTAATTTCTCACAAACGAAGGCTGTTAAATTTATATGTGTTATGTCGGTCATTTTGGATTATTAACGAGAGATAAAAATGGTGTAATTGTGTTTGCTATTTTTGTGACATGTTGAAAATCGAAAACAGTTTTGAAGCGGGCGATAGAAAGTAAGTTCTCAGCTAAATTTATATTCAAACGAAAGATTAGATTGTCTGCCTTTCACATGAAACTTCGGATTAATCAGAGAAGAAATAAAGTTTGATTCCCTGATTACGTTATAACTTGAATTTAAGTTTAAAGACGAAAATAAAGTATTATGGTTCATATGTGCATCTAAATCAAAGAAAATATTAATTTTGTTCATGGACCCTATCGAATAAAAAACACATTTTTTTCTATAGAATCTAAAAAATCTAATATTGTTTATGGGAAGTTAGAGGACAGTTTTAAGGGTACAACTAAATCGCCTTCTTCACTGAGCCTTTGCTTCCCCAATAATCGAGAGCTTAGAACTAAATTCGATTATGTAAAATCCTTCCTCCTTGTAAACTCCCCAAACATCTCAATACTAAGCAAAACTAATCTAAACTCCTCAATCTCCTCTAATCTTTTTCATATGTATGGATATCTTACATTCCGCTGTAAAGACTCTGATAAACATATGCACTAGTTAGGAGTCTATATCCGTGACACACTCCCCTTGACTAGAAAACTCAGTCTAGAAGCTAATGATTAAGCTTACATGTGCTTTAGATTGAGATTACGACATAGCGTTAGTTATCGAATAGTTATTAATATTAGAAACCTCTAATATTGAACTTAAATTATATACATATATACGCATACACATATATACATATATGCATTCAATTTTTATTGACATATTACACTGGGACGACATCGTAATTGACATTGCGTGTCCACGAACGATAGCCAGGGAGATGCGTTAGTTATACTTCACCTACCGTTCTTCCTCGACTCAGTACTGTCCCTACTCAACTATGTCTCCGATAGTATAAATGAAGCACTTACTTTGGATCCAAGTTCTGGGGATTTTACGTCCACCACAGAGATTGGCTTAGTTTCTTAAGCTACACAGACCTAGCTGGTAACAATACGCGTAGTTTTTCGATTGCATGTTCCCTCTCACAAAGCGTAATTTTTCCGACCCGCCTCCCAAATCGCGAGGATAAACAAACTTAATTCTCAATCATGTCTTGATGACACTGCCTGAAGCTTGTACGACAGATGCCCATAGCCCATTCAGGAATGCTAATTCCCTAGTAATAATAGGTTATATCACCATAACACTCTGCCCCCCCCCCCAAACCTAAGCGCCATTAGTCAAAACAATGAGATATAACCAACGTGCTGATTGGGAATCCCCCGGAGATTTCTTTAGAGATGCATCTTGGGTAACACTTGTTCTCACTCTGTTGAACAGTGCGACAAGGAGGCTAATGAATGGGACAGAGCGGGCATAGAAGCATTTGTCCCGATGCAGACATTCTATAGATGCCCACTCTCTCCAATGGTTCACTTCAACCTATGCAGATGCTATTGCGCATAAACAACAAATGTTTCATTAGCGATAAGTAAGCGAAAAATATGCAACAATTTAAAACACCAAGAAAACTGTAAAAGTGTAATAGCCGCAGCTAAGAGTACGTATACTGTAGTGAGCAGAAACCGCACCGGGTCGAAGAAATTAGAAACTCGAGATTTCTGGAAAATCTATAATAGTGTGCTGAACAATGGGTAATAAAGAATTCTTCGACTATCCAACACCCATGATGTCGCTTGCACGGTAGGTGATAAAGTTTAACTGCTTGCCAAGCGATTCGTCTTTAACGCCACATTCGACTCCACACACCACTACACCCTTAAGTTACTACCACGGACGAAAACCGCACTAGAAGATCTTATCATACCCCGCATACCCGAGTCACAGATGTCACAAAAACCTTGACACTTCCAAAGCATGTGGACCAGATCTTATCCCTATTATAGTAATAAATCAATAATCTGCTGAGCTGGCCCCTGTCCTCTCCAAAATCTATAACAAATGCCTTGCCAAATCCTGCTTCCCTGGTAACTAGAAAATTGCTTCCTTGGTTACCAGTTTTAAAGAAATTTGGTGAAAGAACTGACCCGCTAAATTGTCGCCCGTCATGTCTCCTTTCGCTTTTCGCTAAAATCTAAGTCATTAATCACTCCAGCGATAGTCTACAATCTTCAATATGCTAAACTTCTTTCTGGCTCGTTCTACCGAGAATATCCTAAATGTCATCTCTGAACGCATGTAGCATACACTGGAAAAGGCAGATGAAGCATTCGGTAGCTTGATAGATTCAAGGCCTTTAACAAAGTCTGGCATGAAGATCTTCTCAGGGAAATTAATTCGTACGGTATTACTGGACAGATATTTAATATATTAAGATCCTTCTGAGCTAAAAGAAATATCCAAGTTGTTCTTGATGGCCGTACATCTAAACAACATCACATTAAAGCGAGTGTGTCCCAGGTGGCGATTCCTGGAACCTTATTATCCCTGATTTTCATAAACGACCCCCATGATGCAATCGCGTTCGAGATGGGTATATTTGTTGATGAAATCATGTTCTATTCTCGACATGTGGGCAAATTGAACATACACACATCATACGCAAAGGTTTTGATTCTTACAAAAGGACATCCGAGCTGTAGTAAATTGGGGACAAATATGGATGGTCACATTTGCCTTAACCAATTATAAGAAACATTTAGGAAGATCGATTGCCATGGCTGATAACACCTTCTCGAGAGCCCGACATTCAAATTCAGCAGGCAACATGAATTGGAATACATACATAGAAGATACTGCAAAATCTGTTGCAAAAAAGGTTGGCTACCTCTACCGAGATAGAAAACTTCTCACGCCTGCCAGTATTTTATATGCCTATAAAGCCACCATTCAACCATGCATCGAGTATTGTTGCCACATCTGAGCTGGTGCTCCATCTTCTAGTCTCTCCCTCTTGGACAGAGTACAGAAAAGAGTCTCTAACTTTATAGAGCTCGAACTTGTCCCATCGCCACACTATGGAATCCCTGTGCTTGTTTTACAAGTAATTCCACGAAGTGTGCTTCAATGAACTTACTGCATGTGTGTATCCCTTAACGTAAATAAACCCGACCAGCAGAAAAATTCAACTCACCACTGTAGAGGTCCGCAGATACGGGAACTCTTTCAACTAATAGCTTCTTTCCTTGTATAACTTACCTATCGAATTCCCTCCTGCTCCCTGTTTCCCTGACTGTATTAACATGCATAAATTTAAATGTAATGTGAACAAATATCTTGCTACACAATTTCCCACTTAGGATGTCCTTATAAATCTGGAAATGTTAATGGCACTTTGGCTTGGAATTACAGTTAAAAAGGCGAATATCAACTATTATGGTTTATTTGTGCTCCAAAACCAATAAAATTTTCTCACATGCCCGTGTCGAACCAAAGTACACATTTTTTCTTTGGAATCTAAAAAATCTAATCTTGTTTATCGGCAGTTACAGGACAGCTTTAACGGGTAGGAAAGGTTAACTGCACCTAGTCTTAGAATCAAAGTTTAAAAGACGAATATTAAGCATTATGATTGATTTGTTCTCCAAAACCCAGAAAAAACATTCATTTTCACATGCGTTTTTGTCGTATCAATGAGCTCATCTTTTTCTTTCCGAAATCTAAAAAATCTGATGTGTTTTTATGAGCAATGATATGACAGTTGCAGAACACGGAAAATGTTAACTGCACCTTGAAACGTGGAAAGCGAAGATGATATTGGAAGAGAAGAAAATCGCACTTGAGTATGGAATAAAAAAGCAAAACAAATACTGACTAAAGATGTCGACAAGAAAACGGATTGAAAACGCGTGCAGTTCATACTGACCATCATTTCAAAGTGGCAGCGTTGTTCGCAGTCAATGGATCCGGGTTGGGCAACAGAGATTTCTGACGTAATGGCATCCATGTTGAACAGCTTGCTTTCTTCCCCGCTCAAGCTGAACGTCACGCGTTGAAAGGCGACAGTTTGGTCTTTGTCGATATGGGAAAAGACAATTTCCTGGGCCCATTCACACAAACGTTGCGGTAAGGTTGATCGGTTGTGGTTTGGAAAGAAAGAAACACCAGAGCGAAACGAACATTATAGAAAGTTTCAAGCGTAAAACAATATGAAAACAATAATAATAATGATATAGGAAAACTAAAAAACAAAAATATTAAAACTTTGCATAAAATAAGATAGCGTAAATAATCTTTTAAATGTCTTCAAGGAAAAAACAAACAAAAAAGAGTCAATTGGTAATTGTAATTTCTCTCTCTCCCTCTCTCTCTCTCTCTCTCTCTCTCTCTCTCTCTCTCTATATATATATATATATATGACATAATGAAAATAAAAAAGGAAAAAAGGCTACTTATTTTCACATCATGCTCTCGACAAAATTCTGTACCTTCTCACTTCCTCTACCTTCCACACCGTATCTATGCATACATCTTTTTCAGAAAAAAGTATTTTAGTGTTTCCTGACTTACTGTAGTTTTAATAATATATTAAAAATTACTACTGATTAAAAATGTTATCAGCAAAATATATCTTTAATTATTTATAGTTTATTTTTTATTTTCATTTATTATTATTTATAGACGCCCTATGTATTTCGGAGTTTAACTTCTATGCGACAACCATTTTGGATGAAAAACACTTTTAATAGAAAAAGCGAAACGTCGCTAAAAAATAAACAATTTTCGTGTTATTTTTTTCATTTATATATATATATATATATGTATATATATATATATATATATATATATATACAAACGAATGGCAGCATACGCATATCTCTATATTCATATGTATATCTATACACCGTAAGCAAGCCCGAGAAAATCACACGGTCTGAAGAACGCAGAAAAAGTTTGTCTCAAAACTAGTATATACAAACGTTCAATCTTCGATGTTGAGCACTTTCTCCCATAACTATAGCAATTAATACACATATTTATCAAAGATGGCTAAAATTTCCGGTTCGAGCATATCCACTGCTTAACCAAACTAAGTTTTCAAGCAACCCCTGTGCGAGGAGGGTTTTTAAGTGAGGGGCGACTTTGCACAGAACAAATATCACTCCTTAAGCGAGTGTTACTATCAAGAAAGAAGCAGAACAAGTCTACATCAGTGGAAACAATCGCTGCCGCAGGTGTTAAATTAGAGTGTACCTTCTCGGAAATATCTGCTGCTTTTTACGAAAACTGAAGGGAACATCTATCCCGGTAATGTTAACGCGCCGTCAGACACCAACATGATCATTTTTATATACTGGCACATTAATCTTGTGAAATTAATATTCTATCCGCCCAGAGTAGATTCTGTACCACCAGGACACGAGGACATGCATTGAGTACACATTGCTTTTTCAAGGATACTCGTGTTTTGCGTAGAGTCATCAAGTATTATATAAACGGACGGAAATTAATTATCTACAGGGCTAAACTATAGGATCTAAAGGAACATAAAAATAAAAATAAGACATAATTCTAACCGACTCCCGACTACCGACTTTTAACAGGAACTTTCCTAATCATTTGACTATTGAAATTCTTTTAGTTAACGAAAGTCGAATATTGCTCAAGTACACACCTATGATTTGTTTATCATGTCTCTTATATACACTCCTTTTACAAAAGTGACTTTTACAATTTTAGTAAAAGATCAGTTTCAAATCAGACAGTATATTTGAGAGTAAAAATGTATTCTTAAAAGATACACATCTTTGAGCAGTTCTTAATTTGTCTTAATCTCTGAAGTGATAGTTTCCTATTGCCGTAAATGCAAGATAAACATGGACTATACTGGCAGAACATGAGAGGATGCTGAATGTTTTTTAAAATTAAATCTTTAAGAACTATCCTCAGATTAACTTTGCGAGATAGACGAAGAAATGCAGAAATCAGAAAGATGATTACTATTAACAGATCCATCAACAACGTTATTCGAAAAAAGAGATTAAAAATAGTTTGGATATGTTTCTTGACTACCATATCCCAGATTTGTAAATAAATCATATAAAACAGATTTAATTCAAGAAAGATAAAGAGGACAACCACCAAAGATATCGGCCGATCAGATAAGGGTTGGGACTTGCGTGCTGCTCTTGATAGCTAAAGGACTGGCACAAGACCGCCATAAATGGCAGAATCTTTTCTCAATCATGTGGTGAAGCTATCTGGAGTATGTAAATATATGAAATAAATCAAGTCATGTGTTCATTAGATGCTTTCTTTTATGAATAGATAATCAGTATCTACGAAGCTGCAGCACGAAAAATCAACCAAGAGAAAAATCAGAGAACAAAATTCAGTTAAGTCACTTTCGGATACATTGCTGCTTCAATCAGAGGAAATACAAACATAGAGCATCTGTAACAGAGAAGCTGAGTACTTAGAAATTATTACACCTAGTGATTCGCCGAATCTTTACGGATGATTCTCGTTTCATGAGGTTTTTCTACTAGTGACTTTTAAAACTATCTGATGATCTTAATGGCTCCTCGGACTGACGACGGACACACCTTATATTTTCAATATAAGATGGGTCATACATCCTTAAGAAAACGTTTTGTGAAGTGTATTATAGAATTTAGAAAAACCAAGAAACTTTTTTAAATATATTTATTAAATGAATAAAATCATTTTCCCATAAATATATGTCTGAGACTTTCGCTGTGAATCAGCCTTTTCAAAGAGTAATTTTCTTTCTTTCTTTCTTTCCTTTTTTTCTATTCATCTTTCTGGTGTTAAAAATTACACAAAAACTCTCCTGGTGGTACCAATAGAATATTCAGCGTCTGATGATGTAAACAGTCGTGGTAGAAATGTAAAATTAGATATGTTTACAAGCGTGGTTCGTGCTGATTTGAATATAAAATGTGTCACACACCCTTAAGACAAGTTTTTTTTTAAGTGTACGGTAGTATTTAGAAAAAAAAAACAAGAAAAATATATATCTATATAAATGCTAACATATATTTTTGTATTACTTATTTGTTTATCTTCATTTATAGATAAAAAGTTATTCACGGACACGTGTTTCGCCGTTACTGCGGCTTATCAGCTGACAATGACTGGGCTCGAACCTCAGTCAACGGAGCTATGATCAAGTGCGCTAACCGTTACACTAACTGTTACACTAATAATTATAATTATATATATTTTATATACAATTAATAAAAACAAAACAAAGAAACGAATGCTCACAGCAACAAGAAAAATCACCATTCGAAATCAAACGCATAATTGAAAACTTTATAAACTACAAAGAAACGAAAACAAAATAAAAACAAACAGAAACGAAAAAAAAAGACAAACAATTAAAAACAAAACAAAAAAGAAGAAATATGAATTGATAAAATATCCACCAAACATTATCAACAAATTAACAATAAATAAAAGTTAGCAACAGAAAAGTAAAAAACATGCAAAAAATAAGAGAAAGACAAAAACAAAAATAATAACATGACAATATTTCACCCGGAGTTGAAACGCATCTGATATGATTGCTATTGATGGTATTTTTTTTACGAATTCGGACGTTTCACACGGATCATTACCATTGAGAGTCACTGACAACAATAAGCAGTGATATTTCCTGGAATCTGAATGACTACAAGTATCCCTAGATTTCCTGCTTTCGTCGGCTTTTTCAATAACTGTTTCAAATCATTTTGCCCTGCCACAATAATCGTTTAACATTTATTATTAACTAGCTAAGGGCTCTAACACAGCCCATCATTGGTGATTTCTCATTGACAATAATCGGTAGTGTTCCCTGGAGTCTGAGTGACAATAAGTCTCTCCAGATTTCCAGTACTCTACACCTCTTTTGGTAACCATTTCAAACGACTTTTTATTTTCATTATGTCATCCTCACAGCCGTTTACCATTTATTTCTCGCTGGCAACGACTATTGGTTTTCTCTGGAATTTGGCTGGCAATAAGTCTCCTCAAGGTCCCAGTATTCTCTGCACTCTTCCAGTGGATGTCTGGTTAGTGCTCTACATCCTCGGTCATTCCATTCTCTTTGACCCTTCGCGAATATTTTGTGTGGAATCAGCCGAGGCTGGTGCCATCACTTTTTCTTGAGGGGGGCCAGTTTATGAAATTTCTTGCATATTCTGTTCCCTTCGGTTCATCCTCCTCCTCCTCCTCCTCCTCCTCCTCCTCCTCCTCCTCCTCCTCATCATCATCATCATCATCATCATCATCATCATCATCATCATCATCATCATCATCATCATCATTAATAATAATAATAATAATAATAATAATATTATTATTATTATTTTTATTATTAATATTATTATTATTATTATTATTATTAATAATGATAATAATAATATTATTATTGTTATTATTATTATTATTATTATTATTATATTTTATTATTATTATTATTATTATTATTATTATTATTATTATTATTATCATTATCATTATCATTATTATTATTAGCCTCAACGTTTAGATGTTTTTAGTTGGCGTTTTCTTTTGTTTAACATCAAGTCGATTTCCTTTACTTTGTACGTTAACACTTCGCTGTTTCTCACAAGCCTTTTGCAGAATTTGAAAAGAAATTGTCTCGTCAATCTGTTAAAACCATTTATGGTGGCTTTTCATTCCAATTACGACGAGAACCACCTTTACTTCTTTACATACTCATCATTATTATTATTATTATTATTATTATTATTATTATTATTATTATTATTATTATTATTATTATTATTATTATTATTATTATTATTATTATTAATAATGTTGTTGTTATTATGACTCACTGAAAGTTATCAGATTAATCGTTACCGCAGATTTATCACTGACAAAAACCTGTGGATTTCTATCAAATCTGAGTGACAGCAAGTCACTATTGATTACCATTTCTTCCCGTTCCTTCCCACCAACATTGTAACTCAGTTGATGTTCTCGTACCAGTTGATGTTCCCATTGTCTGTGACTAATCGCTAGTACCAGCTGGTGTTTTTCTCTGGAATCTGAGTGAAAACAAACCTCTCGAATAATCGCCACTACTACAACTACTACTACTACTACTACTACTACTACTACTACTACTACTACTACTACTACACATATTAGATTGTTTGGTATGCCTCTTTGTATAAATCCCTCTTTTTTACCAGCTCGACCCGTAAATATATGCATATCAAATTCTGTTAAGTAGTTCATTTTATAGTTTCCCAAAATGTAATCTCTGAGTTAATTCAATTCAATTTTAAAATATTCTGAACTATTGCCTTTATTAATCTGCGTTAGCAATTTGTTGAAACATTTGTAAAAAGATCCAATCAGTTTTAAGATTATTTTAAAAGAAACATTTTTAGAAATGTCATTAATTATTTTAGAGTTTTTAATTAAATCACTTGTGAAATCAGATTTTTCCAATTTTCCCTTTTACTGTAATGTAATCTTTTACTAGTTCTATTAGTTTTGTCATTCTTCTTGATTCTTCAATATTCATTGCAATTTTGATGCGAAGACACTCGAGCACAGAGCTGAGTTCAATGCTCGGTATGAGCTATTATTATAGTATCGAGGAAATACTGAATAAATAGACAAAAAATGAAGTAAGATTCAAAGAAAGGCAAACACAACTGTAAAAAAAAAACTAAACTAGGGAATTTAATGCTGTCACGTGTTTATCAATTTATGCAAGGAAATGTGATACACCAAAGAAACAATTTATTCTCAGAAACAAATTCAACAGAGTGCTCAAATATTGATTAATAAGAACAGAATATTTATTTTATTATATAGTGATACAGAACATCAGAAAATATCAAACATGATACCGTCGGTTTCAGGCTATTACAGTTCAAAAAACGAAAGATAATGTATCGTACATAATCATACTGTAACACTTCATCAGCCATGTTTATTACTAGAGTCACATGATTGTTAAGGCAGGACCTTAATAAAAAGTTTAAATAGAATCCCAATGGTGGAATTATTAGGGAAACAAAATAGGAGAGATTTCACACACTTTCATAACAGTCGTTTTTTTCATAGAGAATTATCCGCCGGGCTTAGGCTGTCCCTATCCACCCATTAATTTTCAATAGTGTTTTAAAAGATTTGTAACGAATTAATTATTTGCAAATAAAACCCACAAATTTATTTACTCAGACAGACAAAATAAACAAATAAAATCAAGTAATAAACATGGCTGACGAGGCTCACGATAATATTGCTTATGTAGCATTATGTTCTTTTTTAACCGTAATAGCCCGAAACCGACGGTACCATGTTTGATATGTCCTGATCTTTTATATCACAATTATTATTATTAATGATAATAATAATAATAATATATATATATATATATATATATATATATATATATATATATATAATATTTACACTAGCCGTTTTCAATGTTAAATATAACTTAATTTCTCCGTTAACACGTGACATTCTTCCGCTTACAGATTCTCTGTTAATCGGGTTCGCGCCCTGTGGTTGTCAGAGATTGTTATTCCCTTGCGCTGATGAGAGCTGCAAGCTTAAAATGACGTCGTACGTAGGTAAAATATTAAAAAAATAAAAATTAATATATATATATATATATATATATATATATATATATATATAGAGAGAGAGAGATATAAGAAAAAAGAGTGATAAATATGCGACGATTGTCCAAATTTATTTCAAATTTCAATTGTTCAATGCAAGGTTGTCAGTAATAAACTAGTGTTTATTTTTCTTTCCTTAAGCCAAGGCTTTTCAAAGATCGAAATCTTATCATCAGAGGAGAAATACAGATGGATAAGTTGGCTTTCGAAAAAACCAAAGTTCAAATATTTGAAAAATATGAGAATTATTTTTAAAAATTATTAAAATAATTTTTGTCAAAAAACGTACTGAATGAAAAGAAAATTTCGTGAAAAAGATATACAATTGTCCGGGTGGTAAGTTTCCGTTGAAAAAGTTCGGTGAAATTGTAGAAAGTGAAGAAAAACACTTTGCATGGGAGCAGGTTGGAAAAGGTGCTCAAAAGTAGATAAGTCCAGATGCACTTAAAAGAGGCTGTGAAGAGGAAAACAGGCCATTTTTTGATTTACTTCCGGGCCTAGTAAAACGGTAGGATCTCATACAAGGATTAACTCCCATGCAAAGTGTTTTTCTTCACTTTCTACAATTTCACCGAACTTTTTCAACGGAAACTTACCACCCGGACAATTGTATATCTTTTTCACGAAATTTTCTTTTCATTCAGTACGTTTTTTGACAAAAATTATTTTAATAATTTTTAAAAATAATTCTCATATTTTTCAAATATTTGAACTTTGGTTTTTTCGAAAGCCAACTTATCCATCTGTATTTCTCCTCTGATGATAAGATTTCGATCTTTGAAAAGCCTTGGCTTAAGGAAAGAAAAATAAACACTAGTTTATTACTGACAACCTTGCATTGAACAATTGAAATTTGAAATAAATTTGGACAATCGTCGCATATTTATCACTCTTTTTTCTTATATCTCTACTATTGCTCTATCCCGTATATTGAGCTAATCCTTTTCACAATAGGTTCCATCTACTAAAAGTTTTCACTTTGGTTTATTTTGATCCTATATATATATATATATATATATATATATATATATATATATATATTACCTTATATTTTATCAACGTTCTTCCCAAATATGATCTGAGGGAAAAATCGGATTTTAATCCATCATGATGAGATTTCAATTTTTAATAGCTGTAGATTGATAACATTGACATGCTAGTGTCGCGCAGATTTTGTACATGTCTGTATGAATAAAAGTAATCATAATATATATATATATATATATATATATATTTATTTATTTTAAGGCGTGTTTGTGAAGACGTACTCACGTATCGAGCTAGCAGGTCTCATAGAAATTCCATGGGTAATTAATAAAACTGACTAAATTCATTATTGTATACACGGATATATTTTATTAAAAAAGTTGAATATGTATTCATTTCAAAATGTAATTGACAATTTGCATAATTCTATTTCTGACTAAATATTTGATTTTACAACAATTAATTTTAAAATGAGTTAAGTCAGATTTATTTTTACTTTAACGATACCAGTTAATTTTCAATTTCTCTTCTGTTCGGATTTTATCTTCCTAGCCAATCTAACTTACTTATTTCAAATGAATACGTGCATTATTATACAAATATATTTATATTTATTGGTTGATATTTTTCAGAATATGAGCTGTACGAAGTAATTCAATTTTAAACGGTTGTTAAATATATTTTGTATTAGCAATTCATTTACCGGTTTACCTTGTGATGCTGATAACTTATAATCATTGGAATAACGGTGGGTTTGTATTGATTATCATAATCATTATTGTTATTATCGAATACTACAATTACTACTAGTAGTACTATAAATAGGGCTACACAGAAAGGAGAGCGCTCCTTTTTGCTACAGCGAAAGGGTTTTTTTTTATCCGGCAGTCAGGATGTACGTTAATAAGGACTTATTTGAAAATTATGTTGGAAATGTGTTGAATTTTTCAGCAGGTTATTTCAAGGTGCAAGTGGAACAGGGAAAGAGCGGCTCCTTTTTTAGGAGCGGGGTCCGCTCTCAAACTAATAAAGTGGGTAAAACCCTGACTAAAAATATTACTACTACTACTACTATTACTACTACTACTACTGCTGCCTATTTAATTACTAATTAAAAATGCCAATTTAAGTTAAAACGCCAAACATTTAGTTAACACATGGTTAATCAACGTTAGTAAATGTTAGTTAAATTGTATTGTTTGTGTTCATCACTTACCTGATGTCTGGCATTTCAATCCTAGTTCATCTCTCGATTCAGTCAATTATCTCCTTTCGTACCAACAGATTTTGGTAGTTGAGCCAGTTGAGATCCTTTTCACAATTGCGATTATAATCGCATCAAAAGAAGCAATCTTTAACCATCGTTTTATGGTGTAAATATTAGATAAGCATGTGAAAACTAAAGTACATATTTAAAAAGAATTGATGAAAAAAGCATTACATATAAGAAAGTCTGATATATAGTTTAAATAAGTATCGACTAAGTGAGAATTGTTTGTGGTAACAAATTCAAACAACCTTTTTAATGGTTTTCAGTGCTAAAATGTAAAGATACTTTTAAAAGTCTACTTTTCGCTTCTAAATATTTGACAAATATAATTTTCATATCTACATTGTAAATTTTTTAAATTTCGTAAAATAATTGTATTTGTTTAAACATTAAAAATAGATTTTAGATATATTATATACATTATATGAACCGAAAATTCATATTAAATATAAATATACTTAAAAAGGTTTTATAAAATATTGCGCTTAAAATTAACATGCTGCCGTTTTTTGATATCGTAACATTTATTAAAATTACAAATTCATTTAGAAAAAAAGTTTACAAACTTGCTTACACTACGTTCGGTTTGTTTATTGAAATCTCAAACTTAAATCCTATTATCCAAATAACGAAATAACGAAATATCCAAAGACATAACTCAGTGTGAATAATCGTAGTAACAAATAACATGGAGCCGAAAATATTTCTAGATGAAATTTTCATACATAACCAGATACAAAATCATAACATTATCAGTTTCGGCTGCTATTACTTTAGAAATGATTTTCTTATTTGCATAATAATAAAATAAAATGGCAAAGAATGAAACAAATCAATAGATATACGAGTATTAAACTTTCAAACGTATTCAATATCGGAAAATAAGCAAATAAATGTTAAAACAAGATAACATTTTTCCATTTTTCATTCATTTTAAGTTCATAACTGGAAGTTGATTCTTCACAAAATTGAAAATTTCGTTATTTTGTTTTACGACATATCAACACTTTTTGGCTTATTTAATGCCGAGTTCAGTAATTTTTTGTAGACGTTTTCATACTTCAAATTCTTAATATCTTCAAATGTTTATAGATAAATTTGTTTTGTAAGCAAATATTTCATAAATAAATAATCTACAAAAAATAGATTTTATTCAACCGGACAGGCACCACCATTCTGTGTGAGAATGGTCCTATGAGTACTTAGAATTACGAGGTTGACTGCCCATTTACCAAAGCGCCCACATTTGGGGACTTTCAGTTGGGTTTAGTAGCAGGGTTGGGAAACTGAGTAGGCAGAAGAAATAAGATAAAGGTAGAGAGGGTCGGGAAAGACTAATTCCCGGGTGCATTTGAATCGGATGGAGTGGGGAACACCTTGTCCAAGGGTGTTGAAAGCAATTTACTATCGCTAGTCGTTTAAATAATTTAAAGGAAATGAAAAAATAAATCAAACTCATTTAAATTCTGTTTAATATATATGCATTTACTTATATTATATGAATGTTACAAATTGGCTTTGGGGTACTGGAAATAGAATCTGCCCGGAAGAAATAAAACTCGGCGAGTTGACACAGACACGGGCCTGACCGGAAACAAAAACCGGCTGATTGACACGGAGACACAGCGGTCCGGAAAATAAATATCCTGTGATTTGACGCAGGGACACCTGCGAAGATCATATGTAAAGTTACCTTCAGACGGAAATACATCCATCATTAAATGGATGAAAGCCACGGCGTGGCTACATTAACTGCGGAATGGACGTTACATTTGTGGATGCGTGGGCGTCTAAAATGATAAAACAGCGTCTGTCAGTTAACGATTTTAAAAAAATCAAATTCCACCCTACTCCTTTGCCGTAAGCGGCTAATAAGCCGACACTATTATAGTTTAAAACATAAGTGTTTCTAGTTATTCTCTTATGCACAGCAGTAATATACAACATGATGACAGTAAATAAAACTAAATTGAATAACAAATACGTATACACACCTGATAATCCAATATAGATTGGGAAAAGTTGGAAAATGAAATGAATCTATTTAAAAAAAATATGATTTCAGCTGTTATTTCGTAGTTCAAGCTCTAGGTCGACTGTTCAGGAATAATCGACTGCGTGATTCAAACGACATTTTAAATTACACATTTCATGCCTAGTATCAATTTTTAGAAGTCTATGGAAAGTTCGAAGTAAAGTAAAGTAAAATCTTGATAATGACCCTTTTTATGAACTCATATCATTGAATGTCCATTTCCATCAGAACATCTAGAAGAACCGTTCTTATTTGAATATTTATTGTTGTGAATAGTCACAACGTTTCGGCCGATGCACTGTCCGACCTTCGTGAGCTGCTTTTTGTAGTCGGTAACATTCCTCGAATTTCAAACTGAACTCTGTATTTACTCCAATGTGTAGAATGATTTTCTCATACCACGATTTTCTCGATATCTCATATTACTCAATTGTTCCTCTTGTTTCATTGCGAATAGGACACGTGAACAATTAAACGATGATATATCAAAAAAGTCATGGATCGTTGAATGTTTCACTATTGTTTACTAATAAGTTAACACTTATCAAAGCTAAAAGCCACTCGAGGTAAGGGGTAATGAGGTGGATAAATTGTCAGTTGAATTATGATGAATATGATGAGAGGATTGAAAAATATGAATAGAAGTCGCAAAATTTGGTTACTTATTAGGACGGGGTATGACAAGTATTTGTTGCCGTTGAATTTGAAAATAACCATGTTGTAGTCTGCAAGGAAGTAATCCCGTGGTTATGTGTTCCACAAATGAGAAAGTCTTGGAAATAAACTCTGTTTATGTAAATTACGTTTGATGTTAGGCACGCGTTATTTGGAAAATCTCATTCAACATGGATAAATAGTATAATCCATGCGAAAAGTAACGCCGAAATAAAAACAAAATAGTTATTCTTTTATCTTGTTCAACGGTTTCATGTCAATTATATATCTGATGAATGTTTGCTGAAAGAAAACTATTACTCATAATTTAAAGCTTCGACCGCGCAATAGGTTACTTTAAATCGTATTCATCTCCTTCGAATATTCAAAGTATATTACATAAGACAACATTCTTTCTTTTAAAAAGATAGCGCGGTGTTCCTCATTTCAGACATAAAATGAATTCAGATTGAATAATTATCCGTAGAGAAAATTTAGTACCGGAAAAATTCAAAATTACAAAATTGTTATTCCATTATCTTAATCAATGGAAAGCCTTATATTACAATCTAAACATTTCTTACGAAAGACACGTGTCTCTCAGGATTCAACCTTGTGGCCGAAATGAGTAAGCGAGTATCATGGCGCACGAACCTCGTAAATGTTTCACCATCAGTTGATGGATAACTCAAGACAAGACATTAACAGCATTTAAGAAAATAGTCGTTTTGAAGATATTGATCAAATTTCATAAATAAGCCAAGACCCCCCCGTCCGCCCTAGTATAAAGAAATAAATGTTTAGTAAGGATAAATGTTTAAGAATTCATTTTTTTTCCTCCATTGCTGAAATTAAGTAAAATCTGGATTCAATTTTTGAGAATGATTTTAAAATAAAAAAACAAATACATTTTAAACAAAATAATATAATGATTTGTGAATTCTGCCGTTTGAAAAGTTAGCATTCAAAGATAATCACATATTTTCGTCAAATTAGTTACTGACGAGGTAAAAAACATTGTGATTATTTATTTGATATATAAAATGTTATGGTTTATTAGAAGCATTGCGTTAATTGGCATTATTATATTGTAGACAGCCTAATCAATGTGTATTTTGATGAATATACACAGGGAGAAAAAGGACAAACATCTCTGTCTACATTTCCACATGACAGGAAGATTTTATTTCGAAATATCATAAAATATTTACATGTTTGCTGTTGTATTTAATTTTCAAAATATGCATTGATAAGGCATTCTAGAATAAAATAAGTCTTATGTATATAGCGAGAGTGGTGCACAATCTAGACCCATGGGCAAGCTACTATCGACATTTTAAAGATACTTTAACAAATTTATATCATGTTAGTGTAAGATATAATTGTATTTGTTAACATTCAGGTTGCTACATAAAGGAGGAAACGTTAACTATTCTAGAACACGTGCTTTGTATTCTAAGGACGGTGTAAGCCCAGAATTATTCGTAGATATATTTAATGATAAGTATCCAAACGGGCATCCAATTCCAGAGAAGAACGGGAAACAAAATATTCACTCGTTTTATAGAAACAGGAAGATGCCATGACCGGCCTGGTAGGGAAAGAAAAATGCAACTGATTCTGAAACATCTTCAGAGCTATGCAGACATGTGAGAGGTAACCTGGGTAATTGATTACGATAAGCAGGTAGCAAGGGGTTCTCTGCATCTCGAGTAAAAAGAGTTTGGAAGAAGGTTGGTATTAATTTGAACACATTGTTAACTGTATATATTGTTTTATAGTACATTGCCTATAGGTCCAGACTAATGCACACGCACACACACACACACACACACACACACACACACACACACATATATATATATATATATATATATATATATATATATATATATATATATATATATATAGTGGAAAGTTAAAAGCCTGTTTTTGAAGTACAATAATTCACAGTTAATATATTGTGATTTTACTCGGGAAGGTAAGTCAAATCATCGCAGATTAAGACGCCTACTTGGGGTCAGGATATGCCGGGTAATATACCATGCAAAATCCAACACAATAAATGTTTCTATATCTTCAGTCACTTTAATCAAATTGATTTATAAAACAGAAAAATATTATTTTCTCTACTTCATAACAAAAATGATATTAGTGTTTATATATGACAAAAACGAACCACAGATTATGTAATTAGTTCCACTTGACTGTTAATGGTTTCCGAAATTTAGTATCACTACAAGCAAGATTAGCTTTATGGCAAACAGCAGACAATAATCATATTAATGCACGCAAAGATTTGAAAACGAGCAATGGACGAATTGATGAAGTTGTTAGTTATATGAAGAAGAAAATGAACTAAAAATAATAAAAAACGCCCTGTGAAAAAGAAAAAAAACACCAAAAAAGAAAAGATACTTCGTTCATTTAAACAAAAACACATTAGAAAACAGATAAAGAGATGAGTTAATAGATAGTTAATAAAAATAACAGATTTTTTAAGATATACGTCTATAAAATATTTAAAATAATATATCGACATTATCAATTATTTTAGTATTTTAAGCAGCATATCTTAGACGCATACGTCGTTTTGGGTTCATATATATATATATATATATATATATATATAGTGTTATAATGGAATAATTCCAGGAAGAAATCCGGGTAAGAGAGCTCAATGTGGTAAACAGAGCAATAATAACGTAAAATATAATAACACGAAATTACATGATTGTCGATGCAATAATTTATTTCAACCTTGCGGTTTTATTCAAGCATCCAACTTAACAATTACATTTTTGAGTATCAAAAATGTAATTGTTAAGTTGGATGCTTGAATAAAACCGCAAGGTTGAAATAAATTATTGCATCGACAATCATGTAATTTCGTGTTATTATATTTTACGTTATATATATATATATATATATATATATATATATACTAGAGTACCCGTAACCCGTTTGGGAAAAACGACTACCACTATTTATTGTACTTTGATTTTATTCGAAAATTTCCCGCATAACAAAAATTAATAAGTCCCTTTAATTCTATATTATTCTTATAGATGATATAGAAGTAAAAAGACTTATTAATTTTCGATTTTATTTACATACGTGCTTCTAGTGTGTACATACATGCGTATGTAAATAAGATGCTAACACTAGAAACATAGAGTCACTCATTCTCTTAATGCCCACATAGACATTTAAAAAAGATATTAGTGTGTTTACATCAAAATAGAAGGCGAAATATGAGAGAATACATCGATAGAAAAATTCAGTTTATTACAATTTACAGCTGATTAAGAAAACTTAAAAGGTAATTTGCTTCAACTTAATCCCATGTTTAAAGCATAATTTATCACGTATTAAAGTATATAGGGAAAAGCGTTAGGAAAACAATCTTTAATGAACTCCACTTTAGTATGCTATATGTAAATGTATATATGTCAGGAGGTATTAAATATAGACATTCACTTAAGCTACAAAAAGAGGCTCTGATTAGGTTTATTGAGCCTTATAGATTGTCTTGATGTTTATTGCTCGCCGCAATTTGCATAAATATAACTTAATTACTCCGTATCACGTGACAATTTCCTATGGCCGAGAGCATAGAGCGAAAGCATGAAGAATGCAAGGTGACTCTGTGAACAAGGTTCGTGCCTTCTGATCGTCTGAAATTGTCACTTCCCGGCACTGATGAGAGCATAAGCTCGAAATGACGTCGGGGTGAAGATAGGAACGTCTAGTATGCGCACCGGGGCAGAGATAGGTACGTATAGTAGGCGCACCGGGGTGAATACAGGTACGTATATAGTAGGTGCACCGGGGTGGAGATAGGTACGTATAGAGTAGACGCAAACAGAGGTGGTACTTTTAATAGAAATATGTCATACTTTTGCCACGGGCAACGGAAGATGAAGGGTGCGGAAAGGGACAACTTTCGGTGAAGGCAACAAGGAGAAGGTTGCAACGGGGAGAGGGGCGGTGAAATGAGGCTACCAGGGAAGAGAGAGCCCCTGGCAACGCTAGTAAATAATAAATGATAAATGCAGCTTACTGTAAAATTGGTTTCCCAATTCTTCATGCTATTCTGTAAAGCTGTTTGAATGTTGGCGGCTATTCTGAAAATCTCCAGGCATTTGTGTATCCATGAATGAGGGACCATGTTAAATGCTTTCTTATAATCCACCCACCTCATGACAAGGTTAGTAGTTCTTCGTTTGCAGTTTCTCAGGATAATATTATCAAGTTGATCTTTGGTGCCATGTGATCTTTTTCGGCAGCGTTTCGGTTCCTAAGGCACAAATTGTTTTGGTCCAAATGACCATAAATACTTTCAGTGAAAAGTTTCTACATAACCCAGAGGCAAGTGATCAGTCTAAAGTTTGTCACGTAACCCCCTTTTGTTTTATTTTTTATGATAAATGTTGTGGTGCCCTTTTGTCATCGATTTAGGGAAGTTACATGTTGTCAAACAGACTTTTATCATTTATATTGTTTTCCGATATGAAAGCTCTTTAATCCCCTCCTTCAGCATCTCAACGGTGACTGTTATATTCGATTGTCCTTCTATAGGGACACCTTTTTCAATATATTTGCCTCTTTCTGCATAATCTTGATGCTTAACTTCCTTTTCCCAAGTGCCTTTTCAGAACGCACTCGATTGATTAGCATAAGGTATAACGTTATTCCCTCTTTCAATTCTTTCTAGTTGTTCAAAAAGGAGTTTTTGTCGCTGTAACATTTAAGTTTGGCAGTATTAGCTGTTTCAATTCTTCAATTACACACTTGACACCCTTTCGGTGTATGTAAAACTTACGTATTAATCTTTCACTAGCACTCTGACTTTTGAGTTCACCATTTTCGACAGCTTGCACTTTATTTAAATCCTTTCGAAGTTGTTTTATCTGACCATTTAAAGGTTTCCTCTACCAGGGCTGTTTCTTTACTTCTTTTTTCCGTTTTTCTACACCCAGTAGATTTGATACATCATTGGCAGCAGCTTTAATAACTTTATTACACCGATCAAAATTATTTATTAATAAAAATGGCAAGACATCATTCACTTTGGTCGTGACAGTTCTAAGTCTTTTCCTCTTAACAAATCTCAGGTTCAATGGCTGTTCTAAATTGCCAGCTCTTAGCTTCTCGTCTAACAATCTGAAAATATCAATATCTTCTTCTGTGATCCCATGTTCTATCATATGTTTTACGATTGCATCTGTGGAAACAGCATGATTACCATTAGTTACTATATTTTCGCTCCCAGAGTTTGTTGTCTCTACCATAGACTTTTCCTCAATTACACCACGTTTAGTTATCACCCCAAGCTCGTCTAAGTCTTCTCTCTCAATTTCTCTTTTTAGTTCTTCAATGTCAATAGCAGATAACCGTTGATTAGTTCTGATCACCCGGTCTCGCCCGGCAAGTTTTTGTTCTGATAGTTCAAATATGCTTAGCTCATTTCAGCTTTGGTGCATTCGCTATCTATATCGTCTCTTAGGAGGATCACTCTTCAAGTAAAATTTCATCACAATTCTATTTAAGGCTTTAGTCCAATTAGATATAATTTTAGTGTTAGTGTTTCGAGGGTTTCGCTGGATGACGACTTGGGAAGCCTCGTTCGTTCCTACGCTGGACGCGGGGGCTGTACTTGACATTCTGGACCCACATACGTCGTTTTCGGTTTGAATAATTTTGAACATTCATACTGAAATAATATGAGGAATGGCTGTGTAAGGTTTTACTTCCCTAGTATTTTTTATTGAGATACCATCTCTAGAAGAGTTGCTATCAAAAGCTGACGACCGAATCCTTGCCATGAAATGCAGTTAAACAATGCCAGATGTCAACCTGTATTTACAACTGCCTTTGCATTCCATCAGGTATTTGCTATCTTTAGAGATGTTGCGTTCGCTATGGCTTGCTGAAGATTCTAAACCCCCTATGCCAGTTGCTCCGCGGCTCGGATAATTGTTATTATTATCATTATCATCATCACCATTAATTACTATGGTTATCATTATTACTACCACAACTATTATACTATTCTTTTTTTTATAAACGAAGACATTTTGCAATTAAATCACATAACTTACCAGCTGCAACAATTTCAATAGTGAGCGATCCACTATAAAAGACAAGCCGCCAAATAACTTGGTTTTATACAGAAATCCGCGTGGCAATTAATAAGCATCTCCACTGAAGGGCATCCCTCTTTTTAAAAAATATATTATTATGTTTTTGTTATTGTAATCCACGTTCGTTCGTTAACACGTCGCTCAATAACTTGGTTTTATACAGAAATCCGCGTGGGAACCAACAATCATCTGTTTTATATTTTCTATATCTGTATATGTTCTGGTTTAAGCTGATCTACTTATTTCAGGAATAAATGGACTTACCCATACACAATAACTGCAGTTACGACTAAACGTCGTAGCAGCAATTGTTGGCAGAATCATGACGCATACTTCTGTAACATACTTCAGTTAATAGACTTTTGTTAATTATACTTCAGTTCATACACTTTTGTTAACTATACTTCAGTTAATAGACTTTTGTTAATGATACCATCATGTTTGTCTTCAGTATTACCGGCCTGCAAGGCCATAACAATATTCACGGGAGAAAAAGAACTTCGTAATATTTTACAAATCTACCTTTTCTGTCATTCCTATACAGTTCTCAATTTAATCTAAACTTATAATTAGAAACAAAAAGAATCGTGCTCTCTGTTCTGATTAAAATTTGTCGTTACACAGTTTTATTGCAGAGAACAATACGATTTGTTGAAATAGAAAATAAGGACAGAAATTGATCATAGAATGTGAGAGAAAATCATAAATAAGAAAATTAATAAATGAATGAAATGAAAATGAAAAAAAAAGTGCCAATTCGTTTCAAATTCAATTCAAACACTGATATTGTCAACCGAAACCATATTTTTACGAATCCCTAACAATGCTTCATGTGGAAAGATCATTTTCAAGAAAAAAAAATTACGATAAGATTAATTATGATATTGAAGACACATCTTCAAATCATAATTGAAATTTGTCCATTGTTTTACATTACATTTGGTTTATTAACCCAGATGTGCATACACATTTGAATGTTTGTAAAGTTGTCTTCAAGCACATCGTTTGTGGTACAATGTTTTCAAGTACTGTCAAGCACATCGTTTTTTGTACAATGAACTGTTTTCAAGTACTGTCCGAAAACATCGATATAACAATATGAAAACTCTTGCTTCGTTAATTGTTTGCAAACTAAATGTAATAGATAGGGGAAAGGATGAATGAGATGTGAAGTGGTAGAGAAAAGAAAGGGGACATATAAAAACACAAAATACCTGATTATCTGAAGGCTGTGAGTTCAATACATTTATAGGGCACTTAATTTCTATTTTATTCTCAATCATATCCGAAAATAAAATTTTATGTTATATAGTTTGAGTCGATGTCAAAGATAAAAATATATGAACGTTTTATGTTAATAATCGGAAACATGTAAAATAATGTTGTAAATGATAATGTTTTGTAAATAATCAAACATTTTTTGGAAATTTAATACATGCTCAATAAACTACTAATAAATAAATGTATGTTTAAAAATACATCTATTTACCATCACAATTGGTTCGGGGCAATAAATGTAGACACTAATGTGCAGTTTAACAACGTTGACTGAACGGGTTACGCGTCGTCTAGTAAACATATAGTAATGGCTGCAGAACTCGTAGTTTACGTCATAGGGAAATATCTAATCAAGATTAAAATATACCTTGGAAATGAAACTGTGAAAACTTTAGTTAGCCAACTCTTGTTACCTTTTCTTTACTTAATGTGACTTTAGTTTTGTTTCAACTCTTCATTATACCATTAGATAATATATTAGGTCTGGTACCGTAATCTGATACTGGCCATGTGGTAGTAATTAGGCATCATGCATTGATCAGTTAGTAAAGCAAACGATCAGAAAGTTAGAAATAATTAATATGTTTGAAACCAGAGTTAGGGACATTCAAATTCTAATTCTCATCATGTTTTACATTTTACCTGATCCGTTCACAGATATTTTTGAAGATTCTGTAGTTGAAATAAAACACTTCTCTTTTCCAAAATAATTTTATTATTATTATAGATACGAATAATAATATATCAATATGAAAAGAAACAATATCAAAGATAATTAGACGTAAGTTAACAATAACCGCAATTACGAATGTATATAAACGCTCAGTCCAAGCAACAAGCAGAAACATTTCAATAAATAAAAAGTATTAGATCAAATGGATTGAGGCGATCTTCCAGAGAAAAATATTTAAAAAATAAAAGAAATATATATTGATTTATTCTCGAATTACCTTTCTTTTAATAAACTTACTCGTGTTTATCCTGCAAAAAATAATTTCTTTGAAGCACCTTAAAATCAAGACATGTGTTAACCAATCAAAATTGAACAGATTTTCGCAGAATCGCCTCTTTTTGTGACACAGTATATTTCTGACCTAATCGGAGGGAGGGAATGCACTTTTGTACTCACCAATTTAACTTTCTGTTTCCTGATTGGCCGATTGTCATCTTCCACTACCGAACCGACGTAAGTTTTGTAAGTAAAGCGGGGAGGCTCATCATTAACGTCGGTGACATTAACGGTGACCGTAGTAGAAACGGTGCCAGGCGGATAGCCATTGTCCGTGACAATGACGGGAAAGATGTACTTGTTTAGAGTTTCAGCATCTAATTTGGATTTCGTTTCGAGAACGCCAGAGTCTGCATCGATTTTAAACGGAACATCTAAGACAAGAGAAAAAAAGCAGAATAGTTTCGTGATAAGAATTCGCACAGTAAACTTGCTGTCTTTCAGTTTGACAAACACAATTTAGCGCATAGTTATAACATAATAAACACGTTTGAATGGTACGACTCATTCTTGAGTATGCCATCCAAGCAAAAAATCTTTATCTACAAAAAGATATCGTACACATGCAGCATGTTCAACAATTGAGGATTAGGATGGTGACAAGAGACTTGCTTCTGGAGTACAGCATCATCAACGGGTACCGGAAAAGATGTACCACTGTCGCGTTTCTGTTCCGTCGAACAACCTGTAAGAGGGGGTCGTGGCGATGACTACCATACATACGTTTAAAGCGACATTGAACAAACATTCCGACCGTATGTGGATGTAAATAGCTTCGACTTGTCTCTTTACTTGGCTTGTTGCTCATTGCTATTTTTTGCCAAATAAATTTGATTTGATTTGAGTACCCATCCTAGTGTCACATTATAAGATGGTGCACAAATAATCCTGCCATGAAGTTGACTGACGACCGGAAAAATATTGAAACTATAAATTCTGGTGAAATTTCAGAGTTACGCATCATTCGAAATATGGATGTTAAGAGAAATCTTTGTGTTGAAAGAGATAACGAACGTAATTGTTGAACGTATTAGCTGATGACGTAATAACTCATTAGGATTTTGAAACACACATTTTAAAGTTGTACAAACGAAACATATCCGGCTAGTAATTATATTTTGTTGGCAATTAAGCTACATAGAAAAGTTTTTGTTTCATTCTCGATCGAAATCATCAGGGATTTAGTATGATTTTCCTCCCAAACATTTCTGTGTAGCCAACCTGCCATACGTATATTTTATACTATATATATATATATATATATATATATATATATATATATATATATATATAACATAATAATTTAATAGATGCTTCTAATTCACTTCAAAAACTTTTTTTCATATAATTGTTTCTGCCCGTTTTTAAAACATTTATTTTTCCTTTAAAATACATTCAAGATGGTTCCAAAAGTTTCTTCAGTGAATTATTTTCCCCCAAAAAAATCAGAAACAAAAAAAAAACACAAATTCGTAAACATCAAAATTGTTCTCTTCATTTTCCTTATTTATTCTTTTTTTCCAACGCAGATTAATGAAATCATGTATTTGTGTAAAAAAACTAATATTAGAAATGTACTGAGCTATTAACCCAACTTTTGTGTAAATTTAAAGGAATTTAAATAATATATATTTACATATTTTATGTTTTTTAAATTTAACATTTTTTGTTTATCTTCTTTTCTTCTTCTTTTAACTTATTTAGAAACTTATTTATTTATTTACTGAAATAATTTTTCTTATTTCACTTTATAATCCCCTTTTATTCACTTACGGTTATTTTCCGACATGACATTTAGTAGATGACACGCACTCTTCACTAGCTCTGTTCGTATAAGATATGGCATCTAATAACTATTAGGATACCCACATCCGTCTTTTAAACTGTATTTTATGTATATTATATCAATGTGAATGTTGATTTTGGTTTGTCTTTTATTTTTGTTAATGTTTCTGGTAACGATTTTTCAACTTCTGAAGAGTTGCACATATGAAAATATAGGAGATATATATCTATACTTGATTGTTCATTTGCAGACGAAAAGTCTTTAAGGTTATTTGTATCTTTTGCAAAAATAAATAAAGAAGTGGTTATTGGAATTTAGGATTCTAATGTATATATTGATTCATATGTGCGTAACACATGCCAAAAGGAGTGACTACATTGTCAGTAACTTACCATATTCGTTTGGAATGACGTATTTGAGTTTCTGTATGAGTCCTTTGGCATCGTCTGGATTTGTGGCGTTTATCTTTCCAATAACCGAATCAACAGGAAGACTCTCTGGCGCTTCCAAGTAGTGTTTCTTCTTCATGACTGGTTGTTGATTCACTGTCGTACGTATGACAACTTTGCTATCAGCCGAGAGACGGGGCTTCCCGGAATCAATGGCTTTGATTTCTAAAATGTATTCTTCAAATTGAGGCGCACGTGTCAGCTTGTCAACAACCACCAAATCTCCTAAATAAACAACAATATATTCACGCATTTTCAAGCATTGAATTTCACATGAAACAAAAACAAAGGCAAAAACAAAAATGTTTGTGCATATCAAATCACCGTTCAATGACTCAACTTTATTTTGTCTTACGAGATTTGTGCATCGAAATTATACTTTGAAAATTACAAGTACGCATTGAAAAACATAAAGAACCTTACGCTTCGAAATTGTAAATATGAGGATTGATAATTTGTATTATTCGGACTACTAATCTCGATTCTTATATTCAAAACGTATCAGTCGATGCAACCTCGAATTTTTTAGGTGCATCTTTTCGAACTTGTGACTCCTTGGCAAACTTTAGAACATGTACTAGTTCGAAATTCCGCACAGATTTGGCACAAATGTTTCCAAGTGTGACTAGTAGATTTCTTAATTAAAATAATTCACATAAAGAAGGTCAGAGGTTATATCTAGCGGAAAGTTTTGAATATAACCAACAAAAATGAGAAAAATGTTTAGTATAATCCAAATAATAGAAAATAAAGCTTTTATTAAACTATGTTTTTTCGTTATTTTTTATACATAAGCATAACATGTGTGTAAACATGAAACTTTACTAACATATAATATTATTATTATTATTATTATTATTATTATTATTATTATTATTATTATTATTATTATTATTATTATTATTATTATTATTCGGACAGTAATATATAATCAAGTTATATTTATTTAATAGATTCATAAATTTAACTAATCCTAATTAATAATTGACATAGTGTAGTAGTTTTAACTATACTATTTTATTTGTTTGTCTGTTTGCCTCCTTATAAAGGGATGAAATTTAAAACAAAGCCCTATACCAAATTTCTCGAATCAAGTTTTATGAAGATCTAATTGTGCTAATAATTTTGCATCATACTATTTTAAAATTATATTGTGGGGTCGTCTTTAACGTAGGACATCCATAAACAGCAAAGGCAACATTTGACTTTATTCTATCTTCATTTAATTTATATAAAATCTCGTAACAAATTAAAGCCCAACATTTCAATGGTATTGAATGAATCTCATTTGATGGTAATGACTTTTCAATGGTATTGAATGAATCTCATTTGATGGTAATGATTTTTCAATGGTATTGAATGAATCTCATTTGATGGTAATGATTTTTCAATGGTATTGAATGAATCTCATTTGATGGTAATGATTTTTCAATGGTATTGAATGAATCTCATTTGATGGTAATGACTTTTCAATGGTATTGAATGAATCTCATTTGATGGTAATGATTTTTCAATGGTATTGAATGAATCTCATTTGATGGTAATGATTTTTCAATGGTATTGAATGAATCTCATTTGATGGTAATGATTTTTCAATGGTATTGAATGAATCTCATTTGATGGTAATGATTTTTCACTTCGTGTCATTGATTTTCGGAAATTTTCGATAATATCTTTTCGATATTAATTATTGGGTGTAAAAGGTTTTTAACCTTTTCAGTTAAATTATTTACATTCAAATGCACTACTATCTATTGTTTCAAGTGAATTTAGAAATTGAATTCCATCTTCCTGAAGCAATGTTTTCACAGAAACATTGTTCAAATATGGCTTCAAGTTTTTATTCTCTTTCAAACTTCTCTTTCATGTCTGTTGATTATGGTGTCCGCTTCCAGAACTCTCAGTAATTTGCAAGTATCGTGCGCCAAACACCACCATCACCTCTTGATTAGGCAGTTCTATGTCCTCTGCTGTTTCGAGTTTTATCTTTTTATCTTGTTCCATTCAAAGTTCGATTTGAATATCCTGGTTGAAGATGTATTTATTAAATATTTTAGCCTCTTTTTATTTTTTGAAAATAGTTTCACTTGGTCCATATACATAAGGTGTTTTTAATTTCTTTGCATTTGTGAATTTATATCAGGCATTGCACTTCTTGAGTACATTATTTCTTATTATGGTAATACGTAAAGGTACTAGAGACTCTCCCTGTAAAATGCTTCTCTGTATTTTTTTTTATCTCTGACAGCTGTTGTCTTACAATACTAGTCTCCATATTTTCAGTTCTTTCTCAATTAAGTTGATAATTCTATCAGATATTAAATGCGCATCGTAAGCATTCAATTATCCATGCTTGCCGGATTATTAAGTGGCTTTCTTGTAATCGATCAATGCCATGGATACGTTACTTCTTTCTTCTTTTTTCCTATCTTTTTCTTCTTCTGTTGCATATTATAGTTATTATAATGATTACGATGATTATTATTATGATGATGATGATGATGATGATGATGATGATGATGATGATCATCATCATCATCATCATCATCATCATCATCATCATCATTATCATCATTATAAGACACCTAAGACAGGAATTGAAAGGAATAGGAATTGTATTAACAATACTTAATTACACTAAGTTGGTCGCCATTACCGGCTCTAAGCGGACGTTCTAAGCGGTTTGCTACGCGGTTTTCTTTTGTAAGGGAAAAGGTGTCGACTTCATAGTGTCCTGACGAATCCATCCTGTCACTATGGCTGAATCCGGATCAGTCCACAACTTTTTCCCTTTCAGATTTATTTTTTCCTGGCAATATATCTTTTTCTCTGTTGAATTTCTCTTTCTTTTCGTTGAACGTCTTACTACAGTAGCAGGAGTAGTAGTAAAGTTTTTAGGAATTGGTACAGTAAAAACATCGTAAAGTACCTCCATGGGTTCCTCATGTGAGGTTTGTTTTTCCACGTATCCGCGTCTCAACTGATTTACATCACGCTTGTTTTCCCACTTCGGATCCTGAACCATGTATATCAGGCGTCCGATTCTACTGGTGACAATACCGTCTTGACAGAACATTTTACAATTTCTGTGATTCTTAAAAAAACACTTTTTCACTAACTTTAAAATTCCTGTCTTACCATCCGTGTTTCAAAAATGTGTTTCTTCACTGGCAACAATTTGTTAAAAATAGTTTTAATTTTTATTGCGAACATCATATCTACCGATGACATGTTTGCCGCAAAGTTTTTGTTCGGTGTGACCCTGTAAACCCTTAAGAATTGTTGGATCATCCACTCATCGTTTATTTCACCTCAAGCTTTTCTTCAAGCCCTTTTAAAGGTATCTACACACCTTTCTGCCTGGCCGTTACTTCTCGGGTGGTAAACAGGTGTAGTAATATGTTTTGCTCCAAAGTTTTTGCAAAACATGTTAAAATCTCCTGAGGTGAATTGTGTGTTATTATCAGTGACAATTTCATCAGGTAATCCAAACCTGGCAAACAGTTCATGCAAAAAAGTTATTGTCATAACAGATGTTGGCTTTTTGCATTCCAGAATCTCTAGCCATTTTGTTAAACTGTCCACCACAATCAAGTAATATGCACCATTTAGCGGTCCAACAAAATCTAGATGTAGTCTAGACCATGGCGTGTCCACTCTTTCGGCCATGATGCTATCATTATTGCTGGTGCTTTAAGTGTTAGAGCACAACCTCTACAGCTCTTAACGGTTCTCTCAACGTCCTGGTCCATACCTGGCCAAAAAACATATGAACGCATGAGCGATTTCATTTTGCACATTCCTGGGTGACTACAATGAAAATCTTTGAACAGTCTCTTTTCTAGTGCCACTGGGATCACGACGCGCTCGGCGTACATTAGAATTTCGTCACAAATTGAATAGTTATTGCTTACCGGCGAATTTATATTTCCTCTTTGTTTTCACTTCACTTTATCCATCATGTTTTTCTAAAAATATCACTTTTAGATTTTATTTGTATTTCTTGCACAGTGACTGGTAGTTCGCGTACTGTGCTAACCAGTACTTCTTTTATTTCACTTTCAACTTTGAGTGATCCGATTACCGTATCTTTCATTGGTTCACAATATTTCGGAATTAATCGGAACAAGCCGTCCGCATGGCCTAACTTCTTTGAAGGAATATATACCATTTTGAAATCATAATTTAGCATAATAGTGCCCCATTGCTGTAAGCTATTCGCTGTATGAACTAGAATTCCTTTCTTTGATCCCAAATAAGAAAGTAATGAACGAAGATTCGTCTGTAAAATAAATTTACATCGATGGATGAATTTGTGAAAATTTTAATCTAAAAAATGATGAATAAACTTTCCTTCTCGATCTGGCTATAGTTTTTCTCAACCGAGATTAAACCTCTGCTCGCATGGATAATTGCTTTTGTGCCGTCTAAATTGTCTTTATGGGGTAGTACGGCCCCGATGCCGTAATTACTCGCATAAGTAGCCAACATTATTTCTAATTTCGAGTCATAATGTGTTAAAAAAAGCACATCCTTAATCTTTTGAAAAACCTTCTGGCAATGTTCTGTCCATTGCCATTTTTAATCCTTTTTAACAATTCCTTTAATGGGGACGTACATCATGCATACTATTTATATATATCTGATAATAATTTGGAAGAGCTAGAAATGCTTGCAATTAAGCAACACTTGTCGGGGCGGGCATATTTTAATTTCACTAGACCTTTCTGGGTCGGGTCTTCTGCCCTTTGCGTCTATAATTTGTCCTTTAGACGTGAAAAATTCGCATTCATTTAACAACCTCCTTCACATGTTTAATGTGTTGTTCAACGGTCTCGCTCTTGATCAATATATCGTTCAAGTACGCCATAGCGTAATCAAAACCCGCTAACATCTTATCCATTATTTTTTGGAACAAGTTTGGTGCTAGTTTCACTCCGAAATGTAGACGATTAAACGAATATAAAGTTCTATACGTATTGATAGTGAGCAATTTCGTACTCTCTTCCTCGACTTCTACTTGCAGATACGCATCTGAAAGATCTAATTTCGAGAAAAATTTTCCGCTATTTAAACGGGCAAAATGTCTTCTGCGTTGGGCAATGAATATTCATGCGTTTTCAGGCACATATTCAAGCCTGTTGAGAAATCCGCGCACATACGAATATTTTCATTTTTTTATTTTTTATGTCAACCGTGGGTGACGTTCACTCTGAATATTGTACCCCCATTTGTTCTAGGCCAACGAGCTGCAGGTCTATCAATTCGACAGCTGCGTAGGGTGCACTACGCTTTCGTTTAAATACTGGGGCATCATTTTCCTTTACCTTTAATTTTACTTTCGTTTCGTGCATCTGCTCAAACCCTGTGAACATATCTAAGGGAAATCATTTTTTAGAGTCTTCTAAAGTTTTTATACTTTTACTATTTGTGTTGCAGAATAAACTTATCGATATATCCCACAAGTCAAATAACGTCATCCCGTCAGTACCGCATAAATCGAAAGTATTTTTCAGAACATATACTTTCTCTTTACACGTCTAACCTCCACAAAAAATGTTGCAAATAAATTCTCATATGAAATTCAGCTCTCTACTAGTTACCTCTTTTTGCGACCTTATCGCTGCTAACCAATGTTGGTTTACCAGTTTTTTCCATGAATCTTCACTGATTATAGACAAGTCGCTACCAGTGTCTATCTGAAAATGAATATTTTTGTTGTTCATTTTTGTATCAACAAATTTATTTTTATGATGGCCGCCGCCATTTTTCCTGGAAATTACAGCATTTACAAAACTCTTAGTGCTCGACCTTTTTTCTCTACACAGATGCATTGCGTGCCCTAACCTTCCGCAAAAATAACACATTTTGTTTTTAAAGGGACACCTGCCTTTTTATATGAAATCCTAAACATGAAGGCCATGTGTCTGGTTTCCGCTTCTGTGTGTGTTTCCCATGTTTTTGGTTTCCACCTTTGTGTGCTTTCTGCGTAGCGACGAATAGGTTTCAAATATCCATTTTTGACCATCTCTTCTGGCATATCGGACCTGAGACATGTCATTTTCTTCAATATTTGCCGAATCGTGTCGCAAGCTTACGATTCTATTACATTCGTCAATAATCGCTTGCAACGTTAAATTATGGTCCTGCTCTAACTTCGTCAATATTCTCGCCCTTATCTTGGAGTCTTAGCTTGCGGTTAAGCCCTGCAAAAAATTAGACATCGGAATCTGTCTGTAGTAAGTTCTTCAAGTTTAAACTGCTGGCATTCTCTATTTATGATTCCGGCATAGATAAAAGAATTTTCGTCGTGTCTTTTTGTTAGGTTTAAACATTTCCAACGTACGTTGAAAAAGGGACTACTTTGCACAGTTTCATCAAATGAAATTTCGCCCGGTACCCTTGGTAGAATATAGTTGCAGTACCTATCATAGCACGCTGGGTTCAATTTTTGAAGAAGTAAGCTAACCTTTTTTTCTTGACACCATTCTGAAGATTCTCCCTTGAAAATGTCGGGAAACCACCAAGAGTAGGCAGAAAAAATAGAACCATTTTCTGCGTCATACGTGAATTCTCCAATCGAAATCGCAACGGTATCTGGTGAAAAGAATCCAGCTTGCTTTGGTTTTTGTGTTCGGTGGACAATAAATTCCAACATTTTTTCAAACTTTTGGTTATTTCTTTGCTGGTGTTCCACTTGTATTTTTAAAAGTTGGATCATAGTTTGCTGCAATTCCATTAAAAATATTTTGTCTTGTTTTTCCTATGACAACAGTTGTTTAAAATATGTTGTAGCTTTTTATAAAAAGAAACAATAATACGTACAGTCCGAATACAATGAAACAAAAATATCTTTTCTTCTCAAATCCTTTCAAAAAGTCACTGTCAAATTGTAAAAACAATTTAGTTGGCAATTATCTTTGGAAGAAAAAAATTGTTCTTACATGAGAAGCGTTTTCTTGTGTCTTTGTAATGCTACATCGAGGGTTTTGAATCCACTGTTCGGAAAAACATTACTTTTAATTTTTAATTTTTTTTACGTTAGTTTTGATTGAAGATCGTCAATTTGTTATGTGTTAACAAACTGGATTTTAAATCGTAATCTCTCGTCGCCAATTTGTTATATCGTAAGAATAACAATAAGTAAATAAGAAACCCAAAACAGAAATTGAAAGGAATAGGAATTGTATTAAGAATACTTAATTACAATAAGTTGGTCGCCATTACCAGCTCTAGGCAGACGTGTTCAGCGGTTCTCTTTTGTAAGGGAAAATCTGTCGACTTCATAGTGACCTGACGAAGCCATCCTGTCACTATGGGTGAATCGGGGTCAGTCAAACACAAACACCACCACCACCATCATCGCTTAATAACATTCTTCTTCTTCTTCTTCTTCTTCTTCTTCTTCTTCTTCTTCTTCTTCTTATTCTTCTTATTCTTATTCTTCTCTCTCACGAATTATCACACGAGTGATTATCAGTGATTCCCCACTGGAAATAATCGGTTGTCTTCCATGGAGTCTTAGTGACAACTAGTCTCCCCAGAATTCCAGTATTTTTCGCATTGAACTCTCAGTAGCTTTGTCTGGAATCAGAGCGACAATATGTTTCCGCATGGATGAAAAGTTCTATAGCACGGTAGATGGATCCCTCTTTGCTTGCAGCAGCTTTGCCAATGTCTTCTATGTGTTTGTTCCAATTCATGTTACCTGCGAATGTTAGGCCGAACAGTTTGAACGCTGGACTGTCAGGTTGAGTGTTGTTTGTCATGAGAATCAGTAGTTGAAGAGGTTTCTTGTAGTGTTTGAAGGAATAGAGCTTTATCTTAGCAGCATTAAATGTTCACATCCATTTATGACCCCATTCCACTACAGACTGGAGGTCACTTTCTAAAGATTCAGAAATTGCCTCGGATATGTGCGCGTCGTTTTACCCACATGATGAGAGCAGAGCGTCGTGTCGTCAGCAAATATACCCATCTCAGACACAATGTCATCAAGGAAGTCGTTTATGAAAATCAGGAGCAATAAAGGTCCAAGGATCGATCCCTGATATACATTTGCATTTATGTCATGTTGTTTTGATGAACGGCCATCGTGGACAGCCTTGTATTTCTTCTGGATAGGAAGGATCTACTTATATTAAATATTCGGCAATACCACATGAATTAGATTTTATGAGAAGACGTTTATGCCAGACTTTGTCAAACGCTTTGGATATATCAAGCGCTACCGCCCTAGCTTCACCTGCTTTGTCCAATGTATGGTATATGCGTTCAGAGATGACCGTTAGGATATCCGCAGTAGACCGTGCTTGCCTTAATTTATACTGAAGGTCAGAAAGAAATTTAGCATAAACGAAGTGACGGACTATCGCTAGATTGATTAAGGATTCAACACTTTTAGAGAAGAGCGGGAGTTGACTGAAGGGTCGATAATTCTGAGGGTCAGTCTTATCTTCAGAATTCTTGAAGACTAGTACATCAGAGGCAATATTCCATCTATCAGAGAAGCAAGATTCGGCAAGGCATTTAATGTAGAGTTTCCAGTTGTCATTATCTCTAAATGCAGTATTCTTAAAAATACACTGTGTAGTTTCTTTCCAAATAATTTTAACCCTCTCTCTTGTAACCGTTGATTCTTTTTAACCCCAGTTCTTAGTATTTCTTCTCTTTTTATTTCACAAAGAAGAATCTCATTACTTTCAGAAATATATTTATATAGACAACCTTCTATATACAAAACATCTTCAAAACTAAGTAGACCTCGACCAACCTCCTTTCTAGGTAGATACAATCGATCTGCATCTCCTTTCATTGCAAAAGCTCCATAAATGGCAAGTATTTTCCGTGTTTTGTTATCCAAACATTTTAGTTCATCTATATCCCAGTCAAGTATACCGGTAGTATATCGAATAATAGCTACTGCTCTGGCATTGGTATTTTGACTGTGGGGGTGGGATTTAAGAATACTCCTTACTCTTCTGTTGTACTCAGCTGTGACCTGGTTTTTCATTACCTTGTTTTTAATCTTATCCGCCTTCAGTATTCTCAAGTATTTGTAGCCCTTCTCACTGCCTACATTTCTTATCAGATCTGTTATTCAGAGTTCAAGACAATCAGAGTGGCCACGTTTACCCCTTTTACAACATTTAGTGATGCCAAATTCCGTTCGTATGTCGTCACTAAATAATTTAACCGTATTCATTAGGGTATCCAGTTGGGTTTAATTCTTTTCGAAAACCTTAAGATTATTCCTGAATAGTAAGTAGTTGACTGTAGGAAGTGCTTTCTAAAGTTCATATCCTGCCTTTACATTACGTAAGAGAAGTGTCATTGGGATCAATCTAATGACAAAAAGCAAAGGCGAAAGACTATCGCCCTGGAAAATCCTTTTCCTGATTTTTTACCTCACCTAATGCAACACCTCCCGAAGTAAAATTGGTTTCCCAATTCTTCATGCTATTCTTTAAAACTGTTTGAATGTTGGGGGCTATTCCAAAAATCTCCAGGCATGTGTTCAAATCCTTCTTTATATAAGCCAAGAATTTGAACTATGTTTTCTCCTGTTTACACTAAGGCCTCATCAGTTCTGTATCGCATGCCTTTATCGCACACCTGTTGATCGTTTCGATTGTAAACAACATTTCCAGACGATCAACTTGTTAACGCCTTAACAATAAACTATTTTTGAAAACAAAACTAAATTCCGAAAATCTCAGGATTTGTAATCTGGATTATCATTACGAGTTTTAAAATGTCTGATATAAAATCCGGTTAGACACCACAAGCTTTCACTGTAAAATGTAAAAACAAACGGAAAGTGACGTCATTGAATATTAAATACGGATTAATTCCACACATTCTACTCATTCCGACGGAGAAAAGAAAAGAACAATTATTTGTCCCCCCATCCTCCCTTCCATATCTTGCTTGAGGATCACTTGGCGAATTTATGAATCGTTGTGGTTTATTCACCTTTTTACGAATATGTGACACAAAAGAAAAGAGGGATGGAGAAAATTACATCACGATATCATAATGGAGTCATGTCACGTGGATTGGCGGCAGTTCTTGTATACTTTGAAATATATATGTATCATATTGCAATAAACATTATCTATTTGATGCAGGGCTTATGTCTACATTGCAATTATTTTAAAAGTTGTCGAATTGCCCTCTTGTTCTATAAACTCTAGATTGTTTCTGAATTTTTTAGATGAGGATTGACAATTTGTATTATTTGGATTATTCAGACTACTATTATAATCTTAGATGTTATATTTACACGATTCGGTCGGTGTAACCTCCGAGCTTTTTCAGATGCATCTGACCGAACTTGGAAATTGCCAAGTTCATCTAGAAGTTTTCTAAGCTTCAAAAGATGCATCTAACGAAGGTTGGGATTTTCATCGGCTAAAACGTTGTGAATATAAGCATCAATACAATAATAGTAGTCTGAATGATGAAAGTAATACCGAGCATTAGATTGGGATATCATAGTGATATCACGTATTTTTTATTAGCTCTGCAATAAATAACTATTTTGTCTCAATTCGTTTTTGCCGTTGTGAATTCTGAATACGATCTTTCATCGTCAGAAATTGTGTGGTCGGCACAGATCAAAACGAACGACAAAGGACTGCATGTTATGTTATTTGAATTTTCAGATTCGTATCAGTTCTCAGCTGGCAATGCTACTCGGACCGCGTTTTACACACATCACCCAAATAGTCACCTATCTTAGTACATGCTAACAACATAGGAACAGTACAGAAGGAGTCGAAATAGACAGCTGACGGTATACATTCTTCTATTTTACAGCCGAGAACAGATCCGGCCAACTTTAAGTAGGGGTTTAGTCATGTTTTTTTAAAATTAATTTTGGCTGTGCTGTAGTCATAGTAATACTATAGAAACAGTCATGAATAATTTAGAAAAAGACAGCTAACAGTATACTTCCTTTTATTTCACAGTCGAGAACACATCAGTATGATCTTGGTAGACCCTCAGTTTTTCGTATTTCAGCTTACTTTCTTGCATTGCATTTTAGAATGAAATAAATATATACACATGGCTTGGTAAAAAATGGCCCAAACGAAACTTTCAGTGTTGTCTGATTCTGACAGGATTTAACACAAAAATTAATGAGACATTTGCAAAGTATAAAGTCATCGAATCACTGGTAAGTATAACTCGAATTGAAAGGGTGATGACTAAAAGGTCAAACTGAAAGTTGATTACAAACTAAAGGAACGGAAACCTGTTGAAATTTATGCGAAAACCACGTAGGAAACATGTTTAAAATGGAGAAGTTTCTACACTTATAAATGTAAAGCTTAATCACATAAAATGTTCTGTAAAGGAGTAATACGATGCGAGTGACTGAGTTTGGTAACCAACGTAGAAATTGAAATTGCATTGCGTAATCAGTGTTTCACTGAACACAAAGATATGAGTATTAGAAAAATTGTGAGACTATGCTGATAAATCGGTATGAACCCGAATTAATACAAAAATGGAAACGACTCAACGTTTTTGCCGTTTCATAAACGCATCACGCATTTTGAATTCTAACGACATAGTTGGTTGAAAAAAAACATTATTTATACAATTCACCAATAAAAGCTATTGTCCAAATACAGCCGGAGAAAGTGGGAGATTACACCGGCCGAGACGTTGTGAGAATAACATCCAAGATGAGAACAGTAGTCTGAACAATCATAATAATATATGCTGATAAATTCATATATACTCACGTTCAACTCGCCCACAATCGCTAAAGAAATAACAAATGAGTTTACGTGGAAAAGGTTGAACATTACTTTAGGCTACTTTGCAGTGCTTCAAGTTGAGCAGCACAAAGTCAAATGCACAGGGCAACACGTGTGTGGAAAAATGGTGAGAAAAGAATCCATATATACTGAAGACGAAGGTCAAAAAGAAAATAAATGTTTAAATTGCCATGGGAACCACTTTATATGTGAAATGTACAGGAAGGAAAAGAGAACAACGTAAGTGAAGCACAAAAGAAATGTATCCTTCCCGGAAGCCAGGAAAAACTATTGAGTCATATATAAGAACGTAATCATATGCCAAAAGCTGAAAAAACAAATCACATAAAGCAAACAAACAAAGCAAGAAAACCCACATAGTTTACTGAGAAAACCGTCATATCAAAAAAGGTATGAGAAATACGTTTTATGAAGCTGAAAGAGGAAACAAAAAGTGAACAAATATCATGAAACTGATCACGGATAAAAGTCAATAAATAAACTAATTATTTATAAAAAAATATTTTAAAAACTGACAAATACCAGATATCCACAAAACCTGAATGGAGACAAATGCAGGATAGCCTAAAGCAAATGCAGTAGAGAAGCTATTCCAAAGCAGCAATCCACTTTGAATGAAACAGTAAACAGATTTAAAGGGGTAGGAAAAAGTTACGTCGACGATAAATACAATAACACACACACACACACCCACACACAAACACACACACACACACACACACACAGACACACACACACACACAACTAAAAAGAAGGAAACCAGTCATAGCAGAATAATTCAGTCGGATATTAAAGGTGCAAATGCTCTTTACAATAAGTTGATTCTCTTTATGAGAACATGTCTGATAGTTATGTTTACAGAAAGTATTCGTTCGAGAAGACAATGGCATCAAACATAACACCTCATACAATTATATCCAGAAAAATATGAAAAGAGTATCAGGCGGATCATCGATAACTCTTAAACACAACATTCCACAAAGCCAGTCACGCTAGACCCGAACATGCAGGTAGTGGTTATGTCGGTAAATAACAACACATTGTTACATTTATATACAACTAACACTTTTGGCTAGGAGAAAAGTGTAGTATCTGTTCTTATGCCGCACTTAGTCTTATCTGTCCTCGGTCGGTAGACTGAGGCAATTTTTATTTTTGTCCTAATCTTGAGTGCTTGTTTTTAGGAGGCACGATTTTCCCCACATTAAAAACCAAGCTTGTGTCTAACTCTGCATTCGCGGGGAGGCAAGTAAATAAGGATAGCATCACCCAATCAGAAAAAGAGCATTTCATAAAACAACTCCGAAATCCATTTATTTTATTCAGAGGCTTAAAGTGCCAACATAAAATATGGGGAAGCAAAGAGAAATTCCTGCACAAGAGAAGCGTTTATTAAATAAAAGAACATCCGATTAAAATGTTCTTTCATATTGAAAAACACGCGATACAACATGGAATTATGAACAATAGTCACGATAAAAAGGCAGACTGCGACTCATCAAACACTTAATAGAAAATCTGATGTTTACAAAACTTGATTGGACAGGATCATCTTGGCAGTAATCTCTTTTAGATATAAAAATAAATAACATTGTAAAAACTCTGAATGTTGACGATTATCTAGTATTCTGCCGATAAAAACATAGGAACCGCACAGAAGAGAGATTGAAAATGTGCTTAAATGAACTCAACAAATGGATTGAAGAAAATGGTTTCAAATTATTCTTACAGCCATTTCTGCCACCTTCATCAAATGCATAATGCACCCGTGTTTAAAAGTAAATAGAAAAAGTACAACAAACTGACTAATATAAATCTATGAACATTGTGTATGATAAGAAGTTGTCTTTTATCCCATCATTCATGGCATTTGAGACACAAATCTAATAAGACAATTAATATGCCCAGAGTGGTTGTCTAGATTGATTGGAGAGCTGATGAGAAATCATGCCGAACAATTCTAAGATCAAAACTTAGAAATGGTAGGTCTATCTATGGTGGCGCAAGATTTCCAATAAGTGCATCAATTTACACCGTTAAGATAACAGCCTTTACTTGACATTAGGCATAATACAAACAGAAGATTATGGGAATCCATAGTTTATATGAACCCAAAATCATTACCAAAACTACTGAAAATAATCCGCTAATTATTCAAATTTACAAAACAATAAAAAAAAATCTAGCAGCGCGAAAACCATCGTCTTTATGTTTAATACCAAGATATATTGGTATTCGTGGAAATATAAAAAAGTGGTTGAAGATTAAGGAAATTGCTATACATTATTAATACTAACATCCACATTCCATATACGGATCTAAAACCAACAATAAAAATAATAACAAATAAATAGCAAACTCACTGGGGTGCTGCCCGTACGATAAACTGAAAAACTCCAACTAAAGATCAAATAGAACAACCAGAGTTACAGAAGAATGAAGTAAATCTGTTTGAGTTTTCATCGACTACACATGCTTAAAAACTCGTATCTACTTTAAGGAAAAGATCATTCATTTTCTGTTGCCTTCGTGTTCTCTTTTCAGTACGACGTATATTGGTGGAATACTGATTTCAATGAAATCTGTTGTAGAGAGTACTAGGTCTTCTTCTATTCATTTAACGCCAATTTTCCCTTGTTCAAGACGTTTTCTGACAGTACGCAAGCTCACTTCCCACTTCTTACGGTTCAGCAGGTCAGCAGTCTCCAAATTCTACTCTTTGCGGGCTTGTCAAATTACACGCTTCCAATTTTTCTTTGTCCGGCTAACCTTCATGTTATTTAGAAAATCTATGCTTCTGCAACGGTTTATCCAGGAGAATGAACGTTCCACATGACTATCCCAGCGTAGTCGATTCATCCATGCTAGGGAAGTGTAGTGCTTTCACCAAGTCTTCTGACCTGATGTATTGAGTTTGGTCAGATTTGTTATTGCTTATATATCTGATACAACTTACCCCGGATGTAGAGAGGGGCAACATGTGATATTACCAAAATGCGCTCAAGCTGTCTCCACTCTTGTTGCTGTACTGAGTTCACATCCACCAAATGAACTCCTAGATAGCAGGATATTGTTATCTAGTGCCATCCCTTTATAGGGACGACCGTCAATAGGATGCGCATGTCCTATGCATCTCCTACACTTGAAGTTGGGGTTCGTGGTTAACTTAACCTTTAGGTCTCTGCATTTTTTGTGAACCCAAAGTAGGCACATGGTACACTGTATTACATTGCTTGTAACACCCTTCCGGCATAAGGTACAAACTAATAAATACACCACCTGCTTTCTGCAACCTTTCTTCTACGATATTGTACCGTACATAATTATTAAAACGAATTATTATTCTGTTTTTCATTTCACTTATAAACGCTTTGAAATCGAAACGCCCAAAACAAAAACAACAAAAACGAAAGCGTTATCAACGTCGAGTGTCATACGCTTTTCAACGTTTAATTTAGTTCTCACGTTGGATGTTAATATCTTAACGTTTCAGTCGATGTAACCTCGGACCTTCTTCAGGTTCGTCTAGTCGAACTTGGGAATATTTATGTTGAACTCCGTAATCTGTACGGAATTTCTATCAGAACTCTTTATTCCGTATATATTCCAGAGTTTGAGATAATGCACCCGAAGAAGGTAAGAGGTTATGTTGGGCGAAACGTTGTGAAAATAACATCCAAGACGAGAATAGTAATCTGAATAATCCAGATAATACTAATGTATACTGTCGCTGACTATAAATTTGACTATGCCGAATTCAAATCTTATCTTATCGATCCTGTGGTCATTTACGAACTAATACAGTCGTATAATGTATGGACCCTCAATTTCCTCCAAGTAGCGGTAAAATAGCAACTTTACTTTAATATAATCGTTTACAATAGATATTGTGTGGCAGCATTAATTAACCCGAAAATAGTGGAATTTGCCCATAAACAGAAAAAACCAAACAGTAAAAAAACGAATATGTTCGTATTCTTCCAATTCCTGGAATAGTTGACCGGTTCTTTCCTTGAAGCGGACAGTATTTTGGATGAGTGTCACCTATGGCGCACGGTTTTCGACGTCTGACCTTGTGATCTGCGGCCACTCACAATGCGACTATCGACGATCGTAGATTTAAAGACAACTGATTGCTTCCAGATCACTTTCCATCTTTGTCAGCCATGTTTTGATCTCCCCTAACATCTTTCGATAGTATTGTTGTTGTTCATCCGGCACCACAAATCGAATAGAACATTTCTCAGCGTAATAAAATTGACGAAATTAAATTTATTCAGTAATTACATACTCTGAAAATATGCTATCCGAATGTACGTAAACCAAAAGGAACATATTTATCACCGAAAATCTATAGATTTCAAACTTCTCTGACTTGGCAACGCCAGTCTCAGTTCTTAGAATCAGTTTGCAGAATCTTTTGTCGACGATCGTCTAGCGTTTAGCACTAAATAAGTTAATTTCAGACACCCATCAGGTCAGTTTAACATTCTTTCATAAAAGCTCAGTTAATTTAAAGGTCATTGACTAAACCAGACGCAAATATACGGGAGAAAAATACCGATGCAGAACAGTCCTCGTGACGCGTCTGTCTATACTTGTTGAAGATCACATTCGAGTTGGAAGTTGAGGAAATCGTGTCATATTCAGATATTCATATTCAGCTATAGTCTCAAGTAATCTGCTACATTCTGACTCTTTAGCCATTGCCTCTGAGTATCTACCACAATTCTACATCAATAAAAGTAGAAAACAAATGCGCGATTGCCATTGGTTTAAACACGAATTTCCTTGGCACATTCTGTGACAAGAAGTTACGCACTACTAACCTTTCTTCTTCACTAGTTTTATTTATTGTTAGCTATTATTATTTTTGTATATTTTCGTTTCACACCGTCTTCCACATTCAATAATTACAGATAATCACAGGTTTGTAATCCTGATTCACTAGAGTGATTTTAGTACATAACCTCCGCTCTCGGTTTGTAGAAAATCAATTCTAATTAAAGATAACAGTAACGTACGCTACAACCAACAGCTTGGGGATTGTCGAATCCATTAACTAATCTTTATGTTTTATCAATTCTTATTGACATTTTTCGTGTCAAAACCGATACTTTCTATGGCACGTCTAGTGACTTCTAATGAATTCACAACACGTGGACCGTGTCGTGGCCGCAATATTGTTCTGTTCTTCTTTGTGGCTTGAACATACCTGGACATGAATCGATGACTACGACGATGTAGAATATTAAGCATATTATTTGATCAATTCAACAAAATCACCGGCCGACAGGTTGCGTCATACTCTTCGATGAACTTTCATTATACTTTCCTTTTTCCAGGTTACCATTAAGAAAGGCGTCACACAATAGACACCTGTTTGCATGCATTTTGTCTCGTGAACGGCTTTAATTTAACTCACACACTATTTAAAAATTTATTTACCCAACACTATCCCATTACATCGGCTCGGTTAATTACGGTCTCCTGTATCTCAATATCTCTTTCATTCGTAAACGATCCTTTCAACAATTTCATGGTTGATTTTATGGACACATTGGCGGATTAGGCAATCGGATATTCCAGGGTTAAATCTCATCGGTGTTCATGTACGTACTATTACAGGAAGAGATATCAGCCCCCCCCCCATCTGCAATGTGTAAAATAGCGAATTGTGTTCAGTGAATCGTACATAATTAATTGCTGACTATTGTCAATGATCATGTCCCGCATTAAATCACCCAACACGTGTTTATTCGTAGTAAAATTGACAAAGAAAAGCAAAAGTATCAACTAAGCTTAAGACGAGAATACGCAGACAGATTAGAACAGTCGCATTCATTATCGCAGCAATTGTCTCTATTTATTTGCCTCCCTAGGGCAGAGTTAAATACAAGGTCGCTTTTTTATGTGGATAAAATCCAGCTCCCCCAAAACGGGAAGCTCCCCCAAAACGGGAATCTGGATTCAAGCAAAAATAAAAATTGCCTCAGTATGGAAGAATTTCTGATTTACTGACCGAGGACAACACAGATACTACATTTTAATTCACACCCTTAGACTTAAACCAAACTTTGCCCAGCCACGTCCAAAAGAACTTCACTAATTCGTCTACAATAAGTAAAAGTAATCTTTTACCAATATATATATATATATATATATATATATATTTCTACTCCGACACGCAAAGGCAACGAGTAAAACATGTACCTTTTTTATAACCCCAAACCGAATCAATTTCAAGTGGTAAAGAGAAGCGAGGAAGGAAATAGCAAGTCAGACAACCACTCCATACTTACTTTGCTGTCTGAAATGAATTCAGAAAGAAGTCTCTACTTTATAATGGTGGTGTTATTTTCATTAGGTCATCAGAAATGATAATGATAATTTATATATGAAAAATTAAATTATTGACGTAATTCTATGAATTTATATGAATATTTTTGAAATAAATCATGCAAACACTGTCGAAGCATATTTCTTTGACAACGGGTGTATACTAGTGTATATATATATATATATATATATATATATATTCGAAAAAATAATTAAATGACAAATATTTAGACATACTTAAAGTTAATATCCCACAAAATAAAAATGCTAAAATTATTTTTTTGCCACTGGATTTTGGTAAAAATAAACAATATTCTGGACTTCAGCTACCAAAGATAAATGAAATTGTGTCTTACTTGACATTGACAATTGCATTTCGTCAACAAATACAACAAAAGGTGATATGCCGTAATAAAAAATATGGGCAATTTTGACAAAACTAAATTAAGATTAAACATAAAATGATTACTTATAATGCTTTAAAATCCTTTATCTTAGGAAAAAGTAAATATCTTTTCTATTTTCACAAGTCGAGAAGAATAGTTTAAATGACTTTTTTTTTACAATTCTGTCCATCCGTATTATTTGAATTAATAGATGACGTTTGCCATTTATAAATGAGATTTTATGTATTTCAGCTATACTTGTATGTATTAAATTGTTCATAAAATAAAGTTTTCTTTTGTTTAATCGATAGAAAATTGATTTAAAAAATCGGTTTTTATTTTTATCTACAGTATAATATTCATGCGATAAAAATAATATCATTTGTGGATAATGAATGTTTCGATTTTGCCAGTCGATGGAGAAAAAGTGTTAAACTATTTGTTTTTTGGCAAAAGAAATAGGCTATGTTAATGGTCACACCCAACGCACGAATGTGATTTCACTTTAGACAGAAAACTATTAAAATATCTTAATCAACTGACATCCGCACTTTATACACCAAATGTCAGAATCCCCCCTTCATTCTATTTCCAAGATTGTCTGACATAAGTTTCAAATAGATAAGTTTTGATGTTCATTGAATAAAGGTGTGTTTTCTTTTTAAGAATTAATTTACAAATGTATTTATCATGAACAGTGAACAAGTTCATATATAGGAAGCAACAAAAGAAAGTTTACTAAAAAAGTTTGTTTTATTTTACAGCATATCAACCATTTTCGGGTTATTTAATTTTAAGTCATTTTGATAATATGTTGCGATGTTTCTATTTATTAGTATTTTAATATTTAATAATGGTGTTTAACTTTAACCATTCATGATTAGATGCCTTCAATAGAACTGAGATAGCAACTATGTGTCAAGGGAATTAGTGAAAAGATGACATGCCTAAATGTGTAGGTGATTATTTGGTAGGCGCGAATGACTATGTAATTCTTAAGATAATAGCTAGTGTACACTATTGCTTGTCTCTCTCCCTCTATCCATGAATAAAGAACGAATTATTTAAGCTACAAATGTTTCGTGTTAATTAATTATAATTAACAACGATCCAGCAAGACAAGCGACCCAAGAAACATTCATTACGAGTTACGCCCCGAGAAACGGCAACGTAAGCTTTATCTCGTATCTCTTTGTCTTATGAAATCATAATACTCATATACAAGTATGTGTATACTACTTGATAATGTAAATGTAAGCACATATTACATGATGTTTTTTCTCATATTATACTCAGTGCACCTCTTATTTGATACATAGACAAGTACTCTTACTCTGATTCAAAATGGACCCATTAGCAAATAATAACTCTTTTTAATGGAAATCGCTCCAGCAAGGCATAGATCCACTTCATGCAAAAAGCTTTAAAAAACGTAAGAAGTTTAACGCAAAGACCAACTAATTTCTATTGATCGTAGTCTTGTAAAAACAAGGTTATAGATAGGAGGAAGGCAGCGGGAAGAGAGGTCGACAAGTCTGCAGTTCTTGAATAGAAGCTGCTAGAATAGAAAGCTGTATTATAACGAGGTAACTACACAGCTAATTGATGAAGACCACTAGACAAACGAGTCAAAGAAAGCAGGGAATACATCAGACGCTAGTGTTAAATACTGACAGCCTGTCTATCTATGCCGATTATTCAATTTAAATAAATAAAGAATGATATATTTGGCGGGACAACGTTTCCGTGTTAATTAATTATAATAACCAACGATTCAGCCAGACAAGCGTCCCCTGAAGAATTCCTCACCAATTACGCCCAGCAAACCGGTCACGTAAGTTATTCATAGTATATATACCCAGTACAACTTCTACTTAACACTTAGATGCGACTCTGACAACAACTACTACTACTACTACTACTACTACTACTACTATCCCGATTCAAAGTGGACCTTTGAGTAATGATACCTAAATTGTGATTCCACATTCCTCAATCTCTCAAATGTAGGTCTAAACACCGGATGTAGTTTAATGTCATACTCGGAAAAATACTACGAAATTTGAAATCAAATCTTAATTGTAGTTTCTAATCTCTATTTATATACAGTTCGTTAATGTTTATATATTTGCATATACATAGTTCAGTCCGAAACTAATAAACCGATCATTATTAATTTTGGAACACAGCTGCTTACGTGACTATGTTTAGTTTAATTTACTGTCGTGCAAAGGAAACAAAGAAAGGGGGTGAAAATTCAGTTACCTCCGATTTTTATAAAATTTTAACAATATGTATTAGATATCAATTATAAAATACTCCTCAAATTGCAGTTGCTTTTGAGTATTTTGTAAGGGTGTTAAAGGGATAGGATAGGGGCATTTAGAATATTCAGATATTTCAGGTTTGCATTGAATTTGATCCATAGTCATTAATCACCAATTAAGCAAGATTCCCTGGATTTTTAATTCTTCTAAATACCTCTTAAGCTTAATCTTTGAATTTTAGACATTTTCTAGAATCAAAATAATGTAATTGAGTTTGATCACAATTGGAACAAAGAGTTCAGACATAAGATTTAGTATTATTATGTATTTATTTTAATCTTTGTAAAAGGGAAAAACTGTTCTGTTTGGAACATTAATTTTCCCAATCTGGACGGGTTAAATATGTTTATAACTGCTTTTAAAAAAAAAAACTTTTACGATATAAAACAGCTGTTTACAGAATTTTAACGTACGCGCATACATAAAAGTATTCGTTTACGTTAAATACAAAAAGAAAAACCTTTCTGAATAAATATTTCTGTAATTGAAAAAAAAATTGTATTACTTCTATTATACATTTTCTCCTATCCCACGTGCTAATATAAGATTCAGACATTAGTTTTTAAAATACAATTTTAATTATAAAATGAAAAGAAAAACAAGTATGAGTTGAGGGTCAGATACAGATAGATATGTACATGACGATAAGCACAGGTAGATACATACATTATAATGCCAGAGAAAGATGGCGAAAAATATGGATTTAGAGATATGTGTTTTATGTAGATTGATAGATTTTTCGTTAAAATAATGAATGAAAATAAAACAAAAACTTACCTCGATAAAACCGTTAAAGCGAAATAAACACGAAGTACCAACACAAACTAACCCTGATTCTTGGAAAAAAGAAAGAAACTCAGAAAATGTTAAATCAAAAAGCGGCAATTTACAGTCTGGTTCGGATGAATTCTGATTTTGTAGCAAACCTAAAAGAATAGAAAACCAGGTTAGCACCTGTGAACGGTATTGAGAAACATTTGGTTGTGCGAATTTGAGACAAGTATTGTACTCAGGCTTGACTTTCAGTGCCTACACATGGAAATTGAAATGTAATATTGATATTAGAAAGCATATAAGGAAGTGAGACAAATCTAATAAAACGAATACATGATTAAATTGGCAAGGAGAGATTAGAAATATTTGGATCAACTTCTTTATAGAAAGAAAGATTGGATTTGATTAAAACTTTCAAAGTAATTAATGCAATTTCTAACTGTGGGATACATTTGTTTAAACTATTTCTTCTCAATATAAAACTTATTGTAAAGGTAGAGATCAAAAGTACGATCTACTAACCAATTGAACTTTATAATAATCGAGTCATATATTTTTGAAACAAGTTCCTAAATAAGATTAAAAACAGAAATAGTTCAAAACATTTTCAGATGAAATTAGATGGATCAGAAATAATGGCAAAAAGAGAAATTAAGAGCCCATTTTTTTAGCTATGAGATCAATCATTTAACAAAATCTAAATTATTGATGTTTGATTAACAGTTTTAATTTCTTATGTACTTTTTAAAAGGTGGCATTGACTTAAAATGCTGAAAGTGGCATGCGAAACACTAGTATAACAAATGTTTTTAATTCACTCGTACTTCTTTATCTAACAGTGATATTTTTACTCATAAAATATACACAGAAAGAACTGCAAGAGAAAATGGAGTATTTATGATTGAACATGGCAATCATAAACTAAACAAAAAGTTATATTTAAGGAAAGTTTAAATAAAGAAACCGTAAAAGAACTCGAAATGCAGACATACAAAAAGCAGAACAAGTAACACTGAGTTTGCAAAAAAGAAAAAGGCAATCAAAGTTGGCGTTACCTACCTCCAGGAGGTGGCCGTGATAAAGTGGACCGACGTATACTGACGACCTGGGCGTGCCAAGTTCGAATGCTGTCGGTTCTATAGCACCACTTTCATTAAGGATGTTGGCAACCTTCACGTGGCCCCCTCCTGTAAGTACCTGATTCTAAAAAGGATTGGGAAAACCAATGCCAACAACAGAATCGAGATGATCGAATGTCGTACCATGCGGATTTGTACGATTTTACGTTTTTTACCTACCTCCAAAGTATTTGACCGGATTATAAGTCAATCAGGACGAACATATGTTTGGACAGCGCTCTGGAGGCCTTCTTCTGTTACTTTTGTGTCCTCGCACTTAAAATGTTGCCAATCAAGTATATATTTTGAGTCGCTTTTAAAAGTTACAACACATTAAGTGCGTTCATGCATGTTATTTCAAACGGAAGCGTGACCGACCGATGGACCGTCTGACAGACAGAGCCTCTCATAGAGATGCGAAGACCCATATAAAAACGCTACTATGTATCAATGAAAACTGGTAAAACATAAACCCGATCAAAATTTTCATTTGAAAATTTCTATTCATCTTAAAATATATAATCCTCTACTCCATAATAAAGACCAATGTGTATTCATTTATATATAAATAAATATATGTATTTGGAACTCGGGTATTTTCTAGCCCTTTTCTTTCTAGGACGAAACCATTTCAAGTGGTGAGGAGAATCGAGAAAGCAAACAGCAATCAGACAACCACTTAAGACTTACCTGATATGAATTCGGAAAAAAATGCTCCACTCTTTGATAATTTTATCTTTAGGTCATCATATATCAAAAATAAAATTAAGGACAAAATTCTATGATTTTATATGCATATTAAGATAATATTGAGTGTAAACACTGGCGAAGGTTATTTTTCCGTCATTTTTGACTGAGATTGTACACTAGTTTATTGAATCCAATGTAAAACTAACATTAAATCTACACTAAAAAAATCACTAACATTTGATGTTTAATATGAATTAATTCGTTGGTTTGGTTACAGTGACTTGTAGGTGTTCTTACGCATGTGTTCTATAGAGTGATCCGAAAGTCTTGTCACTCCTACCAAGAAGAAACAACAATAGAGGAACAAGTAATACAGCAAGACAAAACACAAACTATTAATGCATTTAGTTAACTTTAATAACAGCAAGACAAAATAAAAACAACTAGAACAAGAATAAAGGAACAATCAATATAATAATAGAAAAAGAAATGCCATGAATTCAGTTTATTCACTTTCATTAACACTGTCACATATCGAGAAGGTCTGTAAGAACACAATCATTTTCCTGGTACAAAATGATTCGGGCGATGACTTATTTAACATTTTACGAAGCTGTCATTTGATGATTGCTCCTCTATTTTTCTAATTGTTGTTGCGTTTTGGTATGATTATCAAGATTTTTGGACAACCCTTTTCATACATGATTCTTCTTCAGCGTATTATCTACATTTAAGAATATGATAAACATGGAACCAATACCGAGGGACTAAACGGCTGATAGCGTAAATCTGTTATAAAACTATGAGGTGTGCACCAATCTAGACATTTAAATCACACGTGTTTTTATTTGCTAGTTATACGATCCAATGCCACATACATTAATGATATTCATTAAGTATACGATCCAATGCTACATACATTAATGATATTCATTAAGTATACGATCCAATGCTACATACATTAATGATATTCATTAAGTATACGATCCAATGCCACATACATTAATGATATTCATTAAGTATACGATCAAATGCCACATACATTAATGATATTCATTAAGTATACGATCCAATGCCACATACATTAATGATATTCATTAAGTATACGATGCAATGCCACATACATTAATGATATTCATTAAGTATACGATCCAATGCCACATACATTAATGATATTCATTAAGTATACGATCCAATGTCACATACATTAATGATATTCATTAAGTATACGATCCAATGTCACATACATTAATGATATTCATTAAGTATACGATCCAATGCCACATACATTAATGATATTCATTAAGTATACGATCAAATGCCACATACATTAATGATATTCATTAAGTATACGATCCAATGCCACATACATTAATGATATTCATTAAGTATACGATCAAATGCCACATACATTAATGATATTCATTAAGTATACGATCCAATGCCACATACATTAATGATATTCATTAAGTATACGATCCAATGCCACATACATTAATGATATTCATTAAGTATACGATCCAATGCCACATACATTAATGATATTCATTAAGTATACGATCCAATGTCACATACATTAATGATATTCATTAAGTATACGATCCAATGCCACATACATTAATGATATTCATTAAGTATACGATCCAATGCCACATACATTAATGATATTCATTAAGTATACGATCCAATGCCACATACATTAATGATATTCATTAAGTATACGATCCAATGTCACATACGTTAATGATATTCATTAAGTATACGATCCAATGCCACATACGTTAATGATATTCATTAAGTATACGATCAAATGCCACATACATTAATGATATTCATTAAGTATACGATCCAATGCTACATACATTAATGATATTCATTAAGTATACGATCAAATGCCACATACATTAATGATATTCATTAAGTATACGATCCAATGCCACATACATTAATGATATTCATTAAGTATACGATCCAATGCCACATACATTAATGATATTCATTAAGTATACGATCCAATGCCACATACATTAATGATATTCATTAAGTATACGATCCAATGCCACATACATTAATGATATTCATTAAGTATACGATCCAATGTCACATACATTAATGATATTCATTAAGTATACGATCAAATGCCACATACATTAATGATATTCATTAAGTATACGATCCAATGCCACATACATTAATGATATTCATTAAGTATACGATCCAATGCCACATACATTAATGATATTCATTAAGTATACGATCCAATGCCACATACATTAATGATATTCATTAAGTATACGATCCAATGCCACATACATTAATGATATTCATTAAGTATACGATCCAATGCCACATACATTAATGATATTCATTAAGTATACGATCCAATGTCACATACATTAATGATATTCATTAAGTATACGATCCAATGCCACATACATTAATGATATTCATTAAGTATACGATCCAATGCCACATACATTAATGATATTCATTAAGTATACGATGCAATGCCACATACATTAATGATATTCATTAAGTATACGATCTAATGCCACATACATTAATGATATTCATTAAGTATACGATCCAATGTCACATACATTAATGATATTCATTAAGTATACGATCTAATGTCACATACATTAATGATATTCATTAAGTATACGATCCAATGTCACATACATTAATGATATTCATTAAGTATACGATCCAATGCCACATACATTAATGATATTCATTAAGTATACGATCCAATGTCACATACGTTAATGATATTCATTAAGTATACGATCCAATGCCACATACATTAATGATATTCATTAAGTATACGATCAAATGCCACATACATTAATGATATTCATTAAGTATACGATCCAATGCTACATACATTAATGATATTCATTAAGTATACGATCAAATGCCACATACATTAATGATATTCATTAAGTATACGATCCAATGCCACATACATTAATGATATTCATTAAGTATACGATCCAATGCCACATACATTAATGATATTCATTAAGTATACGATCCAATGCCACATACATTAATGATATTCATTAAGTATACGATCCAATGCCACATACATTAATGATATTCATTAAGTATACGATCCAATGTCACATACATTAATGATATTCATTAAGTATACGATCAAATGCCACATACATTAATGATATTCATTAAGTATACGATCCAATGCCACATACATTAATGATATTCATTAAGTATACGATCCAATGCCACATACATTAATGATATTCATTAAGTATACGATCCAATGCCACATACATTAATGATATTCATTAAGTATACGATCCAATGCCACATACATTAATGATATTCATTAAGTATACGATCCAATGCCACATACATTAATGATATTCATTAAGTATACGATCCAATGCCACATACATTAATGATATTCATTAAGTATACGATCCAATGCCACATACATTAATGATATTCATTAAGTATACGATCCAATGCCACATACATTAATGATATTCATTAAGTATACGATCCAATGCCACATACATTAATGATATTCATTAAGTATACGATCCAATGTCACATACATTAATGATATTCATTAAGTATACGATCCAATGCCACATACATTAATGATATTCAAGTTGTTTACAGAAATAGATTATATTTATAATAAACTAAAAAGGGTACACAGCGTTGCCCGGTAGTGAATGAGAACTCCATGTATACACTGATTCCTAACCCTGAACCCTATATTATTATTTTTATAATGTTCTCTAATTATTATGGTTTTCGTTTTCCTTTTTATTTATGCCATTAATTTATTTACGTAATCCTCTTGACGCTGCTGTTGCTTTTATTGCTGATTTCATATTTTCCGTTTCTTCTATATTTCTGTCATTTATTTACGCCATGACTTTGCATCCCCCAAACATAGAGTGGGGAGTTTAAGCCAGCGTACAAGAGGTGGTTTACTTAACAGCCCTAGTCGGCATATCTAGGCGAAGGGGCCTCAGACAGTTATGAACTAACTCCTCCCCAAAGCAAGCACGGAAGGGTGAACAGAACAAATATCACAGTCAAACAGAAAAATAAGCCACCGGTGTCACAATTGCTCAGTCACAGTCATTTGCGCAAGAAAGAAGATTGCTTTCTCTTACTCTCCTCTTACGCTGCTATTGTAAATACTACTACTATTTTTCCAGCCTATATTCACTTCTTCCCACTAATCGTGATATCATTAGGCATTCCTTGCACAGTCTAAAAGATTCAGTGTGCAAACAAGCAAACAAAATTATAACACTTTTAGTATTATATGAATAAAGACTAGTTCTTTTCTTTTTCTTTTTTTTTCTTTTCGAATAATTTACTCTATAATAAAGACCAATGCGTATTTATTTGTTTATATATAAATATATATATATAAGCCCCCTTTACTACGGCCGGGCACTCTGATCATACCAAAGACAGCAAAAATCTGCATTAAATTAAAATTATTTTATATAAACGGTTCGATGAATATTGAAGAAACCTTGAATTTACAAAATAATAAGATTAATTTAATACGGTATCGAATGTAACTAATATTTTGTTTCGTTATTGCAATATAATTTATTCTGTAAATCAATGATAGCAAATTAAAAAGAACATTCAATGTGTTGTGATTTATTATAAAAAATAAAATCTATAGGAAAGTAAAAATAGAAATTCACATTTAACTTAATTAATAGCATGCAAGCCAACGACATCAGAACACATTTGTTTCGTGCACGGATTATTAGTTTATTTCTTGGTTGGTTACTGATTGTTTATTGGAAATACAATTAATGAAAAAACATTCACAAAAAGAGTAATTGAAAAAGAAAAACAAAAGACGAGAAAGAAATTAAAAGTTATTGAAACGAATCGCCAGAACTAAAGACACACAACAAAAATGATTTTTAATTAAGAAGAGCTAGATGGAAAAAATGAAATGCATGATTTAAAAGAACATTTTGGAATTTTTCCAGGACGTGAATTTATTTCAATTAAATATAATTGGTTCGAATTCAGCAGAAGCCTTTAAGTCAGAATTATTTGTTTTAAAAATCTTTTTTATGCAAATACTTTGTTCTGTAAATCGGCCGAACATATTTGAAAATAAATGTTGAACTATTATCTCTACTACGTAGAAAAAAAAAACATTTATTCAAACGTTTATAATTCTGTACAGAAACAGGTTTTAGGCCACAACTGATATAAATATATATATTTATATTAGTTTTAATTACACAAAAAAGAACGTAGCATTAGAAATAACAACAAATATGCAAATTGTTCAAACGTCTTTATTGGCTTTTGGTTTGAAGACCTTCCTTAGAGTATAGGATATTTTGTAGTATGAACCAAATGTATGGATCAGTTAAAAAATAGAAAATTATTTATATATATATATATATATATATATAAATAGAAAATTATTTATATATATATATATATATATATATATATATATATAATGTTACAGAAGTTCAGATCAACATGGTAGCTTACGTATAAATGCCTGACGAATGCGAGTGAGTGGTTTGTAATTAAAACTCAGGAAACCCAGCTTTTTCGCATAGGTTCGCTTTATAGTTTGAAACCTACGGTACCATTTTTATCTGAACTTCTGTAACATCATACATAAAAATTAAACTCTTATTATTAAATAATTGAGCACTCTATTTGACTTTTTCTATGCAGCAGAACTAAGAATTATATATATATATATATATATATATATATATATATATATACATATATATATATACATATATATACGTGTGTGTTTGTTTGTTAGCATGTTGGAAAGAATAATCAACACACTAAATAGACACCCAATTTGTATATACACTCACCCCACACATATATATATATATATATATATATATATATATATATATATATATATATATATATTACTTGCACATGCGTATAAAATCATAAAATAAACAACACGAAACAAACCAACACTTTAAGAATAACCACATACATAGAAAACCATCATCAAAATACTTACAACAAACAAAAGTTCCTATTTAATAAACCTTGAAGAAGAAGCTTTGTTGAAATTCGTAATTTAGTAGAGCACTCCATGCCAAGTCCACACAACGTCACCAAAAGCTAGATGTTATCTTTTAAACGAGATGCATACTTACTGACCCAAGTACTTACTGACCCAAGTACTTACTGACACAAGTACTTACTGACCCAAGTACTTACTGACCCAAGTACTTACTGACCCAAGTACTTACTATTCTCACAGTTAGACTTATAACAAAAGTAAAGAAAATTAAGAAGACAACTCCAACTTTATTTTATAATCAACCGCCATGCCAAAGCAAAGACACACACATGAAAAACAGATTATAGATTCATTGGTGATAATGTATTAGGATTACTACGAAGTTTATTTATCCGAGCGAGCGATCTTCTAGTTTAGAGATTGTCACCCTAAACTGAATTCTGCTTGAACGACATATTATGATTAATACATATTTATTATATTTTTTATTGTAGGTGAAGATATACATTTTTATTATATGCTTACTAGGTAAATGAATCTCTATTATTTCACTCTTTTTTCTATAATGCCTACCATCTAATCGTCGGGTGTCATCACAATTGACAGGCTATTATAAAAGTACAAACTAGTTTGATTTCAAAATGTTTACCTTCAAAGTTTTACTCCGGAAATATGGACGTTTATGCTGAAATGTTAATTAAATAATATTTGTCGAATTAACTTTGTTATTTCTCTACATTCTTAGCTCGGAATAATTTTACACGTTAGGATTCAGAAGCTTGCTGGGAAGATGTTGCAGTAGGGGATATTTTTAGTGGGGATCATGCAATACTTGGAGCTTACTAGTAATAATCTTCGGGAATCTTCAAGATAGAAATCGTTTGTAGCTAGAAATTCGCTGCTGTCAATAAGACGCCGCTAGAAATTTGCTGGTAAGAATCAGATGTGAGAAAAGCTTGTTAGTAAAACACTCACTTTAATAGATGCTTGCTGATGGCAATCATCCGCCATTAGACATTTATTGGTAGAAATCAGACGGATTTCGAAACCTGCTTTTAAGTATAACACAGTGCTAGAATATGGTGGTAAGAACAATGCGCCATTGCAGGTTTGTTAGTGGTGATCATATGAAACCAAAATAGTTAGTAGGACTCACACCGCAGAAGCCACTTATTAAGTAGATTTGTATGGCAGTACAAATCCTCATGATAGGCGTCATATGCCATTAAAACATGCTGGTTACGAGTGTACGTCATTAGCGGATTGTTAATAGAAATAATACGAAACTAAGCACTGGTATAAATAATAAGATACAATAAGTTTGTTGATGGGAATTATATGCCACTGGAAGCTTGCTGTAGGTATCACATACATAAGAAACTTGATAATGGAACATTATGACACTAAAAGCTCACTGCATGAACATATGGCACTACAAGCTCGTTGTAGGAACTGTAGAATACTAGCATTTTGTTGTATGAACCATACGAAACTAGAAACTAAATGCAGGGATCATATGACACTAAAAGCTTGCTATTATAACCATATTACTTTAGAAACTTTCTGTAGTAATCATATAAAATAAGAAGCTTGCTTTAGTAAACATATGGCATTAGAAGCTTTCTACAATAACCATATGTCATTAGAAGCTTGCTGTAGGAACCATATGACATTAAAAACTTACTCTAGTAACGATATATCAGTAGAAGCTTGCTGTAGTAATCATATTGCCGTAGGAGAGATATGGCATTATAAGTTTACTGTAGAAACCATATTATATTAGAAGCCATCTGATAGAAATCAGTTGTCACTAGAAACTTACTGATAGGAAACATATTCCATTAGTAATTTGTTGATAGGAATCATTCTACACTGACATTTATTTATTTAAAAAGGAAAACTTCAGTTTGTCTAACAACCTTTTTCTTCTTGTTATTTCAATGTTAGATAAAAATTTAACAATTTACCTGTATCGAAATCCAGCTGAAACTTGCCGACGCCACCAGCTCTTAACAGATACATGATTTTATTATTTTGTTCAGTCTTATCGTTGTCTGTAGCTTTGATTGTTTTTATTTTGGTGCCGAGTGTGGTCCATGGTTCAATATTAATGACATAATCCTCCTCAAATTTGGGGGCATTGTCGTTTATATCGTTGACCGTAACCAAGAGGTCTGCTTGTCCTTCAAGACCTGTGCCCTTCTGGTCACGTGCAATTATCTTCAAATGAAAACAAAAATAGAAATAGAATTATGAATGAATACTACGCTCGTTATTACATTAATAGAAAGAGGACCACCACCGATTAGCCTATTTGTTGGCAGTGATAAGGGAATCATTTAGAATACACCTTCAGATATTAAATAGCAGAAGGAACTGGGTACTGAATGTTGTCCTTTGATATTAGACTAGCCAACCCGACCCAGCCTAGCCCGGGAGTATTTGTACTTTCATTTGACGCGACCTCACAATATTACTGGAGACATATTGGAAAAATTAGTTAAGAAACAGGAGCTGTAGGGAATAGAAAAATATTGTACACAGTATTTTATGAATATTATTATTTTAAAATAATTCGTCTCTCTAAAAAAAAATTATCATTTTCAAATATTCATTCACCCTAAAAGAATCGTTAATGTAAACAGTATTTTATGAATAATCCAGCCCCATTGTAGACAGTATATTATTATTATTATTATTATTATTATTATTATTATTATTATTATTATTATTATTATTATTATTATTATTATTATTATTATTGTTGTTGTTGTTGTTGTTGTTGTTGTTAAATAAAATAATCCTCTCCTCCTCCTTATGTAATTATAAAAAAGAAAAGTTTGATATTGAGTATCGAAAAATATTAAGTTTACTAGAAAAATGAAGAAATGATAGCTGAATGTGAATCGGTAAAATTCTACTTTAAGCCCCACAAGTCGAAAGATAAACAAAAAAAAAATTAAGAAGTAATATTTCATGAATATTATTTTGAAATAACCCCGTCCCAATTGTAGACAGTATTTTCTAAATATCAGTAATGTTGAATATACCCCTGTTTTGTTAATCAGCAGAACATTTATATTTTAAATACATTTATATTTAGTATGGAAGATATTACGCTTACATAAAGAGCGTGTATGGGTAAGATTCTACCTTAAGGTCCACGCGCTGCGAGATGAACACAGAAAATAAAAAATAAAATAATTATTGAAGAATGCATTTTATGAGTATTATTATTGTTTAGTAATACTCCTTGGAAGATTTTCCAAAAAGTTTCGTTTTCTAATTAAATGAAAAGCTCTTTATTTCAAGATGGCAGGGGCAAATCGTTATTCATGAAGAAACTATAAAGCCCCTTGTATCCTTAAAAATAGATCATGAAAATAATTCAATAGAAACAAACATATAAGTGTAAATTAAGAAAAATATGTTACCTAGAAAGAAATAGTTTAAAAACATGTAATCGGATATCAGAAAGCCGAAGTATCAAGAGAAATAGCGAAATGTTAATCTTTGTGAAGAGCTTAAACCAAGGTTTCTGTTTTATGTCAGTAAAGTTACATGCATCTACTGTAAAGTTGTTCTTACCTCGTCTAAATATTACCAGAAAAAACAAACCGAAACGAAATAAATTATATTCCTGTCATAAAATAGTGGTAGTAAAAATGAAAAAAAAAGTAGGGCAGTTCAAATCAAACATCGATGTCACCCGTATTGTTATTTGGGTCTGATTTTGAAAATCTGACAAGATAACTTTATATGTTAAGTGAAGCAGTTAAAATTACTAAAAAGCAGGCTTTCTTTATGCAGTTGGTTCTAGTAACTTGGGGATAACACAGCATTTTATTTATGGCCTGCAACATAATGACTGCCAACGGACCCACCTGCTTCACATTCTACGTTTTATCGATGTGTAAAATTATTCTTTACACACATTTTATTTATATAACTATCGTCATCATCCCCTATTGACCTGTATATTGTTATTATGTATTTTGGGATGTATACACATACGTACATGCAGTCACACACACACACACACACACACACACACACACACACACACACACACACACACACACACACACACACACACACACACACACACGCGCACCCCCCCCCCACACACACATATATATATATATATATATATATATAAGTTTAAATCAAGGGCAATTTTGACTTTAACGGAGGGTATATGACCTAAGGCTGAGGTGCATCAAGTATAAACACCCAAGAACGGACATTACAACAACCGAGCACTGTAGATATAGGTATCAGCTCAATGGATGATAGATAAGTCAACCAGAGCCATAATAGAAACATTTAATGAAGTAAAACATTATTGTTCCAATAATAAAAACATCAAGTCCAGTATAATGTATGATGATTTCCAAAACTATTTGGAAGTACCTTATTTTATTTTATTTTATAATTTGATAAAGCTAGTCAAAAACGCATCTTCATCAGCGCCTATAGTAACACATCTTACAGAGAAAAAAACTCGTTCTAGAGAATAATCCACTGATGGAAAGAATCACCGGTGGATATGTTGGTAGCCGGTACATATAAAAATAACAAAAAACTTTCCACAGATTTACCCTATCAAATTTCCGCAAAAAATAATTAAAATTAAAAATTCTTTTGCCAGAGGGGTAGTTAAAACAATAAAAATAGAAATAGAAATAAAAATAGAATAAAAATAATAAAAAATGAATAAAAATAAAATTTAAAAAATATAAAAATAAAAAAAAAATTAAAATAGGAATAAAATAGACATAAAATAATAAAAATTGTATAAAAATAATAATAAAAAATGAATAAAAAATAAAAATAAAAATAAAAATAAAGAAATGAAATAAAAAAATAAAAACAAGAAATAAAAACAAAATAAAAATAACAATAGAAATAAAATAAAATTAGAAAATAAAGGTTGAACAGGATCAAGTTTTTTTATAGAGGCTTTTTAATAAAACATCTTGCATTTAACATAGATAAGTGAGGCGCAGATAAGACTTTGCCCAATCCCTATGTTGTCAGGCGGATGTATGTGATGACTTATGTTTTTGTTTAATATATAATCAAACGTTTTTTTTCATGGCTGGGTGATAGTAAAGTATCATTAATTACAATCGCCATTTCTAACGAGTATTTACCGTAAACATTTTCGTAATTGTATTTAAGGTGTGGTTTATTTCGGCCTAAATAGAAAATATAATTTGATAAACACTTTTATTAACGAAGCCTTATCAATTTAATCGAACTGAAAATTGACTGGTGAATTGGAATTTATCAAATATATACTCATTAAGAACGGAAGACGTTTTGTCAGCGTATGTAAAAATGATCAGTAAGATAATTGATGATAAACAATTTGGACCAGTAAAATGTCTTGAGATTTGCAATGTTATTTCCAACTTCTTTTATCACATTACACGATATTTTCCTGCCGTGAATTTACGTTTAGTATTTAACATCTAAAAAGATCAACCATATTTTCGTAGAGGTAGTGTTCCTGTTCTTGAACATTGATTCATTATTGTATGGTTAGTCTGAATCTAGCTGCATAAGATGTACATCTCAACGAGTGTATCAGCCAATCACGCAGAATGTTTCATCGCATGTGCAGAAACGTGCAGAGAAGTGTTTTTGCTTTGTTTTGTTGACGTATATTGAAGTCTTGAATTACCTATCCAGTATGTTGTATATTGGATTTGAAATATACAAAATATATTAATTTAGTATTGAACACTTGTTAAGACAACGAAACATAAAGAGTTCGTAAAGAATGAGCGTTCAAAGTGTCCGAGAACGTTCTAGAGTAAAGGTGTTTTTTTCTGTAAGGAGAAATTAAGTACACATGTTCATTTCGGCTGGCCTTTTTCGCCGTTCCAGGTTGCGTATTACAGCTTGTGTAAATCGGATAGGCATGTAGATGTGTGTGTATTAACGTGCTTGCTTTTACAGTGAGATAGCGTATGTATGAACTGTATACATGCGTTCGGTGAAAAGTATGTATATGTTGTCGCCATCTTCAGTAGTTCGTGCATGCGTCTCGTTGCGTCTGTCAAGGGCTTTCGACTCCAAAAGGGCCTGACAGTATGTGTTGTACGCACAGATTCTTTTCTATGGAAGAGAAAAGGAAAGAGGGAAAGATTCTGTGTTTAGGTTTTTATATTATTCCGGAGATTTCGGCAGTAAATATCCTCACGCTTGTGATTGGTTGAGAGAAACTGCTGAATTGAGATTTTGTATAATCGAGTCTAAACGCAAAAACAACATTCGCTGGCTTCTGCTGCTTCTGACGAACGCAAAAACTTTGATTTCGGATGCAAACGGTGATAAGCATTTCGCTCGTTAGTCGGCAAACACTGATGCGATATCAAGATATTTGGCTTCGTCCAGACTATCTGCAGCATATCCACTGTGTTCGAGTGTACTGCTTTAGTGCCATGTTTTTTCATATCATTCAGAGTTTCGGGTTGTAGAGACACATACAACACCCCATGGAAATAAGTGCAGAGCTCATTGTGATTTTGAAATATTTTACCGCATTGATATTTGCCGAGTAACTAGCGGTCATCGAATGCATGTGATACCGACCGATATGGCATAAAACTGAGATCATAAAGTTGTACCTACCAAGGTGTCAGGATATTGCTATAAAGTTATATGTTGTTTCTGTTGGAAATCAAAGCGTGTCTGTCTGTTCCGCCTGTATCACGTGAAGTGGCACAGATTATCGATTTACTTACTGTGAGTCGATATTCGCATTGAATTTCGCAGTCAATCGATCCTGGATTATTTACGTGGAGGATTCCACTGATAGGGTGAAGAGAGAACTTTTCGTTTCCTGGTCCAATTAAATTATATCTGACGTTTCGGTTTTCTTTTGTTTTGTCGGCGTCTCTTGCTTCGATTTTGTGTTCCTAAAATTACGAAAGATAAAAGAAAATAAGGATGAACCCAAAATACTAAAAACATAAAAAGCTGACGACTAAAAACAGTGTTTCTGTTCTATTATAAGAATGTAAGACCCTTCTTTAAGAATGGAAAAAAATAACGGTTAGTTGAAACGGTTCCAGAATGAGAAACAACATGTCAGACAAATATCATTGAATGATTAACGGATCCGGGGTTAGAGTATAACCCAGATGGATAACGGAAATTGAGGTGTAACGCAAGTTAGCTAGAGAACTGAAAGCGAGTAGACGTGAAGCAATAGCTTGTCCCAGTCCCAATTCAGGCGGGGGGGGGGCAATTCATCAAGCGTGATAGATACGTTACATCTATATAT
>OY744527.1:136417009-136434509 GCA_963556195.1 Sepiola atlantica | reverse complement strand
TTTCAGTTGATGTCTGTTTGTTAGCCACTTTATGTATCAAATGCTCCCCATATTTCAATGCTTTTCATAACCAAAGCTGTATCTTAGTCTAGGAAAGTCTTTTGATGTGATCCAGTTTAAGTCTGAGTCCAAGATTTTTTTGAAAATTCGAAAGATCTCTATCTTTTATCATTGTCAAACTTTCAGAAAAATCACACTTCAGTCAATGTTGTCTATTCTTTTGAAATGTGAGATATGGGTACCAGATAGTATTACATATTACCAGTTCAAATTTTACCGGATCAGATACAAACTCAGGAGTTTGCAGCACTTTTTATTTTAACATAGAACATCGCTATTTAACAACTTAAGCAGAACTTCTGTAAATCTGCCATTTCTCGATAAATCGGTGTGAACTTTCCTGTGTTTATGTAGTGTCTAATTTGAAAAAAATACACTGTCAGGCACCACCTGCATAGTAAGGTAATGCAATAAACTTTGACAGAGGCTTCTGTTCTCCGAGTACTTTTGTTATTATATTATTTAGTCATAATCTAAAACTCAATGTTATCTTCAGGCAGTGCTAACTTAGCAAAGGCTGTATCACAACACTCTCCACATGCCGTTGAAAAATTATATCCATGCTTTTTACATGTACACCGTGCTGTATTGCAATCTTTCCGCAGTTGCACCGGCTCAAGTTAAGACGACTTTATAGTGCTGGTAACAAATCAGTCATTTCTGGTATCATGACCCACTTTATCACCTGGTGGCAAATCAGTCATTTCTGGTATCATGACCGACTTGATCACCTGGTGGCAAATCAGTCATTTCTGGTATCATGACCGACTTGATCACCTGGTGGCAAATCAGTCATTTCTGGTATCATGACCGACTTGATCACCTGGTAGCAAATCAGTCATTTCTGGTATCATGACCGACTTGATCACCTGGTAGCAAATCAGTCATTACTGGTATCATGACCCACTTGATCACCTGGTGGCAAATCAGTCATTTCTGGTATCATGACCCACTTGATCACCTGGTGGCAAATCAGTCATTTCTGGTATCATGACCGACTTGATCACCTGGTGGCAAATCAGTCATTACTGGTATCATGACCCATTTGATCACCTGGTGGCAAATCAGTCATTTTTAGTATCATGACCGACTTGATAACCTGGTGGCAAATCAGTCATTTCTGGTATCATGACCCACTTGATCAGCTGGTGGCAAATCAGTCTTTTCTGGTATCATGACCGACTTGATCACCTGGTAGCAAATCAGTCATTTCTGGTATCATGACCGACTTGATCACCTGGTAGCAAATCAGTCATTTCTGGTATCATGACCCACTTGATCACCTGGTGGCAAATCAGTCATTTCTGGTATCATGACCCACTTGATCACCTGGTGGCAAATCAGTCATTTCTGGTATCATGACCCACTTGATCACCTGGTGGCAAATCAGTCATTTCTGGTATCATGACCCACTTGATCACCTGGTGGCAAATAAGTCATTTCTGGTATCATGACCCACTTGATCACCTGGTGGCAAATCAGTCATTTCTGGTATCATGACCGACTTGATCACCTGGTGGCAAATCAGTCATTTCTGGTATCATGACCCACTTGATCACCTGGTGGCAAATCAGTCATTTCTGGTATCATCACCCACTTGATCACCTGGTGGCAAATCAGTCATTTCTGGTATCATTACCCACTTGATCACCTGGTGGCAAATCAGTCATTTCTGGTATCATGACCCACTTGATCACCTGGTGGCAAATCAGTCATTTTTGGTATCATGACCGACTTGATAACCTGGTGGCAAATCCGTCATTTCTGGTATCATGACCCACTTGATCACCTGGTGGCAAATCAGTCTTTTCTGGTATCATGACCGACTAGATCACCTGGTAGAAAATCAGTCATTTCTGGTATCATGACCGACTTGATCACCTGGTAGCAAATCAGTCATTTCTGGTATCATGACCCACTTGATCACCTGGTGGCAAATCAGTCATTTCTGGTATCATGACCGACTTGATCACCTGGTAGCAAATCAGTCATTTCTGGTATCATGACCCACTTGATCACCTGGTGGCAAATCAGTCATTTCTGGTATCATGACCCACTTGATCACCTGGTGGCAAATCAGTCATTTCTAGTATCATGACCGACTTGATCACCTGGTAGCAAATCAGTCATTTCTGGTATCATGACCAACTTGATCACCTGGTAGCAAATCAGTCATTTCTGGTATCATGACCGACTTGATAACCTGGTGGGAAATCAGTCATTTCTGGTATCATGACTCACTTGATCACCTGGTGGCAAATCAGTCATTTCTGGTATCATGCCCAACTTGATCACCTGGTGGCAAATCAGTCATTTCTGGTATCATGATCCACTTGATCACCTAGTGGCAAATCAGTCATTTCTGGTATCATGACCCACTTGATCACCTGGTGGCAAATCAGTCATTTCTGGTATCATGACCGACTTGATCACCTGGTGGCAAATCAGTCATTTCTGGTATCATGACCCACTTGATCACCTGGTAGCAAATCAGTCATTTCTGGTATCATGACCCACTTGATCACCTGGTGGCAAATCAGTCATTTCTGGTATCATCACCCACTTGATCACCTGGTGGCAAATCAGTCATTTCTGGTATCATGACCCACTTGATCACCTGGTGGCAAATCAGTCATTTCTGGTATCATGACCCACTTGATCACCTGGTGGCAAATCAGTCATTTCTGGTATCATGACCCACTTGATCACCTGGTGGCAAATCAGTCATTTCTGGTATCATGACCCACTTGATCACCTGGTGGCAAATCAGTCATTTTTGGTATCATGACCGACTTGATAACCTGGTGGCAAATCAGTCATTTCTGGTATCATGACCCACTTGATCACCTGGTGGCAAATCAGTCTTTTCTAGTATCATGACCGACTTGATCACCTGGTAGCAAATCAGTCATTTCTGGTATCATGACTGACTTGATCACCTGGTAGCAAATCAGTCATTTCTGGTATCATGACCCACTTGATCACCTGGTGGCAAATCAGTCATTTCTGGTATCATGACCGACTTGATCACCTGGTAGCAAATCAGTCATTTCTGGTATCATGACCAACTTGATCACCTGGTGGCAAATCAGTCATTTCTGGTATCATGACCCACTTGATCACCTGGTGGCAAATCAGTCATTTCTAGTATCATGACCGACTTGATCACCTGGTAGCAAATCAGTCATTTCTGGTATCATGACCAACTTGATCACCTGGTAGCAAATCAGTCATTTCTGGTATCATGACCCACTTGATCACCTGGTGGGAAATCAGTCATTTCTGGTATCATGACCCACTTGATCACCTGGTGGCAAATCAGTCATTTCTGGTATCATGCCCAACTTGATCACCTGGTGGCAAATCAGTCATTTCTGGTATCATGACCCACTTGATCACCTAGTGGCAAATCAGTCATTTCTGGTATCATGACCCACTTGATCACCTGGTGGCAAATCAGTCATTTCTGGTATCATGACCGACTTGATCACCTGGTGGCAAATCAGTCATTTCTGGTATCATGACCCACTTGATCACCTGGTAGCAAATCAGTCATTTCTGGTATCATGACCCACTTGATCACCTGGTGGCAAATCAGTCATTTCTGGTATCATGACCCACTTGATCACCTGGTGGCAAATCAGTCATTTCTGGTATCATGACCCACTTGATCACCTGGTGGCAAATCAGTCATTTCTGGTATCATGACCGACTTGATCACCTGGTAGCAAATCAGTCATTTCTGGTATTATGAGCGACTTGATCACCTGGTAGAAAATCAATCATTTCTGGTATCATGACCCACTTGATCACCTGGTGGCAAATCAGTCATTTCTGGTATCATGACCGACTTGATCACCTGGTGGCAAATCAGTCATTTCTGGTATCATGACCGACTTGACTACCTGGTAGCAAATCAGTAATTTCTGGTATCATGACCGACTTGATCACCTGGTAGCAAATCAGTCATTTCTGGTAGCATGACCCACTTGATCACCTAGTGGCAAATCAGTCATTTCTGGTATCATGACCGACTTGATCACTTTGTGGCAAATCAGTCATTTCTGGTATCATGACCCACTTGATCACCTGGTGGCAAATCAGTCATTTCTGGTATCATGCCCCACTTGATCACCTGGTAGCAAATCAGTCATTTCTGGTATCATGACCGACTTGATCACCTGGTAGCAAATCAGTCATTTCTGGTATCATGACCCACTTGATCACCTGGTGGCAAATCAGTCATTTCTGGTATCATGACCGACTTGATCACCTGGTGGCAAATCAGTCATTTCTGGTATCATGACCCACTTGATCACCTGGTGGCAAATCATTCATTTCTGGTATCATGACCGACTTGATCACCTGGTGGCAAATCAGTCATTTCTGGTATCATGACCCACTTGATCACCTGGTGGCAAATCAGTCATTTCTGGTATCATGACCCACTTGATCACCTGGTGGCAAATCAGTCATTTCTGGTATCATGACCCACTTGATCACCTGGTGGCAAATCAGTCATTTCTGGTATCATGACCCACTTGATCACCTGGTGGCAAATCAGTCATTTTTGGTATCATGACCGACTTGATAACCTGGTGGCAAATCAGTCATTTCTGGTATCATGACCCACTTGATCACCTGGTGGCAAATCAGTCTTTTCTAGTATCATGACCGACTTGATCACCTGGTAGCAAATCAGTCATTTCTGGTATCATGACTGACTTGATCACCTGGTAGCAAATCAGTCATTTCTGGTATCATGACCCACTTGATCACCTGGTGGCAAATCAGTCATTTCTGGTATCATGACCGACTTGATCACCTGGTAGCAAATCAGTCATTTCTGGTATCATGACCAACTTGATCACCTGGTGGCAAATCAGTCATTTCTGGTATCATGACCCACTTGATCACCTGGTGGCAAATCAGTCATTTCTAGTATCATGACCGACTTGATCACCTGGTAGCAAATCAGTCATTTCTGGTATCATGACCAACTTGATCACCTGGTAGCAAATCAGTCATTTCTGGTATCATGACCGACTTGATAACCTGGTGGGAAATCAGTCATTTCTGGTATCATGACCCACTTGATCACCTGGTGGCAAATCAGTAATTTCTGGTATCATGCCCAACTTGATCACCTGGTGGCAAATCAGTCATTTCTGGTATCATGACCCACTTGATCACCTAGTGGCAAATCAGTCATTTCTGGTATCATGACCCACTTGATCACCTGGTGGCAAATCAGTCATTTCTGGTATCATGACCGACTTGATCACCTGGTGGCAAATCAGTCATTTCTGGTATCATGACCGACTTGATCACCTGGTAGCAAATCAGTCATTTCTGGTATCATGACCCACTTGATCACCTGGTGGCAAATCAGTCATTTCTGGTATCATGACCCACTTGATCACCTGGTGGCAAATCAGTCATTTCTGGTATCATGACCCACTTGATCACCTGGTGGCAAATCAGTCATTTCTGGTATCATGACCGACTTGATCACCTGGTAGCAAATCAGTCATTTCTGGTATTATGAGCGACTTGATCACCTGGTAGAAAATCAATCATTTCTGGTATCATGACCCACTTGATCACCTGGTGGCAAATCAGTCATTTCTGGTATCATGACCGACTTGATCACCTGGTGGCAAATCAGTCATTTCTGGTATCATGACCGACTTGACTACCTGGTAGCAAATCAGTAATTTCTGGTATCATGACCGACTTGATCACCTGGTAGCAAATCAGTCATTTCTGGTAGCATGACCCACTTGATCACCTAGTGGCAAATCAGTCATTTCTGGTATCATGACCGACTTGATCACTTTGTGGCAAATCAGTCATTTCTGGTATCATGACCCACTTGATCACCTGGTGGCAAATCAGTCATTTCTGGTATCATGCCCCACTTGATCACCTGGTAGCAAATCAGTCATTTCTGGTATCATGACCGACTTGATCACCTGGTAGCAAATCAGTCATTTCTGGTATCATGACCCACTTGATCACCTGGTGGCAAATCAGTCATTTCTGGTATCATGACCGACTTGATCACCTGGTGGCAAATCAGTCATTTCTGGTATCATGACCCACTTGATCACCTGGTGGCAAATCATTCATTTCTGGTATCATGACCGACTTGATCACCTGGTTGCAAATCAGTCATTTCTGGTATCATGACCGACTTGATCACCTGGTAGCAAATCAGTCATTTCTGGTATCATGACCGACTTGATCACCTGGTAGCAAATCAGTCATTTCTGGTATCATGACCGACTTGATCACCTGGTGGCAAATCAGTCATTTCTGGTATCATGACCCACTTGATCACCTGGTGGCAAATCAGTCATTTCTGGTATCATGACCGACTTGATCACCTGGTGGCAAATCAGTCATTTCTGGTATCATGACCGACTTGATCACCTGGTTGCAAATCAGTCATTTCTGGTATCATGACCGACTTGATCACCTGGTAGCAAATCAGTCATTTCTGGTATCATGACCGACTTGATCACCTGGTAGCAAATCAGTCATTTCTGGTATCATGACCCACTTGATCACCTGGTGGCAAATCAGTCATTTCTGGTATCATGACCGACTTGATCACCTGGTGGCAAATCAGTCATTTCTGGTATCATGACCGACTTGATCACCTGGTGGCAAATCAGTTATTTCTGGTATCATGACCCACTTGATCACCTGGTGGCAAATCAGTCATTTCTGGTATCATGACCCACTTGATCACCTGGTGGCAAATCAGTCATTTCTGGTATCATGACCCACTTGATCACCTGGTGGCAAATCAGTCATTTCTGGTATCATGACCGACTTGATCACCTGGTGGCAAATCAGTTATTTCTGGTATCATGACCCACTTGATCACCTGGTGGCAAATCAGTCATTTCTGGTATCATGACCCACTTGATCACCTGGTGGCAAATCAGTTATTTCTGGTATCATGACCCACTTGATCACCTGGTGGCAAATCAGTTATTTCTGGTATCATGACCCACTTGATCACCTGGTGGCAAATCAGTCATTTCTGGTATCATGACCCACTTGATCACCTGGTGGCAAATCAGTCATTTCTGGTATCATGACCGACTTGATCACCTGGTGGCAAATCAGTTATTTCTGGTATCATGACCCACTTGATCACCTGGTGGCAAATCAGTCATTTCTGGTATCATGACCCACTTGATCACCTGGTGGCAAATCAGTTATTTCTGGTATCATGACCCACTTGATCACCTGGTGGCAAATCAGTCATTTCTGGTATCATGACCCACTTGATCACCTGGTGGCATTTAGAAAACGATTTCATAAACATAGTTGTACTTATTAGTATACATAAATAGAATGTATATTTCCAGCAGTTCATATCGGAGGCATTTCATCCCCTGTGATTATGATCTTGTACATCTTCTGGGAAAACCGGCGATCAGTTCAAGTTCCCTTCTAAATGCATTAATGCTTTCCTTAGATGTTTCACTCTGACTGAAGACCTTTGCACAATACTGTAAGTTTTTGTATTTTTAAAGCAATTCATTTGCCTACATTGAATAAGCGTGAAGTTTATTCACATTCAAGTAAGGCATGGATAAATGGTAAATGTAAGACTATGCTGGGGCCAATAGAAGATTTCAAATAGTGTATAATTTAGCAGCAGGTATAAAAATAAAACAGCATCACAATTGACATTGATACACTGACATACTTCTTGTGTCAAACATTCAGTAAACATATGTACAAGTCTATGTTTATTAGATTTATTTGCCAAGAAACTGCCCCTTTTATCTTGCTGCAAACCATAGTTAACGAACAGTGTATATACATATTATTTACTCTTTTTCTCAAATGAGTTATACATCTTAATGAAGGCTGTTCACTGTAACCATCAAATACAACATACCATTTCCCATATTTGCACAGTACATATTTAATATATATATGCTATATTTATTTACATATAGCACGAAATGATCCGATGAAGTAATGCCTCTCCATCCAAAACAAATAGTCCACAAGTGAGAAGTTTGCATTCTTGGTATCGGGGCTTTCTCCAAATGGCACTTTATAAAATGGCTGTGTTTGCACGTCTGTGAGAACAAGTAGAATCAAACATAGATGCTATGTGTCTACACAGTTCATATTTAAAGAGGTCCGGATAATAATTTATTTCGTCGAAATTTAGGCATTTAAACAGTGATTGTGGATGAATATGCACTGTTCTTTTGTCTATAATGATAATTAACTGAATCATGTACAACACCTCGTGAGATAATGCTGCGCAGCGAATTGACTGAAAGGACTTCTTGCTTCGAAAAAGCTGACAAGTTGTTTTGTATCGTCGTGTCTCAGTTACTTCTTAACTTTATGAAAACTGTTGGTTTTATCCAATTTCACATTGTTATATTTGGTATTTTTGAAGATGAATTTACAGAAATTAAGTTGAGAGAGGGGAGGCTAGAATCGCCGGCAATCTTTAAAGATGGCGCCCGTTGGCCCCTTTCCGCAAGGCTAAATTTAGTAACCGTTTATTTTATCTGAAAGAGTCAAAAATCTTTGTTAGCAATTTGTTTGAGATTCAGCCAGAAAATCAGCTAAATTGACTGGACTATTATAGGACTATAATTTTGCGGGTCAGATTAATTATTTTTATTGTCTTTATTTTTTTTATTGATTGCATGTTATCCAAGTTGAATGATATTATTATCACTAATTTTAGATTGCTTACGTCGTTAGGGAAAGGTTTATCTATTATTATCACTAATTTTAGATTGCTTACGTCGTTAGGGAAAGGTTTATCTATTATTATCACTAATTTTAGATTGCATACGTCGTTAGGGAAAGGTTTATCTATTATTATCACTAATTTTAGATTGCTTACGTCGTTAGGGAAAGGTTTATCTATTATTATCACTAATTTTAGATTGCTTACGCCGTTAGGGAAAGGTTTATCTATTATTATCACTAATTTTAGATTGCTTACGTCGTTAGGGAAAGGTTTATCTATTATTATCACTAATTTTAGATTGCTTACGCCGTTAGGGAAAGGTTTATCTATTATTATCACTAATTTTAGATTGCTTACGTCGTTAGGGAAAGGTTTATCTATTATTATCACTAATTTTAGATTGCTTACGTCGTTAGGGAAAGGTTTATCTATTATTATCACTAATTTTAGATTGCTTACGTCGTTAGGGAAAGGTTTATCTATTATTATCACTAATTTTAGATTGCTTACGTCGTTAGGGAAAGGTTTATCTATTATTATCACTAATTTTAGATTGCTTACGCCGTTAGGGAAAGGTTTATCTATTATTATCACTAATTTTAGATTGCTTACGCCGTTAGGGAAAGGTTTATCTATTATTATCACTAATTTTAGATTGCTTACGCCGTTAGGGAAAGGTTTATCTATTATTATCACTAATTTTAGATTGCTTACGCCGTTAGGGAAAGGTTTATCTATTATTATCACTAATTTTAGATTGCTTACGCCGTTAGGGAAAGGTTTATCTATTATTATCACTAATTTTAGATTGCTTACGTCGTTAGGGAAAGGTTTATCTATTATTATCACTAATTTTAGATTGCTTACGCCGTTAGGGAAAGGTTTATCTATTATTATCACTAATTTTAGATTGCTTACGTCGTTAGGGAAAGGTTTATCTATTATTATCACTAATTTTAGATTGCTTACGCCGTTAGGGAAAGGTTTATCTATTATTATCACTAATTTTAGATTGCTTACGCCGTTAGGGAAAAGTTTATCTATTATTATCACTAATTTTAGATTGCTTACGCCGTTAGGGAAAGGTTTATCTATTATTATCACTAATTTTAGATTGCTTACGCCGTTAGGGAAAGGTTTATCTATTATTATCACTAATTTTAGATTGCTTACGCCGTTAGGGAAAGGTTTATCTATTATTATCACTAATTTTAGATTGCTTACGCCGTTAGGGGAAGGTTTATCTATTATTATCACTAATTTTAGATTGCTTACGCCGTTAGGGAAAGGTTTATCTATTATTATCACTAATTTTAGATTGCTTACGTCGTTAGGGAAAGGTTTATCTATTATTATCACTAATTTTAGATTGCTTACGCCGTTAGGGAAAGGTTTATCTATTATTATCACTAATTTTAGATTGCTTACGCCGTTAGGGAAAGGTTTATCTATTATTATCACTAATTTTAGATTGCTTACGCCGTTAGGGAAAGGTTTATCTATTATTATCACTAATTTTAGATTGCTTACGTCGTTAGGGAAAGGTTTATCTATTATTATCACTAATTTTAGATTGCTTACGCCGTTAGGGAAAGGTTTATCTATTATTATCACTAATTTTAGATTGCTTACGTCGTTAGGGAAAGGTTTATCTATTATTATCACTAATTTTAGATTGCTTACGCCGTTAGGGAAAGGTTTATCTATTATTATCACTAATTTTAGATTGCTTACGCCGTTAGGGAAAGGTTTATCTATTATTATCACTAATTTTAGATTGCTTACGTCGTTAGGGAAAGGTTTATCTATTATTATCACTAATTTTAGATTGCTTACGCCGTTAGGGAAAGGTTTATCTATTATTATCACTAATTTTAGATTGCTTACGTCGTTAAGGAAAGGTTTATCTATTATTATCACTAATTTTAGATTGCTTACGCCGTTAGGGAAAGGTTTATCTATTATTATCACTAATTTTAGATTGCTTACGTCGTTAGGGAAAGGTTTATCTATTATTATCACTAATTTTAGATTGCTTACGCCGTTAGGGAAAGGTTTATCTATTATTATCACTAATTTTAGATTGCTTACGCCGTTAGGGAAAGGTTTATCTATTATTATCACTAATTTTAGATTGCTTACGCCGTTAGGGAAAGGTTTATCTATTATTATCACTAATTTTAGATTGCTTACGTCGTTAGGGAAAGGTTTATCTATTATTATCACTAATTTTAGATTGCTTACGCCGTTAGGGAAAGGTTTATCTATTATTATCACTAATTTTAGATCGCTTACGCCGTTAGGGAAAGGTTTATCTATTATTATCACTAATTTTAGATTGCTTACGTCGTTAGGGAAAGGTTTATCTATTATTATCACTAATTTTAGATTGCTTACGCCGTTAGGGAAAGGTTTATCTATTATTATCACTAATTTTAGATTGCTTACGCCGTTAGGGAAAGGTTTATCTATTATTATCACTAATTTTAGATTGCTTACGCCGTTAGGGAAAGGTTTATCTATTATTATCACTAATTTTAGATTGCTTACGCCGTTAGGGAAAGGTTTATCTATTATTATCACTAATTTTAGATTGCTTACGTCGTTAGGGAAAGGTTTATCTATTATTATCACTAATTTTAGATTGCTTACGCCGTTAGGGAAAGGTTTATCTATTATTATCACTAATTTTAGATTGCTTACGCCGTTAGGGAAAGGTTTATCTATTATTATCACTAATTTTAGATTGCTTACGTCGTTAGGGAAAGGTTTATCTATTATTATCACTAATTTTAGATTGCTTACGCCGTTAGGGAAAGGTTTATCTAATATTATCACTAATTTTAGATTGCTTACGCCGTTAGGGAAAGGTTTATCTATTATTATCACTAATTTTAGATTGCTTACGCCGTTAGGGAAAGGTTTATCTATTATTATCACTAATTTTAGATTGCTTACGTCGTTAGGGAAAGGTTTATCTATTATTATCACTAATTTTAGATTGCTTACGCCGTTAGGGAAAGGTTTATCTATTATTATCACTAATTTTAGATTGCTTACGCCGTTAGGGAAAGGTTTATCTATTATTATCACTAATTTTAGATTGCTTACGTCGTTAGGGAAAGGTTTATCTATTATTATCACTAATTTTAGATTGCTTACGCCGTTAGGGAAAGGTTTATCTATTATTATCACTAATTTTAGATTGCTTACGCCGTTAGGGAAAGGTTTATCTATTATTATCACTAATTTTAGATTGCTTACGCCGTTAGGGAAAGGTTTATCTATTATTATCACTAATTTTAGATTGCTTACGCCGTTAGGGAAAGGTTTATCTATTATTATCACTAATTTTAGATTGCTTACGCCGTTAGGGAAAGGTTTATCTATTATTATCACTAATTTTAGATTGCTTACGCCGTTAGGGAAAGGTTTATCTATTATTATCACTAATTTTAGATTGCTTACGTCGTTAGGGAATGGTTTATCTATTATTATCACTAATTTTAGATTGCTTACGCCGTTAGGGAAAGCTTTATCTATTTTTCTGAAGAATAATTTGTCAATTAATGTTTTGATTCTCTAGTATTAAACCAACATTACATTTCTCTTTCTATTATTTTTTGCTTTATTATTTTTAACATTAAATATTAACTGTGTTTTTTGTTGTGTTGATTGAATAGATTCATATTGACGGAATTAGCAGATCGTCTATTGACCTAGTGTGACGTGAATACACGTTGGGACGTAGAGAATGTAATAACAATACTACTAAAATGATACTAGTAGTAAGTTATGGCGATAGCAGGGGGGATCTTTGTTACAAAGTCTTCATTTGTGATCAAACCGGCAACAGAAAATATTTCTTGAAATGCTAGACGAATTCTCAGGCTGAAGAAAACGAGCAAGTGTTATATATAACATAGTACCCTAAACGAGGATACTAATCACTGATAACCATCTTACAGGAATTTTACAGGCTTTTGTATGTGGTGTCCGTAAAGCACATAGGTGCCACTACGCGACACTAAAAAAAACTCTAGGCGGATGGATCGTGGGTTTAATAATTATGTTTTTTGTTTTCCATAAAGTTTATATGTTTCATTGTTTAAGTTGAAAGTTAGATTTAAAACATTGACTTCTTTTCGATTCATTTGTTATTCTATGTTATTCTGAAGTTAAAAACATGCCTTATTTCTTTGATTTTACCAACTAAATTTCTGTTAGATGTATTAACACATATTATAAGACAATTGGGTATTGGTGAAAGTGAGTCACTAGCACTACCAGAACTCGAACGCAGAACACAATAGATTTATATATGCATACATATTTAGTCTGAAGATACAATTTAGTCTGAAGTAAAAGTTTAAATTAGTCGGTCATAATATATTTCCGAAATGTTTCTTTTCGGTTTATCGGCAAACCACTTTAGTCGCTTTGTAATTTCTCTCAAGGGAAACATTAAATCGTTTTACAGTAAAAAGTGTCCTAATTCATTCAAATATCTTTCGCCATCCGAAATTTCTGACGGTTGTTAATTAATTTTAGTGCGACATTAAAATATACGTAATTTGAAAGAAAGTACTTTTCGCGCTATTAGGAATGCCCTCGATTTACTTCACAGTGGACTTAAATGGAAGAATAAAAGCATCGTCGTTCATGCATGTCGGAGCGATATCGTAAATTACAATTTCTTATAATGTGTGCATTAAGCGTGCACAGCCGTCGAAGCTTCCATTATCACATTCCCCAAAAGCGAATATTGTTATTCTTTGGAACATGCATCCATTATTTTTCCCCTTTTTCATAAACGACTAATAGAAAGCACATTGCGCAACATTAATCGAAGGTGACGATTTTCTTTTTACTCAAAAGTTCACTTAGTGCAAAGAGGACACATCTTCCGGAAATACGTTTCGTTTTTGTTTTTACGGCATATCAACTCTTTTCGGGTTATGCAATGGTTATATTTTATAAATACTTTCATGCACATACATGGGAAAAGTAAATATACTCATCACAAAATAATTCATACGTTTAAAGTTTCTGCCTCCTTCATATATGGCATAATCACGTTGACGCACCGGTTCTCATTAGATCACCGAAGTTAAGCAACGTTGAGCTTGGTCAATACCAGATGGGTTACTATTTACTAACATCGTCATCACCCCTAACCGGGATATACATGAGACTGGGGGCCGCTTGTGAATTGATAATCCCATGAAACTTCCTCCTTCGGTGGAAGCCGGTCTAACCCGCTCAGGGTGAATGCCATACCAGGTACCAGGTACAGAAGTAGGTTTCTGCCTCCTTCACCGACGCCGAACACTCGGAGCCGTACAAATCAGCAGTAAAAGTGTGAAACATTGATATATTGAACTAATTGACATTTTTCGTGTTTCAGATATCAATATATCTATTATATATCACCATTTAAGTATGCCACAAGGCAAATAATTATTGGGAATTCTCAGAGTTATTGATAAGCACTATTTTAAGTTTATCTGAAAGTGAACTTAATCAGCGTAAAATCGCCGAAAACCTCGGGATTATACTTTCCACTGTTAACCGAGTGATTGTCCAATGCGTTAGAAAGGTAAAGGTATCAATATTATTTGAACTAGGTCGATCAGGACCTTCTGAACAATAGTCTTCATGATTTACATATTATTAATATATTTAAAATAAATACCCCGTCTTCTCGGCTTTCGGGTTGCGATCAAAGTGTAGTTTCCATTCTGTTTATTCGTTGGATTACTTTTTTTTCACTATCAAATTTTTCTTTTTCGAGAAACTGGATATCTCACATGTAAAGACACAACTTTGTATTTAAATTAGCCTTCGATGTATATCAAGAAAAAAGAGATGGTATGTTCCCCGTAGATTGGATCCTGACATCGGGTCAGACTAGACCTGAGACCAATGGCATCTCAAGAGTGACTTCATATTCCTAAAACCTCTCAAATTGCGGCCTCAGCAACGGATACAGTTTGGATCAAAGCGAATATTTGGAGGATAGAGAACGTTTCAGTAGTTTATATATTTTGGAAATAGAAAAAAAGTTAAAAAGGTAGAACCGCGTGGTGAGGTGAGGTAGAGGCGAATACCTTGCTAAAGGGTATCTCAGACAGTTTCTTCTCGTGGCCGCGATAAGACTTAGGCTGAGGCACAATAAAAATTGGTCGACTAATACGAAACTCGCATTCTCACATATTATTAGATACTAGCGGGAATACCCAGCTCTGCCTGGGAGCATTGGTAACAAAATAGAGGAGTTTTAAAATCAGGTATATAAAATCTTTCTATTAAAACTTCTCTTTCTCCCTCTATCTCTCTCGCTCTACATATTCTTAGTTTTTACCTACAACTGTACACCCTCTCTCTCTCACACACACACACAAACACATACACAAACACACACACACGCACACGCACACACCCATTCTCTCTCTTTAGTAACTGGTTCAGCATATTAGGAAAGAAAACAAAAAAATTTTTTTTTAAAAAGCAAAAAAAAAAAGACAAGCATCATCAGCAGCTGACTGACTCGTCGACCTAAGAATGAAACAAATTCATTCTTCTTTAAACCTCATAGTAAACTGGGTATCTTGTTTAAAGTCTAAAATATTTCCGTTTTTCTTATAATTTTAGCAAAACGTTGCAATCAGACGGAAAAATAGAATTTAATTTCTATTTTTTGTTGGCAGCAAAGTGGGGAGCAAAGTTGACTAAAATTCCTAATTTCTACGTAAAAAGACTGTGGAAACGACGTTCTACAGTCTGAAATGTGTGATTTCAATTAAACAGGCTATTATGTTAGTGTATAGTTTACAATGAAGCTATAATTACAAAATCCCTCCATATTATTCGTGAACAGATTTTTACGTCCGCCAAGCGGAGGTTATGTATTCGGTCGAGTTTTGCACTATGTTTGTGTACAGCCTAGACCAAACATCGCTTGATTAATCGTCGCTAAACTTGGTCAAAATATAGATCATACTCTGACTTAGAACTGATTTTCAGATATTAACGTAAAAGGTCAACATCAAGGTCACAGAAAAAAAGATCAACATCAAGGTCACAGAAAAAACTATCAACATCAAGGTCACAGAAAAAAAGATCAACATCAAGGTCACAGAAAAAAAGATCAACATCAAGGTCACAGAAAAAAAGATCAACATCAAGGTCACAGAAAAAAAGATCAACATCAAGGTCACAGAAAAAAAGATCAACATCAAGGTCACAGAAAAAAAGATCAACATCAAGGTCACAGAAAAAAAGATCAACATCAAGGTCACAGAAAAAAAGATCAACATCAAGGTCACAGAAAAAAAGATCAACATCAAGGTCACAGAAAAAAAGATCAACATCAAGGTCACAGAAAAAAAGATCAACATCAAGGTCACAGAAAAAAAGATCAACATCAAGGTCACAGAAAAAAAGATCAACATCAAGGTCACAGAAAAAAAGATCAACATCAAGGTCACAGAAAAAAAGATCAACATCAAGGTCACAGAAAAAAAGATCAACATCAAGGTCACAGAAAAAAAGATCAACATCAAGGTCACAGAAAAAAAGATCAACATCAAGGTCACAGAAAAAAAGATCAACATCAAGGTCACAGAAAAAAAGATCAACATCAAGGTCACAGAAAAAAAGATCAACATCAAGGTCACAGAAAAAAAGATCAACATCAAGGTCACAGAAAAAAAGATCAACATCAAGGTCACAGAAAAAAAGATCAACATCAAGGTCACAGAAAAAAAGATCAACATCAAGGTCACAGAAAAAAAGATCAACATCAAGGTCACAGAAAAAAAGATCAACATCAAGGTCACAGAAAAAAAGATCAACATCAAGGTCACAGAAAAAAAGATCAACATCAAGGTCACAGAAAAGGTAACTCTTTTAGCGATTACTTTGGGTTTGTTTGTCGTAGAGACTCGCTACTTGTCCCATATTGTAGCCGACATAGTTCCGCAGCTTATATAAGTTTGATCCTGACATTTTACTATGATCTTGAAAGTTCAGTCATGGTCGACATTTTGACGGAATTTCAACTTCCGTTTTTTCTCCAAATTTAATGGTGTAGTTAATGCTTTTTGATAATAATCGCCACGCACAATGTTAGCCTGATCAGATAAATAGTTTTTGAGTTATCAACATTTCGATCGCATGACGTCGGGAACACTTCATACAATATGGAGAAATAAAGACAAGACGAGACTTTGGCCCATTCTTACGTTGTCAGGCGGAATTATGTTCTTGCTTTACATTGTAATTTGCTAATCGTGCCCATACTTGCTAATCGACTATAATATGCAGTTTAATTAAAATGTTGTTATCATCATTTCACGTGTACGCTGTAAGTCTTTTTTCACGTGGGTTTGATGTGATTTATTTTTCACTACAACATAGTATAAGTAAAAACAAGTTGTCTGAGAGTAATGGCGAAACTCATTGCACTCTAAAATAATTTACTGACTGAAATAGAATTAACCCCAAAGAAAAACAATACCTATCGTAACAAAGACCCGGATCCATATTCACTTTAATTAGTTAGAAATAAAATAGGAACAAAAATAATATAAATAATTAGTAAATTTGTTTTTCTATTCGCCGTTTCACGTGTACGATGAAAGTCTGTATAATTTAGTGTCTTGAATGTTATTTTTCAGCAAAACATGA
>OY744527.1:136352009-136412009 GCA_963556195.1 Sepiola atlantica | reverse complement strand
GTAAAAAGGCCATTAGCGAAAATATGCAGGTGTGATCAGGGGAAAGATTAAAAAAATGGTAATCTGAATAGTTAGTATTGTCATAAGTAACAAAATGTTAACCGAAGAAAACTGGGTACGTTAGAGATGTAAAGTTGCACGAAAACAAGGCCGAGTAATTGAGGTGACTTGTCTTGAATGATGGGCAAAGGTAGCCAGTGACCAATGAGATTGTGTGCTGGTTGAAGCAAGAAGATTTCGTCCGGGCAATGTCGAATAATTTTGACAGACTATATAAAGTGTTGTGCAAAGCGAATTTCAGAGTTGTATCTGGTGATACTTTGTGTTATACAGATTCCAGGGAAACCCTGTTCATTCACTCGAGGTAGTTCATGCTCGACAGATGACCTAATGCATAAAAACATATGTTAACGTATATTCGTTTGTTAAAATTGATTTAAAGTGTATCATAGATGTTGTGAGTTTATCCATGCTGAAGAAATTTAATTAAAAAAAAAACGAATTACCTGATTTAACATGCATCGAGGAAGTCAGCTCTAGCGGATTAACTAGAGAGTTCAGTTCTATATTTCCGGAGGCTTACCGACTGTGTGAAAAGGCATCAGAAGAATGCTGGAGTGTACACCATCCGAAATGTTATGTTTATAACAACCACGATAGGGATAAGAGCCAGAATCGAGTAAATAGCAACCATAGATTAATTTGAAAAGAACTGAATCCATTCACTATGGGCGTTTATCGATGACAGTGGTATTTTAAACTTCAGCATAACAGATCGATGAGAATACTATAGATGGATGCATATATATAGTCAAATAAATGACAAAACAATTCGTACAAATTTTAGTTACAATATTTCAGTAAGTATACTAACAATAAAATAAGTAACAGAAGCAGTAGATTACGTTGTGCGTGTAATTGTTTATGTGTAAGTGTTTATGTGTAATTGTTTATGTGTAAGTGTTTATGTGTAATTGTTTATGTGTAAGTGTTTATGTGTAATTGTTTATGTGTAAGTGTTCAACTTACTCTATTAAACATTTAGCTGTCTCAATTTGCGATTGAGTGGAAGTTAGATTGGTTGCCATAGCAACTGGCTGTGGGTGTAATTATGCAGACAAGCCTGACTTTTTCAAATGCCGCAGAGTTTATACGGGGTTTGATTGACTCCTGGTCACTGGCAGAAATTATTTTACCGTCTTTTTTCTTGAAAATTACTGGAGCATATTCTTTTCAGGCTCATAATTGGCTGATACATATATTTTCAATATTTTATTTTATGTTCAAACCTTACTCTTCCTTTTTTCTATTTTTCGAACATAAGTTATTATAATGCTACTTGAATCTTAAGACTGTCAGAAAAAGTAAATCGCATTTTTTAATAATTATAACACTTCAGATAACGTTTTATAATGTTGCTTATTTCAATTAAGGTTTATAGAGCACTAGCAAGAGATCTCTCTTTTAAACTTTTTTATCCCTCTCTTTCTCAGTCACATTACTTGATGAATACACCTCTCTCCCTTCGACTGCATATCTCCTTATTTATACGCAAACTATCGGAAAGGAAGAAGCATGCAGGGAAGAAAGTGAAACACATATTTAAAAAAAAAACTGACTGTTTGTGCTAGTTTCAGTGTTTAGTTTTAAAACATTCAAATTAAAATTACTGACCACGCCCATGTACCCATTTGATTTTTGGTAACCGCAAATAAATACATATTTGATTTCTTTAAAACCATTCCGTGGTAATACTAAATCTAAATATGTATCGTTTGTAAGTATGTTGGCTAGTTTCTAACCCTTATCGATACACACAAACACAGATAGAAATACAAGTTTCCTTTATAGAATAGACTTGAGCAACCTGTATTTCGAAATCATTGAGTAACGCAGCGTAACACCTCTCTTAGTATATAAAAAATAAGAAAAATACAATGGACACTCGTGCTTTGTGAAAGCATGACTATAAAATAATCGAAAAAGTATAAAAGAAAAACACTAATCTATCCCTTCAGTCGTAACAACCTATGTCTCTCTCTCATGTTTGTCAAGAAGAAGATATCGTTAGTATATGATCTTCGTCTGTAAATAGCGCGATTTTGTGTATTTTAACTCTATTAAAATAGATTTAGCAGTTATAATGTTCTGTTAATCGCTAAAATAGGTCCGTAGTGAAAATAGCTTAATGAATGAACAACTATATTAAAATAGATTTAACAGTTATAATATTCTGTTAATCGCTAAAATAGGTCCGTAGTGAAAATAGCTTAATGAATGAACAACCGATGCACATATTCAGGCGTAATGTAAGCACCGACATTAATCGCAATTATTATTCAAATGTGGTTACACAGCGAAAGAATAGCTGTAACAATAGTAGTACCGTTTCTGAAAGAAAATGGGAGTTTTATTGTGATCTTTAGTTTTATTATTGCAAATGCATTGTCGTCATGATGATGCCGACATTTTAGAAAGTCATTTATGTCGTTAATTAAAGTGTGCACGTAAGAATGCAAGTGTTATGGACAAATACATCTGTAATAGTAAATACGAACGAATTTGTTCATGAAAAGTTGACGCAACCCATTTAAATGTATTCGTACCAAATTCAGAAGTCCTGCGATAATGCTGAAATGTAATTGTGACAATAGAACCCAAGACTTAACAGCTGAAATACGAACGATATGTTTTATATGTTGTGCGCGCTCATCAACAAAGGGGAAAAAGAAATAGTAGATTTTTATAGTTGGGACTGATTTGCATATGTGAATAAACTAACTTGCATGTCGAGGACCAACTGACTTAAATAATAAGACGTTGAAAACATGAAGTTGGCTTTTGGAGAGATCAGAAAGTGTTAGTGCCGAAAATAAATTAAGCCATTTCAGTGTTTGAGGAAAAGGAATTGTGTTCTAAGTTTGGATTGTCATTGTAACGTTTTTTTCTAACAGACAGCTTATTACATGCTATTTCGGCCTAAAATGGACAGCTGCTTGAGTTAAAGATGATCCCGTAGTTTGATAGAACTGGTGCAGTCTTTAATCGATTTAGAAATTAGAAGTAGTGTGTGACTTATCTAGAGTGAAGCGGTTAAATCATGTATTCAAAATTCGGCTAACTGGGAAACATTCATATTTTGACCAACAACTAACTATAAAAGATAAATCCAATGCAGCGCGAATTAAGGACACACTATTTACTGCTTTTGCTGATGACAGAATTACGACGTATGAGAATTTTATGCACGCGTGTTGCGCCTGAATGAGACCGTAGATGTGTATTCGGCGAATTTCCGGAAGCTATTAGTCCTACTTCAAGGAATACCATATCATGTAATGGTGTGAGTGTTTCTGCTAGGGCTTCCTTACCTTGCTAAAAGGCTGTTGTGGTCTTCCTTCAGGGTGGATTATTTGACCCTAGAAGAGCTGTTAGCCCGAGCTCGATCGTAAGTGAAAGAAAATGTTAAAGTGGGGAAACCTGTTGTGGCTGCTGCTCAGCTTCCTTAAATCACTCAACTACCTGTTGTGGCTGCTGCTCAGCTTCCTTAAATCACTCAACTACCTGTTGTGGCTGCTGCTCAGCTTCCTTAAATCACTCAACTACCTGTTGTGGCTGCTGCTCAGCTTCCTTAAGTCACTCAACTACCTGTTGTGGCTGCTGCTCAGCTTCCTTAAATCACTCAACTACCTGTTGTGGCTGCTGCTCAGCTTCCTTAAATCACTCAACTACCTGTTGTGGCTGCTGCTCAGCTTCCTTAAATCACTCAACTACCTGTTGTGGCTGCTGCTCAGCTTCCTTAAATCACTCAACTACCTGTTGTGGCTGCTGCTCAGCTTCCTTAAATCACTCAACTACCTGTTGTGGCTGCTGCTCAGTATCCTTAAATCACTCAACTACCTGTGGGCATCAACCGATCTGATTATAAGTGCTATAAATGCAATTGCCGTAATAATTTCGCGATAGATTGTGTACAGATGAAGCAGACCACTTGTCCACGCTTTTTAACGGTGCAACAAGTCTGGTAATCTGTTTAGAGATTGTCCGGAAAACGAAGTGAGCGACTATACATCAGTGCCAGTCTATTGTCATGTAATGATGTAAACTCGGGGCTACCTATCATCATCACTATGTTGATGCGTTCAATCGAGGCAACAGGGAACGAATGTATCCATGCCAAACCCGAGGATTAGATAACTACAGATAAATGTTGAGAAATCACTTTGGCCTTACCAGTCAGTTATATTTAAAGGACAACGAAATTGTATAAACGGGTTAGGGTTCAGCTTGAATATGGCGCCTCTGATAATGCGGGCTGTGCTCGAGGCTGTGTAAGCCTAGGATTAAAAAATAAGGAGAGCAACGTCGGCGTATATCGAGGACATATATATCACTAAGAATGTGGTATCTACCGAATTCGTGATGTAGTACATGGACCTGTAAGGATTCGAAGAAGCTGCAAAACGGAACAAGAATGCCGTTATTAGAAGTTTTGGATGGGCATGATTGACTAAGATGACGGCGAGGAAGCAGTACTGTAGACGGTGCTATATCCATGATACGAAGATGTTTCTTCTCAATGTGTAACAAACTGGTGGACACTTTCCCGCTTTATCAAACGTCGCGCTACAACTGTCATGTAGTGCTGGGACGGCAAGGTTAGCGATGCTTCTCTGGAGTGTATTATAGCACACACACTTGCCTGTTAATTAGATTTCGCACAAGGAAAGTTATACGTGGACACGAATAAATTTGAAGTGTGAGTAGATGCAAGCTCGCTGGCCGTGGACGTGGCCCTTGCCGCCGATGAAGCTGTCATCGATAATGCGTATTGGCTGCGACCGACTAAGACTACCTAAAATATAAACGTGGCAGGGCTGGATGCTGTGGTAAAAGGATCGAACCTTCACGCTTAAATTGAAGGCTAATGTGTTACACATAAAAGGCTCCCTTTGTGTGTACCACTGGGTGACAAATATGCCTACGGGAAAATCTCGGTTAAGCACCAGGGTCGCATGCTAGATTCTCATAAGGCGGAGACTGGGCACGATGATCTAACTTGTGAAGTAGTACAACATTTCGGTTGATATAGCACAAGTAAGATCCGATCAGAACCGAGCAGACTCACTGACAAAAGTTGCCCAGCAATGGATTAATGACGTCAAGATTGAGATTGAACCCACAAAGTCAGTGCGTTCTCTTGCTTCGGGAAACCTAAACCCAATACAGCTGAAAGAAGACCATCGAGATAGTGAGCATCCTGGAGTTAGGCGAACAATATATTTTGTGCGTAAGATCGACCCATTTCTATTGAAAGCGCAGTAAAGGCAGTTGTTTGGAATTGTTAGAAATGTCAGACAATACACCCTACTCCAGTGCGATGGCAAAGGGAGGAGGGCTCAGTGTGCATGAAATATGAAACTGGCTAAGCATGAACATTACGCCTTACAATAGTTGCCATTTTTTAACACTGATCGATTGTGGCCTAACGCGGTTTTTAATCTGGCGCCGTCGTTGAATTAAACGCTACATCGGATATACACAGTAGATGGAATCCAGCATTTAAGAACAGTGTTTTGTAACGTACCTCTCCCCCATAGCCGAGATCCTGGCTGATAATGACACTGCCTTCTGTAGTCAGCAATTCAGGCAGTTCATGAATCAATATGGTGTGAAACTCCGAATATGCTGCATTAAAGAGGTGTACTATTATAGAAAGTACAACTTAAACCTCAATGGTGATGCGTCCGCATCGCCAACACCCGCCAATTTGCTACATTCATACCATATTACGAGTGAAAGAGGTCAGCGCTTTGCCCCATCCGGATCACCAAAAGATATCTACACATTATAAAGAGAGAGAGAGAGAGAGAGAGAGAGAGAGAGAGAGAGAGAGAGAGAGAGAAGACATAGTTTGGGTGAAAAATACACAGGGATGTTGCACGTCTAAATTTAGATTAGGTCAAATCACTGAAATGATAACCCCACAGTCTGTGGTCGTTAATAGCATACCTCAGCACGTGGGAAACGTACGCCTAAGTCTCAGTTCAGTGTCGGTAGTGAAAAAAAACGGTGACATCTTATCAGAGACGCAGAGAATAAGACATAACTGTCACTATCACTTACGTGATCATACGATCAGGGAAGAGTGTAACAATAGAAATGAAACTTAACAGGTAAAAAGCGAATGAGATGTTTTGTATGTCGTGCGTGTCCATCAACCGGAGAAAAGAAGAAAATATTCTAGTCAAAATCGTACATTTTTCTAGTTGGGACTGATTTGCATAAGCGAATAAACTAATTTTTGTGTCTGGAGAACTACTGACTTAAATAAAGGGATAGATTGACCGCAGACGCTTGACCTGTGAAGAGAACAGATAGAACGTGTTGGTGCCGAAAGGATTAAGAGTCATTTTAGCATTTAATAACAGGAATTCTGTTTTAATCGCAATTGTGACCTTTCTTTTGCTACAGTTAGTTTATTACAGCAATATAATGTATGGACACAGTTATCTGAATCAATGACACTAATATTTTATCTTTTTTGTACTTAGAGTGTAGTGTTACTGCACCGACGATTCACCGGTGAGGGGGACGAGTTACGGCCCCTGGCGATGACTCAGTTAGAATGTATTTTGACCGCCAATAAACCTTGTTACTTATCCTATACTTCTCTCCGTCGTACTACTTACTTAACCCAGCCGATAACATTACATGGTGTCAGAAGTGGGATACAATTTGTGGAAACCAAAAAAAAACAAAGTAAAAGATCGGATATCATAGTAAGAAAAACAAAGGATTTCTAAGAGAAAGAAAATTCTACTATCGATAAACAAACGACTTACGGAAAACGGTCCCACAAAAACAAAAAAAAGTAAAAAAAGAGAGAACAGTGAGTACAGAAATTTGTTTTTCTCATATATATCGTATACTTTAAAAAAATGCCTCACACGGACATAAAGCAATATTCTGCTAATATACCACCCCCCCGAACGAATGACTCTCGTTGAAAATGTTGCTAATAACTGGCGAAAATTTAAACGAAATTTTCTCAATTATTCGATCGCTAGTAGATTGTCTAAAGAAGCAGATACTTCATATCAGACATCGGTATTTTTAGCAACTATCGGGGAGGATAGTTACGATATATATGAAGGGTTGAAGTTTAACCCTGAGGAAGAAAAGACGGACCTAGAGAAAGTGATGAAAAAGTTTGAGGATTTTTTCGTGGGCGAAACACACGAAGCTTACGAATCCTATACATTCCATCTTCGCAAGCAAGAAGTATCGGAAGGTATCGAGACCTATATAGCTTCTCTTCGACAACTTGCAAAGAACTGTAATTTCGGACAGCTACAGGATAGGCTTATTCGAGACTAAGTCGTTGTCGGAGTTCGAAGCGATACCGTCAAAGAAAAGTTACTGTCTGATAAACAGCTTACTCTAGACAAGTGCCTACAAATAAGTAGAACCTACGAAACTTCGAAACAACAGACGCAGACCATTCCCTCCGGTGCCGATGCAGCGGATCCTCAAATCAACCGGGTTACGAAGCGAACCTACAAGACAAACTTCAGCAAACAACCACATCCGAAATCGAAAATGCCTAGCAAATGCACACGCTGCGAAAAATTTCCATTCCACAATAGAAATGACTGCCCAGCAAAAGATGCACGCTGCAGAATTTGTTCGCAGAAAGGGCATTATGCAAAACCGATAAGGCGAAGGTTAGAGAAATAAGAGAGGAAGAAGAAAATCATTTTTTAGGTTCTGTCACTCTCGAAAATATAGGTACAATTACCACTGAGGATAATACAAATTGGCAGGCTAAAATTAAGGTCACCACTATGACCTATACCAAAATTATAAATTTTAGGCTGGATACAGGTGCAGATGTGACCGTAATCCCGGACCGGTTCTTCAGGAAAAATTCCCCACTCATCCAACCCACAAACAAAAGACTGTACGGACCGGGTCATCATGAGATAAACCTCATAAGATGTGTGAAGGCCAAACTGGCCACAGAAAAAGTAAGAAAGAGTTCCCAGAACTGTTCACAGGACTAGGGAAACTGGAACATGTGTACCAGATACGTTTGGATGCAGGAGCTCAGCCCTTTTCCATTGCTATCCCTAGAAGATTGCCGTTGCCTATGAAACAGAAGGTTCAGGAAAAACTGAAACGTCTGGAGAACGAGGACATAATCCGTCCAGTCAAATCACCAACTGATTGGTGTGCCCCAATAGTCGCCGTCCAAAAAGCTAACGGTAAAGTTAGGTTATGCGTCGACTTTACCAAGCTAAACGAGAGTGTGAAACGGGAAAAATTTCCTTTACCCACCACAGACATATTACTGGCCGAGCTCGATGGAGCCACAGTGTTTAGCAAGCTCGACTGCAACAACGGTTTCTACCAAATCGTCCTACACGAAAAATCGCAGGTCCTTACCACATTTATAACACCTTATGAGAGGTACTGTTTCAAACGACTTCCATTCGGGATAAGTTCTGGGCCAGAAATCTTTCATAGGGAGATGGCACGCATTTCGTCCGGAATATCAGGAGTCATCTGTGATATAGATGCTGTCCTAATAAGTGGAAGAAACCAGCAGGAGCACGACCAGCGACTAAAAGCAGTACTGCAGAAATGAAAGCTGCAGAAGCGACACTCAACGATAAATGTGTATTTTCTGTCAGAAACATAAAGTTTCTGGGTCACATTATATCAAAAGAATAGATCCCGAAAAAGTAGCAGCAATTATGGACTTGCCCAGACCTGAGAATGTGTCTGAATTACGACGCTTACTGGGCATGAAAAACCAGGTCGGAAAATTTGCTAGGAATCTAGCCGAAACCACCAAACCACCCCGAGAGCTTCTTAGGAAAGAGTCAGAATGGATCTGGGATGAGCCTCAGAAAGCAGCATTCCAGACCCTGAAGAAGCAACTGAGTTCTGCACCAGTACTGACTCATTACAATTCCAACAAGCCGACAAGGGTATCAGCAGATTCATCTAGCTATGGCCTAGGCGGTGTACTACTGAAGAAGCAAGAAAATGACTGGAGACCGGTATTTTATGCTTCACGATCTCTGACAGGTTGAGAAGGAGGCACTTGCAGTCACTTGGTGTTGTGAAAAATTTGCGGACTACTTGGTCGGAATGCCAAAATTCACAGTCGAAACAGACCATAAACCACTGTTGGCACTGTTGAAGTCGAAGCGACTCGACGAATTGACTCCAAGAATTCAACGTTTCCGCATGAGGTTAATGAGATTCTCCTATGAGATCATATACATGGATAATCCTAACCAGTTACGGTAGTGTGCATTAAAATCCCAATACATTTATTTGCGCATTCGAGTCGAGTGAGAGTGTTCTATCTATGCTTTCAATGACACAGTTAAGCTGGGAACACAGTTTTTGTCAAAGGAGAACGGTATAAGAAACTGACTAACGCTGTGATGAAAGGTCAATCTAAAGCACATGTAGGCTTGGTCATGTGATTCTTAACTATGTTCTCTAGTCAAGGGAAGGGTGTTCCGAACATAAACTCCTAGCCCGTGCATATGTTTATTAGAGTCTTTACGGTAGAGTAGGCTGTAGTCAATCATGCCAAAGTGGTGAGAGGAAATTGAGGATTAGAAGGTTTGTTTCACTTAGTGCTAAGATATCCGGGGAGTTTGTCAGGAGAAAGGTTTCTACGTCGTTTATATTGGTTCTAAGTCCTCGGATATTTGTGAATGTGAGCCTCAAGAGCGGAGGCGAAGATGTTATTTGTAAGGTGTCTAGTTTAGGTTTTATTTTTTAAATTTTGTAACGGCATGTTTGTTTTGAGATAGAGTGAGGTGGGCAAAGTGAGTGCTTGTTTGGTGCCAATAAGCTCACACAATCGGTCCATTAGTCGTGATTTGGTTCATGGGGGTTGTGGCCTCGCGAAAGCCCACCGGGGACAACTGAAGGGTCCTTTTCCATGAGCGATATAGCATGTACAGTTACCCACAGTATTATACTACTGTTGATGGATCAGCCGCTCTTAGCGCTACCTAAGAGTTAGCGCTCCTGTACTGACAGTCGGAAACAGCAGCCAGAAAAGCTGTCTAACCTTTACCCTTAACTGTCGAAACAAGAGCGACCCATACTGGTCATGTATGACTTAGTGACGAAAACATTTTCGCCAAGTTGCCCAGAGAGAGATAAAGAGAGATGGCGTTCATTGTCCTAGTCAGGAAACAAGGCCAGGCACTGGGTGTGTTTGGGGCGTCCCAGCGCTAGTACCCTTGCTCCTGGCTAATAGACAGAGAAAGAGTGCGAAGGCCGGGCGATAGGCAGATGCCATCTACTCTTTAAGCAATTTTAGGTTTGCAAACCGGATATTTTCTTCGAGATTCCAGCTCTAAAAAAGGTTGTCGATCAATATTAAAGAGACCTCCCTCCCCAACGGTTTGCTGCCAAGACGTAAGTGGTTAGTAACAACGTTTTATTATTAGAGTTTTCCTTCTCCTAGAAGAATGACCTGACAAAGTCTACGGGTGCATCACACCGAGAGGAGATAGCCTGCGCCCATGTACTAGTCGGGCATTTCAGAGACCATGCAGGTTAAAAAAATATGTAACATACAATAAAATGAATAGAACAAATATGGTTTACCAAAGCAGCAAAATACTCACTTGACTCGGTGGCTGTCCTGCATCAACGGCTTTCACTTGAAGAATAATATTATCATTTTGTTCTTTATCTATCAAACTGCTTATGTGGCTCACGTAGATATCACCGTTCTGAAAATATGAAAATGTCACATCGGAATAGAAAGAAAGTAAAATCAGTGATTTATCTATTAGCTATATGAATACACATAATTTAAAGAAATAAGAAATATAACTGTTTATCTGAAATCGGCCACAGGGGAGCAGTGAATACATTTCCGTTTATTAATTATGTAATCGGTGGGCGCTGTTTAGGTCATAAACGAAAAATATCTAATGTCTAAAAATCGTCCTTGCTTGAACAAGTATTTTTTAAGACACTGAGGCGAAATAAATTATTTTGTATACAAGACAATAAGAGAAATAGAAACAACAATTGTCTAGGTAGAATAAAATATTGATTTTTCAGAGTTAAGGCTATCGCTGTCTACCTTCGAGAAATAGACTGACTTAATTTTATATATTAGGTAATGCAGGTTTTTAACTTCTAATTTTACACGCTTTACCTGAACTCAGCTACAGCTTAAATAGTGGGGTAAACTACATTCACAATCTTATAGATAACAACTAGTCTAGAAGAAAAACGCCGAAATAAAATGAGTTGTTATAGTTCTAGATGTATTCTATTCGCCTCCTTAAACTGTGTCAGAAAAACTAACAAATTGTTTGCGGAGATATGGTTGCCCCCCTTCTATTCTATATGTAATCCTAAAAAAAAAGAATAAACTTTATTAATCGCAATTAAAGTCAGTCAACACATTTTTGTCACACAGAAAATGTTTATTTATTTCAGTTGCATAAAATTGCAACATTCTAGAATCGATAGAAGACATCTGGTTCGCATCATTGTTTGTGACGACTTTCTCCAGTTGGAGAAGTGTTAGTCGGTTGACAAGAGGTCCGGCGAGTACGATCTTTAAGGAAGAATTTAATATCCCAATTTTCTTATGCTTACGCACTGTCATATATGAGACATCTTATGGAGTATTGTCGTATAGAGGAATCGATCCGTTTTCTCTTGATCTACACTACAATTTCTGATGCATATATCAAGATTCTGACTATAATGTGCATTCTCCGTTTTAGCAGAATTTAGGAATATCATCAAACGGAACAGTCACCGTCACTTTTTACTGCTTCTAGGGACTTGAGCAATGTTTAGACGATCTACTTTGACCCAATCACTGAACTAATTGCCGCCGATTGTTATAAAGGATCTACATTATAAACAGCCAACAAAATGGGTGATTTTATCCAGAAAAGAAGTCGATGATTACAATTATTTGGCCTCTTCAATTTTCTAATTGCTTGATGTGGTCCAACACAAAGATAACTTTTAACCTATTTATCGTACAGTTTGAAATAGATTTGCTTCGAATAACACATTCAATCCATCGTTTTTTACTGCAGACAGATGCCACGGCCTTCTTAATCATCAAGGTTGTCATCAACACGGAGGAAAAATGCAAACAAATGTTCTGTTTGCTTTATTACAAGTTTAATTTTGCGATCGTTTTCCTTCCATTTCTGAATAATTTTAAATAAGAATTGGAATAAAACTTTTATCAGAGAAATAAAAAAGTTATATTTGCACTTAAAATTGTATTAAACACATTTAAACGTACCTTTATTAAAAAAAATTACATGTAAGTTTGAATAGGGCAACATCCTCATAATATTAGGCGATCCGCCGTACCCCCAAAAAGAAAGCAGTGGAATCGTTAATAAAATTCACAATCCAACCATATCAATCTATGCCTAACTTTTCCACAAAGTTTAAATCATGAATAGGCACAAACCTTCAGATGTATATCAGCGGGGTTAATACAAAGATAAAGTCTAAGAAAACAACTCCCAAATACTTTCCGAACCGAAGAGGGCCATCATAACCAAAATCAAGGAAGTGCCAACAGCGGAAAGTGTCAGAGTTATTGACAATGTTGCTCGTTGTATTTAGGTGTGATTTTCACTGAACGATGATAAAACAAAGATTGTTGGACATCCATGACAGGAACTTGGTGGGCAATTTCGGCATAGCCCCAAATTTATGTGTACCAAATTTGGTCTCATTACGGAATTAATTATGAATCTTAATAACGATTCTATGTGTGGCATTTTTAAATCGTGAGAGTTCATAATTGTCTTGATAATATAGAAAAAATAAACGAATTACCAACTTACCGGTTTAATACCGAAATGTTCGGCACCCTTTCCAACCAGGCTGTATGTAATTTGTCCATTGATGCCGGTGTCTCCGTCCACAGCTGTCACCCGTCCAAATATTTCACCATCAGTCGCATTTTCCATTAAGCTGAACTCAAAAGTCGATCGAGTGAATTCGGGGGCGTGGTCGTTGACATCGTTTACACTAACTTCTACAATAGCTTTTGCATCCTGATAATAAAAAAAAACATATATCGCAAATGGGAAAGGTATAAACCCACAGTTTCAACTATAGTTTTAATAGCAAATTGTGTTCAATCTATCGTATATAATGCATTTAACAACACTTACTGTTTTTCAGTATTAAATAACATAGCAGCGTTAGTCTTCGGGTAGCATATGTTCTAGGATCAAAGTGTAACATATGTTCTTCTTGACAGGGGTAATTGTTATTTTATTTCCAATCCAGAGTTCCCGATTTTTGAAGTTTTGGGGATCCTCTAAATTAAAAACCGATCATGTGTCTTGTCGTCATGAGGAGGCAAATGTATAGGAACTTAAAAGTATGAATTTGTTGTAAGGCTTACAAGTCAGGCATTCCTTGTCAACTCTTCTTTTACATGTCTTTTTCTGTATCGAACTAGTGCACGCAAGATGATTGGTTTATAGTGAATGAAGTGTTTCGTAATCTCGATCTGCCATTATTAAAGTCCAGGTGTAAGGGAAAATCCAGAGGACTGAAAGTTACACTGAGTTAAGCGGACACACAATGAGTTTTTGTTTATTTTTAAAAGCCACTTCCACTAATTATCTTGCAAAGATCGTTGACAATTCTGAATTGTGTCTATAATGAGAAATAGAATGTATCGAAAAAGTTCCTATGCTATTAGGAATTTTTAGTAAAGCAAGCGTTTCGTAATCTCAAATCGCACTTTTTTCCGACCTGGTATGATTAAACCAATACGACTAAAAGTATCTCCGTGGTAAATAGAGATACCAATATTTTTTTTACTAATGAGTCACTACTTATCAAGGCCAAAGTCCACACGAGGATAACAGTAAATATAATGGATGGATTGTCAGTTGAATGATGAAGAATATTCTGCGAGTATTGAAAATTATAAATGATATAAACAGAGTCTTATTACTTATGGAGACACTTTATGACAAGTATATGTTGATATTGGATTTAAAGGCGATCATATTGTAGTCTGTGTGGAAGCAGTTTCGTGATAATGTGGTTCACTTACACGAAGTTCTTGGGAAGAAATTCTGTTCATTGAATTTCCACTTGATTCTAGGCTAACAAAGAAATTGGAAAGTTTTTTTCAGTTATGGTAGAAAACGAGTTTATGTTAAAATAGGAGGAACCAGAGATTGCACATCAATCGAGCACCTTCAATTGAAATAGCGATAGAGTAGAGAGAGACTGACAACGCTTCTTCTGTAAGAAAAGGGCTGTAGAAAACAGAAAAATCTTCATCCACTAGATGGCGAAGTCAATTGTGTAATTTGCCAAGGAAAGAAATAGTGCTGTAAGCGGCACTTTCTCAGATGTGACATCAGTACTCCATCTTAAATCCTATCAGATGTGACATCAGTTCTCCATCTTAAATCATATCAGATGCGACATCAGTACTCCATCTTAAATCATATCAGATGTGACATCAGTACTCCATCTTAAATCATATCAGATGTGACATCAGTACTCCATCTTAAATCATATCAGATGTGACATCAGTACTCCATCTTAAATCATATCAGATGTGACATCAGTACTCCATCTTAAATCATATCAGATGTGACATCAGTACTCCATCTTAAATCATATCAGATGTGACATCAGTACTCCATCTTAAATCATATCAGATGTGACATTAGTACTCCATCTTAAATCATATCAGATGTATAGAGGTAGAAGATTGCGTCAGAAGTAAGTTACTTCATTGGGAAGTAGAATGATCCAAACCATTTTTCCATCAACTTTAGAAACAAATTACTTATTTGTCTTCAATTTTACATCTTGAATGAAAGAGTCCTTATTAAAAGAAGCGGCGTCCTACAGAAGAGAACCATTTATGGGTCAAAACTAGAGCATGGGCGTTTGTGGTAAAAGGAAACAATCTTGGTTGTAGAGGTATAAAAGGTAACAAGCTATTTTCCCCTATATTTTCCCGCGCTCTAAATCGGAAGACAGAACCAATAAGATCTTTATCATAAATGCTCTTCAAAGTGCTGCCATAGGCAGTTTTGTTTTCATGTTGACTGCGTAGATGCCAATATATGGTCTCAGAATATTAGTTTCAAAATCATTAATGAAGCTCAGGAGGGTGGGCATAGAATAGATCTTTGAGGCACACTCATTTTGATATGATGTGCGTCACACATCTGCCCATCAACAACTAGATTTATAGACCTATCAAAGAGAAAGGATTTAATGGTTCAGTAAACATTGTCAAATATTCCATAGCTTTATGCTACACCCTCTCAAAAGCTTTTGATATGTCAAGAACCATTGTCCTAGAATCAACGCCCCAATTGAAAGATTAACTGATCCTATGTGAAATGACAGTCAGCACATCAGCAGTTGTTTTTGCAGGACGAAATCCATATCGTTTATCACTTGGTGAATTGCTGACATTATGTACAAAGTGGACAATTTTAAAGGCCGTTTTTGTTTCAGTATACCCAGATTCGAACTCTGACCTTTTGACATGCAAAGCATGCGCCCTACCACTTAGCCAATTTATGTTTTACAGATACACTGATTAATCTGATTTCTATCATGATTACAAATTTACCCCCTCTAATGAGGATAATGTTAGACAGAAGGTCAGTTTTTAATGCAGGGAAAATCCGTTCTCCGAAAAGGATACCATAAAAGATACAACGCTTTGATTCTCTCCCGAGTCTTGAAATTATTTAGAATGCGACATTATCTTCATATCTAGAGTATTACTGCGGTTAAAAGTCAGTGAGGATGAAAATTGTGTTGCACATTTATTTCAATTTGGGGGTTAGTGTTAATACTATTAATGGGACATTTATACTTGTAATGCGCCATTTATATTTTTAATGAGCCATTTATATTTTTAATGAGCCATTTATATTTTTAATGAGCCATTTATATTATTTACACGTTTAGAGCATTTTGATTCTGTTAACTAATACTTGGAATTAATATACTTTAATGTTATGTGGAGATATGTTTTGTCAAGTGGAACAGGATCTTAGGTATGATTGATAGAAGATGGCATTGGAGTCACATTGATTCTTATAAGATTGATAGATAATGTGTTAGTTTGGCTATGTGACATAAATAAATATTTGAAGTTAACTTTTAGTCGCTGATTAGATTTCCATGATGATGTATGTGGTTTAAATGCCATGTAGTTAGGGGTGTAAAACTCTCACGCCTCAAAGGAAAATATCTCAAAAGAATGTACTAGTAAGGAAATAGAGTACTATCAAAATAAGTATTAAAATATAAATAGATCGTCGACGTCTTCTTCTATATGTATGTATCAGTTTACACGCGAAAAGCATCAGCAATGGCAGAATATCGGCCACTCGAAAAGCAGACATCAACATTAGATTCATCAAGGATATACAAGTGCATGACGTCTGCTTTATCTTACGTTCCCGTATGTATGCATGGCCAATCTTGAAAAGGGCTAAATTGTATCACCCACATATATAATTTTATAAATAGTTCTAAAAGAAACTAAATCTTGCAAGATAAAATCTATATAATGGTAAGTAAGTATATTTTGCTTAATAAGGATAACATAAATTGTCTTTAATAGCATTGCAACTAGCAAAGGTCGGCTACAAACTAAATCGAAAAAATATAATCACTCACCAATTAAAATATATTTTAGATAAACAATTAATTCACTAACCATAACTAACAGATGAATTAGCGAAACATCATGTAAACTAATTAATAAAAGTTATTAATAAATGACTCGAATATATAAATTATGATTCACTAGTTAATAGGTTATAAAATAACATATTTTAAACACAGACATTAAATAATTAAATTAACAACTTTTATACATACTATTACGTATCTGAGGAAAAGAAAGGATACCAGAAAAGCGACAAGAAGGACACATAGCCTAGTATAAATCCAGAAAGAAGAACATAGCCATGGCATGGGTTGATTACAAGAACCCTTATTGTAAAATCACTCAAGCATGGATACTTGGCTACGTAAAAATATACAAAATATCTGACAAAATTATTAATCTTATAAACAAAGCAATGGAAACATGGAGACTGAGACTCAAACCGGAGGATGATACACGATTCAGAAAACAATACAATGAGGCATTTTTCCATTGAGGTCCTCTGTCACCACTACGGTGTATCATAAACATTATACAACTGAACAACATAATTTTGAAGTGTGATGCGTTATACGAATTTACAGAGACAGAAAAAAGAATAAACTACCACATGCATATGGGAGACCTGAAGCTATTTGCACAAAATAAAAATGAATTCGAAAAACTGATAAACACAACTAGACATTAAAATGAACTCGGCATGGAAAGGTGTGCACAACTGGAGATTGAAAAATGGAGAATTAGAGACAGCGGAGAAGATGAAACAAAGAAGTGATGAGAGAACGTGGCGAACATGATATATATATATACATATCTTGAATTTCTGGAAGCAGAATTGAAAAAAAATAACAAGCCGACTCTTAGAAACCAATTATTTTGTAGAAACCTAATAAAAGGAATACACATCTAGGCAGTATATCTAGTAAGATATATTGGACAATTTACAAGTTGGATAAAAGAAGCAGTTATGTACATGGACCATACGGTTATGACACTAATGCCAATACGTAAAGATGATACTTACAGTCTCTGTGAAAAATAAGACAAGGAGGAAGGGGACTGGTTAGTATAAACGACTGTGTGGATGGCACAAAAAAAACTGAGAAAAATACAGGGCGGTTGCTCATTGCAACAGGAGACATTGGAAGATTAACAATTCAGCGAGCAGCGAAACTGCAAACAAACTGACTACAAAAGAAAAATGGGAAGAAAAGCAGTGATATAGACAATGCATAAGACTGACCAGAAGGGTGATGTACGAAAACACCTGGACATGGCTACGAAAAGTTCACTTTGATAGAGAAACAGAATCACTATTGACAGTCTCACAGAACAACGCGATCAGAATGAACTATATCAAAGATGATAGTCACCCCCCAAGCAAACAGTTAATGTATACTCTATGAAGAAAGAGACGAAACGGTAAATCATATAATAAGTGAATATAGCAACCAATACCCGAAGAATACGAAAAGCACATACGACAGCGTGAGAAAGATAGCCCATGGTAGGTATGCAAAAACATATACTTCGAACATGCAGACGAATTGTACAGACAAAACCCAGATACAGTATTGTAGTATAAAAAGCACAAAATCTCCTGGGGCATGGAGGTATAACAGGACAAACATATACAAGAGTCAACAAGAAGAAAAATTCCTGCAAAATTAAGATTAGGGGAATAAAAGGGATGATTGAGACCATACAACGAAGGGCAATGATTAAAACATCCGGAATCTTAAAGGATAAACCAACCTACATAACAAAAGAATGCTAACCTGTCACAGATAAGTTGGAATGGAAAAAGAAAAAAATAAGAACATAACACAATCTCTAGGTAAATTAAACTTCCAGAAATCAGACAAACTGCTTCCTCCTTCCCAAAACACATATACATGCATGTGGTTGCAGCTGATACAACACAAAATGATCGTGGGAGATGAAAGAAGATGGAATAACCTAGGTGTAAGTGCATAGACGAGACTTCTACTGGAACATTGTGGAGACTTATTGCCAGTCAAATTTCAGACAAGACCAGCGGGCGTCGCCAGCGAGATATCAATGGTAAACGGCTGCTGCGATAACAAAAAATATTCGCAATGGTTATGCAACAGGCTGGATTAAAAAACTTAGGCACCTGGATCAGAGGACTAGTAAACTAATGACTATGAACTACACACGAAGGATGATATTGACGGACTCTATGTAAAAGGAAAAGAAGGTGGCAAAGGACAAGTAAATATATCAGATTGTGTGGATGACACAAAACAACAACAAGAGAAATCTATAAACAAAAACACTGAAAAGCTGATCAGTTCTGCAAAAGGTACAATCAAAAAGGAAACAAACTAAAAAGAAAAATACAAGAAACGAAAACTGGGAAGATGAGCAGCTACATGGACGATTAAATAAACTAACCAAAGAAGAGACACACGAAAACACAATGATATTACTAGGAAGGTTTACTTAAAACGGTGTCACTATGGACGGCTGCACAGAACAACGCGATCAGAACAAACTATATCAAAGCCGACACGCTTGTTAGCTATGAAATATCTGGAGATGTACTCTTAACCCTGAAATACTTTCTCTACGATAGGTAAGTAGATGTTAACAGGCAAAAGTCCAAATCACATAGCATCACTGCAGGCATGCCTCTAAGATCCATTCTGGACCCAACTCTATTCCTGATTTTCATAAACGATCTGTCTAATCATATTCTGAAATCATTGGTTGACATCTATGCAGAGGACACAACTATTTATGCCAACATTTCGAAAAGCATTAATGATGATCTTTCTGGTACTCTATCCTATGTCTTGGAGCACGTGGTGAAATGGGGAAAAAGTGCTTCTCTCTTTTCACCACCAACGCTCATATCCCCACTTCTAACCAATCGAAATGAATGGTTCTCTTCTTTAAAAAGCTTCTAGAACTGACTTTAACACCAGACTTGAAAAGAAAAACTTACACTAAATCTCTTGCCAAGATTGCTGGAGGCGATCATCGTCCAACTGATGATCCTTTTATCACTTATCCTCCCAGGCTTCGATAAGTTGTGACTCATTAGTAAAAGAAAAACCCCACACAAAACCCAGGAAAACAGTAAATGTATAGTCGGTGCACAAAGAGAAGAAACGGTTAATCACATAATCAGTAAATGCAGAAAACTAACCCCACAAAAATAGAAAAAAATAGCCCAATGTCCAGGTGAAAGCAGTCCACAAGAAACTATGCAAACGTATGCACTTTGAACATACAGGGACATTATATAGATAGGAGCCGAAGACAGCAACGGAAAATGAAAATCGCAAAATCGTCTGGGACATGGAGGTACAAACAGACAAACTGATCTAAGCAAAGAGACCAGATGTAATAATAGCCCACAAGGAAAACCCTGCCTTTGCAGACCATAAAGTGAAGATCAAGGAGGCAGAAAGATGAAGCAAATACACAAAACTTGTCAAGAATATCGAACAGTTAGAAAATCACTATAATACCAATAATTTTAGGAGTACTAGGAACAGTTCTGAAAAAAAAAAATAAATAAAAAAAGACTAGGAGGAAATTGCAATCAAAGCATACAACGCACTTCGATGATTAAAACAGTCCAAATCCTAAAAAACTCTTTTCAATGCGTAACTAATACACGCTAAGCAGTCACAGGTAACTTTAAATAGAAATAAAACAAACACATTGAAAGAACATCACACTAACCCAAGGGAAATTAAACAGGCAGAAATCTCATAAACTGGCGAATTTCTACCCCCTGTCTCTAAAGAAACACACACGTTGTGGTATCAACCTCGGCATGTACCGCACAAAATTATCATGACGGGTCAAGGAGGATCAAAAGACTGAAGAGGGAAAACACTAATCAGACCCTTACTGGAATGGTGCAGAGAGTACCGGGACTTTGAGGAGGCGTTTTGCCCACTCAAATTCCAGAGACGACCAATGGATGGTATCAGCGAGAAATAAATGATAAGCAGCTGTTGCGATAACGCAAAGTGATTTGCAACGGTTATGAAAAAAAGCAAGAGAGTGCTGGAAATATCGGGAGACTTGTTGTCACTCAAACTCCACGGAATCACCATTGGTTATTGTCAGTGAACAATCACTGATACTGACTTGTGTGAGAAATAATAATAGGGATCAATGTTGCCACGCATTTTATGCATCAACGGAATTAAGTAATTGACGGAAAATAAATAATATGTACATTAAAACCCACTCAACTTCTGCAAAAAATCATATCACTAAATATTAATCTTCAGCCAAAACATGCATATCTACAGTTCCCGTTCTTTCTCTATTTATGAAGCGGTTTATATAGAGTTGACTTAACGATTACAAGGCTTTTGTGAAGCTTAGCTGTTGAGAAGCTTAACACAACTTACCGAGATTCTCATGTCCATTAATAAATTCTCAAGATAACTAAAAGCAACATCGACGGGGAAACTGTTTTATGTAAAATGTTATATGCGAAACTGATTCCTCACTGTAAATGATAAAATAATTGTTTTCTCTTCTTCTTCTTTCCACCAATCTCTTCAGGGTGTTCACACCTAATCGCCTAAAGATGTAGAAGGCCATTTTTTAGTGAGGGGCGTGCTAATTTAGCGGATTATGGTGTTAATCTACAATAATACGGATAAATACTTACATGGATACCATCGGATACCTCCACCATTAATTTGTAATTTCGTTTCGCTTCCCTATCCAACGCTCTGGCTGTCGTTAAGTATCCGCTGGTGAAGGAAATAGATAAGAAAAGCAATTTTATAAACAATCAAAATACAAAAAACATGTAGGCTTTAAAATTAAAAATATGTGGTTGGATTTATTCGCACAATTTCCTATGTAACGGAGATTTATAACTATGGAGTGACCAAAATTAAACGACACACACACATAGAATGTTAATCAAATATAAATTACTTTCTCCAATCCAACCATATTTGGTACGGTTAAACTTCAGTTTATGCTTGGCTTGTCCACCAAGTTTCACTCATGAATGACCAACATTCTTTGTTTTATTACTGTTTAATGATAAGTACACATAAAATAACCTTCAATATAAATATTGATCCTTGTGTGATCTGTGCCATGGAATAATAAAGTTCACAACCCTTTCTGCAATCCAACCATATTTGGTACAAATAAAATTCAGTTTATGCCTGACGTTGCCGCCAAGTTTAATTGATGAATGTGCAACAGTCTTTGTTTTATCGCTGTTTAATGATAGGTTGTAACCAAGCACAGCTTAACTGCAAACTCACCTGGATACGACTGATTTGGGTTATGATGGACTTCTTCTGTTCAACAATTATTTGGCGATTGATTTGATAGATATTATATTTGATGTAACCCCACAAATACAATTTATTTTGGGGCGAGGAGACTATGGTCCAGTGAGTGTGAAATTCATTCTGGATAATACCACCTACTGATGAGATGCTCACTAAAGTGTCCACGCATAGACTGAAGTTAATTTGTAACAAATATCGGTTGATTGCAGAAAGGACTGTGGATTTTATCAATGATTACGTGGGGGCCATTTTAGAGGTCATCTGATCCAATATCAACAAATACTTGTCACATACGTTAAGTAATCAAACGTAGTTCATCTCACTGGTTATTCGTCATCTCTTGACTGACAATGTTTCTATCTCACTAACCCTTATCCTCAAGTTGATCTTGGCCTTGATACGTGGTGACCCTTTAGTAAAAAAAAGAAGCAAACTAGCAAGTTATTAAACTTACGAATTCCATAGGCTCATTAATGGTGACGATGGCAGATGTTAATAATACGAGACATTTATTTAATATCTAGGGTAACGTAGGACTCATCCGATATCGACACCGCGCCGACGCTACTCCAGCCACACAACCGATACAACCCAACTCACGTATGTAAATTCGTCGCCTTTTCCACACTTTATTACAGTAAAGATGGTTTTGTAAAAGAAACAAATAATTGCTAAGTTAAAAATCTGACCTACCTTTTGGAAATGGTGAACCTATTTCCTTCATTGCCACTTGTAATTTTGTACGTTAAATATAAATCTTCGTCTCCATCCTTGTCCTTAGCCTGAAAAACATGTCAACGGTATTGGTAAATATTTTGACAAACTAAATTTTTATTTAAAAGAATACATTGTTAACGTACTACATGTGATACATTGGACCTCGATGACTGCAGAAAAAAGATACTATTTAAAAATTAACATATTTCACAGAATAACACACGCAGTATACCAGGGATATTTCATGCTAAATTTAGTGCCATTATTACATATATGTTTTGAGCCTATAAGTATTCAAAATAATAATAATTATGCCATTAGCCGCTCACTCTTATATTTATATAGACAAAACTGTAATCCCCTTATACACTTTTCTCTTTACGTTTCACCCGCTTGATATTTGTGTTTCACGCCAGCGTAATGTTTCAATCAAGGGAACACCAACATCGCAATGAAACTCACAAAGAAATAGTTTATTTACACTAGGTTTCTATTCGGCAGTAGGTAAGCGAGAAATACAACAACATTTTACGTTTGTTTTCAGGTGAAGCCAATCGTGTTGCTTTTGTTAAATATGCAGGCCGGGGGTACCGAAAAAGTTATCTGGCATTTGACATGGACACGCATCTGACCGCAGAAAAATTACATAAAATGATTGATTGTCGAAAATAAAATAATCGTTGATTCAAGTCAAGCATCTGGTCGGAAGAAACAAACATGGTGGGTTGTCAAAAATAAAATAATTGCTGATTGAAACCATCTGCAAAGGTGAGCAACAAAATAAAAAATGCTGCGTCGCTAAATACACCCCATGCGGCGTGGCTACATTGAGGTTGGCAGGTGAAGGCGTGGGTGTAACAAATTGTTATAAAATATCAACCCCAAATAAGTATCGTCAGTTGATTTTCAATTTGGGCTCGATAACAACCACTTCGTCAAACTCCTGTATTTGCGTTCTCCTTCCCTCCTAACCCACACTCGTTCACTGCCACCGACAATATATTTTTTATACATCAGAGTTATCATGATTCCTTTGAACACAGCAGAAACACAACACTATACAACTAAAGCTGATGTGTTGAATAGGTCAACCCTCTTTATCTAGATGCCATCTGTAATCAAATTGCTAAGTATATCATACAAAGTATTTTACATTTGCATGCGTTCAAAAAATTCACCCACTTTTCAGTGACTCAACTTATCACGCTTTCGTTATACTATCTGTATACCTACCTCTAACTATATATTAGGTATGTGTATATGTTTATATATTCCTATTAATAAAATTCACTCCTAAAATAATTAGTCGATCATTACGAATTTTGGAGCACAGCTGTTAGATGTACGGATTGTTAATGAGGTCTATATTTAGTTTAATTTAGTTTTATCCAAATGAAGAAAAGAAACGGATGAAAACCGTTCTCAAAATTCAGATACCTCCAATTTATTTTAATTATAACAATGGGTATTAGATTTTAATTATCAAGTCTCTCCAAATTTCAACTTTTTAGAGTATTTAAAAGGTTTTCATGATACATAATATAGGCACAACATCTCATTTGAAAATTCAAATATTTCAGCTTAGCATTAAAGTTGATCCATAGTCCTTAGAGACCAATTAAGCAGGATCCCTGTAATATCATTTTCTTCTTAAGACACATTAAGCTTACATCTTACATTTGAAATATTTTCTAGAATCAAAAGCATGTAATAAACTTTAATCAAAATTGGAATAAGGATTCTAAACATCTTGATTTTAATCTTCGGAAGTTAAGTTTTTTATTGGAGATTTTCAAAAGTTTGATCAGCATCTTAGTAGTGCAAAACTGTTTTGTTGGTTAAATTAATAATACCCGTACTTGGACGAGTATTATTATAGATAGTTTATATACATTTAGAAACTGAATCCTGATATTTAATAGAAGTTTACCCATTAACTGGGAGAGTTTATAATTTGTGCCACTCCAAGTTCATTTTGGCATAATTAATGTTTTATAATGTTTCACTTTATTATCATAACCTCTGATACGAAGTAAACAAGCAGACCAGTTAATAAAATACGTGCATGGTGTTAATAGCAAAAATAAATAGAAATAAAAAACGATAAAAAATGATGGTTGTGTAAGTGACTGACCTCCAGTTTTGTTACCCTTGATCCGGTTGCCGTTGCTTCACTGACCGACACAGACAGATGTTTGTTCTGAAAGACAGGCGGATAATCGTTGGCTTCTAACACTTTGATATAAACTTCTGCGGTCGAAGACCTGAAAGGATGACACAGAAATGAGCATCACTTAGTTAACCATACTAAGACAAATCGCATTCACATGTTATTCGTTTGGAAACAAAGATTAAGAAAAAGAAAACAACTTTCCGCAAGGAAGTTATATTTGCAACTCTGTTTATTTTAAGTTCTCGATTGGTTACTTGAAAAACTGATTATACACAAAAAGGCATTGGCCTAATTTGCATAACGCTCGATAGAAAGGTAAGACTTGGCAAATGTTAGATAATATAGTAAAATCAGAGATACCGCATCCCATATAAGAAATAGATGCACTTTTAAATAGTCAGTACTTAAGTTAGTCAGTCGGTGACAGACACGGAGAAGACAGGATTACATGTAAAAACACTGCCCGATTTCTATAAAACTTTGTCAATGTTAGTACAAATTTGCCAACAACTCTGATTGGTCGAATACGACCATGTGTTAGGTGAAGAAGGCACTTCTGAAATAGTAAGTACTTTTTAGCAGTCGGTAAATGACCCTGAACAGACAAGTTTGCAGACAAGTACTACTGCTTTATTTCCACAAAACTCGATAGAAGTGATGCAAGATGGCAACATGGCTAGTCGAACACAACCATGTATTAAAAAAAGAAGACTTTTTAAACTACCAGTCAAGATAGTCTACAACGTAGACAGGTGTCGATGAGATTACACACTCCCCTCATTGGTACACGAGAAAAGAGAATATATGTCCTAGAAATTTATGTGGACCGACAACGCCGTCGGAAATTGTTTATTTCTGCTTGATAATTAATATAGTAAAACAGTAAAAAAGGCATTTTTAGTAATCACATAATGCACGTGGTACAACTCTGTAAGAAGGTGCTTCTGGAAATGCAAGGAGAAATCACCAAGTGACGAAAGACAGGTGATTCTTTTCAGTATTATTTATCGTGGCATCCTCAACGAATTTTAGGCTTCGGGACACATCATTATGAGAACCAACGTCACGCATAATCATTTAAGCAACGTTACAGTCTTTCGTGTGATCTCGCGATGGAGGCAAATACGTTAGATGCACGCACACATACAAACACGCATACAAACACAGGCACACACATACACAGGCGAAACGTTTATATAAATACTTTTCAAATTATTTTTCTTCATTATCTGTTGTATCTATAGTAGAAAGTGTGATATACTTGCGGAGCTAATGATATTCGTATGAAAGCATAAGTCCTGCAGTCAAAATCTAAGATGGCGACCAGAAAAGCAGCCTTGCAGAAACTTATAAGTAGGACCACGAAGGTAATAGGGCGATGTTTTTTTACAGAATTGAAGGTCAGATTATCTTAATTGTATTTGCTTAATGAATGTAAAGCAGTGCCTAATAAAGCGTCATCTAACGCAAATGTTCTATTTTGGTGTTTTCTATTCATTCTTATCGTTTGATCGAAATGAAAGGCAAGTCAGAAAATAGAAAGAAAAACGAACGCAGTTTGTAGTATAAATATCGAATTTACGTTGAGGTGCTATTACAAAACAATTTCATTTAATATGAAGTTTCTTAATATGGCAAATATATCAGCATTAAAAAAAACAAAAACAATGGCTCTTCCATTCATATGGGTTTCAGTGCGTTCATTTTAAGTACACTACAAGCATGTATAATTAGGTCAAACTTGCAATCCTCACGTAGTATGGAGAATAACTATTACTAAAGTGTGTCAATGATGTTTTTAGTAAATAATAATATGTATTTGTTTGAATAGCAAATGTAATTTACTTTTATTTAATAAAAATGAGGATGCACTTGGTCTTTTCCCCGTTGATAAAATGCTTTCTGGGAATAGCTGTTCTATCAAATTTTGTTAACAGTGTCAGTGGTCGAATGAGAGTCGATAACAGTTACTGAGTAAGCGTTATGTAAACTTCCTCTAAATTAGATAAAATATCAAATTTTGTTAACAGTGTCAGTGGTCGAATGAGAGTCGATAACAGTTACTGAGTAAGCTTTATGTAAACTTCCTCTAAATTAGATAAAATATCAAATTTTGTTAACAGTGTCAGTGGTCGAATGAGAGTCGATAACAGTTACTGAATAAGCTTTATGTAAACTTCCTCTAAATTAGATAAAATATCAAATTTTGTTAACAGTGTCAGTGGTCGAATGAGAGTCGATAACAGTTACTGAATAAGCTTTATGTAAACTTCCTCTAAATTAGATAAAATATCAAATTTTGTTAACAGTGTCAGTGGTCGAATGAGAGTCGATAACAGTTACTGAGTAAGCTTTATGTAAACTTCCTCTAAATTAGATAAAATATCAAATTTTGTTAACAGTGTCAGTGGTCGAATGAGAGTCGATAACAGTTACTGAATAAGCTTTATGTAAACTTCCTCTAAATTAGATAAAATATCAAATTTTGTTAACAGTGTCAGTGGTCGAATGAGAGTCGATAACAGTTACTGAGTAAGCTTTATGTAAACTTCCTCTAAATTAGATAAAATATCAAATTTTGTTAACAGTGTCAGTGGTCGAATGAGAGTCGATAACAGTTACTGAGTAAGCGTTATGTAAACTTCCTCTAAATTAGATAAAATATCAAATTTTGTTAACAGTGTCAGTGGTCGAATGAGAGTCGATAACAGTTACTGAGTAAGCTTTATGTAAACTTCCTCTAAATTAGATAAAATATCAAATTTTGTTAACAGTGTCAGTGGTCGAATGGGAGTCGATAACAGTTACTGAGTAAGCTTTATGTAAACTTCCTCTAAATTAGATAAAATATCAAATTTTGTTAACAGTGTCAGTGGTCGAATGAGAGTCGATAACAGTTACTGAATAAGCTTTATGTAAACTTCCTCTAAATTAGATAAAATATCAAATTTTGTTAACAGTGTCAGTGGTCGAATGAGAGTCGATAACAGTTACTGAATAAGCTTTATGTAAACTTCCTCTAAATTAGATAAAATATCAAATTTTGTTAACAGTGTCAGTGGTCGAATGAGAGTCGATAACAGTTACTGAGTAAGCTTTATGTAAACTTCCTCTAAATTAGATAAAATATCTAATTTTGTTAACAGTGTCAGTGGTCGAATGAGAGTCGATAACAGTTACTGAGTAAGCGTTATGTAAACTTCCTCTAAATTAGATAAAATATCAAATTTTGTTAACAGTGTCAGTGGTCGAATGAGAGTCGATAACAGTTACTGAGTAAGCTTTATGTAAACTTCCTCTAAATTAGATAAAATATCAAATTTTGTTAACAGTGTCAGTGGTCGAATGAGAGTCGATAACAGTTACTGAGTAAGCTTTATGTAAACTTCCTCTAAATTAGATAAAATATCAAATTTTGTTAACAGTGTCAGTGGTCGAATGAGAGTCGATAACAGTTACTGAATAAGCTTTATGTAAACTTCCTCTAAATTAGATAAAATATCAAATTTTGTTAACAGTGTCAGTGGTCGAATGAGAGTCGATAACAGTTACTGAGTAAGCTTTATGTAAACTTCCTCTAAATTAGATAAAATATCAAATTTTGTTAACAGTGTCAGTGGTCGAATGAGAGTCGATAAAAGTTACTGAGTAAACTTTATGTAAACTTCCTCTAAATTAGATAAAATATCAAATTTTGTTAACAGTGTCAGTGGTCGAATGAGAGTCGATAACAGTTACTGAATAAGCTTTATGTAAACTTCCTCTAAATTAGATAAAATATCAAATTTTAAAAAAGTAAAATATAAGAAGCCACGAAATCGATAGAAAGTACTTTTTTGTTTCTAACAACACGGACCAATATTCACCCTCTCAGAGAAACACAACGGAATTCGGTATAAAATTCCCAGTGAAGGAATTGATGACTACTAAAGACGTCGAATATTTACAATATTAATTTATTACGTCCATTCTAGTATCATTACCGACCGGTTTGTTGCGGCATAAGTTCCTATACTTTTACACGGTTCAATTTTTCTACAGGTGACGATGGAGAAATAACTCGTGCTTAACATGGCATCACGTTTGCTACTATTGTGTAGTGGCTTAAACAACTACTAAAACCTTTACTTAAGAAAACGTGATTTTGTATATCACACTCACCATTTAGTACTTCACATGATAGAACATTGTGTCCACGTGCGCATTTAATTTTTTATTAAATGAATAAGAAATGTTGTATTTCTACAATCATCTATGTTTTCTTTCTTCATCTATTTGTATAATTTACTGCTAATGATACTATTTGTCTTGTAATAATAAAGGTATGTAAGGTTTACTAACATTAAGTAAACAATGTCTCTTTCTTCTTCTGTATAAATAATTGTTATTTCAGCTAAATATTTTTAAATAAATAAAACGAATATATTCCTATTTATATATTTATTTATTTAAACTTGCTACAATGTAAATAATTTTAAAATGATAAATATTGCATTTCTTTTTACCGTAAACATAATTGTCAACTAAATATTCTTTAAATATATAAAATGGTGTCACTTTTTAATAAATGCATAAAAATTGTAAGAATTTCCTTTAATTAAAATTACGTTAAAATGAAAATAATGCAAACAGTAGATTAAAAATAATTAATTTGACGGGAAAATAGAATTCGATTTTGGAATAGTTAATTCTGAAATGGGTAAATTCTAAATTTTTACCTTAGTGACACTAGTTAATTTTCAATTAATTTTTGCATTGCATTTCATTTTTGAAGATCGAGTGAAATGTCTGTGAAGAGTGATAACGTACGTACACACGTGTATGGGCGTATTATGATAATGATTGGTAGGAAAGAGAAAGCCTACCTGCGCAAACTATCCTCGTCTGCTTGATCTTCCGCCTTCACAGTAACCCTGTATTCAGGAAAGATCCCTTTTCGGCGAAGATCCCGAAGATTTTGTCCAACGCGCAAATTTCCTTGATCGTCCATTTTAAACCGGCTGATATCGTCGAAAGAGGCACCGCCATCTTGCCTGGACACGCGCGTTATGGTGTAGACGACCGTTCCATTTTCGCCCAAGTCAGGATCTTTGGCTTCTAAATTTTCATCTTTCTGAAATTGTTTAAAAGAAAACATTGTTTTAATAAAATTAAAACATGACAATGCTTATGAAAGGCGGTAGAGGTAGAGTTATTGATAGAGGCACGAACTGATAATCCAGCGTGTCGGTTCTAATTCCAAACAGTACTTTCACTAAGGCCGTTGGTAACCTACACGTGGTCTCTCATATGAGTACATTATTCTATAGAGGAAACCAATGCAAACAAAAACGGAATAACATTTCGGTCAAAATATTGTCATTTGCTGATTCATAAGAATTATACTTCAGAAAGTAGACATCGCATGTGTAGGTCGTTTCTAAATAACATTATAAAAATAACCCCCACAGAGCTAAAAACTGCGGACCAAGTGTAATTTTAGCACTCCAATTATGCTAGCAGCCGTAAAAACCGTGATTAGCATGACACTGTATATTAGGTCATTCAACCGTCACACCTTTCCAAACACAAACCAAACACGCATCGGAAATTACTTGATATGGCAGCCCGTGATTTAAATGAATGTTAGTGCTAACACCTATTTTTTACTCAGTTTGCTTTTAAGGTGGTTTTTACTTTAGCCCCAAATCATAGGCAACTTACCGAGTTTTAAACCCAACTATGTTTAATTTTAAATATAAACTAAAAAAATCGAGCAATACGACTAATAAAACTACCAACTATTATCTCACACGTTTTCCGATATGAGATAACTTGAACGAGTAATTCCTACCTTATGACTAAAAATTGTACATGCCAACGTCAGCTGAAATAATAGGAATATAAAAGAGTCTTGGAATGTTGTGTTTGTTATTCATCGTTGTTATAATCAAACAAGGGACCATAGGTTGAAGCTGTTTATTGTGCACGCTAGACTAGAAATACGGAAACATATTTTACCATGAGGTATTGGAACAGTCTACATGAGGAGGTAGTGGATGCAGAATCAATCAACAACTGTTGTCGACAAATGTGTGAAGATGAAGTCTCACACAACACAGTACTAGTTTTCCTTTACATGCAGTAGCAACTCTTTTTGTGTTCATTGTCTGAGGCACTCTCATCTGTAATGAGATGCCATAGGGACTAAGTTGATTGTTATACAGGGTGGGCAAAAATAAGGGTCCTATTTTTAAAAATTCATAACTTTTTTATTTATTGATTTTTTTTTTTTTTGTTAGAATAAGTAAAGGACCCCTTCCGAAGCAAGCATGAGCCGTATTAGCCCTAAGGAACGTACCCTCATTTAGAAAACATTATTTTTGCTTAAAAAACTCAAAACAGTGTAAAAAACAATACTTTAGTTTTTGTAAGTTTTAAGAAGTGTTTTTCGGCTAAAATTTGTTTTGTTTATTTCAAAAAATCTCGGAAGGGTCAGTCTACACACACATAAAGTTTGGTGAGTTTAACTTTTATTTTGTGGAAGTTATTCAAATTCAAGTTATTCAAATTTAAAGATAGGACCCTTATTTTGGCCCACCCTATATATAGCCACGAGTGTACATGATGTATTCTAGCGACCACTACCCTACTTTTTACCACGTGTCATATATTCCCATCAAAAAGGCAGTTAAATAACACTACATGCTATCTAAAAATTGACCGCTATCTATCCCAACATGTTGAGTTTGTGACATTATTGATACGTTGGATAATACGAGGTCGTTGACTGTTTCTCTTGGATTACGTCATATTGAGAGTTGATTGACGGTGGGCGACCCCTTTCCAAGTAGATAGTCGTCGGGCACAACGTGTATTGAGAGTGTTCGTAAGAATAACATTCCGATATATCTTCAAGATATATCTAACGATAAGAATAAATAGAAGCATAATTACTTCAACAGTATTTTTCTATGATCAGTGGTAGTACCAATAAATAAAAAAAAAATGAATATATTTTAATGTTAAAAAATTGTATCCTATTTGAAATGACGTATTTATGTAATCATGCCTTTTTGGTAGGAGAAAATTAAGTTGGAATTGTTTCATTATTTTCTATTAAACCTTTTGATGTTATTCAAGGACTCGTTTCATTCATTTGTTTTTTTAATTTAAATATAAATCAAAATAATTTCTTCAGTTATTTTCTGCGTCTAATTTCAATTTAATCATTTTCAAAATAGAATTGATGTATTTTTAATATAAATCTGTCTCATGGTCCCATTTCAGATGATAGGGTCGGGTCGTCTGTTTATGCTGTTCCACCATAGAAATTCAATTTGGAGTTCTTTACTACCTAAACGTCAAATATTAATTGTATACGATTAATTGTATACGATTAACTTAACAAAAGCCATTAATTTACCCATAAATAAAATAAATGAATGGACCGTAGTCGAGGGCGACCTGAAGACTTTCTTTTCATTAGCTACTACACAGAAATGTAGGAGAGGGCTTCACACCTTTCCCTGGATTAATACACTTACTTTCGATCCTAATCTGATGTTGCTGAACGTTTACCAATGAGGCATCAGGTACTATATTTTGAGTTTTTGTGTGACTCGACCGAGGATTTTACCCAGATTCCCCGGCCTATTAGCGAATACTTTAACAATTATGACAACAGTACCCATAGCTGGTGGCACATTGCGAGTTTATACCACCCAAAGATATTAGTTCGTAATTTAACATACTAGATTTGATAGATTTTGAACTGGTCATAGGTGATACCATACTCAGTATCGACATACTTCAGACCCACTCGCACCCCTAAGTATACATGAGACCACTTCCGCTGAAATACATGATACATAAGGAAAAATCACAATAAGATCTTTAAATATAAAACATAAAAATGACGTAAAAGACAATAAGACATATGTGATAAAAAAATGTCTTAAACTTTCAAGCCTTATGCTTGGATTATTGTTCCTGGGCAATACCGAGTTAATTAACCAATTCCAAATAAAGATTCATACATTCTAGTTACTCTTTTAAGTGTTTTAATTTTAGATCCATTTTTTTTCATTTAAGAATGTTTTGTTTTATTTTAAAGTTCCACTGTTTTAATTAAACATTCAATTGTTTTGATTTGGGATGCACTTGTCTTAATTTAAATTCCGCATAGGTTCTGATTTTTGTACAGATTCCTGAGTGGGACAAAACTATTCCCGAGTGCGACAAGATGAAGAAGTTGTGTTAATACCATCCACGATAAGAACAGTAGTGAGAATAATCCAAAGAATACAAATCATCAGCTACAAAATTCCAAACCATAAAATGAAAAACATATTCTAAAATGACCGTAATCAAAGTCAAAAAGTCAAAAACACATTTTATTCTAAAAGTACAATAAAAGTATTTCATGAATTCTAAAGTAAAACATATGTATCCATTAATATCTATGTTCGCAAGGCATTTTAAAAATCGTCCGAAAATTAGAAAAAAAAGTAGAAAACACGAAAATATTTATATACTGTCAAGTGATGTAAGAATTTCTATTCAACTAGATCCTAGCACGTTAATGAAATACTTCCAACATTTCAGCTGATATCTGCCATGTATCGGCTCTAGTAGAAATAAAATCACCGCTAAAAAAGGAAATAACACAATTCTGCCATAGGCCAACACTTACTGGACACTCTAGAAGCTGCACTGTTCAATAATGTTTGAAAAGATTGTTCCTCAATCGCGTGGAGGCTATTTGCATCGATAACTTTTAGCCGAACTTGTGCAAAAAAAGAGAATAAAATAATTAAAATTATCCAATTAATGTGTTGCTAATTTTTCGAGCAAAGCAAGTTGACCTTACTTCACATTATACGAATAATTCCCTTTCAAAACTTTAGTGATGTCATATCTATGAATATCAGTTTGGTTAAATAACTATTAAGGAATTTCTTTTTTAATACGAAGATCATATTGTGGCACCACAAACATTAGATTTATGCGGAATTTCTGTGAAACGGTTCTATCAAAGTAGGCCCATTCATTCAGATGATGTAAGACAAACGATCTACTATAAAACCTATTTTAGTTAAATCTCCACGCGAATTTCTCTTATTTCCATAATATTCTTCACCAAAAACTTATTTGGTGTACGAGTTGATATAATCTCGGATGCAATTATCGCGACAAATATAAATATTTATTTCAAATTTAGAAGAGTTGTCATTGAATGTCAAAAGTTATTCACTGAATGGAAATGATGGCAGAGTATGTAGAGTTGAAAATAAGGAAAATTTGATTAACCTTCTGAGTGAGACAAGAATATAAAGAACAGAAACAGCGAAAAAGAGGGAATATACGATCACGTTATCTGAGAAAATACGTAGGTTTGCTTTGTCTATATATTGGATATATGAATGTCAACAAGAAAGAATGTGTGAAAGAAATCAGCTAGGTAAAACAAGCTTTCCTAAGCTACTCTGCCTTGCTGCAGACTACGGCTGTCACAACATTCTCTTATCTTTTGTATGTGGCAACCCGGACAGGTAAGGCAGACACTGAAAAACTTTTATCTTTTGTATAAACTGTTGTGATTATTACTTCATCCCCAACAGGAAATGCTATATAATAAAATTACTTACCGGATGTATAAGCTCATGGTATACAAGACTGTCCTTAATTTTAAAAGTATAAGACTTCTTTTCAAATTTAGGGGTGTTGTCATTAACATCCATCACTGTGAGAATCACGCGGGCCTGAGGGTCGCTCTCCTTCTTTTCCTCGCTGCGTGTTTCCACTGCTCGAACCTGCAAATACAATTTCAGAATTAACAGGTTAGAAATAAAAAAAACGTATCTTTAGCCTCTTCTTTTTCTTTCTTATTTTCTTTCTCGTTATATATATATATATATATATATATATATATATATATATATATATATATATATATATATATATATATGTATATATATATATATATATATATATATATTAGATTACAATTCGCGTTTACAATTATATTTAAAATGAACGCCGAGGACACTGCACACTTTCTTCTAAAATTTGATCACTATATTTTCAAAGTATATGTATTAATAAAATATGTCATACGTAAACATTTTTGTATTCATAAATTTGGAAGGTTTCTTTTATCGAAAACATTTCAAAATTAAAAAAAACACTCTATTAAAAAACACAATCAAATAATTTATCATATAAGAAACAGAAATGCCGAATCGGTAGTTAAGAATTCAAATATATTTTCAGAGATTTAATATACTTTTCAATAACGACAATAGTTTTAGTAACAATATGTTTATATAACAATATGTTTTTATAACAATATGTTTATATAACAATATGTTTATATAACAATATGTTTATATAACATTATGTTTTGTCACACTTATATACCAACTATTAGTCTGTGTTTTGAAAGAGACACATTTTATTCTCGATCAAATTTATAGAGTTTTATATTTGCCGGCCTTTCTCGAGGCTCTCTTTTCAATGGCTGCTCAATTTCGCCGCTCTTCCCTCCGTTGCCGCCTCTCCCCATTGACTGGAGCAAAAGCTGTCTTTTCCCGGGTCGACTCCTGTCCCCCGCCCCTCCTCTTCCGTTGCCCGGGGAAAAAGTATGACATATTCTTATTAAAAGTACCACCAGTGTCTTTGCCTTCAACCCCCTTCGATGTAATTTATTGTTAAAAGAATTTTTTACGGTCAGTTGGATTCTAACGCTCGACCTAAATCATCAGTCCTAAAATATAATGTAGAATTTTTCTTTTGATTAACACCGGTTTGCTTCTTTATGTCAGAGGACGGCCATGACAAAATGCACCGTCTATATATATCTACCCGGTGCGATTTATATATATATATATATATATATATATATATATATATATATATATATATATATTCACACATATATATTTATATATACATATATATATATACATATATATATATATATATACATACATATATATACATATATACATACATATATATATACACACATATATATATACATATATATATATACAAATATATATATATATACATATATATATACATATACATATATACACACATAGGTATATATACATATATATATATAAATATATGCATATATATACATATATATACATAGATATACATATATATATATACATATATATATACATATATACATATAAATATACATATATATACATATACATATAAATATACATATATATACATATATATACATATATATATATACATATATATAACCATATATATACATATATATATAAACTATACATATATACATATATATACATATACATACATATATATATACATATATATATATCTACATATATATATACATATATACATATATATATACATATATATATATATATAAATATATATATATACATATTATACATAAGTAATATTTGTTGGTCGTCCATTTAAAGCATTGTTGGATATGTTAATAAAATTGATATGTAAGCCATTAACAATGCGAGATTAATTTATATATATACGTATGTATATATATATATACATATATATACGTATATATATATACATATATATACGTATACGTAGATATGTATATATATGTATATATATATATATATATATATATATATATATATATATATATATATATATATATATATATATATCTGTATCGAAGCAGCATTTTTTCTCTAAGGCACGTATTATTCAAAATAACCGACAACTCATGTCTGGATATTTTTGTATTGATCCCTTCCATTTTCCGGATTAAAGTCCTAATCTCTGATGAGAATTGGCTGATGAATCTACCGTAATTTTCTTTTAGGTCCAAAGTACTTTCTGACTCATCTGGGTCTATCCTCAGTGGGAATTATGTCAATCAGGTAAAGACCGGGAGTGAGTTTTAGTTCATTTTGGCGGGAAAATTTAAATACGAAACTATATTTATTTAGTATTATAAACATTTAAGTATATTAGTCCTAGTGTTAAAATTTATCCTCTTAATAACCGTTTTTTTTTGTTTTGATGTGTAAAGCTTCTAGTATATTGAGTTCTTTTATATTACTATTGTGTTCTCATCCGAGATTATAACTTTAATCCGGAAAATGGAAGGGATCCATACAAAAATAACCAGACACGAGTTGTCGGTTATTTTTAATAATAATAATGATAATAATAATAATAATAATAATAATAATAATAATAATAATAATAATAATATATATATATATATATATATATATATATATATATATATATATATATATATATATATATATTAACCCTGTGAGCATTTATATATATATATATATATATATATATATATATATATATATACAGGGTGGGCCAAAATAAGGGTCCTATCTTTAAATTTGAATAACTTGAATTTGAATAACTTCCACAAAATAAAAGTTAAACTCACCAAACTTTATGTGTGTGTAGACTGACCCTTCCGAGATTTTTTGAAATAAACAAAACAAATTTTAGCCGAAAAACACTTCTTAAAACTTACAAAAACTAAAGTATTGTTTTTTACACTGTTTTGAGTTTTTTAAGCAAAAATAATGTTTTTTAAATGAGGGTGCGTTCCTTAGGGCTAATACGGCCCATGCTTGCTTCGGAAGGGGTCCTTTACTTATTCTAAAAAAAAAAAAAAAAAAAATCAATAAATAAAAAAGTTATGAATTTTTAAAAATAGGACCCTTATTTTTGCCCACCCTGTATATAAATATACCCTGTGCAAATTCTATATGTATATATATATCTTAAACCAATGCGCATTTTAAATAAAAAGATCTCTACCCGGTGGTCTCTCTCTCTCTCTCTCTCTCTCTCTCTCTCTCATATATATATATATATATATATATATATATAATCTAGCCGGTGTGCATAATATATCATAATATATATATATAGTTATCTAGCCGGTTGACATTCTATATATATATATACTCCGTGCGCATTCTATGTGTATCTCCACTCGGTGCGCATTCTGTACGTATCTCTACCGGGTGTGCATTTTATATATATATCTACCCCGTGCGCATTATATATATATATATATATATATATATATATATTTCTACTCGGTGCGCATTCTATGTATATCTCTAACCTGTGCGCATTTTTTATATATATATCTAACCGGTGCGCATTCTATATATATATATATATATATATATATATATATATATATATATATATATATATATATATATATATATATATATATATATATATGTATATCTACCCGGTGCATCAATGTGTATCTCTTCCTCGTGCGCATTTTATATATATATCTAACCGGTGCGCATTCTATGTGTATCTCTACACGGTGCGCATTCTATATATATATATATATCAACCCGGGCCTTTTTCCCCCCCGGCGCCGCATTACACAGCCTCCTCTCTCAGTTGCTCCCTGGCCCCGATGCCTGAGGCAACAGCTGCCCTATCTCCCCGCAGCCTGGAACAAAAGCTGTTCTTCTCCCGGGTCGCCTTCTCTCCATCGCACTATTATCCACCGCTCCTCTTTTTCACGGGGCAAAAATATAATTTTGTACCTTCTCTCCTGGATCAAAATGACATATAATTATCCCAGGACCACATATGCTGTAGTTTCAAAATATTTACTATTATGGTAGTCTATCTCCATTTTAAAGTTAGAAATAAAATAAAGTTCTTCGGCGCGGATGCAGACCACACGATATAATTTTGTAACCCCCACCTGGATTAAAATGAAATATCCTCATCCCAGTACCATAGATACTGTAGCTTCAGAATATATAATGTAATGGTAGTTTATCTCCATTTTAAACTTATAAATAAAATAAAGTTGTTCGGCACGGATGCAGACCACACGATATAACTTTGTAAACGCCTACCTGCGGATCAAAATGAAATAACCTCATCCCAGTAACATAGATACTGTACTTTCAGAATATATGCTGTTATGATAGTCTATCTGTATTTTTACAAATAATAAATAAAAAAAGGTTGTTGGACGTGGATATCATTTTGTACCCCCTTGGATCAAAATGAAATATACTTTTCCCAGTACTGTATTTTCACAATGTATATGATTATGGTAGTCTCCAGTTAAAAAAATATAATTGTGAAGAACAATTTCTAATATAATGTTCACAAAGTTTTAGACGTTGTGGCAAATCTTATTCCTGTGGAAGGGAGATTTAAAAAGAAATCAAAATTAAAAAAAAAAGAAGTATTTCTCGGTATTTTGGCTGATATTAAAGTGTAGTATCTGTTCCGATGGATTATACACCTCTTAGACTGGTAGCGTCTTAGTCTTTTCCGACTATTAACAAACTTTTGTTAGTGGATTAATAATGTGTTTTACAATCAATCATGAAGCGTATCAACAAATCTATCCTAACTATTAATGAAACTAGTAATATGAAAATTTTTATTTTTTTAATAAAAAATTAAAAATTTCATATTACTTAGTAAACAAAATGTTTATTATATGTACAGCGATTTCTTTTGTTACAAAGAAATTCTGTAGAAGTGCACCTAGAGCAAATGTGATATGTTGGTGACTTAGAGAATTCTAGGATAGACAAATTTATTACTTAATAGCAAGGATGGCCAACCACTCTCAATTACCCTACACTTGTGATGGCCTTGTCCTAAATTTGCCCTAAATGTAAATGTTTGTTTAAAATATTTTCTGCAAATAAAAAATCAAAGTGTAGTATGTGTTCGGATTGATGCTACACCCTTGCGACCGGTACCATCTTGGTCATTGTGCCCTGATTTCGCCGATGTCAGGGTTTGTCATGTGCAGTTCTAGAAGGCCCACCATCCAAGGCTTTGCTTTCTCACACTTGAGAAGGGGTTAATTAATTGGTAATCGCCTGAGTAGCCCCTACAGGTGTTGTCCCTTCAAGAAAAATACAAGTTTGTTTTTTCATAAATTGAGAGGATACGACCTTGTTACATCGCATTGCCGTGGAAGGGAGATTTAAAAAATGTGAAAAGAAAAAGTGAAAAACAAGTTTTTTCCAGGCCTTCTGGACTTTCTCGCCCTACCCTCATCACCCCTCCCTCCGTTGACCGAGGCAAAAGTAAGTACTAACCCTGTCGCCCTCCCCCCTTAGATGTATATTTCGGTCATCGTTTAAAGCAAAAAATTCTTCGGGTCGACCGGGATCGAACACTAAAACTTTAGATAATAGACAAAGCGTCCGTAACCAAACGACTACAGAAAACGGTATTAAATATTACGAAAAATAAGTCACTTAAACGTAGTCTGAAGATGACACGTGTTTAATGTGTTTTACCATCGATCATGAGTCGTATAAAAAATTAAAAATAATCAAAGTAATATTATGAAAGTTTATATATTTTATTAATGTAAACAAAATGATTATTTTGTCATCAACGATTGTTTTTTGTTACAAAGTTTGTTGGTAAAAGGATGTGTTTTACGGTCAATCAGGATCGTTTAAACACATCTAACCTATTCGATTCAAATTTTGCAGATGTCATCGCAAAGTAAAGGTTAATGACTAAATAAACACCCAAACGAAATAGTTCAGTATTTTTATTTCACGTAAAACGAATAAGTATTTTTGATTAAATAATTTAAGTAAAGTTTTTTTAAATATTCTAAATAAGTACCATTTTTTATGACAAAAATCTCGTTTACGTTGTCAGCCTCACAAGTTCTCCTCGTTAAGTTAGACGGTTTGAAATAATTCAAATCTGTTTAAAGGAGGCATTTAATTTGATTCGGTAACAGTGATGTTTTTGACATGTTTTTTTAATTGTAGGCATTTCAGGTAAGAAACAATCCTTCTCAAAAAAGACAAATGTTTTGGGGTACCCGTAAAGCTAGCAGATATTTCTTTACGCATTAAAAATGTACGGTGTTAGTGTCCAAAGTACTAATCGCTAAGTAAAAAGATTTTAAATTATTTTTTGGTTTTTGTTTACCGTGGACAGGGAAGCTTTTGTTTTTGTTTATTGCATATAAGTGAGAGTGAAGGTTTGTTGTCTTTAGTATATGTAAACGAATTGTATGATGTAAACGGAATGTAGGTCTGGCGTAAAAAAAACGGAAGTGGTCAAATTACTTGCGCGTGCGTAGAGAAAACTAATGGCTAAACATGATTAAATTTAAGCACCCCCATCAAATGTTTCATGTCCGTTCTCTAAAAGAATGTCGATGGATTTTTCTAATTCTGCGATATTATTCGTGCGGAGGCTGGCCGGTTTAGAAAATGTTAACTTTGCGAGTGTGGCCGACGCTTTTTGCGGACATACAAACACACACACACACACACACACACACACACACACACACACACACACACACACACACACACACACACACACACACACAAAGTTTGCCGTTGATATATTAGACAAGCAGGGCTACCCAGCGTTGCCCGGGGCGATAAAAACAAAATATAAGAAATTAAGTAGTGTGTGTAAATCTTTATAAGAACATTTCTATCTTTCTTCCCATCTCTCTCTCTAGTCCTCTCTTTATATTTCTTTCTTTCCATCGCCCTCATTTTTCTATCCCTATCCCTACCCCTACCCAGCTAATCCTTTTCTGTTATTTAAATGCTCGGCGTTTAATTTCTTGCCCCCCCCATCAATATAAACACATCAAGAAGGTACGAAATGTTAATGGAGTCAACACTCAAAAGGGAATTAATATATACCAGTTACGAAATGTAATACTGTAATCTTACAATTTTTTATCCTGGACAACAATTCTTAATTGATTGTCATACCACTCCATTTAACGATATTAAGAAGGTACTTAATGTTAATGAAGTCAGTAGTCCAAACAGATTTACTCTATATCTATTATTAAAAGTAATACTGAAATCTTACAATTTTTATCCTGAACAACGCCTAGTAGAACAAATGTTTCCGGTAAATTCTTAATGTTTTTTTCCTACCCCTCCATTTCACATTACTATGACGATAAATTATTTAGATAAAACCAATAGTCCGAAGAGATGTAATATATACCAGTTACCGAAAGTAACACTGTAACCGTAGCATTTTTTATCCAGGGCAATGCTGAATTGAACAAATGATCCAGGGCAATTAATAATTTATGGACCCTTCCCAAACCTCTAACTCCTTCCTATACAATCCAACTCTGACTCCTTCCCATACCACCCGACTCCTTCCCATACCACCTAACTATGAGTTATTCCCATACCATCTGATTCGGACCTCTTTCACTACATTCGGCTCGGACTTTTTCCCATACAATTCGATTCCTTACTATGCATATTGACTCCTTTCCATAATACAATTCAACTCCGACTCCTTCCCATACAATTCAACCCCGGCTCCTTTTCATACCATCCAACCCCAACTCATATGCATGCTCCCCTGTTGTATCAAAGAACCAAAATCAAGTTCATTCATGTTGTGTCACTATCATAAAAAAGAACACATCTTAATGCGCCCTGTCGGAAGAAGAAGAAGAAAATAAGGAAAAAGAATATGAATATCTTGAACCTGTATCTCCAAAATCCTTGTAAGTGTAGTATCTGTTCTTGTCAATTTTTCTCGGAATTTTACCTGATATCAAAGTGTAGTATCTAGTCCTATCCTATTGGTCTCGATCCTATATGAAAGAATGTATGATTGTTAGAACGCCAAAAACTTACTTACGTGTGAAAGAATCACGTAGATTGTAGAATTTGCAAGACATCATGTGTTCGTAAATTAAACCGAAAGTGTTGCAGAAACTATAAGAAACAGGCATTCCCAACGGTTGAACGTATCAAATCGGATATTCCTATATTCTTCGACAGGAAGCGATTATCATTTTGATTTGAAGCTGGTATGTTATGTAGGAGATAGTAAGGAGTTTGAAATGAAATACTTTCGGTGTTCTAAACTAGTTTCCCTTTGTATTAAGAAATGACCCAGTATAACAGAGTTATGTGAGAGTAGAAAATATTATGTAGAAAAGGTGTTTGCTACCTACTTTATGGAAGACGTATTTGGTAGAAACAACTATGTCGGAATAAATGTAATAGTATTTGTAAGAAGAGAAAATGCAAAAAATATTTTCGCGAACCACGCATTAGGAAGGGCTGTAGGTAATTAGTGGTAAATATTAGCATATTGAGCTTTTGGTTTAAAATATATAATAGCCACAGTTTTCGGGTTAAAACGACTTTATTTTATTATATAGATATACGACTTCAGAAACGAAATAACGAACAACAATTATGCATGTGTGTGCGTTTATTATTTATTTGCAAACACAATATTGTTTAAGCATATACGACTTCAGAAGCACATATAATACACAAAAAATAGAAAGACAATTGTGCCTATATTTCTGTCTGTGTTTCTGTGCGCGTGAATGGCGCCCACGATGTCCATGTGCAAGAAAAATTGTTTTTGTTTTCTTTAAATATGTATGTGCTTGTGCACAGACGCACACACATATACGTTGTGTCTGGCTTATCTATACGTCTGTTCGTTTAACACTTGCTTTGTATGAAAAATGATATCTTCTTTCTTTTTATATAAGTTTCATACTGAGTATTGAAAAGAAACGAAAGATCTTTTCCATTTCTTTTAACGAATTACACCTTGTGTTGTTTTTCGTTTGCTATGGATTTTTCTATGTTGCTGCGGTGATTAGCCCATCCGTGTTCTGAGTTATGTATTTCTCCAGCTCTTTGTTTTCTGTCTGTAAACTTGTATCCGCCGACACATTTCCTGAGTATGTAGTTGAGTGACACCATGGCTATGATAAACAGAAATGGTTATAGGGAGTCTCCTTGGGAAATGCTTCTGTTTATTTTTTATTGTAGCCAGTTGCCTCTCTGTATTTTTTTATCTCAGTCAGCTATTATTATTATTATTATTATTATTATTATTATTATTATTATTATTATTATTATTATTATTATTATTATTATTATTATTATTACTATTATTATTATTATTACTATTATTATTATTATTATTATTATTATTATTACTATTATTATTATTATTACTATTATTATTATTATTATTATTATTATTATTATTATTATTATTATTATTATTATATAAAGAAGAGACTTTGTATTTTGTTATCTAATTTACAGACGTGTTTGTAGATACGCACGTATGTAAAGTATCTGAAGTCGCTAGAAAAAAAGAAAGTCACTCTTTCTTTAAATTGCCACAAAGACATTACGAAATATTACGGAGAGGTTGAACCAACAAAATGAGATAGAAAAGAGAAATAGATAAATAGTTTATTGGGAGATTAATAACTTATTCAGTGAATTATAAATTACGGTTTATTATAAGAATATAAACTGAACTTTTAAAAACATAACTTAATCCCAGAACTAAATTATATTTTAACATATATTTTATGTCATGAAAGTATATAGGAAACACCTTAGAGAAACACACGTTGACTAACTGACATTTAGTAGACCAATATATTATGTTGCAAAAGTAAACTTAACACATTAGAAGGAATTCAAACTCGTCCTTCCAAATCGAGTGTGTTTACTTTTCTATACCGAATTTTTATATAATAAGTGAAGAATCTAGCTAACGTTTGTTTTATTTTTATTTTTATCGACCAATACCGATTTTTATAATAATCCATATTGGCTTATCTATAGCAAAGTTCTTTAATCATTGATTATGATTTTTGGTTTTCTTAATAAACATTTCTGTTATTCTATTTCCCTCTGATCGATATGGAAATTTTATAATACCGAGTATTGACCTCTTTCGGCAATGGTACAGTTATTAATTTATTAATATACGAGAAAGTTATTCGTTTCATAGCGGGAAGTGTAGATTTATATATTTTCAGTATTTTCACAACGATGCAACATTGCGGCGATGGTACAGGGGCTTGTGAATAGTGAGGGACCAATTAGATTAACGACTCTTTTCTACCTTGTCTAACAAGGGGAGACTAGTGTATGGTGCACCAGCCCAGATGGGACAACAATACCTCATGTATGGGCGGATGGTGGCTTTGTAGAGACACAGGATACTGTCAAGTGTAAAAAGTCTTCTAGCTCGGTAGAGGGAGCCTACTGTCTTTGCAGCTACCTTGACAATGTCTTCAAGGTATTTGTTACAATTCATGTTACCTGTGAATCTTAGATCGATGAGTTTGAACGTTGGACTCTCATGTAAGGTGTTATTTGCCATGGTAATCGGTGGTTAAAGAGGTTTATGGTAGTTGTCGAAGGAAATGAGCTTTGTCTTAGTAGCATTAAATGTTACCATCCATTAATGACCCCATTCCACTACAGACCGGAGGTCACTTTCTAAGGATTCAGCGATTGCCACGGATATGTGCGCGTCCGTTTTACCCACATAACGAGAGTAGAGCGTGGTGTCATCAACAAATATACTTATCTCAGACACAATGTCATTAGGGAGGTCGTTTATGAAAATCAAGAACAATAATGGTTAGATCTCTAAGGTACACCTGCATTTTTGTCATGTTGTTTGGATGAACGGCCATCGAAGACAACCTGGATTTTTCTTGTGAATAGGAAGGATCTAATTATATTAAATATTCGTCCAGTAATACTATATGTATTAATTATTTTGAGAAGACCTTTATGCCAGACCTTGTCAAAGGCTTTGGATATATCAAGCGCTACCGATCTAGCTTCACCTACCTTATCCAGTGTATGATATATGCATTCAGAGATGACCGTTAGTATATCCGCAGTAGACCGTGCTTGCCTAAATTTATACTGATGGCCAGAAAGAAGTTTAACATACACGAGCTGACTAACTATTGCTAGATTGATTACGAATACATAGATTTTAGCGAAAAGCGGAGTTGACTGATGGGGCGATAATTCTGAAGGTCAGTTCTATCTCCAGAATTTTTGAAGATTGGTACAAAAGAGGCAATTCTCCAGCTATAAGGGAAGTCAGATTCGGCCAGACATTTATTGTTGAGTTTGGATAGGATAGGGACCAGTTCAACAGAACATTTTGTTATTACTCATACTGGTATAAGATCAGGCCCACATGCTTTGGAGGTGTCAAGGTTTTGTATGATGTATCGCACATGAGATGGGTGATAGTCAAGTCATCAAGTGTGGCTTCAATCCGTAATGGGAAATTTGGTAGGGAGTTGTTTGCCGAATCACAAGGGTAGTTTAAAGCGAAATGCTGGGCAAGTAGTTAAGCCTTAACATTTTCCGTGCAAACGATATCATTGATGATAGATAGCGGGGTAATGTTGATTGCATATTATTCATCACACTATTGAAGATTTTTCAGAAATCGCGAGTACCTAGTTTCTGTAACTGAATGCGTTTTCTTATCATCACTGTATACCTTCTCTTTGCGTCATCTATTACAGTCTCACAATGATTTCTTGACGCTATAAGTTTCTGTCTCTTTGTAGTTGACTTATCACGGTTGAATTGTCAGAATATTTGCTTCTTCTGAGCAATAGCAGCTTCACAGTTCGCAATAAGACATCTGCTTCAATGCCTGCTTTTCCCCATTCAGTTACCTCACTTGCGCACTGATAAGCAGGGAGAGAAAAAGTTTCACTCCATAGGCTGTCTCTGATGTGATATCTGATGGATTCCCAATCAGCCCGCTTATAGTATCTCGTCTTTTTGAACAACGGCTCATCAGAATTGGGACGAGATTTTAGGCTGATATCAACTATTACCACAAGGTGATCAGCTTACCCGAGCGGACTATTGGGAAGCGTCGTTCAAGCTTCGGACAGTGAGGTCAAGAACGAGGCAAAAAGTGAGGCTTACTGGTCAATACGATGAGGGAGGCGAGTCGGGAAAGTGAGAGTCTGTGAGAGGGAGTGTGCTATGGAGAAACTTTACATAGAGTTACCAGCTGTGTTTGTATAGCTGGAGAATCAAGGCCAGTCACGGTTCTATTTTATGGATTAGACCTGAATAATACCCCAATTTACATATATATATCGATTTAAAAAAAAGCAGTTTCTTAGTTTTTCATGTCTAAAAATTAGTATTCCTTACTTCGGCTACGAAGTAAATAGAAAAGAGAATCAGAAACAAGAAAAACTACATTTTAAGATATTAATATGAGAAAATGCGAAGGAAAAAGAAACATGACTTTGAGAGAGAGAGAGAGAGAGAGAGAGAGAGAGAGAGAGAGAGAGAGAGAGAGAGAGAGAGAGAGAGAGAATGAGGATAGATAAATAAAACATTGTTACTTATCAATTTTTAGACGGGTCAATATACTGCCATAGTACCCCTACCTACAAATATTGCAACATTCTGTATTTTGGTGGTTTTGTGCTAGGTTGGGTCTAGTCCACAACATACTAAAAGTTTGACAAGGTCTGAGTATGGTAAAGTGTCAAATTACGAGTATGACTTTTGGTTTACAACTCATTTTCCATTTACATGTGAAGCACTAACTGTGTCAGTTTCATGATAAATCAATACATCTAGGATTTTTACCCAAGTTCTCAGGGTCAATCTTTCACAGGAAAGGGTTACCAGTGATGCCAAATAAACTCTTATACGATATCTGGAGGTACCCGACCCCTAAACTCTTATTATATCCACATTGGTACCCGTACCCTTAAACCCTTTATTGCACTCACCCAGGTTCAAAAACAGGCATATGGGTGATTATTTTTATATGGGTACTAGTGGTGAATTATTAGTTTCTTCAATTAATAGGGCCCTTACGTCAGTATATAAACTGAAATCGTTTTATATGGTATAGGATTCCTAAGAAAACAACTGAAAACCCCAAAGAGACCACGTTTTACTCCTTCAAAAACTGTCCTCACAAACAATTCACTAGCTCCATATACTAATACACATACATTTTTGTATATTTTCAAGGTCAAATATGAGTTCAGCCGCCAGTAGAGAAACTTGTCCTTTATGTGAACAGGATTTGGACTTTGATGAAACCGTGGTGCTTTGAGAAAAGGGTGCTGCAAGTGTCAACCGTGCAAGTATCGAAAGAGGTGTCAAAGTCATTGTTTAAGCCGGAACTAGTGTTCACATAAACAAAAAGGACATTGCTTTAGCCTCAAAAAAGGATTATTCTGCCCGGCCAGTAAAAAGGGGTGCTCGTGTATCTCTAGGACGATATGACAGTAAAACGCATTGCTTTTTCTGTGGAACTTATACTACGAAAAAAGATTATGAACGAAAAAGTGAGGGAAAGATTTGCTATGTGAAGACTGGTGCATTTGCTCAAACTATCTTTGTTGATTGAACATACGAAAGGGAATGAGTGGGCCACTATTGTTCAAGGTCGGATAAAATATTTTGGTTTTGATCTTCATGTTGCAGACTGTGTGTACCACCAGTCATGTAACGTCAACTTCCATACAATGCGAAGCATTCCAAGACAGTTCACGTCACTTGAATTAACTAAATGACGAAAAAGTAGAAGACCAAAAGACAACGATCAGGATGAAGCATTGGAAAACGTATGTGTATTTTTGGAGGAAAACGATGAGGAACAGATAACGATATACAACCTTTTCGCTTAAATGGGGAAATACTTACGAGGTAGTAAACTAACGGCATATGGAAATCAGTACTTCAAGGAAAAGCTGATGAGTCGATATGGAAACTCGTTATTTTTTACCAAAGGCCGTTGTGGTGTGACATTTATCGTGACGACAGGAAGCACAAAAACGAGCAATTCTTAAAACCGCAGCGAAACTCATCAAAGCTTTCTTTCACTTCAACCAGACTACTCCCAGCTGGCAAGGCATGATGCACTTATGCATAAGGAGTGCAAATATATAGGACGTTGCTGGGTAGCAGTAGACTCAATGAGATCATGGAGACAGTATATGATGAAAATACCGTCGTACACATGATGAGTTGAAAGGCAGGGCAACACGCATTTCGTGGCCACCTGCTGGTGGATCAGTGTTTCACACGTCAGATTGTTGCCAACATCTTGGAGGATGAACCTGGTTGTCCGGACCAAATAGAGGAACTTGAGCGGATATACACGCTGATGGAGACTGATGAATGTGACTTGAAGTCATTGTTTGAATCAGATTCCATCGGTGGGATTTACAACAGTCAAACTCTGATAAGGGATGAACTGGTAAGGGTCTCCCAAACCAGAAATCTATGGATAAACTATCAGCACAAGCTAGGAATTGCTATGGCACTTGTTGCAGCTGATCGAATAGAGTCTTGGGAACTGCATCTTAGCCGCGTCTTCGCTTGACTGCCAATATTCGCAGCCACTGATCATCACAATTATCTGAAGTCGGCTCGTCTATATCTCCAAAAGATGTATGCCTTGAAAGATGACAACCCTGCAGTACGTCAAAAGTTCCTGTTTGGGTTTCGCGTAATCAGACGCAGTATCCAGTACTGCGCTAGTCTTAGCTCTGAACTTGTCATCGAACAAAAACGCTCACTCAAAAACAATGGTGGCCTCACACGGGGTAGTGGGATGTCCGAGCACCAGTGAACAGTTTGGGCCATGTCGTCCACTATGTCATCCGCTTACAACCCTGCCATGCAATAACTTACCGCACGAAGTCACACAACAAGCGAACAACATAAGGAGTTGTCTCCTCTCGGGTGAGAAAAGATTTGACAGACCTCGGGAAAGTTGCAGAACAACTAGACAGCTTTAAGCCGTTTTCAGGCGATGAATCGTTATGCAATATTATCACAGTGATTACTGCTAACGAGGATGTCAATTTTCAGGACCTTTTCGAAATCGGAAAAGACATTGTACATAAAATGGATGGACAATCAGTTTTCTCCTACTCTCACAAACAGAGTTTGAAAGCAAAGACTTTAGCATTGAGCAAGAATGTCAAAGTTTCTGCAGATCGCAGCATTGACCCAGTGCTTTTATTCCAGAGTTTTTTCGTGGTCTCTCAGATGGGTGATCTAAGGCTGGATGATCTTATGCCCTATGAAATCTTTCTCTACTCAATGTCTTTGTTTGAAGAAAAGCGCATCTTACGTCAAGCAGACAAACCACAGCTGGCAACAGCTCTCAGAAATTATATTGAAATAAAATTGGACAGTGCTGTGACACAAACCGTTCCAGTTACAGAGCACAATGTACTAGATCTTTTTCACTGTTTGAATTGGAAGAAGGAGCGTACATCTCGATTGCAAATGATTATGCCTCATTTACTGTTGAACACTATGGTAGAGCAACTGTCGTGTTTGATGAAGTTTGACCAAGTATAAAAGAACTGTACTCATCAGTGGTGAAGTCGAAAGCTGAATGCGAGAAAGGTGAACATTACCGAGGTAACAAAATGTGCTGGGAAAAAGGAGGACTTCTTGTGAAATGTGGCAAACAAGCAGACGCTGATCCAGACGATCATGGAACGAATTCGGCAGAAAGGCTGTGACGTTATTCAAGCGGAAGGAGATGCTGATGTTGAGATTGCAAAGGCATCCATATATATGTCTGCTTTCAAATCAATCACCCTCATTAGAGAAGACACAAACCTTCGCTTGCTGTTTCTAAATGTACTGCATTTTATTTTTGCTCTGACAAGGCGAAATCCCACATCTACAATATCAAGGTTCTCAAGCAGATGCTTGGCGAAGCAGTTTGTACTGATCTGTTGTTCATGCATGTCTTTACGAGATGCGATTTGGTATCCAGGGTATTATTTTTAGAGACAGAGAAATAAAAATAAAGAGTTGATGACAATATTTTAAAATATGAATGTAGTGTTTTTGGTAATTAAAAAATTAACAACAAACTTTGTTAAATCTGTAGATAAACCCCCTCAGCTAAATTATCTATTCATTAAAAATAAGATTCTACTTTGTATGGTCATTCTAAATTATTAGGGAAGTTAACTAATATATTTTCCACTAATCATAAGTACTACTGGCAAGGTGTAGTTACACGTAATCGCTAAAAAATAAATCCTCCCTTTAATAGCAAGAAAAAATGGTTCCAGCTCGCTATAGCTCTGCAAAGTATATAAGGATTAAGTCATAGATTGAAGGCAGTATTTCTGTAAAAGTGTCTAGCGTAGAGTAAGTCCAGGGTATTTTGGACAGAAGGTATGACTATCGACCCCACAAACAAAGATTTGCTGTCAAAATTGTATGACCATCACCCCCCCTTCTTATCCTCAAAACAGTTAGACCTTCATGCCTAAGTTTAGAGAATTTCATTCATAAATGTCTTCGCATTTATTCATGAAATAAATAAATATAAATATTTTGTTAATTTCGATACAAATGTATTTATCTTTTAAATAAGAAATGAACGAATAGAAAAAAGAATTCAATTCGCTTGGGCGATGATGCGAAGTTCTATAAAAGACAATAAACAGAAAATTTGGCTTTGGCGTCGTGAGCGAGCGAGAGAGAGAGAGAGAGAGAGAGAGAGAGAGAGAGAGAGAGAGAGGGGGAGAGGGGGAAGAAGAGGGAATGAGGGAGGTGGTAACTCAGCTCGATGCGTTATTATATATTGTTTTCTATGAAATAAATAAATTTCATTTGAATGACGTTAACGTTCATTAAAAATGAATGAATTTATCCTTTTTTAAATTAACTGTAATTAATTACTGTTAATATTGACGACACTATTGTTTATATATGAGAAAAATAGGTACAATATAATTTGAAATGCATAACACCTAGCATTAATTTATTATAGACTGGTTACAAAATAGATATGCAAATTAGGATTCCTAATTAGTGTGTAAGAATGTTTCATCAGTACTATATATATATCGAATTTAATAATGTATGTTGTATGATCGATTAAAATAACAGTAACCGGTTATTATTGTAATAAACGAGTAATAAATGAGAAAAAAATCGCATTTATTCATTTAGGTAATTCATATAAAAGAGAACGCCTGTGTGTGTGGCCGTTTATAGAAATACAGACTAGAGAGTTTTCCTAAAATATAAAAGTTCATACACCTGTACGATTTTCCTATCAACATAATGAGATTAGTCCTAACAATTTATGGACACTTTCCCAACATTTGGCATGAAAAATATAAATATAATGTTGAGTATAATTGAAGAATAACAACACTTAACAAATATTCTAATTTCTCACTTGGAAGACTTACAACAGAGTACGCTGTTTTGACCTTGCCTCGGGTGGCTTTTTAAAAAAATGAAAACAAAGAATATCTATTTTTCTTTCTAAAAATGAATAAAATGCAAGTGAAAAACATATTAGATTTTGTATGTTTATTAACTAACGCCTTACTTTCTATCTATCCGTTTGTACCTTTCCCTCTATCTATATATGTCTTGAGTTATACATGTAATAAAACACAACGTATGTTCTATATGCCATTTTAAATGAAGACACTAGGATACGTACCTTAAATATAAATGTTTAGAATGTAAAACTTTCATATAAACATGAGATAATCCCATCTATATAGCTGGCTTTTAATAGGGAGCTGAGGGCCGTTCTTTTCTATTTTGCACATTGAAATTTCTTCTATTTATTAGTATTATTATAAGAATATTAATATATATATATATATATATATATATATATATATATATATGCATATGTTCTTATGAAGACACCACAGTATCAGTGTGATGACAGCTAGGTTGCTGTTAAAGAAAATTATCATTACTATACGGTTGCGTATGATGTTATACAATATTCGAACCCGGGAAACGCTAGGTAACCCTGCTAGTATATAAGATATATAATATATTATATACATAATTTATAAATAATATATATATATATATATAATGTATATATATGATGTATATATATGATGTATTGATATAATGTATATATAATATATATATATATATATATATATATATATATATATATATATATATATATATAAAAATATAGCTCCTAGAAAAACCCGTCTAGTAGAGCACTGTAAGTGTAGTATTAACACAGCATGACGTTACTAGCTTTAAATGCATCGTTCCCTTTATTTAAAAAAGTCGAACGCTTTAGACGTCAAGCCGCCGTATAAAGTGTTAAAATTATCACCGTTTATTCGCTGTTACACATGGCCGAGTGGTTAAGTCGTCGGATTTGAGTTGCAAAATACTCGTAATCCGGGGTTTCGAATCGCATGACCGCTAGTGAATTGTCATATCTCTATGCTGATGAGTCCCGATTATAAAGGACGAAACGTATACGTAAATAGATAATACACAATAACATATATATATATATATATATATATATATATATATATATATATATATATATATATATATAGGATCAAATATAAACCAAAGTAAAAACGTTTTTAAAATTAACTATTCCCTAGCTCCTTTTAAATTTTAAATTTTTTAAATTTTTTAAATTTTAATTTTAATCATTCACTCTCTCTCACACCTCTATTTATTTTACCATGCTTTTAACTAATTCTATTTTAACCCTTTTTAAACCCCCAGAAACCCTTACCGGTAACTACAATTTTAATTCGTTTTAGCTGCTTCACTTGTCACCTCTGAAATGTTAGAAGCTCACTCATTTGAATTCTATTTTTAGAATACAATCTCTACACTCCTATCCCGCTTCAGATTAATCCCACCATCCAAAACATATATCCTACCGCCCGCCCACATCCTCAACCACCCTGTCACTTTAACTTCATCCCAATACCAGCCTTCCTCCTGTTCCTTTGCCTTCTTTTTTATTTCCTCCCAACTCTCAAAGCAGCTATTTAAACAATCCCGTACCTCATAAACCCTCCTCCCTAACCCCAAATCTTTAACCATTTTGCCTTTTTGTTTCATTTGGATTTAAACCTGGAACGAAATATCATCTGCCTCATTTGGTCCTGGAAGTATATAAAAAATGGCCAATTTCTTCCTTTTCAATCCATTTTAAGTGCGTCTGGACTCACCTATATTTTGAGCACTTCCTCCACACTGCTCCCACGCAAAGAGTTTTCTTCATATTCTACAATTCATTTGACTTCTTTTCAACGGAAATTTACCACCCGGACAATCTGCATATATTTTTCACGGAATTTTTCTTTTCATTCACTGCGTTTTTTTGACAAAAATTCCTTTAATAATAATTTTCATATTTTTCAAATATTTGAATTTTGTTTTTTTCGAAAGCCAACTTATCCATCAGTATTTCTCCTCTGATAATAAGATTTCGATCTTTAGAAAAGCCTTGGCTTAAGGAAAGAATAATAAACACTAGTTTATTACTGAATACACCTTGCATTGAACAACTGAAATTTGAAATAAATTTGGACAATCGTCGCATATTTATCACTCTTTTTTCTTCTATCTTTCTCTCTCTCTCTCTCGATATATATATATATATATACATATATATATATATATATATATATATATATATATATATATATATATATATATATATATATAGAGAGAGAGAGAGAGAGAGAGAGAGAGAGAGAGAGATAGAAGAAAAAAGATTGATAAATATGCGACGATTGTCCAAATTTATTTCAAATTTCAATTGTTCAATGCAAGGTTGTCAGTAATAAACTAGTGTGTATTTTCCTTTCCTTAAGCCAAGGCTTTTCAAAGATCGAAATCTTATCATCAGAGGAGAAATACAGATGGATAAGTTGGCTTTCGAAAAAACCAAAGTTCAAATATTTGAAAAATATGAGAATTATTTTTAAAATATTAAAATAATTTTTGTCAAAAAACGTACTGAATGAAAAGAAAATTTCGTGAAAAAGAAATACAATTGTCCGGGTGGTGAGTTTCCGTTGAAAAGGTTCGGTGAAATTGTAGAAAGTGAATAAAAACACTTTGCATGGGAGCAGGTTGGAAAAGGTGCTCAAAAGTAGATAAGTCCAGATGTACCTAAAAGAGGCTTTGAAGAGGAAAACAGGCCATTTTTTGATTTTCTTCCGGGCCTAGAAAAAACGGTAGGATCTCATACTAAGATTAACTCAGAATGAGAAAAAGCCAAAGTTGATGAAAGTTACAGATTTGGGGTCAGGATGGGGGGGGGGGGGTTAGGAGGTGCGGGGTAGTTTAAAAAGTCGCTTTGTGAATTTGGGGGAAAAATAAAAGTAGGACGGGTTGGCATGGGGATGTAGATAAAGTGACAGGTGGGTTAAGGGTGCGGGCTAGCGGTAGGGTGTAGGTTTTGGGGGTGGGGTTAATCTTAAATGGTGAATAGGTATAGAAAAAGTTGATTCTAAAAATAGAAGTAAAATGTGAGCTTCCAAATATATCAGGCGGCTAAGGGCAGATTAAATTGTAGTTATCAGATATGTTTAAGGAATAAAGTAGAATCATTGAATAATAAATATAGGAATGTGAGAGAGTGGATGATTAAAATTAAAAATTAAAAGATTAAATTTAAATTTAAAAAGCTAGGGAATAGTTAATAAAGAATTTATTTATTTATTTTTAATTTAAAACCAAATTAAGGGTTAGATGAATAATTTGGAGGGACATTAAATGGCCAAAGAGATAAGGGGGGGGAAATAATGGGGGGGGGGGGAAATAATGGGGAGGGGGGAAATAAATTAATGGGAAAAGGGTTAGTGAAATTTAAAGGTCAAGTCTGTTCTACTCAGGTATATTGAAATTTAGGAGAGGGGAACAATGTAAGGGATAAGGAAAGATTGTTAGAAACAATTTGTTTCGATTTCTAGTAATAGGGGTGGAGTTGGGTTGGTTTAATCAAAAATTTGAGTGCAGTGTCAATTTTATAATCTGTGGTTTAAATGGTGAGTGAGTCGTAACAGGGTAACAATTAACAGTTACAGTTTAAATTTAATTAGATATATAAGGGAAACTTGCAAGGGGTTTCCAAGTAGTATGAACATATGATTTGGGGGGGGGGTGAAATTGGTCAAAGATAAGATAAGTTGAACAAAGAGAGAATGGGCCTATAGAAAGTGGCTCGCGAGTATTTAGAGGGATTAGGATTATTCAAGAATAGGCCAAAATAAGTAGTTATGTAACTAGCTCGAATCAATCAAAATAGTTAAAAAGATTACACAAAGGGGGTTATGGAGGCTATTAAGGAGGTAGAGCAGAAGTGCTAGTAACAGTTTATATAATATAAGTGTTATGGGCCAGGGTTAGATTGAAAAATTAAGCAGACCTGCGTTTTGAAGCTAGTGAGTTAGAGAGCTGATGAGAATTATAGGGGGGTATTAATGGACCCAATTGGAGGGGAATTCAAATGTCGTAGTTAAAATGATAACAAAAAGAAGTTACAGGGGAATATGTTGCAAATAGGAAGAGTCTAAATATAAGGACGATATAGTGGAAGTGTAGGGGATAATAAGGGGGGGGGGAAAGAGAGGCCAATAGTGAGTTTGTAGGTGGGATTACGGATAGGAGAAACAATGAGATAAATATAAGGGGTTAGGAGTGGAGCTGAAGCAAAAGGATAAAAAGGAGCTATATTGCAGGAGAGGTATATAAGTCTAGATATTAGGTATGTTAATGATCGGTGGAAAGTTGGAGGAGTAATGTTAGTTCAATCTACTGATAGTTTTCCGGGTAAATGTGGTTATTAGGTGTAATGGTGATGAAGAATTTATTGGGAGGGTTAATTAGTGAGAATAGGGGTGTTAAGAATGGAAGTTACAAGGTTCCCCTGGGATATAGTTTAGAGATTTGTCAGATGTTAAAGAATGGGGGGAGTTATTGGTTGGGAGGAGGAGTGTCAGAGGGAGTGATGAAATTAATGTATTTAAATTTTCGTTTGTGTCTGCAATTTGAAATAAGTTCATTTTTGGAGTTAATGACATTTAAGTTCTTGTGTGCTGTAGCTATCATATAAGTTTCCAAGGTACATAGTTGGCAGAATGCAGAACCAGGAGTATATGAGTTTGACTTTTTTAATATAGACCAACTTAGGGAGTAGGGGGTATTTTTGATGTGAAAGTTTTTTATTAGGTTGGAAAGAGAGGTGCTAGTGGTACCATTACTATTGTGTTTAAAAGAGTAGATATGGTTAGAGATTCGAGTCTTTATGGGGAAAGCACTGGCACCAATATAGGTATGAATTTTATGGCTTTTTCTCATTCTGAGTTAATCTTTGTATGAGATCCTACCGTTTTTTCTAGGCCCGGAAGAAAATCAAAAAATGGCCTGTTTTCCTCTTCAAAGCCTCTTTTAGGTACATCTGGACTTATCTACTTTTGAGCACCTTTTCCAACCTGCTCCCATGCAAAGTGTTTTTATTCACTTTCTACAATTTCACCGAACCTTTTCAACGGAAACTCACCACCCGGACAATTGTATTTCTTTTTCACGAAATTTTCTTTTCATTCAGTACGTTTTTTGACAAAAATTATTTTAATATTTTAAAAATAATTCTCATATTTTTCAAATATTTGAACTTTGGTTTTTTCGAAAGCCAACTTATCCATCTGTATTTCTCCTCTGATGATAAGATTTCGATCTTTGAAAAGCCTTGGCTTAAGGAAAGGAAAATAAACACTAGTTTATTACTGACAACCTTGCATTGAACAATTGAAATTTGAAATAAATTTGGACAATCGTCGCATATTTATCAATCTTTTTTCTTCTATCTCTACTATCGCTCTATCTCGTATATTGAGCTTATCCTTTTCACAATAGGTTCCATCTACTAAAAGTTTTCACTTTGGTTTATTTTGATCCTATATATATATATATATATATATATATATATATATACTTCAATTCACCCCAAACAAGGCAGGCTAACACTGAAACGTAAAAGGCTACTGTAAATTACGGAGCAGATTTATAATGGGAATCCTAAGTAATGGGTTTTGCAGCGAGAGTCTTGTTCGCATTACATTTTATTTCTGCTAATTTGTACAGTTGGGGAATCGAGGAACAGGGAGAGAATTCTAAAGGCGACCAGGTCGATGAAATAATCTATTCGAGTAGAAAGGCTTCCAGCATCTGGTTATCTCTACAGTTAAGGATTGTTATTTTGGTACTTTTCAGTTGGTAAGGGGTACTTACGTCGAGGGAGGCACACATCCGACAAATTCGTCGAAGCACATTCGGTTGCATTGCTTGTAAAATAAGCACAAGGATCACATATTGCGGCGATAAGACAGGGGGTAGAACTTGGTAAACAGTGTGGGACTAATTGTAGTCTGTATCACTGTTTTTTCACTAACCTCATCAGAAATAGACCCTTATTAGCATATATATTCTGAAATTATGGTATTTGGATAAGTAACTTTTATTTTCGTTAAAGTAGGGGCATCATTATGGTGGAGTCTGTCTTCCCACCGGACATCTATACAAAGGAAATGCATCTGAATTGATTTGATTTGATTCATAATTTATGAACATTGTAGAAATAAAAAACAAAATTAGTATTTTTTCTCTGAGTTGTAAGGATCGGAACAAGAGTGTGGACGGGACCTTATTGATTCACAGGGAAAGGTTGGATTTGACTCGAGGGGGTTAACGACTATTTACCGATATTTATCTCAATTAATATCACGGTACTTACACCCCATCACATACAATCAAAGCTGGCTATATTATTGAGCGCAACCCTAGAAATTGAATATCATATAACATTTTAAAAATAAGAATAAAAGTGGCAGTACGGTTCAAAAGGACACACGGTTTCTCATTTAATTCTGAGCATTATCTGTTAATCTCTGCTAGTCTAATATTTAACATTAAGCCTTGTGAAACGTATTAAGAAAGCTTAAATGTCACGCAACAGAATGAAGATAATGAATATTTAAACAAAGCGTGGAAGTGCGGATGGGGGCAGCTGCCATTTTTTCTTTATTTGCCTATTCGTTAAAGAATGGTGTGATGAGGAGGAAATGCGAAAGGAATATTCACTTCTTAAGAAGCCAATGATTACATGAAACATTCTTCTGAATTTAAATAAAAAACAAGGTTTAAAGAAAAGATAATTATTATTCGCTATTGAATTCTGTTTTATTGTGAGTGATGCGACTTCGATCCATTAAGTGCATATAATTATAAAGATACGGTTGTACCGAAATGAAAGCAAATGTTTATTCTTCTCCAGCAACAACCCCAAAATAGACCACTAAAATAACAGCATAAACAGCCCTGTGAAGTCCAACGTCTATCTCATCGTGTCATGTCCGGTGGCAATGCGGTAGTGTCATAGCTAGGCCGTCTTTAACACCGGTTTTTGGCAGGGTCACTCATAGCGGACAGTTTTGGCACCCAGCTGTATTAGGACTGAAAATCTTCTCACAGGGCTTTGATGGTAATCCAAGATAAGTCAACATCAGAATCCGTCGTCTCTGCCTCTTCGTCTGTAACAAGCGAGGACGTGTCAGGCTCGGAACCGCACATCCATGACGTGAATATAATAACGTTGCTTGTGCACATGGGAAACCGCTAATCCATTGCATTTTATAAGCGAAACATTTTCCGATTTCGTATGCAACGGCTAGGTCTTGCTGCTCCCGGTGTCAAGGGTAACCTTAAATCTTGCAACTCTGACCTATAGCTAGGGACAGTGATGAGGACTTCGTGCAGACCAGACAATTCTGAGATACGATCTTCGTGGGATCTTCAACAGCAATAGTAGCAACAGCAGCAAAAGCAGCAACAGCAGCAAAAGCAGCAACAATACCCTTTACAATGAGTTATCTTGAAGTCGGCTATTCATTTCGGTTTAGGGAGCGATTATTATAAGTAAAATCGTTTGAATATAAGTGAATGAAGTAATACCAGTTACTGTGTTGGGACGATACATCGGAATCGGCATTGGAAATCGGAAAAATCGGAACTTTTTTTTGTATCAGAATCAGTATTGGAGTCGGAACAAATTGAGCCTAATTTCCGATTTCAACAATGATTCTTTTAATTTTTTGTTAAAAACTTAATTTTCTATTACGTGTACGAATTTTAAAACGATAAATACTTATTGATTTGAAACTATTAGTAAAACTAAAATTTATAAACCATAATAACAGATTTAGATAAAAATAGCACAGGAAAAAATGGCACGCGTAGATAAGTAGGAAAAATTGTACCAGTGAAAAATATAGATGAAAATTTCACAATGAGTATATCAAAATCTTGGATAGAATACGTAAAGCTAAAACATTAAGAAGTTTGTAAAATTAAAAGAAAATTTATCTATATTTAAAAGTAGATGAGTACTCT
>OY744527.1:136269509-136344509 GCA_963556195.1 Sepiola atlantica | reverse complement strand
CCGTCAGCCATGACTGGGAGAAGTCTTCAATAATTCGCAATTCGTCGTATAAAGTAAAATTCAGTTCTAAGTGATAGTCATCTGAAGGTTGGAGGTTCAATCCATGGTGCAGGCGATACGGAGAATTACAAATAACTGAAGACTTTTCCCAGTCATGGCTGAGGAATTGTATTTTTAGAAAAGAAGTATAATTTTGAGCATTGCTCATGCTGTAATAATTTAATGGAGGAAACTATCAACAGCCACATGATGATACTTGCTTTCTTTTAAGGAGGTTTGGTTGTTAACGTAAAAAGTGTGGGTTTGAATTGTGTTAAATAAAACCTTGTTTGGATATATAAAAGTAGGTAATTCATCGTTAAATTGTGTCTTGAAATAAAAACAGCTTACCCATAATTTAGTTAATATATTCAACATTTTCAGAATCTACCGTATTAATATATAATAGCTCTGATTGATATAACCTATTACTTATTGAGGTTATGTTTAATTGCGGCATTGAAACATCTGACAAGAGTACAGTTTCACACTCTGGTCAAATAGTAAATAACTTGTGAAACAGGCCATTAGTATTTTAAGCGAGTACATATCGTCAAAATAACTTGGAACCATCGTACTTCCGGTTCAAACACTTCGTTTGCGAAACAAATTAACTTCCTAATGATGTTACATATTTTAAATGATACTCATTTACCTACAAGATTCTAGAGAAAAAATCATTTGTTATTGAACATGTTGAACAAAATTAATAAAAAGTGAGTAAATGAACTAATTATACAGCCTCAAAAGACACAGAGCATGGCCAACAACGGAAATGCTTTCACGTACGCTGAATAAGCTGAGAGTAAATATACCTACATGCCTTTATCAAATAATCTGCTTACCGAATAAATAAAGAAATAAACACTCAATAAGGGAGCAGCTTTTAAAATCACATTGAAAAATTTGAATCTTAACGATTATCTCTGTTTGCCAGATAACATCCCGTTTAGACTTTTCGCTCAAACGAGATTGATGAATCTTTCTGGGATGAAAACAAGCCAACATTTATCCTAATTCGAGGCCGACCATAGGAATGAAACCCGGTTATCCCCCATGGACACAGTAATGTATATATTTAAATAACATAATAAATATTAGCTCTCGTAAGACCTAGGTTCGAGCTCTTTCCTATTTTTCTACGAACTTTCTTTAAGCTTAAAATAATCACATTTTCACATTCGAAAAATAACAAATATAATATTTTGGACATTAATTTGTTTCTTTGATAAAATGGAATAGACAATTTTAATAAATGAAATTAAGAATGTTCAAAATATTAGAATAATTATAAAACTTATAATGTATATGTCTTCATTTGTTTCATATTATTTAAATATTTTAAAATCTCCTTGAGGGATAATTTTAGTTAGTCCTTAACGTTTTCAAATATTGTATTTAGTCTTTAATAGATAAGAGTTTTAGATCTTCGAATTTGCTTTCTAGTATGCCTCAGCAACATTTTCGTTTCCAACAATATTTGGACCCATATACACGGTTTTTATATATTTCTGTATGTACGTATGTTTATGTATATTTCGGGTGGAAATGATTGATAATTAAGTCCTTAAGATTTTAAGCGTTATAAAATGCATCCCATCTGTAGCTAAGCCCCGTTATTTTTGATTTATCTGACCTTTTGACTTCCCACCTTTTTAGTATATAATTATGATGTGATTTCGAGGTGTACGTTCAAATCTTTTGTACATCTAGTTTAATCTGTCCACCTTTGACTTGGGACTCCTCAATTTCTTCGGTGTTTTTCTCTCTGTTTCTCTGTCTTTCCTTTTGATGATATTTTGATATTCTTATATAGTTTTCTCTGTGTGGAACTCTGGTTGGAAGTTAAAAAAGGGAACATCTTTAATCCCGCGTTTTGTGTCTGATGGCAAATTTCCCAATAACACTGTCCAACAACCAAAATCAATTCTTTCTAAAAGATTTGATAAGGCAGACTTTCCATTGACAGCTTAAAAGTGTGTATTATTTAGATATTTTCTTCTAAAGCTAAAAATGTTATTTCTAATGAATCTTCATAAATCTTGACAACATAAAAGTCAGAGAAACTAATAGATGGTAAATGTATTGGACAATTTTATCTTGTAAGATCATATACATGAATGATTTATATATGTTTTTCAAAGCAATAGCAACTGAATTAAATGTCTAGAACATTTAAGTAACATTAGCTTAAGTATTTACATAAAATATCTGAATTATGTACTACAGGAGAACTTCAATTCCTAGTCATATCAAAAGTTAACTCTTTTGAGACATAATAGATGTATATTAACTATATATTGTATTAGATCAACGGAAATGGGGAATTTCTTTCTTTTTATTGAGAGAAAAAATTGTTTAGAGATGAATGCCATAAACCATGAATGAAAGAAAATACATGAAAATAAATAATAAGCAGTTCTAAAACATTGATCAAAATGTATGCACGTGACACAACCATCTATGGAAACACATCGAAGTGCATTAATGATCAAGCTCTTTTTTTATTCTCTATCTTTCGACCTGAAGCACGTAATATAATCGGGGAAAAGTTGGCTAGTTGCTTGCAACGCCTTTAAAAGGAAACTTCTCTCCTTTCACCACCAACGCTTGGATCTTAACTTTGCCTCAATTGAAATGAATGGCTCTTCCCTTGAGCAAGACCCTTGCTTTGATAATCTTCTGGGACTGACGTTCACTTACGATTTGTATTGGAAAGCTTATATGAAATCCATTGTTACAGCCGCTAGAAAAGGATTGAATAAGTCTACCGCTTCAGAAGGTATCTCTCCCTTGACGCAATACTCTATCTGTATCAGAGGGGAATACGTCCTAAGATTTAGTACTGTTGCAAAATCTGGGGATGTTCTGCCGCTTAGAGCACCGTCTCCTGCATTGACAGAGTACACCACCCACTTTGAAATCTCGTGAAGAATGCCCTCTTCTCGTTCTTAAGGCCACTTTCCCACAGAAGAGATATTGCTAGTCTTGCATTGATCTATCGTTATTTTCATATTAGGCGATCGACCGTGTCAGTGTGCACACGCACGTGAGTCCCTTCGCTTGTTCTCTCTGAGTCATCATCAATACATTTTGGGGCATTCTACTTGAGTTTATTAAAGCGTGTTAATTATTGGGTGAGTGTTTTGATATAGAATAAAGAGTGTCAGAATTAGTGAAAATAATTTATGGAGGTTGTTTATTTTTTGATGATCCCTGTCTTTTATATGTGTGTGGTATGTAGGTGAGTTTAGGTCAGTGGATTTTTTTCTGGTTAATGTATGTGGGTGCGTATATGCATATGTACGCGTGAGTATATATGTTCTTGTCTACACACACGCACTCACATCCATAGTCATATGTATGTATATATGTGCTCTGTATACTTTGTATTTCCGGTGTGAATTTAATTCTTACGTTTATTTATTGTGTAAGGCGACTAAAGATTATTCCTATACACAGAAACCAAACGTTCAATGAACTCACATTTTTTCCCCAAAATAGAGTCTTACATGCTTGAAACCTCGTGTTATAAAAATTTAAATACCAAACTCTAAACGAATATGTAAAATATAGAAATTTGAACACGAAACTTTTAAAAAAATAAACTATAAAATATTAATAATAAACATATTTTTAAGATTAATAAATGTTGGTATCTCAACTTCTTTAAATATACACTTTTCTCTTGTGGAGCCGCAACACAATCAACTTTATATTATTATTTTTTTACACACATAAAAGTAATCTGTGTACGCGTTTCATTGTTTTATTAATCTTCAGCACGGCTCGATTATATATATATATATATATATATATATATATATATATATATATATATATATATATATATATATATATATATATATATATATATATATCCGTTTATGCTTATTGAAAAGCATCGACTAGTGAAAATTATGTAATCAGATTAAAAACCAGATAAGCGATGCGAGATTCTTTCAATAAATAAAAAAAGTATATATATAATTATGCGTACGTGTGTGTATTCTAAATATTATTAGTATTATTACAACAAATAATTTCTCCATTATCGTGTCGCGCTATAACAAGCATATGCGATGCGTATATTTGATGGGCAGCTTGATTGGTCGACATAAAAACAAAATTCACAGCTATAAATATTACATGCGTCTGTTCCATCATCTTTTTGATACATCTCTAGTGAATTATTGCCTTCATCATCGCAAAGTTCATGACTCAGAAAAAAACTGCTATATTTCCGTGGAATTGTAGCTGGAGCTCTTTGTTGAACTGGGAGTGTCACTACTTCAAACCGAAGAATATCTTCTGCTGATGTTGATTTCATGCTAGAAGCAAATAAGCCAAAGAATTCCAACCTCCTATGTTCCTGGATGGAGGCGATCATTTCATGAATTGGAAAGAGACTCTGGCCTCCATGTTACCGAGATTTAAACTCAATAGAACACTGTTGTCTATCATCAAACGAGATATTTATGCCAATGGACGTCGATTCTTGTCTAAAATGGACTTATGGGAAGCCTTTAATACTGCAGCAACGGCAGTGCCACCGGCCACTATTAAAAAGTGATTGATATGTGTAAGTTTAACATATCCATGGTGTTTATGTAGGTAAATACATTATTTGTTGATCATATGCATTTAACTATATATTATCATATATTTAATTATATCAATTAATTATTACATATAACGGTCATTCATCTTATTTTATTCATTAATTAATTATTTTCACTAATAAACGTAAATTTTGGTTGTTTTAATTAAACAGCTATTAACATTGGTCGGTAAACATTCAGTAAGTTCAACAAATATGCGTCGGTTATGACAGCCACTAATATCAGAAGAGAAGCGGAGAAATTTACAAAGGGTACCAAAGTGATCCGGCATTACGACGTTGGTTTTACAAATCTTTTAGTGGTAATGGTAACTTTGAAGATAAAGAAAAGAAAATGATGGCCGTAAGTTCTTTACAAAGTGTCAATACGTCACAATAATCTAAGGCACATGACGTCACTATTCTAACAGCGTCTGACAATCTCTACCAAATTGGTAAGGTGAAAAAGTTCGATAAATATGTCTGACATCAAACAACTTTTCAAAGTGAAAATCAACATTTTTATCAGTTAGTATGAATATATATTTTAGAAATGAGATAGATAAGTTTAAATGGTAAGCAGGTTAAGGGTTAAGCAGATCTTCTAATCTAAACACACTATCAACAACGGATTGGATTACTGGCGACGCAGGGTTTCAAGACTTACCTTGCCACAGCACTGGCGACAGGGATTCTAGAATTACATCTCATAACACTAACGTGAAGATTTATTCGAACATTACCCAAACTGTTTTACGCACACTGGAAGCAGGGATTAAAAATTCACATTCAACAAAGCTGGCGACAAGGTGTAATTTATTCAGTCTTACTTTGTTCTTTTAAGCGATTTGAATCCATTCAAAACACGGAATTTAACAAGACATAAGTTGCATGCAAACGTTTGCAATGGCAACTTAGGTTTTTGTCTAGAATATGAATTGCTAGATTTTGAAATAAAAGCAAGAAGGATTTTAGAGTTATTTGTTTAACAAGAAGGCAAGAAGTTAAAGTAGTGAATGTTAACGAACAAAGTGTTTTTCTAATAAAAATATCCAACGTAACGAAAAAGAATTTAAACGATGACGTATTAATTAAAAACAAAAGTTTTGAAAAGTCAATTTTCAACTACGATGGAAAGAGCAAAATAATAAAGAAAAAGATCTGGCGATTTTATTCTTCTTCTCGTTAACTAGAAACAAATAATTAAGTTTTGTACGAACTTATTTTTGTTCTTTTTCACTAAGTTATTCAAACTTGCTTCGTAAGGAAAAGCTACGAACGTTCTTTATTATATATATATATATATATATATATATATATATATATATATATATATATATATATATATATATATATACTATACACGGGGGGCAGTTACTACGAGTGAAGATAGAACATGGAAGACTTTCAAAAAGCAATCTGAGAGCTCTTTAAACATCAGCAAAATGAACAACTAAGCTTACAGGCTGAGCAACTATTACAGAGGAACAGCTCGCACAAAATAAAAGATTCGAGGAGATATTTATCAGCAGAAATTATTTGAATTGTCAAATGGGCGGCAAAATGGTACAGATGAAAGTGCGTTCTTTCAGACCACAATTTGGAATACCATTGAGATGTTCAATTATGATCCGGGCAGTGAAGTATTTTTTGCCTCGTATTTCAGGCGTTATGAAGACACATATAATTTAAGCTTGTACAACTGGAATGATTCCAAAAAAAAATGTTTGCTTAATTTTAAGGCAATTGGACACACTGAAACATACGAAATTAGTAAATTACATTTTACCTCAAAAGACCAGTAAGGTAAAATTTAGTGAAAGAATATAATTGTACGAAATTAATAAGTCTAAAGGCATCTCTCTTCCACAAAAAATAGAAGTGTTTGAACCTTGCACGAAATGATAATGGGTAATGTACAGTTTTTGCGATGACTTCAGGTTATAGGAATTAAGTGATAATAACTTTAAATGTCTCATTTTTGCACAAGAATTCGTGTTGAACAGAAACTCTGAAATTAACAGGAAAATCGTTAGCAAACTGTAACATGAGACATATCTGTCACTCCAGCAGATAGCCGGGGACTGACAACGGTTTATTAGCATGCGTCAAGATTCGAAGGATATCGAACAGTCTGGAGTGTCCCACATCAGAACAATCCGCAACAAGAGGAAGTAAAATTTGATATTCAAAAGAGAAGTAGTCTGCCCCTTAAACCAGGCTTTAGTTGCGGACAAATGAATTGGTACAGAGATTATTCCGATAAAACTAAGAAATGCTTTTAATGCTATCGCATAGGACATAGAAGTACGCATTGCAGAACAAAAAATAAAACAAAGAGTTTCATCAGAATCGTCAAGTGCAGCGAAATTGAACATGTTGGGAAATTTGCTCAAGTTAAAATATTAAATAAAAAAATAAAAATGCAATTAGACTTTGTGTCCGATTTATCAATGATTAATCTCTGTATATGGAGGCAAATCTGCAAGCCAACTTCATTGAGAACTAGTAAAATTAGAAAAAGTGTTACCGGGGAGCAAATCAAATTCAAAGGCGAACTGATAACGACAGTCACACTTCAAAGGTAAACCTTGAAATTAAAAGTATTGGTGATGAATAATTCGGTTAATTTATTAGGCACATACTGGATGGAGAGGTTTCAGCTATGGGATTTATCGATAAATTCTTTCTGCCAGAAAGTCAAAATTAAAGATTCCGTGGATGAATTAAAAAAAAGAATTTACACAAATTTTATACTGGTGGGCTTGGGAAATGCAATAAAATGATTGCTAAATTTAAGTTGAAACCGGGTATACAACCAATTTTTTAAAAGAAGTGAAATGTTCTGTTCGCGTAAAAAGAAAAAATCAATTCATTATTAGATAGGTTAGTTATATTTTTATTACCAATACTCAGTAATAAAAAGTATTCATGATTTTTACGAAAACGCACTGCCTCAATGCTAAGTGGAAATCATTATTTCCTTCACCGAAGTGCTCCATCTATATAGGAAGTCTACATATAGCGAACATATGGTAATCCACAGATACGTGTATCGCTGTCTCTACAACTCATCTGTGCAGCTATACCCAGTGAGATTCGAAACCGGGGCACCAGTGACTGACGTACTGTTCAATTATAAGTATCGTAAATAAAAATAAAAATAACATCATTTATAATACGATACAATTTCTCACACTACGAATAGGTTATTGGCTCAGTTGGTAGAGTGCCGGATTTAAGTAACTTGGGTTCCGGTCTCGGTTCTCTATCTGTCTAGCCGTACTGATGAGTCGTAGTGACGGCGAAATAAGTGTTTGTGGTTGACTATATTATATATATATATATAATTATTTATTAATAGTAATTTCAAATTAACCCATATACACATGTGTTTTATGATAGAACTGCAGTTATTAGTATGGGAGAAGACACTCCCTGCCGATCACACGGCTTGAACCCCAATACGAAAGTCATACCGATGTGCCCACCACGCATTGCCTGGAAATGGGAGAGTAAATTAACGTCAAAATAGCAAATTTGACGGCCATCTAGCAAGTCGTCAACAGAACACAATAGGCAGGGCCTAGAGCATGGCATTACACTATAAATAACGGCTTGTTAACTTACTGAAAGTGCTCAATCTTGCGAGAGCTTTGAATAATTATTTATAAATAATATTACAAATAAATCCATATACACATGTGTTTCATTCCAAATCTGCAATTATCAGTACGGGGGGAGAATACACGTCCCAGAATGAATGTAGCATTTGTTTAAATTTTATTTTTTTTTCGTTCTTTGGAGAGGGGGTATAGTACGGTTTCTTTGGCAGCCCTAAATGGTATAGTTAAAAAAAATGTGCCCACATTACAATCCTGTTTCTGAGAATACATATTCTATAATCTATAATGCTAATTAAAATTGTTTTGTATTTTACCAAGCAAGCGCATATTATTGACGTTCACTCTCCTGCACCGAACTATTTAAAAATGTACTAATTTAACTCAAAATTTAATGTAGTGTAATTCTTTTCTCTATTAGATTTGTTTGTATCTAACTTAATTTAAAAGTCTTTTGAGGGCGGGTTCGTGTTTGGGTGACCGCATCCACTGAAGAGTAAAGTTAATAAAAATAAATGTGCTGTTACTTACCAGGTTGCCGAAAATATATATTCCAAAATTCATAATGATTGGCGTATGAAAAATAAATGAATAAGTAAGCAAAAATAAAAATCAAATTTTATATATATGCACCCCCTAAATGTTAACATTTACAAAATCAATAATATGCCCATGTCACGCTGGTGAAGGACATAATTATTTGCATTAAGCATTGAAGCAATGATTCTCCTTAAAAAATAATAGAATAATTTTTATTATTAAGTATCGTAAATAAAAAATAAATAACATAATTTAATTAATGTATAATCTTATGAAGTCAATCCTATACCCATCTTTATAAATGTTTGCGAATAATGGTTAACAATTACGTTAACATCGCACCAATTAATGCTGTCAATTCCAACTAGAGTCCTATGTAGCACACTAATGGAATTTGCAATATGGCAGATATGAAATATCGTTTGTTACTTAACGGCACGTAGACCTAAAATACTTCCACAACCACATCGTAAAACCAGGTGTTCATGAAAAAGTAGGCGTTCCCTGTTACCCACGGGTCACCCGCTGTATCTTACAAAATAACTCACAAATGTTATTGTCTACTACATGTCCCTAACTTGATCATTGGCTTGGGCAATACTATTTCAAATCTAAACTCATCTATTGTGTCCGAATAGTTTATTCGAAATGTATCTACAAACTAAGAATATGCTGTTCAGTTCCACCATGATTTTCATTTTCTGAAAGAACCTATTTGTTGCTGGAAAAATATCAATTCTAGAAGAGCATCGAACAATTCTGGAGAAACTCACTAAAAACCGACCCATATGAAGTAAATTAAGGTATATTTCTATCTAAGCATGGCATCGGAACAATATAGGAATTAAACGCATCGCAATTGTCCAACAATTTATATGAAAATCGATCGCCGTGAATCCCAATTTCAAGATCCAGGAATGTAGCTATTTTTCATTTGTGCTCGAGTTTATATTTCAAATTGGGCGATAAATTTCCGTTCATGTTTGAAAAACAAAACAAATAATCACCATTAACGTCTAAAACCTGAAGTTTCCATTGAAAAGTATTGACGGATCAAGTTCTGCCATAAATCAATCCTCATACAAATGAAAGTAAATATTTTCCCAAAATAGAGCTGGATCTATAATTAATGTGTACATTTTTGTCTTAAAAGCAAATTTCTTACAGTAAAAAAGTAATTTTCAATTAAATTTTTTGAGTGATGATTACGAAAAATGTTTTTTTCTGCTGCCTGCGTGACCCAAAATGCTGTCTTGCCTGAACAGGATACACTTCTTCTTATCTTCATTGAATACTTTATCAATTACCTTGTTTAAAACTCTATCAAATCTTCATGTTCAATATACAATTTTTACAACTATTACTAGAATGTTCTTGGCTTAGTCGTAAGAAGACCGGACGTTAATCATTGGGGTCCAGTTGTACAAATCTCACTATGTCTAACCACACTGAGAGGTCATAGAGACGACAAAATACGTGTTTGTGAATAACTATACGCACACACACACACACACACACACACACACACACACACACACACACATACACACACACACACATATATATATATATATATATGCGAAAAAAGGATAACAAAATGAAAGAAAAATGATAACAAAAGAAACTAAAGACAAAAAATAACCGTACATAAATAACAAAGACGGTCAGTAAAAATATATACTTTAATTTTATGAATAGTTAGATTAATAATGATAGTCTATGATGAATGATTAGAAATATAAAAAGATAAGATACGTACATGTTATTTAAAAAGATGTAAAGGAACCATAATTCCATGTATAAATAAAAAACACATTTAAAAATTGATAATTAATATTGACTGTAATTCGCAAAGTTTTAAAATAACATTTTGAATTTGTGTTCGTACAATTTGCACTGAGGATTGCCATACCAGGAAATAAATAAATACATAGGAGCATTTTACAAATATCTTGATGTTAAACAATTATATGCAAAATTAAAAAATTAAAAAATAAGTTAGAAAAAATAACGTGAATCTGCCCTCTATGATAATGATGTGGTATTGAACTACATAAAATTCTAAATATTGCATAGCTTTAGCTTTAAACTATTGAGCTATTATAAGTAATGTTACAAAATTAATATATATATATATATATATATATATATATATATATATATATATATATATATATATATATATATATATATATATATATATTAATGAAATGGTGTCCTTGGTGAGAAAGCATTGTTTACATGGTAATATTAATTATTAAAAATAATAATAAGCAATTAGAACGCCATACAATGGATTTGAGTTTTATTAACTTTTTTTTTCAATTTAATTTTCGAAGATATACTTCATCATCAGAATTTCTGAATTTCAAAATAAAGATATAAAAATACTTTTTTTTTCGTTTTTTTTAGTCCTCATCTTGTTTTTTGGTGTTATCGGTTCAGTGTTGATGAAACGAATATCGATGAGAGTCTTTTTGGACGGCACATGGCGGTGCAAATTGTAATAAGAAATGTTGTTCTTGGTTAGAAAGCATTGTTTACATGGTAATATTAATTATTAAAAATAATAATAAGCAATTAGAACGCAATACAATGAATTTTATTCGTTCATCAACACCGAACCGATAAAACCAAAAAACGAGATGAGGACTAAAAAAAAAAGAAGGTATTTTTATATCTTTATTTTGAAATTCAGAAATTCTGATGATGAAGTATATTTTCAAAAATTAAATTGAAAAAAAAAGTTAATAAAACCAAAATGCATTGTATGGCGTTCTAATTGCTTATTATTATCGAATTTTTTTTCTTTCTTTATTCATAACTAAAAATATTCTTGGACGGAAACAAAGAAAATCAATGTCTAACCACCATAGAAATATGACTGGAGTTCCATCGGTTTACGGGTGACCGTTCATTTCTGACCCGGCAGCCTAGCAAAAATATGCGACCGGAGGGAGTATATATTTGCTAGTACTACTAATAAGGAAAATTAAAAAATTAGAAAATATAAAAAATAAATAAAATAAGTATATAATGAAATAAAATAAAGCAAAGAATAAACTAACAAAATAGAGAAATTATGGTAAGAGATTAAAAATACATTTTCTTTAATTTAAATCTTACAAACAGTAATAGCACACAAATTTTTCCAATAAAATGAAGGTGAACTTAAATAATCTAATGTGACTTGCCAGCTCAACATAGCGATTGCTAAATTACTCTGTTCACCGTGTATCTTTTGTTTAGTCAACCCTATATCCAACCATTCGTACTTGTTGGAGTCCTTCTCTATAATCTGATATATGGGTTGCAACACAGATTTACATTGAGTGTTGATTAAAATAAAAGATATACTAAATAAATACATCATTAAATCGACATTTTCCGTTCAAAAAAACACGATTCATCAAATACTTTTGATGAAAAGAAAAAACTATTAAATAAAATTTTATATCTTTATGTCATTACTATTAAATACAATGTTATATCTTTATGTCAGTGCTGGTGATAATTAGAAATGATAACATTCATGAACGAAGATAAAACGTGTCAATTTACAAAGTTATGTCTCCGATGAAGACATTATATCAACAACGTCGCACGTAATCCGATGAAACAAACATTCATGTGCAACTCGTAAATATTTCTTTGTATCATTGTTTGATGAACATTATGAGGTGCGTTGAAAAATAATATCATCATTTTATTGCATTTGCGTATTTGTCACGTGACGTGCAAGCGGCGCGGACTTCGAGCTCGACAAACCACCAAATTTCTGTAAATAATACTCGTAGGAAAAAATCAATCTCGAACCCGATCGGCTGTTATTATTTTAATGATGTGCCTGTATTTCCGAACTTACCAACAACTGTCATAATTGAAGTCATTTAGTAAATATTAATACTTCAAGTAAGCTGCTGCTTCTTGTTCGTATGATAATATATACATATAGCAATGTAAAACTATTTTGCTATTTCTAATTATATGTACACAGTTGAATATAAAATTTGCTCATCTTTCGTAAAAAAAACAAACATTGTTAAACCAAACCAAACTGAGCATTTTTGTTTGGCATCAATTTACTTACGACTTTTATAATTAAATACATTCGGGAAAAAGTTGTCGCCTTGTTTATATTAAAAACAGTACTAATACTTCAGTTATTTGTTGGTGTTTGCGTCCATTGAAAATATATTGAATTTCTCCCACTAGTGTCACACATAAGCGAATAGTTATATATATATATATATATATATATATGTATGTATATATATATATATATATGTATGTATATATATATATATATAATGTATTTTTATTGGTGATTTCAGCGTTCGTTGTTTTTCTGCTTACTATCATTTCGATTGTCCTAAGTGATTAAGATGCAGAAAATTGCATATTAACCGCCCTTGACTTTATAGGAAGTATTTTGCGTTAATATATAATTTTAAATTAATTTTATCAATACGTAAAAGTAATCCATAGACACGTGTTTCTGGCTCAGAGCCGTCACTTAAACAAGGATCGAACCTTCGATATTGATGTCTATAGTTCAGTGTCTTTATTATTGGACCAAGACGTCCTGTCTAGAAATATGTACAATTTGTATCACCCAAATATTTAATGTATTTTTATGTAATTATTTTTATTGGTTATTGCAGCGTTATATATATATATATATATATATATATATATATATATATATATATATATATATATATATATATATATAATGAAACAGAGTCACAACTCGTCCTATTATATTAGAGATTATTGATTCGTTATACCTCTAAGGATATCTCATTTTAACTATTTTTAGAAAATTCACCCTTTAAAAACAACTACAAACATTTCACAGAACATTTGCACTGTTAACCAATATTCCACTAAATAATTCATAAGATAGTTCTTCCCCCAAAATCATTTTAATATCCTTTTTTAGAATTTTTCATGGATTCATCTGATTCAATCTTCAATTGTTCTACGCTACAATCTACTCTCATCTAACAACTTGTTTCAAACATATGTTTCACTATTAAGAAAGGAACATCAAATAATTACTTAATTTCATTTATTTTAATCTGCGTTGACAATACATTTTCAGATCGAGATGAAATATTTTAAAAAATATCCTCCCGTTAGAAATGTCATTATTTTGAAAGTCTCAATAAAATCATATCTCATTCTTCTCACTATTAAAGTAGTTTATCGTAATTTCCCCAATCTCTCTGTGTAACTGTAATATTTACTCATTTTTATTAGTTTTGTCACTTTTCTTTGTATGTCTTCTAATCTCAGCATTAGATTCGAATTTCCATTTTAACACACGCCAGCTATGAGTGAAATTGTCAAGTATATAACATAATTTTGTATAAATGAAGTGGAACAACCACTTAGAAATGGTCATATTAGATCGACTTCATCACCTTAAGTGTTTTATTAGACACATAGTTTTACGTTGCTCTCCCTGTGTATACAGCTACTTAATACGCAGTGTATTTTGATACATGCCACATAGAAAACGTAACACATTTTCATATTTACAAGGATGGCATAGACAACTGATAAAAGCATCCACAATTCAAATTGCTTGTTTTGTTGAAAATAAGTTTGTTCATTTACATTATTACTAAATTCACCTCCAAGTATTTTAAGCGGGTTATAGACCGACACCTATATGATAAATATATAAGAATATATACAAAACCCGGATATAAATCATTCCACCACTATATAATAAAAACCAATGTTTATATATTTATATATATATTTTAGTAATAGATAAATTATGAGTGCAGACACTGGCGAAGCATAATTTTTCCGTCATATTTCACGCAAGATGCACACTAGTATACAATAAATAGCTACAGTTGAGGCAGTAAATTAGACAATACTAACGACAATCCTCGTATTGAAGCACACACAATAGCAAAGTTATCCTGCAGTAGTCCATTATATTACTCAAGAGTTTGCTTGGGCTATTCCACAACAAGCGGCGATAATACAAATAATATACATAAATACTTAAATTATAGAGCATAGCATACCGTATGAGACCTGTACCTTTTTTTTTACTGCTCGTACAGCAATACAGCGAGCTCTTGAAATTTAGGAAGTCTTCATCCTCCACCATTTATTCGTAGAGAAACTAGTATAGGGAGAACAAAGCACCGAAATGGTACGTTGGTCTTTGAAACGTGGCATGATGTATATCAATAGAATTGTTTAGGTCCTGACAAGTTGCTTAATAAAATAAAGACTGACACTAAATCTCAATTAGTTAATGCTTGTCACAAGGTAAAGAAACGTAATACAAAAGTCATCATCTAAAATGCAATATTTTGTGAAGAAATGTTACGTTATTAAATTCCATAAGCAGTTCCATTATCTCGCAAGTATTTTATACAATTTGGTTGGTTATTGGGGTTAATGCTATGTCAAGCAATACTTATTATCAAGTAATTTGATGCCGTTGTAAGTTGTAGCCGGGTTAAAATAAACCTGGAGTAATGTCAACTAATTAATCAATGTATATTCCCTAAAGATATCACATCGTGGCCTTACCACTGGATACTGTTTTCTGTCCTACACAGGATAAATTCTATTAAACGCATAGATAACAAAATGAAAATGTTTACTACTCTGGTTGAAAGTGATCCCCAAAGTAATGGCAACTAAGGAGCTACTCTATATTATAAAAGCTTCCAAATTAGAGCTTCACTAGTGTTTGTAGTATAAAGTTATAGGCGAGAATGTTGATATTCCTATTATTAACTTTATATAAACTATGACATTTATAGATCACACATTGATCAGTTTTTATTAAAAGTCAGATTACAATGCTATTACAGAATTGAAATGCATTATATTTTTCAAATGAAAGTAAAAGTTATTTTGTGTGGGCTTTTGTTAAATTATATGCCAACTATCGCAACTTGTCTTCGCCCGGGATTCTATAATCAGCTTACTGTACAGGAACCACTTTCTGTTGGAGAGAGTGCTTGGTATTCTCTACAATTCAAGGTTTATTATAATGGTATCCTATGTCGACTTTCTTCGGTATATGTTGGATATTTATCTCTTAAAGATAAAATAATTTCAATTTCGATAGAATAGTAGAAAAGTAAAATTTAACTGAAATTATAAGACAAGCGTTATTCGAAACTAGTAAAAGATGTTACTCATTGAAGAACTGAAGAATGTAAAATTACTTTTTAATACCCTTTGGAAAGGTATGCAACCGTCTCTCCTATCGCTTAATGAATTAGAAATTACAGTAGACTATGAAGTATTACTATGAAGTATTACTATGAAGTATTAGCAATTTAGAAAATCGAAAATCTCTGAAATACAATCAGTCTTCTCTCTTGTCACCCCAGCATTACTCATGGTCGTGGTGGATTCATTCCTGTCACCATGTATAACCAATGCTATTAGAAGTACAATTAGGCATTGCGAAAATCTTGTTTCACTATAAAGTCGTAATCGTGCAAGAATTCATTATTTTTTAAGCAGATTGAGGTCAACGAGATATGCCAATATTATTATTGGTCATCGGATATGATTTTCCTCTAGAATTTCGAACCCCTGACGTCAACTCTCTTAAACACCTCTTTAGCATTGGAATAAAATAATAACTACAGAAGATATAGATTTCTCTTTAGCATTGGAATAAAATAATAACTACAGAAGATATAGATTTCTCTTTAGCATTGGAATAAAATAATAACCACAGAAGATATAGATTTCTCTTTAGCATTGGAATAAAATAATAACTACAGAAGATATAGATTTCTCTTTAGCATTGGAATAAAATAATAACTACAGAAGATATAGATTTCTCTTTAGCATTGGAATAAAATAATAACTACAGAAGATATAGATTTCTCTTTAGCATTGGAATAAAATAATAACTACAGAAGATATAGATTTCTCTTTAGCATTGGAATAAAATAATAACTACAGAAGATATAGATTTCTCTTTAGCATTGGAATAAAATAATAACTACAGAAGATGTAGATTTCTCTTTAGCATTGGAATAAAATAATAACTACAGAAGATATAGATTTCTCTTTAGCATTGGAATAAAATAATAAATACAGAAGATATAGATTTCTCTTTAGCATTGGAATAAAATAATAACTACAGAAGATATAGATTTCTCTTTAGCATTGGAATAAAATAATAACTACAGAAGATATAGATTTCTCTTTAGCATTGGAATAAAATAATAACTACAGAAGATATAGATTTCTCTTTAGCATTGGAATAAAATAATAACTACAGAAGATATAGATTTCTCTTTAGCATTGGAATAAAATAATAACTACAGAAGATGTAGATTTCTCTTTAGCATTGGAATAAAATAATAACTACAGAAGATATAGATTTCTCTTTAGCATTGGAATAAAATAATAACTACAGAAGATATAGATTTCTCTTTAGCATTGGAATAAAATAATAACTACAGAAGATATAGATTTCTCTTTAGCATTGGAATAAAATAATAACTACAGAAGATATAGATTTCTCTTTAGCATTGGAATAAAATAATAACTACAGAAGATATAGATTTCTCTTTAGCATTGGAATAAAATAATAACTACAGAAGATATAGATTTCTCTTTAGCATTGGAATAAAATAATAACTACAGAAGATATAGATTTCTCTTTAGCATTGGAATAAAATAATAAATACAGAAGATATAGATTTCGCTTTAGCATTGGAATAAAATAATAACTACAGAAGATATAGATTTCTCTTTAGCATTGGAATAAAATAATAACTACAGAAGATATAGATTTCTCTTTAGCATTGGAATAAAATAATAACTACAGAAGATGTAGATTTCTCTTTAGCATTGGAATAAAATAATAACTACAGAAGATATAGATTTCTCTTTAGCATTGGAATAAAATAATAACTACAGAAGATGTAGATTTCTCTTTAGCATTGGAATAAAATAATAACTACAGAAGATATAGATTTCTCTTTAGCATTGGAATAAAATAATAACTACAGAAGATATAGATTTCTCTTTAGCATTGGAATAAAATAATAACTACAGAAGATATAGATTTCTCTTTAGCATTGGAATAAAATAATAACTACAGAAGATATAGATTTCTCTTTAGCATTGGAATAAAATAATAACTACAGAAGATATAGATTTCTCTTTAGCATTGGAATAAAATAATAACTACAGAAGATATAGATTTCTCTTTAGCATTGGAATAAAATAATAACTACAGAAGATATAGATTTCTCTTTAGCATTGGAATAAAATAATAACTACAGAAGATATAGATTTCTCTTTAGCATTGGAATAAAATAATAACCACAGAAGATATAGATTTCTCTTTAGCATTGGAATAAAATAATAACTACAGAAGATATAGATTTCTCTTTAGCATTGGAATAAAATAATAACTACAGAAGATGTAGATTTCTCTTTAGCATTGGAATAAAATAATAACTACAGAAGATATAGATTTCTCTTTAGCATTGGAATAAAATAATAACTACAGAAGATGTAGATTTCTCTTTAGCATTGGAATAAAATAATAACTACAGAAGATATAGATTTCTCTTTAGCATTGGAATAAAATAATAACTACAGAAGATATAGATTTCTCTTTAGCATTGGAATAAAATAATAACTACAGAAGATATAGATTTCTCTCGAATAACTTTCACATGATATAACCTTAATGTCCTCATAAAAATATTGATGGGGTTAGTTTACAAAAGATACTGCGCAATAATCATCTGTTTTGTGGATTGAGTTTTTATTGGAAATATCTTTTTTGTTGTAGTTGGGATGAGGACGAAACGTGATGTCAAAACCGAAAAATATAGCTGTGACATGCTTTTGTTTTTAGGCCGAAGTCAACATGTAGCTTCTTGATGCCAAAAAATAGCGAATGAGAAGACACTGAACTCCAAACGTAATGTTTTGATTTCACTCGATTTGGTCGTAAGCACACGTGACTACGAATAGAAAAGATGGGGAATATCTTTTTCATAAAGAAAGGAAAAGAGAAACGAACCTAGTTTTTAAAAGGTCAGTATTACGTGATGAAAACGAATGTAGAATAAGTTGGCTTTGATTCACCGTCACATAGAGACACGGTTATCTCTTTCACTCATACCTTTTAAAATGTGTTAAGTGATGAACACACTTAATAACGATCATAGTTGAAATTTGGAAATCTGATATATCATTAAGTCAGTCGGATTCTCCAAGTTTTTCTTTGATAGCCTTTAATATGACAGATCGATATTTGATTCTGTCTAGACAGTCAATTACAGCAATTTTCGATCTTTTATGGGTACAATTGAAAATAGCAAATAGTGTCGATTTCATAGATTACATACTACATACGTTTCGACTTTTTTCTTTAGTAAAAGAAAAATATAAATATACAATGGTAACTTCAATGAGGCTATTTTGTCTGAACTGTAGCCGAGAAAATAGGCTATTTTGTTACAAATCCTTTTCTAATATTTTAAAACATTTTGCCTTTACAAATTAGAAAAATCATAAAAGAAACGGGTAAATTACGTTAAAACACGAATACATAATAGTTTTATAAAAACGATATTTAAATTGTTCGACATTGCGCTAATGTGTAACACAAAACAAACAACATGGTTAAAAGAATTACATATATTAATTAATCTTTTCAAATTATTTTTATTTAAGTTCTTTGTTTTCATAAACACAAAAACGTGTTCAATTGTAGCAGAGAGGCTGTTGGAATATATTACTTATTCCGTTTCCTTTTAGATGAAATGTTATGTGTGCGGTATTTGACCGGAAATAATTATGATATTCTATTCAATATTTAATGGACATAAGTTTGAATTTCACGTCTATTTTATTATGGCGGAACTGTTAATTAATTATCCTTTAATAGCCTGTTCGCTTGTTTTGTACAGAAAAGTGAATTTGATGTCTTCTGTCTCATAACTTAAAACATTTGAAAACAAAAATTGGTGAACTAAAATAAAAGTTTGAATCCTTGGTAGCGCGGAGGATAAACAGCTAGTTATGTATATAATAGTTTTTGCATTTAAAATCTCAGTTGAATTTGAAATGTATTTTTGTAGATTGTGGAGGATGTGTTTATTTAAAAGTTCTATGTGAACAAGACCATGTATATGATATTTACGAGAGCATCCTCTTAATTGATAGTATAGATCTTCCCTAGAAACAAACCAGAATATGGATTATTATGGAAATTTAAATTCTACGATAGATACTTCAAAATATTTCATATCTGGATATGTTGGATATGTATGTAATAAATACTACATTTTAAGTAAGACTTCGAAACTAAATCATATAAAATATAATAGTGTCGATTAAAAAACGATTTATACAAAGAACATAAATTGAATAATGCATGAAATTTTTTTACTTATTTTCTTCTTATTTGGGAGATTTGACAACATCAAATTAAACATTTTAACACAGAAAAATATTTTCTTTTTCAGTTTATAATTTTGCTTTATAATCTTTTCTAGATAAACAAAGAAAATCATGTTAAAAATGATATTATAAAAATTGTATCTGCATTTAAAATAAAAATTCAGCGCTAATAAATTTAAACAAAACGTTTTTTTATTGAAAATTAGGATATCAAAAGATTAGTAATGTCATATTAAAGGTTATCATGACATTTTAAAACACAATGAAAATGAAAAATGTCATGCATTTTGCCCATTAAAATGTTGTTCTTTTTGTCCATTAAAATGTTAGGCCTTTTGTTCATTAAAATGTTGTACTATTTGTTCAATAAAAATGATAAATTTTTAAGTTAAAATGTGGCGCATTTTGTTAATTTAAATGTGAACTATTTTGTTAATGAAACTGTGATACATTTTCCAATGAAAAACTTTTTGTCAATTAAAAATATGACACCTTTTTCAATTAAAAATATAATACTTTTTCAATTAAAATCTTAAAAGTTTTTCTTAATTGAAAATATTTTTATGATTAACATTTGTCTGCTTTTTATTAATTATAAATTTTCTATACTAATATTAATTGAATATATTTGTCGATTACACGTTACGAAAAATATTCGCAAATATTCATTGTTAATAACATACACATAAGTAAAAAGTATACTTACCAATTAACAGCAACATATCAAACATTTTCATAACTTATTAATGTGTGCTTATTTCTCATACTGGAAGGAACGCTTATTCATCCATATTTCTAGCCAAAGAACAGTTTAATATTGTAACCATGTCTATTATATCATTTATTTTCAAATCATGTTACGGTGACACATCTTGTTACCCATGAAATAAAGAAAAAAAGAAAGAAAACAAAATGAAAAATAGCTTACCTTCAGTTCGATTTTATCTTTATTTTCTCTGTCTACAACGATAGGATTTGACACAAAAATCTCTCCCGTTTTTTGGTCAATAAAAAAACCGTTTTTGTAATTCTGAATGATCTCGTAGCGGAACTGCTTGTTTATACCCTAGGATCAAGAAACATAATACGAATAGAAAATAGAATAAATCATTAATGTCATCAAATTCTGTTAAAAGGAAACATGACTACGTTTTTACAAGAGAGAATCTACAAAAGTATTGATGTGTTAATGTTTGGTTTCGTCTATCTCTAAATGGTAACAAATAGATTCTAAATGTGGATTCGTATTTCCAGCTTATTTTCCTGCCTTATAAATACTTCGGGGTTAATTTCCAGAGTGATTACCACAATTCGTATAAGTATCATTGACATAATCATGTTGACACACTAGTTCTCAATAGATCATCGACTTTATGGGACGTTGAGCTTGGTCAGTAACAGATCAGTGACCATTTAGAAAATATCAGGCGCTGTACGTGGGAGGACATCGACACCTTCCTGCAAGAACTGCAATACCAAATGCCGTTATCTCCTCTGACCGGGATATACATGCTATGGGAACCACTTGTAAATTTAATATATTCCCTAGAAACTTCCTCCAAAAGAGTAAGCCGGCTTAGCCCTCCTATGATGAATGCCGTTTCGCATCGTTTTTCCTCTTTTCATCAGCATATTCCGAAGATATTTTCAATTTTCTCATTATTTTATTTTTATATTTTTATATAACTTTTCTTTAAAGTTGTTTACTATTATTATTATTATTATTATTATTATTATTATTATTATTATTATTATTATTATTGGCATTATTATTATTATTATTATTATTATTATTATTATTATTATTATTATTATTATTATTTGTACTCACTAGAAGTTATCACACAAGTCATCGTAAGTGATTGCTCACCGACAACAACTGCTGGTGTTCCCTGGAGTTTGAGTGACAACAAGTCTACCCAGATTTCTAATACTCTCCACCTCTTTTTGATACCTACCGGAAATGACCCTGCGGTGCCGAAACAGCTGCTAACCATTGACTTTTCGCTGGCAACGACCATTTGTCTCCTCTTGGATTTTGGTGGCAATAAGCTTGACTCTTCACGACTATTTTGTGTGGTATCAGCCAAAACCGGTGTCATTATTTTTGAGGGGGCAACTTATATTTATTACAGTTTATGCGGTTTGGTTTCAGCATTCGAGGATTTTCTTTAAGATTACAGCTGTTTTCATCATTGCCGTCCTTTGTATGGTCTCTATCATCCCCTTGATTCCAATTTCTCCTAGTCTTTTCTCTAGGTTTTTGGGGACTGTCCCTAGTGTTCCTGCGATTATTAATAGCATTTTGACTTTTTTCATCTTCCATATTTCTTTTCAGTTCCGTGTATTTGCTTCGTTTTTCCGTCTTGTTGATCTTCACTCTGTGTCTGCTTGAACAGCGAAGTTAACGATTTAGCAAGCTTTCTCCTTCTTGTCGATTATTATGACATCCGGTCCCCTAGCTTGTATGAATTTATCTGTCAGTGCATCCATGTCCAAGAGGATGTTGTGTTCTCGTTTTCTAGTACTGTTTTTCGTTTATGTTTATATCATTTGTCTGCGTGTATAAAATGCAATCATTTGCACAGTTCCCAGTGCACTGCGTTTCCAACAGAGCCATGTCTGTTGCGGTATTCATTTTGAGTTATTTTGCTGCATACACTTATATATATAATTTACTGTTTTGCCCCTTTGCCCACACAGTCTGCATTTAGAATTTTTCCTGGGTTCTATATATTTAACTTTTAATGTAGTTTGTTATAACTACATTGTTCTGTTTAGGCGTCAGTAAAGATTTTGTTTCTCTGTTCAAGTGCTTTTTCTTAGCCATTTTAAACTATTTTCGTTTGATTCTTCTCTTGTCAGTCTTATGAAGCGTCCATGCAGTTGGCTTTCTTCCCACTTTTCTTTTCTTGTTTATTTGTTTCTGGTTTTGGTGCTTCCCGAGTTGTTTGTTGGGACGGTGTCTCTTGCTGCGGTAATTAGCGTGTTCAGAGTTATGTATTTCCCCAGCTCTTTTTCTGTCTTCCACACAATCCTATATACTTGCCAGTCTTCTCACCCCTTCGTTTCTTTTCATGTAGAAGTCTGTCCGTATCATCTTTTGGGTGTAGTGCATTGTGCATTGTCATTAATTTTCTAGTCTTCTGGTCAAGGTGTCTGAGTTTTTCTTTAGTCCAGCCTATGTATGGTCCAGAGTATCTTCTTAGTGATACTGCCCAGGTGTTTATGCCCTTTACTAGATTTCTGCTATATAATTTCGTTTCTAAGTATTTTCCTGTTCTTTGCAAATATTATGTTCCAATCTTCTCTTTCATTTCTGTAGATTTGATGGTGTCTACTTCCAGAACTCTCCAATATTTATAGCTTTCCTGTTCGTATAGCGCCCTCATCTATTCTTAGTTGGATAATTCCATGCCCTCTGTCGTCTCCAGTTTTCCCCTTTTCATCTATAGGACTGCACACTTTTCTATTTCGAAATTTCATGGCTTTAAATTTTGGTCGTATTTACCAGCTTTTCCAGTTCGTTTTTGCTTTTTGCAAATAGTTTAAGGTCGTTCATGTACATGATGTGGTTTATGCTTTGTTCTGTGTCTGTAAACTTGTATCCGCCATCACATTTTCTGAATATTCCAGCACTCTAGCTTCTTATTATAACCGTTGAAAATAATGTTGCGTTATCACAACAGCTGTTTACCATTTTTTCTCGCTGGTAACAACCTTTCGTTTGCTCTGGTGTATGATTAGCGATAAGCCTAAGCTTCCAGTATTTCCGCTCCCTACTAGTGAAGTCCTGGTTGATGCCCTCTTTAGTCTTTTGATCCTCCTTTACGACCATTTATGTGGTACTAGCCGAGGCTTGTGCAACCGCATGTGTGTGTATACACACACACATGTCTGAGAGAAAGTAGGTTTTATGAATTTCTGTTAGTTTCAGTTCCTTTGGTTTCGTGTGATGTACGTTCTATATTTTTGTTCTATGTCTACTTCAACTTCCGTGTGGGTGGTTAGTGTTTATTGAGTATGTGGGTTAGTTTTTAAACTTAAGTCTTTTTCTTCACATTTGATTATTATTATTAGTATTAGTATTTCTATTATTATTATTTACTCACAATGATTATCGCACGAGTAACTACATGGGATAGTTCACTGGCAAAACCAGATGATGTTCCCTGGAATCCGAGTAAAAACAAGTCTCCTCTAACTTTATTTTAATTCATCTTTGGTTGATAAGTGTCACCTGATTATGAGAGGTGGTTTCCGCACTCTAAGACTTTTCTCAATGTGACAGCTGTTTTCCTCAGATTCGTGATTTGTATGGCGTCAAGTCTCCCTTTGATTACAATTTCTTTTAGTCTTTTCAGGGTTTTCGGAATTATCCTTAGTGATTCCATAATTATTGGTATAATTGTACCTTCCATGTTCTATGCTGCCTCATTTCATTGGAAAGTTACGTGTAATTACTTGACCTCAACTTTTGAATAGCAATGATGGCGAAATATGCTATTCGACAAGTTCTTGTTGACTATTATAATGTCTGGACTTCTGGCTTTCAGATGTTCGTATGTTTGTATTTAAATTTCCCAAAAACATCTCTGTGTTTCGTTTCCCAATACTGACCCCGATTTGTGTTTGTATCATTTATGTGTGTTTAAAGTGTAGATGTTATCACATTTCCAAGGTTACTACCTTCACAACGTAGCCATGTCCATTTTCTATATTAATTTTATGTCTAATTGCTGCATTCACATATGATGTAGTTTATCGTTTACTCTGTTTGGCCACGGAGTCTACATTTGTTGGCTTTTGTGTAGTATGTACAGCTGTCAGAAAGATACTTTTTCTTCTTTGCAGCTATGTCAGCGTTTTCCTTTGCGCCATTTATTTGGACTATAGTTTAACTAGTCCATGTAGTTGCTTCTGTTACCAATTTTCTATTTTCTCTTTTTGGTTTCTCATTTCACAATTCTTCGTATTGTTCACAATGCCACTTTTTTGTGATGATAGTCAGTCTTTCTGGATTTTGTGTTCTGTATTCTTCAGGTTATTTGATTGCATTTTCTGTGCAATCTTCAATATTTACTGTTCTGTATTTTTTACTTTCTACATAGAGTCCGTAGACATCGCCATTCGCATCTAGTGCTTTGTGAAAAGTCATTAGTTTTCTCGGTACTGGATAACAGTTTTTAATATCTTCTTTTGTCAAACTTATAAAGATTCCAGAGTGTCTTATGGGAATTACTGCGCAGGTGTTTATTTCTTTTATGAGCTTTCTGCAATATAATATATTATTTTTTTCAATATTTTGAGATATTTTATTTTATTATTTGGCTCATGCATGTTATTATTTTTATTATCATGGGTAGTAGTATTAGTCGTAGTATTTTCCTATTTGTAGCATTTGGTTATATTAATGTTTGTAATAATATCGTTACAAGGCTGACTCAGCAAATATCAAGTTTAAATCGAGAGTTTTCTTCTTTCAGAACGAGTTGTCATTTACCGGGAAATGCTCTGGATTTCTTTAATAATAGTTTTTTCTGTAATTTTTTACGATGTTTTTTAAGTACTAGTTCTATTGCTGTATTGAGATGCCACATTCTTTAGATTTCTATTAGTAAATCTTTGTATTTCAAAATATTTTAAATTATTTGTCTGAAACGTTCTTGTTTGTTTGTACCCCTATATTATTGAGTAGGTATATTTTTCTCTCAGTAATTCTCAACTATACAACATTATCAATTTCTGCATGGTTTATCCGTATATTTACCAAATCTTTACGGGACGGCGCAGTATTCGTTTCCTGTGATGTTTATAACTTGCCTGTGAATGGAAACTATGACGTTTAATACTTTCCTATTAATATACTGCCATATTTTATCGCATGTTTTAATACTCATTTAATATTGATATTGATAGACCAAAGACCAGGTGATCAATTTTTATCATGATATTCATCACGTAATCAACAATTAGGATCTGCCTCATTTCGCGCTATTTTGCCTCATAATTCCCACTGAGTCGGCATTGATCATTCTAAAACCGTTTATTGAACCGTTAATATGTGTTTGAACTGTCAGAGGTTGATTTCTATGTACTTAAGGGATATTAACCGTGCACATGCTGGCCGTCACACTTTTCTTTGATCTTCTATTTTTAACGTTTGTTTTCAATTATATCACTTGCTTTATCCATTGAAGTTGGTAGTTCTAATCTCCATATCTAGTTCTAATATTAATTTCATGTCTCTGTTTACTAACTCGGTACACACTATTTCTTACCCACTGGAAGTTTTTAAACGAATCCCTATTTACACCCCTCACCACGAGGACAAAGTAAGGCACAAGGTTGACTTTTTAATTTACGAGATATACAGCTCTCCAAACAGGAGCACATTGAATGGGAGAAAAATAAAAATTGCCGGAGCCAAAGAGGACAGAAGAGTTTCTACACTTTGATTTCAGACAAGTCATTAAAATTAATAAATAACTAACAATGTTTAAAAATACACATATTTAATTTATTTTGTAAAAAGATGAGGGAAAGAGAAATACAAATACAAAAAAAAGCAGACACATCCGGTCCAAAGTTCAATTATAAAGTTAATGAAGAGAGAGATTGGGAACTAGACAGGAGAAAGAAAAACACATAGTGAGTGAGAGAGAGAGAGAGAGAGAGAGAGAGATAGAGAGAGAGAGAGAGAGAGATAGAGAGATTATATTTACAGAGTTCCCTAAAAAAAGGGAAATTTAGCAAAATTAATTTACACGTACATATGGAATTCGTGCACTGTGAGTTATTAAATTATTAAACTTTTATTCACACTAAATAATGCATATTGCCACTGAAGAGTACGGAGCTGATGTGGTAGGGACCAGACTTAATAGGGGTAATCTTGATAGGAGGTGTTACAGCAAGATGTTTGTTCACATTTCATTTCAATTTTAGCAGGTTGGTACTTATCGGGAAACAAGGAGACAGAAGGGAATCTCTAAGGAAAACGGTCCAAGAAAAGAATTTATCAAAGTAAGAAATCTTCCGGCATATAGGCACATCTAAATTGAAGGGGTGAGTTAGTCGGGTGGGTCGTGGCTACTTTCGTTTAGGAGTAAATGCCCTAAGTTTATTGGAACACATTTCGTGGAAGTACTTTTAAAATAAGAGATGCAACAGGGATCAGGACTTGGTAAATAGTGAGAGACCTACTTGTTTAGAAATTCTTTTTTGAACCCTGTCCAATAAGGAGAGACTAGTGGTTAATGCACCAATCTAGATGCACGGACGGATGGGGGTTGTTAAAAATATAGCAGGTGTGAGAGGTTTTCTAGTTCCATAGATAAAGTCTATCATCTTTGCAGCAGCCTTGACAACATCTTCTATGTACGTATTCAATTCCAGCATCTTCTTGTTTGTGTTATTTAAGTATGGCCAAAGTTAATAGTATATTGTAGAATAAAAACAAAAAACAAAACGACCCCTTTCGCCACAATCGCCAAAATTTAGGAAATCAACCAGTTTAAATGACATTTTCAGCATTTATCAATCAAACAATCCATTTTCTTATTAGGATATTTAGTGAAAAAGTATAATTTCGTGCAAACAAAAGACACCTCAACTAAAGTTATATGTAAGGGTAAAAAAAGAACACTTTTGTTTCATTTCTATGAAAATAAAGCACCGTAAGTGTTAACAATAAAATAATCTTTTTGAAAATAGTGATTATATATTATTATATGTTTATAATACAATTGTAACGCCATTTTATAATAGTTTCCTTCAGCAACATAAGCATTTCTTGTTTAATCATGCAAACAAAAAAAAACTTTATAAAATTAAGACAGTCGGCAGTTCCGAAAAAAATGAATTTCATTTAAAAATCTACAGAAAATTGCAATATAAAAACACAGGAATTGCATTAGACGCCAATACTCATTTTCAGATATCTCACAAACCCGTCCGTTTCACTTGCAAGAGATAAATGTATATCATTTAGAAGAATAAAATGTAAGTTTGTCATTTTTTATTAATAAATAATCATTTTCTTTCAAATTTACATTCTATTTAATAATTAATAAGTAATTGCTTTAGTTTTTTTACGATGAATAATAAAATCGCCAGTGAAGTCATCGAATTCAATTTACTTTCTTCACACATGGAATGCACTTTTAGTTTAAAATTAAATAAAATTTATTATCGTTACGACAGTTTATAATATAATATAATTGTTAAAGTTTTTAATCAGTTCTTCTTTATTGTTTTATATATTTAATTTTCCGTAAAAACGATTTACAGACTGGACAGAAATAGGAAGAATGCAGACGATCAGAAACGCAACGAAAAAACCCAAATTGAAGCAAGGAGACAATATCAAAACAAAATATGTTTCATAAAATTAACTGTACCTATCTATTACAAAACCATATTTTCTATATTAAATTAAAAATAATAAAATGAAATATTATCTCGGTGGCAGTTAATAAACTCTCTTAATTTTTTTTGTGAATGTTACCTTTTGATAAAGAAGCAATTTTTAGTAAAAAGTAAGAGTTTTTATTTAAACATAAATTCAGTATTTTAATACTTTAATTTACTAACTGTCTTTGAAATAGTCGCAGAAAACTGATATTTATGCTTCAATAGATTTGTAAAATTGATTTCTTAAAATTAATTTGTTAAAATTTCGAATTTCACTGAATGTATGTGTTTATAGTTTTTCACATTGCTAGTGTTATTTCAAGCGGCCTGCGCTTTCTTCAAATAGTTTACAGTTTATTATTTTATTGGAAGAAAACCCGTTTAAATTTTACCATGATAAGTATTACCTTTTTATATACTTATTTTACGGTCTCACTTACATAACAAACATAGTTTTGAGTTGATTTAATCGGGATAATTTAGGCTCTAGTGATTCTAATATTTCCCATCTATACTTTGCATACGAATTTGACTAGATATGCGCATTTGTTACGAATCAGAAAGGGTCCACGAAAAAGTTATACCTTTAGATAGACATTTCTTTACCTTGAATTTGAGTAAGATTTGAACCATCGTTAAATAAAAAATGAAACATATGATCAAAATTGAAGCACATTGGCTCCTCTTAATTTTATTAATTATTAACTGTATTAATTAAAAAAATGAATTATCAGGCCAAATAATATCGAGTTCTAATAAGAAAACAAAAAATTATAAATTCTAAAGATAAAAGTTATGACAATTACATCATCATCATCATCATCATCATCATCATCATCATCATCATCATCATCATCATCATCATCATCATCATCATGCTGACGTTCGTTTTACATGCTAGAATGCGTTGGACGGCTTTAAGAAATTGACTTCTAAAGTAACCTATCTATGGTTTGTATTTATCCTTCAGGTCCATTTTTATCACTTCCTTCCACGTTTTCCTTGGTCTTTCCTTGTGAACTTAACCTGCTACCCTAACTGTTCTACATCTACTACCCCCTGTGAATATTTTTGCGTTGTGACGTAGTTATTATTTTTCGATATTACCAATCAAAATTATTTTTCTAATTTCAGTAGTAGTAGTAATACATGATTACGAATTGCGCCGAAAACTCCATCAAATGAAAGCTTCGAATAACATAAGTCCCTCACTCTTTTTTAATTATCACTTTAATTTACGAAATACAAAAAAGTCTATACATACTTTGCCACATTTTTATTTTTATTTATTTAGACTGACATTAATTGTTAGTAAAACTGTTCACATTTAACAGAAAACTAATATTCATTAATTAAAAATTAAAAGAATTGAAGAAATTTTAAAGCATGTATCTTCTAAATGTTCAGATTATTATAGAAATATATATTATTTTGAAAAGAATTAACAAAACTGTAATATTCTGATAGTTTTCGTTTTTACGATATAAATCACGGACATGTACAATTTTCGCATCTTTAGGAAAAGAAAATACCCGTATGTTTCATTACATTCATTTTAAGTAAATTAAAAACATTATTTCGCTATTTTTATTAAGGATAAACAAAAATAAGCACCTGTTCTGATGGCGTAAAATTGCAATTATTAAAGAATTCACCAAAAAATAGACTAATTATCGTATTTGGAATAACATTTCGGTATTAGAAGCGTTAAGATATAATCTGTCTTTTAAAAAGATGGTGACTCAAAATACTAGAGGCAATCCTTCTTTATATTATTCATGACTCCGACTTACTGATCAGTGCTGCCATTTTTTTAAACGACTGAGTACATGTTTAAATTGATAACTTTGAAAGGTAATTCCTTGTAGCTTAATATTTTATTTTGTGTTTATGATAAACATTATAAACCTTTAGTTAAAAAAACAACTTTTATCAACACTAAACACACATTTACATTTCTGAATGTTGGTACAGTAAGGGAAACAGGGAGCAGGGAGGAAATTCCAAAGGTTAGCCATTCGAGGGAAGAAGCTACTAGTGTAGAAAGTCCTCCGAAATTTGGGACTCTCCACATTGGATGGGATTTAGGCGATTGTCGGGTTGGTCGGGTTTATTTATATCGAGGAGGCACCAGAGCAGAAAGTTCGTCAGAGAACATTTCATTGAAGTACTTGTAAAACAAGCACAGGGATAAAACATTGCGGCGATGGGGCAGTGGCTGGAGTTTGGTGGACAGTGAGGGACCTATTAGATTACATACTCTTTCTTGGACCTTTATAAGAGAGAGAGAGAGAGAGAGGGATAGAGAGAGAGAGAGAGAGAGAGAGTCTGGCAGTTGATGCACCAGCCAGATATGACAACAATACTCCATGCATGGTGGCTCTGTAAAGATATAGGATACTGGCTGGTGAGAGAAGCTCTCTAGTACGGTAGAGGGAGCCCACTTTTATTGCAGCAGCCGTGGCACTATCTTCTATGTATTTGTTCGAATTAATGTAACCTGTGAATGTTAAGGATTTTAAATGTTGGACTTTCAAGTATGGTGCTATTTGCAATGACAATCGGTGGGTGAAGAGGTTTTTTTATAATTGTTGAAGGAAAAGAGCTTTGTCTTAGTAGCATTAAATGTTATCATATATTTATGGCCCCATTAAACTACAGACTGGAGGTTATTTACTAAAGATTCAGCCATTACCTTGGATATGTGCGCATTCGTTTTACCCACATGACTGGTATAGAGTGTGGTGTCATCAGCAAATATACTCATCTCTGACATAATTTCATCGGAGAGGTCGCTTATGAAAATGAGGAACAGTAAAGGTCCAAGGATCGACTCCTACAGCACCCCCACATTAATGTCACATTGTTTGGATGTACGGCCATAGAGGACAGCCTGAATCTTTCTTTTGTCTTGGAAGGATATAATTATATTAAATATTCGTCCAGAAATATCATATGAATATATTTTCAGAAGTCTTTCAGGCTAAACCTTGACAAAGGCTTTAGATATATCAAGGGCTACCGTCATAGCTTCGCCTGCCTTCTCAAGTGTATGGTATATACGTTCACATTACCGTTATGATATCCGCAGTCAACAGGTTAGCCTAAATCTATATCGATTGTCAAAAAGAAGTTTAGCATTAACAAGGTGTCGGACTAACAGTAGGTGGATTAAAGATTCAAGCAAAATTTACAACCCCTTATATAAATAAAATATTGCTCGTAGAGCAGATCTTTTTAGATTTAATATTTGCTTAATCTATTACAGATGCCGTAGTAAAACATATTTAAATGTACTTATTTATTATTCTAAAAAATGTTCGAAACATTGACAACTTAAAATGTATTATTTTCAAGAGGTGGTCCAAGCAGTGGGCTTCTGTACTTAAAAAAAGCTTCCGAAAAAATGGCCGACGCTCTGCTCTTCACATGAACCGAAAACGCATTTATTAATCTTCGAAATTTGGTGTCTTTTTGTGTACGCCCACCAAAATCAGACTATGGAGTCCTATACGCGAAGTAAAAAAAAATTATACTGACTGCGAATCTTTAATTAAATCAAATTTTTAGATTTATTCCAGAAATACTCAATGCGGCCATGGATCTTACACAGTATAAATACCTTTAATATAATAAAAGTTAAAATTCTAAAACTGTTATGCATTTGTGCTTCCGTATTTTTATAAGTAGATTCCTCACACTCGTAAAAGCAGACGATTTTTTTAATCCCTAGTGAATAAGTTTTTTAACAAATTAATGTTTACTGCATATACAGTTCGAAATTTTTAAACTTAAATTAGTAAACACATAAATAAAATTGAGTAATTATTTGATTTTTTATAAAAGTTTGAATTAATGGTTAATTTCACTTTTACGTCATAATAAGATTTAACATGTTCTCATTTTTTAGTGTTAATAATTTATTTTACAAAACTCAACATTTTCCAATGGTTTGAAAGAAATATTGTTAGTTCATTTAGGACATTTTAGTTCAACCCTACTTATTGATAATAGAGCAATGTTGCCTTGAATTATTTTATATTACGAGTTTTTAACTTTATTTTGTGATGAAATGTCGGTCATACCTTCAATTAAAAATACGGGATCAGAATAGTGTAACTATTGGCGAGTTGTTTTATACTAATAAGACACCATAAGGCGAATCGAAGATAAAGGTTAATAAGGTCGTCAGTTAGTTGATAAGAAGGTTAGAAACAATGGGTGGAATGGGAAGAATTTTATTATTTAAGATGACAACTTGATACGTATTTGTTAATATTACACTTGAAGACAATCATTTCATAGTTAAATAAGAAACATCCCGGATGTATTGTATTAAACAGACGAGAAGTTCTTGGAAAGAAACTTTGTACATGGAAGATTTGCTTAGTTTCAGAGGAAGAAAAGAAAAGTTCTTTGCAGTAGTTGTAACTAGACGAGATTTGGCTGTAAATTTTTTACAGAAGAAACCTGAGATTAGAGGTCAGTCGAGGACGTACTATGAAAATAACGATAGACTAGAGAAAGACTAGCAACGTATCTCCTGTTAGGAAGGGGGTGTAGGCAGAGATCACACCTCACTAGATTTCGAAGTCGATTTTGTACTCTGTCAAGGCAGGAAACTTGTTCTCCCTTTATGAAGTGTTATAATAATTGAAATCTGCTCACATTTTCATATATGTATAATTTGATTTCGTTTAATCGTTGTTTAAATTGCATTAAAATCAGAAAATTTCAGGGTGCAGTTTATGCAGATTCAGAGACGCCGTTAAATAGATCAACAATATTCTTCTATGGCGGGAACTATGTTAAATAGAGGTTTATATATTAATTGCATGACAAATATTTATTTGAATATGAACTAAGCGTGAATATCTGTAATGATTCATGCAGTTTACACCCGCAACGTTAAAAATAGACAATTGAAGTGGAGAATCCGAAAAACAAACTCTACCAATGTTATTCTGGTTGAAGAGATGTAACTTCTAAACTACCGAAACAAAAACAAACAAAAAAATAATATTTTATATTTACAGAAAGTTTTTATAATTTCCGATTCTCGTGTCTGGTCACTTTTGCACATGCACGTGAGAAGAATATTCCATATGAGGTTTAATTAGTCGTGTATATGCTTAAAACATGTGCATCCCTTGAAATAAAGTTTCTTATAGTTCAACCGATTATTTAATTGAAGCGCATGAATTTGGCTTAGCAGCTGATTTAACAACTACCCAAACACGTGCAATTTTCCCGTGACATTAGCGTGCAATCAATCCACATCACGTAGTTTGAAAGACTTTCGGTTTATTCGTAATAAATTGGGAACGGTAATGAACCAAGCCGATAAGACAGCACGTGCAGTTTCCTTTCCACAAACATGACAAATATAATTAAAATTAAGATAAACAATAGGATTGAAAAAAAAAAGCTAGAAAATATTCATACACCGAAAGATTCGAAATTGCAGAAACGGATTGAACATATTGAAAAGCATACGAAAAGCATACGAAAAGCATACGAAAAGCATACGAACAAGATACGGATGGAAAGTATTGAACTTAAAAGGAAGATGAAAAGCAAAACGTAAAACATGCAGCAAACTACAATGAACATATTTTAATTGAGAAAATCTAAGCTACCTAATTACTAATTATGTTGAATATATAGTATTTTAGATCCTATAATTAATAACTAACTAATAGGACTCGTGTATTCACGTTGCCTGGGAAAATCGAAGAACTGAAGAAACTCATAGCCCCCACCTCTGTGCCACATATAAATCATTTTACTCGGTGTTTTACTTAGCTATTAATATTAGTTATAGTGTTCTGTAATTATCAACATATTAATTATAATAAATATTTAAGTGTTCATATTATTTTTTAACTACGAAAGAGCAACATGCTTACGTAGCGATGGGGATTTTTTTGTGAAAGGGATAAGTAACTGTATGTGCACAAACACTGTAAGGAAGGTAATAGTTTATATAAATGAAAAGAAATTACATAACCTTAAGTAACTCTATCGCTAACTGTAAGTCCGAATGGCAATACAAAAAATAGTACGGAAGAGCGGGCATAACATAACCGTTAAAATGCAATTTATAACCTAAAGGACCGTTAAATGTCAATTTCGACCCAGTATCTTCTGGTTGGTCACTTTAGCAATATCCCATGGATGTGAGCATCTCAGGTAACAAATATCACCGTTTTACCTTTCCAGCTTTAGTAAAATCGTAATAACACAAAAGAGTTGTTCTTTTTGATATCCTAACACTAACTCAAACTGCTGATGGGATGCGAAAAGAAAATACGCCAACAATGGGCATAACAGAAACGGTGATTTATGGTCTAAAAGACTGATAAAAATCTATTTTGATTGGAAATGTCCCCTCTCGGACCCATCGACCTATCGCTATTCCCTCACAGATTTGAACGCTACACGCGACGAAAGGTATTGGTAAAACCGGGATGGATGGTTTCTATTGTTACTATTTGGACAATCTTTATTTATATAAAGTTAGGTATGTGTATGTGCTTACATTGTTTTAGTTACAGGCTTCACCTATAAACAAAATAACCGATCATTGTGAATACTTTACTAGGTGTAATAGTTCGCCAGATGGGCTATATTTAGTTTCATTTAGTTTTATAAAAACGGGATAAAACAGAAATGGAAGCCCTTGTGAAAATTCAAATACCTCTGATTTTTATGAAATTTAAAAAATAAGTATAATACATCAATTAATATATATTCTCCAAATTTCAGTTTCTCTTCAGTATTTTAAAGAGGCTTGAGGGGTGCATAATATGGGCACAACATCTAATTTGAAAATTCAAATATTTCATATTTGCATTGAATTTGATTCATAACCATAAGACCCCAATTAAACAATATTCCTTCAATTTCAATTTCTTCCTAAGACTTGTAGAGCCTTAAATATTTGACATTTTCTAGAATCAAAATCATATAATGGATTTTAATCAAAATTAGAATAAGGGTTCTAGGAATAACGTTTAGTATATATATATATATATATATATATATATATATATATATATATATATATATATATATATATATATATTGATTCTATTCTTTGTAAAGGGACATAAATGTGGTCCAAAACTGTTTTGTTCTGAGAATTATTTTACTTGTCCTCGGACGGGTAGTCTTATAAATTATATATATATTTCTAAACAAACGTCATCACTCGTCCATTTGTGAAACATCGAAACGTTTTCATATTCCTCATTTCAAATAACCGTTTCCAACGATTTTTATTTTTAAATTTCAATTGCTGAAACAACACGAGAAACACCCGTGTCTGACGTTCTTCAACTTGTTCTTGCGGATCTATTTTTTTTAGTCGTCATCACTCGTCCATTTGTGAAACATCGAAACGTTTTCATATTCCTCATTTCAAATAACCGTTTCCAACGATTTTTATTTTTAAATTTCAATTGCTGAAACAACACGAGAAACACCCGTGTCTGACGTTCTTCAACTTGTTCTTGCGGATCTATTTTTTTTAGTCGTCATCACTCGTCCATTTGTGAAACATCGAAACGTTTTCACATTCCTCATTTCAAATAACCGTTTCCAACGATTTTTATTTTTAAATTTCAATTGCTGAAACAACACGAGAAACACCCGTGTCTGACGTTCTTCAACTTGTTCTTGCGGATCTATTTTTTTTAGTCGTCATCATATTCCTCATTTCTGAGGGGACGAAGACAGGCTCTACGTGCCCCCCTCGACTAGTAGCTGAAAGCAATACCACCTCTTACGAGTCAAGGAACGCTTACAGTGAAACTAATGTCTTCAACCAGCCATCCCCCTCCGCGACAGTACTCTCACGCATCCTTTTCAGGACGGGCGACTCCGGTCGTCGAAAGTCAACATCTAGCAATTCTGCAGCTCAACATCGAAGGGCTAACTATGCCAAAGCTCGATGTCCTTGCTCAAATTGCCACCAACACCGAGGCAAACGTCATCCTCCTCCAGGAGACACACAAAGTCAGTGACACCAGTCTTAAACTCCCAGACTTCACGCTCGCTGGCTACACCAGCAGCAAATATCATGGCCTCGCGACGTTCGTGAAGAACAATGTACCATGGTGGCCTGCTAGTCAGTCGACCAATGATGCCACAGTTGAGTGGATCAGTACGAAGGTGGCTGAGAATAGCATAGTCAACATCTACAAGCCACCTCCATCCCGTTTGGAGCCGCACACCATCCCGGATGTGCCGGCACCTGCAATTTATGCTGGTGATTTCAATAGTCGCCACACCGACTGGGGATACAACATCACCAACCAGGACGGCATCACTCTATCTGAATGGGCATCTGCTGTAGATGCCACACTCCTCTACGACCCGAAGGAGCCTTCGTCGTTCACCTCGGGACGATGGAACACTGGGACCAACCCCGACTTGGCCTTCTTTAAGAACCTCCCGCACCAAGCATTGCCGGAGAGACGCATCCTGAACCGGTTCCCTCACTCACAACATCGTCCATCGCTGATCACAACACCATCCTTGATCCAGCCAATAGGGGGAAGACCAGTCCGGAGATGGAACTTCCGCAAAGCGGATTGGCAAGGCTACAAGAAGGAGGTCGAAACATCAGTTAAGGCTCTACCAACACCTCGAGCCGACAACACCGACGATGCTTATGAAGCCTACACAGAGATGCTGCTAAAGGCTGCGAAGAAACACATTCCCCGTGGACGACGTACCAACTATATCCCTTGCTGGGACGAGGAATGCGAAGATCTATTGCGCCGCCACTCTGACTCCACAAATAGTGAGGAGAGAGCAGCAGCAGCTACCAGCCTTCTGGATAGACTAAGCACCAAGCGCCAAGAGAGATGGGAAGAGACCGTGGAGACGATCGACTTCACTCACTCGAGCCGGAGAGCCTGGCAGACCATCAACAAGCTCACTGGTCGTGCAAGTAAACCATCTCCTTGCCCAATCACTGCCAATTCCATCGCAGCACAGCTCATGAAGAATGGTAGCTTCCCAGATGCGGACAAGCACTTCACAAGAGACACCACAACCAAACTGAGGGATCTCCACATCTCACCGAGTGCCGACGCTGACCTCTCGGGTGAGTTTACGATGAGAGAGATGGAAGTAGCCACCAAACGCCTGAAGTCGAATAAAGCTCCAGGACCTGATAACATCCACCCGGAGTTTGTCATCCACCAAGGACGGAAAGCAACAGAATGGCTACGCCTACTCTACACCGTGTGCTACAGAACATCGCGGCTGCCAAAGATTTGGCGCCGAGCAAAGATCATCGCTCTAGCCAAGCCAAACAAGCCGCTCGATGACCCCAAAAGCTACCGCCCGATCTCGCTTCTCTGTGTCCCATACAAACTCCTGGAACGGCTTCTATATGCGCGCCTCGAACCGGTTGTGGAAACCATACTACCTAAGGAACAAGCCGGCTTCCGTCGTGGCAAGTCAACAACAGACCAAGTCGCCTTGCTAACCCAGGACATCGAGAGCGCCTTCCAGAGAGGAGAAAAAGCCGGCACTGTCCTACTTGACCTTACGGCTGCATACGACACCATCTGGTTACGTGGACTCCATGTTAAGCTGTTGCAAACCATTCCAGATCGACACCTGGTGAGTTTCATCATGGAGATGCTGAGTAATCGTAGCTTCTCCCTCCACACCAGCGACGGCCAACGCAGCAGACTACGGAGACTAAAGAACGGCGTCCCGCAAGGCTCGGTTTTGTCCCCGATGCTCTTCAACATATACATCTACGACATACCGACAACAACAGCCAAAAAATACGGGTACGCCGACGACCTAGCCATCCTACAGACGGGAAAAAATGGGAGACCATCGAGGCTGGGCTCACTGCGGACATGACGACCTTGTCCAGGTACCTCAAGAACTGGCGGCTGAAACTCAGTGTGGGCAAGACCATGTCCGCGGTATTCCACCTCAACAACCGCGAGGCCAAACGCAAGCTTAAAGTGATGGTCAACAACACCGCCCTCCTGTTCGACGCCACCCCGACGTACCTTGGCGTGAAACTCGACCGCTCACTGACATACCGTCAACATATCGAAAAGGTGACAGCAAAGGTGACATCACGTGCTGCACTGATTCGTCGTCTGGCCGGTACTACATGGGGAGCTGCAACCAAGACCCTGCGGATATCCACCCAAGCACTGGTTTTCTCGGCGGCCGAGTACTGCGCCCCGGTTTTGTGCCGAAGTACCCACACCAAGAAAGTGGACGCAGCTCTAAACACCGCCATGCGCACAGTCTCTGGGACACTCCGCGCCACGCCGGCGAACCAACTACCGATACTCTCCGGTATTGCCCCACCCGCTATCCGACGAGAAGCGACTGTCCTGACACTGTCACGCAAGGCCAAGATCGACAAGAGACATCTGCTCCATGACATCATGAGCAAACCTCCTCCACCAGTACGCCTCAAATCACGCTACGCACTCTCCCAGCACGCACATCAGCTTCTGGAAACCGTCCCAGACACCACCTCAAAGCAGATGTGGACCAAGAACCGCTGGAGGGAAGATTGGCAGCAAGCTGACCAACACCGACTGCACATGTTCATCACCGACCCTGACGTCATACCAGGGGCTGAGCTGCCACGAAGGCAATGGACCAATCTGAACCGCCTGAGAACTGGTGTGGGCCGTTTTTCTGCCACAATGAGAGACTGGGGTCTGAGAGAGGGTGCTGCCTGTGAATGTGGCCACCCAGAACAGACAGTTACACACGTCATAGAGGAATGCCCGCTGTTCAAACCACCCAATGGCGAGCAGGGCATAGCGGACCTTGATGACGAGACGAGAACCTGGCTTGCCAAGACCGAGCTGCAGCTTTGGGGGAGCTGGCACAAGAAAGAAGAAGTAAACAAGTTTATAGATAAGCTTTACCCGAAATTTGAATAACATTTTAAATACAATCGAACGAAACAATTGTACAGAAACCCAACATTTGAGTAAATCTCAAACATTTTTGAACTCGGAAAGAGGAGCTTTGAATTTCACCGTTACCATTCGCATAGTCTAATGAACTGATAACCTGATAACTAGCAATTGCTTTCTCTTCTCTCATTACCCTAGAGTGTAGCTGAACCCGAGGCTTGCCCATTTAGATATATTATCTTTCCATCACACTCGTTGTTGATTGTTCATTCTATCTCTTGCACTGTGCTTAGCAAAATCGTCTCAGGCAGCCCAATCAATCATTAAATTGTTCTGTACTTCCCTAGTTTCCATTTTAACTGTTGTCAAGATATATTTGGAGGGCTGAATTGTGTGCCGTAACTTGTTCCATGCATACTCATTGGTGACACGATCTCTGTAGTAGATGCTGAAGAGGTTTATGAAAGCAACTCATTCCTGTGACTTGTATCCGTTTCCCTAGATCCATTGTCAGGATCCACAATTCACATGGATATCAACATGGCCGGGTAGAAAAACAGTCTAATCGTTGAGCTGAGTATAATTTTCTTGTCATTTCAAATAGACTTGAGTCTTGTGGGCGCTGCTATATTTTGGGCGATCCTGGAAAATATTCCAGATTTGGATCCCTTATCAGTTTCCAGTGCTTTCATGTATTTGAAGCTGTGAACGGTTTCTGGTTTTCGCCATTCATGCTAATGCCAGTGCTGATGTCGTTTGGAGTCTAAAAAAATTAAGGTTTTCTGAATCCATATCATCTGATATCTTCTGATACCAATTTACTCACCATTTTCACCATACCACAACTGGTCCTCTCGGTGTTATGGGCCCGTATACCTTTTTAGGTCATCCATCTAGGAGATGGAAAACTATGATATAAAAACTGTGCTACTGACTTCTTACATCTTGTCAGCAAACATTTGGGGGAGAGATGCTTTCTTAACTTGATCGACAACCTTACTGTAGCTGGAAACTCGAGAAAAATATCCGGTTTGCAAACCTAAAATTCATGAAGGAGTAGATGGGCTCCGCTTATCGCCCGGTCTTTGCACTCTTCCTTTGCCTATTAGCCAGGCGCAGAGGTATTAGAACAGAGTCACCTCAACGACACCCAGTGCTTGGCCTTGTTTCCTGACTACGACAATTAACGCCGTCTCTCAACTTGGGAAAATCTTTTGTCACTAAGTCTCACATGAGTAGTCTGCGTCGCTCTTGTTCTGATAGGTTGAGGGTAACGGTTAGACAACTTGTCTGGCTGCTGTTTTCGACGTTTGTGCAGGAACCCTGACTCTTAGGTAGCGCTAAGAGCAGCTGCTCTATCAATAGTTGTATAAAATCGTGGGTTTCTGTACGTGCCATGTCGCGCATAGAAAGGGGCCCCACAGTTACCCCAGGGGGGGGGGGCTTTCTCGAGGACACAACTGCTATGGATCAAGTCTCGACTGATGGTCTGTTTGTGTGAGCTTATTGGCACCAAACAATACAACACCTTGCCCTCCTCACTCTATGTAAAACCAAAATGACAATACAAAGTAAAAGAAACAAACCTAAACCAGACACTCACCAAAAGACATTTTCGCCTCGGCCCTTGAAGCTTTCATTCACAAATATCCGGGGCTTAGAACTAAAATCAATAGCATAGAAACCTTCCTACTTGTAAACCCACCGAATATCCTAGCACTACGTGAAACAAACCTACAAATCCTCAACTCCTCACACCATTTTGACATGACTGAATACCTCCAACTCTACTGTAATGGCTTTGGCACACATACGGGCTAGGAGTTTATGTTCGGAGCATCTTCCCCCTGGCTAGATTACATAGGCTAGAATTAGATGATCAAGCCTACATGTGCTTTTGATCAACCTTACAGCACAGCGTTAGTTACTTATATTTCTTATACCGTTCTCCTTCGAGCCAGGACTGTACCCTGCTGTACCTGGTCTCTTAAAGCATAAATACAGCAATCTCATTTGACTCGAGTGTCCAAATACATGTATTTGAGGATTCTAATGCACATCACTGTGACTGGTTTGGATTCTCCAGCTATACATACACATCTAGTAACTCCATGTATAGTTTCTCTATAGCGAACTCTCTCTCACAGACTGTTACTTTTACGACCTGCTTCCCTGATCGTGTGGACCAGCAAGCCTCACTTCCCGACCTGTTCTTGATCTCACTTCCACAAGCGTGTGTGTCAAATGACCATATTCCGCTCGGGAACGCTGATCAATTTGTGATAATGATTGATAACACACTAAAATATCGTCTGAAAGCTGATAAGCCGCTGCTCATAACGACAGGATACTACGAGCAGACTGATTTTGATTGTATCAGAGATTACATCAGAGACGCCCCATAGAGTGAAACGTTTTCTCTACCTGCTGATCAATGCGCAAATGAGGTAACCGATTTAGTCAAAACAAGCATTGAAGCTCATGTCCCCATGCAGAAATTCTACAGCAAGTGCTACTCTCGACAATGGTTCACCTCGAACTGTGCAGTTACTATTGCTCAGAAGCAGCAAGCATTCCGACAATTCAGCCGTCATAAGTGTAAACTACTAATAAACTGAAATTTATAGGGTCAAGAAAAAATTGTAAGACTGTGATAATTGAAGAATAAAAAAACGTATACAGAGATGACCAGAAAACGCATTCAGTCGCAGAAACTAGGTACCTGTAATTTCTGGAAAATTTTCAATAGAGTGGTGAACAATGGACAACCAACAATTCCTCCGCTATCCACCAAAAATGATGTCGTTTACACGGCAACTGATGAGGCTGAACTACTTGCCCAGCGTGTCGCCTTAAATTCTATAAAAGACTCTGCAAACCACTCCTTCTCAAATCTCACATTGTGGACTGAAGCCACACTTGATGACCAGGCCATTACCCCATCGCAGTCATTAAAAACCTTGACACCTCCAAAGCATGTGAACCTGATCTTATACCAGTAATAGTAATAAAGAAATGCTCTGCTGAACTGGCCCATGTCCTCTCGAAACTCTACAACAAATGCCTTGCCGAATCTAGCTTCCCTATAAGCTAGAAAAATTGCCTCTGTGGTACCAGCCTTCAAGAACTCTGGAAATAAACTGACCATGAGAATTAAAATCTTTGAATCTCTAATCAATCTAGCGATAGTCCGCCACCTCGGTTATGCTAAACTTCTTGCTGACGGTCGGTCTGGATTTAAGTGAGCAGGTCTACTGCAGACATTATAACGGTCATCTCTGAACGCATATATTCCATACACTGGACAAGGTAGGTGAAGCTAGGCCGGTAGCGTTTGATATATCTAAAGTCTTTGACAAGGTCTGGCAGAAATGTCTTCTCGTAAAAGTTAATTCATGTGGTATTACTGGACGAATATTTAATATAATTAAATCCTTCTTAACCAAAAGAAAGATTTTTATAAACCACCTTCCTAATGACATTGTGTCTGAGATGGGTATATTTGCTGACGACACCACGCTTTACTTTCGTAATATAGGTAAAACGAACGTCAATGACTGAATCCTTAGAAAGTGACCTCCAGTCTGTGAGGATATATTGATGGTAACATTTAATGCTACTAAGACAAAGCTCCTTTCCTTCAACAATTACAAGAAACCTCCTCAATCACCAATTGCCATGAAAATAACCATTTATCCGAGAGTCCTACGTTCAAAGTCCTCGACCTAACATTCACATATAACATAAATTGAAACACATAAATAGAAAACATTGCCAATGTTGCTTGTGCTATAACACTGCTCACAACTCACAATATCCTATATCTGTACAAAGCTACCATCTGCATATCTATGGAGTACTGTTGTCACATCTAGGCTGGTGCACTATGCACCAGTCTCTCCCTCTTAGACAATGTCAAAAATGAGTTTCTAATCTAATAGGTCCTTCAATATCCTCCAAGCTCTAGTTCCTGTTCCATCGCCGCAATGTTGCATCATTGTGTTTTTTTTTACAAATACTTCAATGGAATGTGCACCGATGAACTGGCTGTTCGTGTGCTGCCTCGGCGTAAATACACTCGACCAAACTGACAATCAGCTAGAATGGAGGTCCCCAGATGCCGGATAGCCTTCTACTCCAATAGCTTCTGTCCTTGAGCTGCCGACATTTAGAACTCCCTCCTTCTTCCTTCCTCCCTTTTTACCCGACTGTACCGACATGTAGAAATAGAAAACTAATGTGAACAAGCATCTCGCTGCACAGCTCTTAATTTAGAGGAAGTGAATGGAAAGGGGAGGGATGAGGAGGGGGCGGGGGAAAGAGATGGAATGGGGAGCGAGTAGTATGGGAGAGGGAATGGGATAGGGGAGAGGAGGGAGGAAGGAAGGGAGGGAGGAGAGAGAGAGAAACACCGTTGAATTTCTACTGGGCCCCGCTAGTTATTATTATTATTATTATTATTATTATTATTATTATTATTATTATTATTATTATTATTATTATTATTATTATTAACCAACTAACTCATAGTTTTCAGACATGTAATACAGATTGCTCACTGACAATAGCCGGTGGTTTTCCTTAGAGTCTGAATTACAACAAGTCCCCCCAGATTTCCAGCCATCTCCGCCTTTTTCGATAACTTTGCATAATTTACATTATCAGCTTATTACCATTGATTTCTCGCTGGCAACGACCATTATTATTGTTTTGGGCGTACTATTTTCATTATGCAGTCTTATCAGTATTGGTATGATGTAGATCACTCGAAGTCACAAGGATCCTTCATGCCTAATTTATTGTAAAACCAATATAGATTTTGGAACACATAATTGTTTATTTGTTTTACTACTAGTGTTATAAGTATTAATATTTTATGAAACCCCAACATCTTAAAGATGCGTAATATAAAAGCTTCTTTCATTCTGGAGCATTTTTTGAACAAAAGTGATAAGCTACAAACGATTCTAAGTTATAATATAGCCTGTACACAATAGAGTTTATTTATTATAATGCATATTGAACAGTACGTATATACAATACATTATACATTCATATGATAGATGTTTAAGCCAATTCTATATTGTTGACAAAAATAGAGATAGAAGCAGTACTTACATAGTCGTCATCTGTGGCGGTGACCTTAATGACCTTCTCTCGTCTCTTCAGAGCCGGATATTCATTTAAGTTCGCACGATAGAGTTTCTGACTAAATATCGGAGCGTGTAGGTTCTGGTTGTTTATTTTTACTGTTAGTTTCGCAGTGTGTTTCCTTTTTGGGTTGTCTATTTGATACGCCTGCGATGATAAAACGAATATCTTTCAATAAGTATTAAACAGATTTATTAACGGAAACAATCATTAGCAAAAAATGTAAGAGAAAGATCAAATTTGCTCACTGTTGTTGTTACTTTGAAATCATATTTACGGATACAACCTCATGGACATCCCACATTTTTTAGTGAAACTCATTTGTTCGGAAGGTAAATATTATATGAAATGTAAGAATCTTACATAGTATTTTCATTTTATAGTTAATGTAGAAGTACAATAGTAATATTTAGTTTTGCTTTCACATATTTTTCGCCCGCGAATTTCTATAATAGCATTCTTAGCTAAAACTTTAGTAATTAAACTAATCTGGAAAATAATCAGTTATTGCCTGCTCCTTGTTTACACATGCAACAATATTGTCTTTTTGATACTTTTATTTGTATCTAATTTGAATGAATTATAACTATTTCATTTAGAGCATACGTATTGGCACCACTATGGCCGTGCTAGAGAAGAAACTGACATAAATATTGTAACAAGATTGCCTGCGTGATGGCAGAGAAAGTGATAATGGTACTACTAATAATACAGAAAATAATTGAGCTCCTATGATAACGAGTAATGAGCTATAACTATGACGATGGAAGGGATATTTGTTTTAAAAGTAAATTGATAAACTAGAGGTTAAGATGGAAATATGATTCTGAATGCGCTTTTGGAAATCAGGTGTTATTTTGACAGATCATGAGTAGGAGTTGAATTGAAAAAATAAACATTTGTCATTTGTTGTTTGGAGAAAAAATTGTAAATCTTTTGAGAAATGTTATCAGCAATCTATAAATTTTAATGCAAAAATTGTCGTCGATCCTGAGCGTGCCATGTGCGGTCGCTATCCTGCGGGGTATCCGCGATACACAAAGACACAGTTTCGGCGTAAAGTGATGTCGACATACACCAGTAAATGTAAACAATGTAAAATCTCAGGTTGCGATTATAATGTAATGTGAAAGCACGCTATAAAAAACAAGAATGTTGCAAAAGTTGCAATATAAGAACATGTCATTATCTCAAGATCGGCTTAAGTATAATCCTGCTATTTTCAAAATTTATATTCTAACATACAAAGACTAAACCTCTAAATTATCAACTTCCAACTCCAATTGAATTTAATAATAACAGATTAAAGGATTATATGAAATTAAATACTAAATATAAATCAATACCAATGATGTGAAACTTTTTGAAAGATATTGAAAAGTTATCACATTAAAATAATTGGGATATTATGGGTTGTGGGTGGAGGCATATCATTTCAAAGTTCCCGTCTTCGTGATTGATTTTCTGAATTCATAGCTTCAGTCTTGTATACTCAGATTTGCAACACGGTTTTTCATATACGAGAATGTATTTACATCACATGGTTCGTGGAGATGGATAATAAATGTCACACTTACTTCCACATTGAGAACATACGTTGGAAAAGACATTGGGTCAGATGATCGGCTTCTACCTTGGAACCTTTCAAGAGTCTTCAACTGACAAAGTGTACCGTTATCTTCTTGAAGGCGAAAGTAATCAATCCAACTGGCTGGAGTTCCTGTAAATAATGGATGGAGAGTAAGAGAGAGAGAGAGAGAGAGAGAGAGAGGGAGAGAGAGAGAGAGTAAGAGAGACCCAGATGCTGGAAACTTGCCATTAGTTTGAAATGTTGTCGTGTGAGTTATTGATCATGCGGGTAATTCACTTATCGAATGTATATCAGAATCAATATATAGATCTATATATGAATAAATACATATGAAGACAACACAAAAAGAAATATCAGAGAGAATTGAATAATAAGAGACAAAAGAACATTTTTTTAAATATTTACCCCATAGGCATGTATTTATGAAATATCAATGCTTTTTTAAAAAAAATAAATATCACCGTAATCAAATTTATAAAATTATTTTGCGGTATTCTCGGAGTTTGTTATCTATGGAGATTAAAATGATGAATCCATGTGATCTGACTCGCAATTATTTATTTTTTTACTATGGCCACGTGCTTTTTAATAGAAAATATTTCGCGCTACTTCTTTCAAGTAATAATCATCTCGACTTGGAACTTTGTTAAAATAGAGCTTTTGCCACTATTCATCTTACCAACCTTAACTTACCAACACGATTTCCTCAAATACACATTATTTTTCTTCGTATATTTTCTTAGTTTAAATTTCTTTGCAATTTATCATGTAATATTAAAACGACGTTAACTTAAATCCCAAGCAACTATAATTACAATAAATCTTGGTGTCAACGTCTTCGTTATCTTCATGTGTTTGTATTTCTATCTTCTATGTGAACGATATTTTTTCGAACATGCTACTAATCAACTAATATAAATTTTCATAGGAGGTATTACTTTTCTTCTTAAGTTTCAGCGTTCGAAATATCATTTTCCTCTATTGATGAGCGAATTTTAACGCTGAAAGAAAATGACGCTTGGTTAATCCGCATTTAAACTTTAATGACATAAAATAAATATCAATTCATTTTAGTAATTACATTTTTCTTCTGATTTTACCGTTGGAGATTTACAGTAATTTCGTGGAGTTTGAGTTTGGGTCGGACATTAATCAACGGTTAATAAAACATTTTACTTTCTTTTATTTATATCTTGAAAATTGATAATTATAGAAATTAATACATTCGATTAAAGCTAATAAAATGGGGTTCGGGAATGAGAGTAGGAATTTCTTTGTTTCATCGTTTTTCTAAGGCAACGCCTGTGAAAAATGCCCGTTACTAAGTTATAGTATTGCGTGTTGTTTTCGCTCTCCTTAACACTAACCTATTCTAATAATATCAAACAAATCCAACATAATAATGGCAAATAAGCCGTGACAATCGTATACACATATACCGCCATTGTCCTAGCGAGGTATTGTTCGCTAGTTTCTTTTCGCTTTATTTGTTTCTTCTTCTGATGGCTTTTTCTCGATACTCTTTTTCTGTTTTTCATCAAACACATTTATTCGCTTTTGATTTTCATTTTTTTATGTATATAGTGTGAACCTCTTAAATCGAAATTTGCACTTTTTAATGAATTCACAATCATTTCCGCAATTAAACCATATTTTCGTACAAATAAACTTCTATACATGATTTGTTCACTAAGTGTCGGTGCGTTCAATTATATGTGTAGACACTTTGGTGATCGTCTTATCATTAGCAAAAGTGGTCCTAACTTGGCTTTACAGTTACCGAACCTTTCCCCTAAGATTTCTATATGTGAACTCATCTCACAGATAATATCCATCAGACCAATTACCAGACTATTCCTGAGCTAAGGTGCGACATACCAGCCAATATTTATCGAGAAATTTCTGTACCAAAGTCATTTGCAATTTTGGCACGTCGTATCGAAGCAATAGAATGAGCACCACTGGACATTCATACTTGAAACCTGGTGGATGAGTCCGGTATCGACCGAAGTTTCGTTTGTATCAAATATGGTTTGATTGCAGGAGAGATTGTGCATGGTATTAACGATTCTTTGGGCGGAATTTGTGGAAAGGTTACTCTGTACAACACAAGCATGTCAAATCAGATTATTTTATTACAGAAGTAGTAAGCTAGAATATTCTGCAATTCATTAGCACACCTGAAAAATAACCCAGTGGAATTAAACTAAACCGAGAATAACCCTGAATTACAATGGCATTTGTTTACTGACAATGTTTTATCCTAATTTTGTAAACTTTTTCTTTCGTTCTTGATTAACAAGAAGATTCGGTAGAGAATCAACTGTGTGTAAACTTGATCTACCGGAATTCATAAGTGTTAAGTAATACTTACCACTTATGATCTTGTACTTAATAACCGATTTCTTTACAGGGTCGAGATCTTCGGCATTCATTCGCGGTGACACATAATGACACTCTCCTTTCTGTAAAATAACAAACATAAAGCAGTAATAGAAACGATCGATTTAAAGACAATGTATAAAAAGTTATTATTGTCCTTCCGCTCGTCTGATTCTCGTCTAAAAGAAAGTTGATCTATTTTTGCAGTGTTTTATTCAAAATGTGTCTATGCTTAATAAGTGATTTGAACTCTTTCATCATTTTTCAATAACTTATTTTCGAAAACCAGTTTAAAGTGCTTTTAATTAGTTAAAACTCGGAAACGATGCTCCATAACTAGTATCAACAATTAATCACGAGAATTGTCTACAAATGATTGGGCAGTACGAATATCGTTTCAGAAATTCCGTCCTGGCAGTTAAAGTCTTGAAGATGATTAAAGTATATGACAGCAACTTACGCTTGACAACAAGCGTTTGAAGGTCATTATTGAAGAAAACCAACGCTCAAGCGTCAAAGAAATGCCTAAGGCCATTTCTGTCAGTATATAAATGATATCCGACCATCTGAATCAGATTGGTATGTTGAAAAAGCCGGATAAATGGATCCCGCATGAGCTCAATGAATAAATATGAGTTTCTGAAATCAGTCAATATTTTCCGAACAATTTAATTTGTATTTTATTTACACGTTTTAGACTGTTTTTCGTCTTCTTAGTTGCTGCCTTTTTAACACCGGTTCGACAGTTGTACTCTTCGGTCTTCTTTTGATGCCTTTTGTTGTAGTTGTGAATTTGAAATAAACCCTTTAATTAATCGAGTTGGGTAGACGCGGTCGATACGTGTTAGATGTCGAATATCAGTTAATCGTGCTTAACTCTTTCACCTGGGATTGCACTACTTGGCCCATATTGCAGCCAATGAAGTCTCGCATCTTATATAATCTGAATCTGTGATTTTGACCTTGAAAAGTTCGACCGAGCTCGAAATTTTGATGGAATTACATCTTTCGATTGTTCTAAATTTTACGTATGGATCTGATGCTCTTTGCCAGTAGTGCCCATCATGCCAAATTTCAGCATAATCAGATAAAATTTATTGGAGCAATCAACATTTCCATGGCATAACTTCGTGAATACTTCATACAATACAGTTAAGGCTTTGATAAGAGTTTTACTCATCCTTACGTTGTCAAGATAGGTATGCAGCTTTACAACTGACTCATATTTTGTTAACTTGTTAATAATAACAATATTGCCTAATAATATAACCATAATTATAATTTTGGTTCAGTTCGATAGTCCTCGATGATTCTGACAAAAAGCACATGTGACCTAAGCCTGAGAAAAAACAGGCAAACACATTGTGAAAATCTCGTGGATAAAAAACGGAATATACCACATAAGGTAAGATTAAGCAAAAAAGCTCAACATTGTATTAGAAATTGAATATTAGAATAAGAGCTAATGCCGCGTAACCATCATGAATTGACTTGGTTTTACGAGCGCCTCTCCATCGCCACTTTCCGAGGAAACTCCCTGGGTCTGCGCTCGACCTGCCATCCGATGAACTTACTGTTGTTGGCATGTTGATTTCAAAAAGAGACATTTTATTAATTCCTCATTATTTGCCTCCTCATTTCCTAATTCTTTATTGGTTAACTATTATTTAATATTTGTCAACTATTAACTATTAATATTGGTTAACTATTATTTAATATTTGTCAACTATTAACAATTAATATTGGTTAACTATTATTTAATATTTGTCAACTATTAACTATTAATATTGGTTAACTATTATTTAATATTTGTCAACTATTAACTATTAATATTGGTTAACTATTATTTAATATTTTTTGTTACATTCTTGAAATGTTATTGACGTTTGTCATTTTCTCATTTTATATAATTCTTTTTCATGTGTAATATATTTCAATTTCTGTTTAATAAGCCTATTGAAATAATAAAAAAAGAATTAAGAAATACTATCTGTAAAGTAATGATAATTAAATTAAAACAAACAATCATTATATCAGTATTAGTGTGACGTGTTCAGGATATGACGTAATTGAGAAGAAGTACGAAATGACACGTAGCGGAGTTTTTTGTTACTGAATCGCAAATAGGACAGCGGACGTGTTTGATGATCGCTGCTCATCCCCCTAGGATACGGAAAAAGAAGAAGAAAAAACTGAAATAATTGTGAAGCACCAAATGAATGTTTGTATTCATTATTAATAACTTTTGCAACCGCTGCTATTAAAAATAATATGGCTGCAACAAAAAGAAACGAGAAAGGAGGCGAGAACCACAACTGTGACCCTTACTACTACTACTACTACTACTACTACTACTACTACTACTACTACTACTACTACTACTACTGCTGCTGCTGCTCTACTACTGCTGATGTAGAAAGTAGAAACTTGTGATTTCTAGAAATAAAAAAATAGTGTGGTTATGACAGAACAATTAGGACCGGCGGAGATCGGGTACGCTAGTATGCATCTTAGTGATGATGCTAGGCCCTACGTAGAACGAGGTGGAGATATCCGGCTAGTGTATATTCAGCACGAGTCGGCTATCCAGGCGAAAGAAGGGAGATGGCGTCGAAATATCTAGAAAAGTCCATTAGGTTGTCAAACCTAATTATCGCCACATAATGAGAGACATTTACCATACGCTGCTGAAGGTTTGGACAAAATCTTATTATCACCAACGAAAAACATACGGTCCGACATATCGGTACTAGCTGGGTAGTCAAGTTGATGGTTGGAAATGGTCATCTAAAAGCTGTCACCATTAATTAGGGCAGAAGCCTTCTCCCCAACGATAGACGGAATGATTGTTTTTTTTATAGAGATAAGGTCTAAGAGAGAAATTCAAATTGCCCGTGTTGCGCGCACCACCCCACTCCGAGAGAGGAAGAGGGACACAGAAAAAGGGATGGGAGAGAGAAAGAGAGTAAGTCCGTAGCGCGCACGCCACCCACTCCCGAGAGAGGAAGAAAGATCTTTGAGAAGTAAAGGGTATGAAATGCCCCCTTCGGTAAGAGAAAGGACTTTTGGGTATAGAACGAGAACACAGTTCACGGCAGTCAGAGCCAGGACCCAGGGCGGTCCGGACGTGTCTGGGGCTCGGCTCGCATGCCGGACGAAGTAAGCCCCACCGTTTTAAGTAGACAAGTTAGTTCAACTTATGACTTAATTAAGAACTTGCGAACGTAATGGATTCAGAGAGAGAGAGAGAGAGAGAGAGAGAGACGACGACGAAATGGTTTAACACAGAGGACATTTTATCAACATATAGATTTTCAATTCAAGTGTAAAATTAATTCTTTCTTTTAATCGTTTAATAATTATTTCTTAGCAAAAAGATATCGCCGAGCTGTTTGCCATTATTCCTATTGTCGATTTGTTCTGCTTGTATAACCTTGCCTTCACAGAGACGAGAATCAACGAGCCCGCATCATCATCTACATCCGACCTAGAGGAGATTCGACCGACATCTTTTTTTATTTGCCACTACGACGATCATCGACCAAAAGAGTGTTCACGGTCTGGCAAGATCTCTATGTAGAGAACCAGAGGTGTGAGCACGGATACACAAACTGGCTCCATGGCACGGTGACGAACGAGAGTGGGATACCTGTTACATGGTAAACAAATGGCAACAATTGCGCCACTATCCAATTACCATGATGTCGCTTACACGGCAATTGATAAAGCTGATCTGCTTTCCAAGTTGAAATCGCGTCAGAGATGGGTATATTTGCTAATGACACCGCCTCCTTTTCTCGATATGCGGGCAGAATGAACACACACATATCCAAAAGCATAGACTTAATTTTTAGAAAATGGCATCCAGTCCTTAATAGAATGAGGACAACAATTGATTGTTACATTAGATGCTTCCAAGACAAAGATTCTTTTCCTTTAACAATTATAAGAAACCTTTCTAATCACCAATTGCCATGACTGATCGCATCCTCTCCGATAGTAAAAAGTTCAAACTCCTTGGCCTTACATTCTAAGGCAACGTAAATTGGAATACATACGTATACGATACTGCCAAGTCTGCTGCAAAGAATGAGATATCCTTCTCTCACGCTAGAAAATTGATCACAGCCACCATTTGCCCATACATGGAGTATTGTTGCGACATATTGTTTGGTCCACTAACAACTAGCCTCTTACATTTGGACAGGGTGTAAAAAGGATTGTCTAACCTATGACAACACAATTAGGACAGACGGAGATCGGGTACCTTAGTGGCGCGCTAGTATGCATCTTGGTGATGATGCTGGACGTAGAAACAAGGTAGAGATATAAAGCTAGTACTATACTCAACGCGACTCGGCCATCTAAGAAAGGAAAGAAAATAGCGTCAGTTGTCTGGCAAAAAAGCATGTTAGTTGTCATTTGCAATTATCGCTATACAATGAGCTACGTTTACCATATGGGAGATTGGAATGTTGGCAAGGTCTTAATCACAAATGGACTGATAGAGATGTCGACATCTTGGAGACAGTGAGAAGAAAGCGAATAATTGTTTCATCATGATAAGCAATAAGAGCTAAAGAGAGAACTACATTTATTTTAATCGTTGAAAAGCGTACCACTCAACACCACTCAACTCCGAGAGAGGAAGAAAGACAGGGAAAGGGATGGGAGAGAGAAAGAGTAAGTCCGTTTCGCGCACCCCACCTACCCCCGAAAGGGGAAGAGGGATGTTTGAGAAAGAAAAGGTGTGACAATACTCCGTTTCGGTAAGAGAAAGGACTTTGGGTTTAGAAAGAGAACACAGTTAGACAGGCAGAACAAGTTGGGATTTCGACCCGTGCGGTCGCGATTCTCGTAAGCCACCGTTTTCAAAACATAGATTAAGGACTTTATTAAGAACTTACAATTGTACATGAATTCATGCACAGACAGGCGACGAAATAGTCGAATGCAAAAGACATTTTATCATAAGATAGATTTCAAATCCAATGTAAAATCAATTTTTTCCTTTAATTGTTAATAATTATTTTCAACCAAAAAGACTTCGCCGATGTTTGTTAAATTGTTTCTATTATTGATTTGTTCTGCTTGAATAACCTTGCCATTAAAGGATCAACAAAGCTATCATCATTCATCCCGACCTAGAGGAGATTCGACCGACATCTCTTTTTATTGCCACTACGACGATCATCGTCCAAAGAGTGTTCCCGGTCTGGCAAGATCTCTCGTAGAGAACCAGAGGCGTGAGCACAGATAGAGATACGAGTGAAAACTATGTTTATAAGTGGCTTCACGGGTCAGAGAGGCGTGTGGGGTCCATTTATAACCTAATAGGTTCCGTGCTGTCTACTAATCTACTGTATAATCGCCGCAATTTTGCAGCCCTCTGCTTGTTGCACAGAATGTGCTTTGACGAACGTATTTTCCAATCTGAATACCCAGACCTAATCGACTAGCAGCAAAATCTCACTATTCTGTAGAGGTCGCAAAATGCCGAAAAACGTTCTATTCACAGACTTCATCGGAGCCATCCTAAAATACACACGGTTTTCTATTACTCAAAATAACAAACAAATTTAAATGTAATATAAACAAACAGCTTGCTGCACAATTCTCCATCTAAAAGGTTCCCTATAAATCTGGCCTCTAGTCACATTAACTCCTTACGTCTGTGATATGCCTTGTTTGGTGTGAAATGAAATTAAGAAAATGGTATAAAGAAAAATGAATAGCACAAGAATAAGGATTTCTAATAGCATTAATCTTATGAATCACCTTTGTAAATTACTTTAAAAGACCTCTCAGGTTTTGTTCTTTTATCATATCTTTGATATATTGATTTTTCTTTCTCACATTTTAGTTTGTGGCTATTTTTTAAAATTGTTTTTTAATGACTTGTTTTTATTTTAAGTGATTGATTTTTTGTAGTGACTTTTTTATTCTGTGTAATATTTTGTATCGTTGTGATTTTATCATGTTCACCTTGATTATTTGTGATTTTATCATGTTGCACCTTGATTATTTGTGATTTTATCATGTTGCATCTTGATTAATTGTGATTTTATTATGTTACACTATCATATTTTGCGATTTTATCATGTTACACCTTTATTTTTTGCGATTTTATCATGTTGCACCTTGATTATTTTCGATTTTATCATGTTACACATTGATTATTTGTGATTTTATCATGTTACACATTGATTATTTGCGATTGTATCATGTTACACCTTGATTATTTTCGATTTTATCATGTTGCACCTAATTATTTGCGATTTTATCATGTTGCACCTTGATTATGTGTGATTTTATCATGTTACACCTTCATTATTATGGATTTTATCATGTTGCACGTTGATTATTTGCGATTTAATCATGTTGCATCTTGATTATTAGCGATTTCATCATGTTACACCTCGATTATTTACGATGTAATCATGTTACACCTTGATTATTTGTGATTTTATCATGTAACACCTTGATTATTTTCGATTTTATCATGTTACACTTGTATTATTTGTGATTTTATTATGTTACACCTTGATTATTCGCGATTTTATCATGTTAAAACTCGATTATTTACGATGTAATCATGTTACACCTTGATTATTTGTGATTTTATCATGTAACACCTTGATTATTTTCGATTTAATCATGTTACACTTGTATTATTTGTGATTTTATCATGTTACACCTTGATTATTTTTGATTTTATCATGTTACACATTGATTATTTGTGATTTTATCATGTTTCACCTTGATTATTAATGATTTTATCATGTTAAACATTTATAATTTGTGATTTTATCATGTTGCACTTTGATTATTTGTGATTTTATCATGTTACACCTTGATTATTTGCGATTACATCATGTAACACCTTGATTATTTTCGATTTTAATATGCTACAACTTTTTTATTTGTGATTTTATCATGTTGCACCTTGATTATTTGCGATTTTATCACTTTACACCTTGATTATTTGTGATTTTATCATGTTGAACCTTGATTATTTGTGATTTTATCATGTTACACCTTGATTATTTGTGATTTTATCATGTTACACCTTGATTATTTGTGATTTTATCATGTTACACCTTGATTATTTGTGATTTTATCACTTTACACCTTAGTTATTTGTGATTTTATCATGTTACACCTTGATTATTTGCGATTTTATCATGTTGAGCCTTGATTATTTGTGATTTTATCATGTTACACCTTTATTATTTGTGATTTTATCACTTTACACCTTGATTATTTGTGATTTTCTCATGTTACACCTTGATTATTTGCGATTTTATCATGTTGCACGTTGATTATTTGTGATTTTATCATGTTACACCTTGATTATTTGCGATTTTATCATGTTGCACTTTGATTATTTGTGATTTTATTATGTTACACCTTGATTATTTGTGATTTTATAATGTTACACCTTGATTATTTGTGATTTTATCATGTTACACCTTGATTATTTGTAATTTTATCATCTTACACTTTGATTATTTTTTATTTTATCATGTTGCACCTTGATTATTAGTGATTTTATAATGTTGAACGTTGATTATTTGTGATTTTATAATGTTACACCTTGATTATTTGTGATTTTATCATGTTGCACTTTGATTATTTTCGATTTTATCATGTTACACCTTGATTATTTTTGATTTTATCATGTTGCACCTTGATTATTTTTGATTTTATCATGTTGCACTTTGATTATTTGCGATTTTATCATGTTACACCTTGATTATTTTTGATTTTATCATGTTGCACCTTGATTATTTGTGATTTTATTATGTTACACCTTGATTATTTGCGATTTTATCATGTTACACCTTGATTATTTTTGATTTTATCACTTTACACCTTGATTATTTGTGATTTTCTCATGTTACACCTTGATTATTTGCGATTTTATCATGTTGCACGTTGATTATTTGTGATTTTATCATGTTACACCTTGATTATTTGCGATTTTATCATGTTGCACTTTGATTATTTGTGATTTTATTATGTTACATTTTGATTATTTGTGATTTTATAATGTTACACCTTGATTATTTGTGATTTTATCATGTTACACCTTGATTATTTGTGATTTTATCATGTTACACCTTCATTATTATGGATTTTATCATGTTGCACGTTGATTATTTGCGATTTAATCATGTTGCATCTTGATTATTAGCGATTTCATCATGTTACACCTCGATTATTTACGATGTAATCATGTTACACCTTGATTATTTGTGATTTTATCATGTAACACCTTGATTATTTTCGATTTAATTATGTTACACTTGTATTATTTGTGATTTTATTATGTTACACTTTGATTATTCGCGATTTTATCATGTTAAAACTCGATTATTTACGATGTAATCATGTTACACCTTGATTATTTGTGATTTTATCATGTAACACCTTGATTATTTTCGATTTAATCATGTTACACTTGTATTATTTGTGATTTTATTATTTTACACCTTGATTATTTGTGATTTTATCATGTTACACATTGATTATTTGTGATTTTATCATGTTTCACCTTGATTATTAATGATTTTATCATGTTAAACATTTATAATTTGTGATTTTATCATGTTGCACTTTGATTATTTGTGATTTTATCATGTTACACCTTGATTATTTGCGATTACATCATGTAACACCTTGATTATTTTCGATTTTAATATGTTACAACTTTTTTATTTGTGATTTTATCATGTTGCACCTTGATTATTTGCGATTTTATCACTTTACACCTTGATTATTTGTGATTTTATCATGTTACACCTTGATTATTTGCGATTTTATCATGTTACACCTTGATTATTTGTGATTTTATCATGTTACACCTTGATTATTTGTGATTTTATCATGTTACACCTTGATTATTTGCGATTACATCATGTAACACCTTGATTATTTTCGATTTTAATATGTTACAACTTTTTTATTTGTGATTTTATCATGTTGCACCTTGATTATTTGCGATTTTATCACTTTACACCTTGATTATTTGTGATTTTCTCATGTTACACCTTGATTATTTGCGATTTTATCATGTTGAACCTTGATTATTTGTGATTTTATCATGTTACACCTTGATTATTTGTGATTTTATCATGTTACACCTTGATTATTTGTGATTTTATCATGTTACACCTTGATTATTTGTGATTTTATCACTTTACACCTTGATTATTTGTGATTTTATCATGTTACACCTTGATTATTTGCGATTTTATCATGTTGAACATTGATTATTTGTGATTTTATCATGTTACACCTTGATTATTTGTGATTTTATCATGTTACACCTTGATTATTTGTGATTTTATCATGTTACACCTTGATTATTTGTGATTTTATCACTTTACACCTTGATTATTTGTGATTTTATCATGTTACACCTTGATTATTTGCGATTTTATCATGTTGAGCCTTGATTATTTGTGATTTTATCATGTTACACCTTTATTATTTGTGATTTTATCACTTTACACCTTGATTATTTGTGATTTTCTTATGTTACACCTTGATTATTTGCGATTTTATCATGTTGCACGTTGATTATTTGTGATATTATCATGTTACACTTTGATTATTTGCGATTTTATCATGTTGCACTTTGATTATTTGTGATTTTATTATGTTACACCTTGATTATTTGTGATTTTATAATGTTACACCTTGATTATTTGTGAGTTTATCATGTTACACCTTGATTATTTGTGATTTTATCATGTTACACCTTGATTATTTTTGATTTTATCATGTTGCACCTTGATTATTTGTGATTTTATAATGTTACACCTTGATTATTTGTGATTTTATCATGTTACACCTTGATTATTTGTAATTTTATCATCTTACACTTTGATTATTTTTTATTTTATCATGTTGCACCTTGATTATTAGTGATTTTATAATGTTACACCTTGATTATTTGTGATTTTATCATGTTGAACGTTGATTATTTGTGATTTTATAATGTTACACCTTGATTATTTGTGATTTTATCATGTTGCACTTTGATTATTTGCGATTTTATCATGTTACACCTTGATTATTTTTGATTTTATCATGTTGCACCTTGATTATTTGTGATTTTATTATGTTACACCTTGATTATTTGCGATTTTATCATGTTACACCTTGATTATTTTTGATTTTATCACTTTACACCTTGATTATTTGTGATTTTCTCATGTTACACCTTGATTATTTGCGATTTTATCATGTTGCACGTTGATTATTTGTGATTTTATCATGTTACACCTTGATTATTTGCGATTTTATCATGTTGCACTTTGATTATTTGTGATTTTATTATGTTACACCTTGATTATTTGTGATTTTATAATGTTACACCTAGATTATTTGTGATTTTATCATGTTACACCTTGATTATTTGTGATTTTATCATGTTACACCTTGATTATTTTTGATTTTATCATGTTGCACCTTGATTATTTGTGATTTTATAATGTTACACCTTGATTATTTGTGATTTTATCATGTTACACCTTGATTATTTGTAATTTTATCATGTTACACCTTGATTATTTGTGATTTTATCATGTTACACCTTCATTATTATGGATTTTATCATGTTGCACGTTGATTATTTGCGATTTAATTATGTTGCATCTTGATTATTAGCGATTTCATCATGTTACACCTCGATTATTTACGATGTAATCATGTTACACCTTGATTATTTGTGATTTTATCATGTAACACCTTGATTATTTTCGATTTAATCATGTTACACTTGTATTATTTGTGATTTTATTATGTTACACCTTGATTATTCGCGATTTTATCATGTTAAAACTCGATTATTTACGATGTAATCATGTTACACCTTGATTATTTTTGATTTTATCATGTAACACCTTGATTATTTTCGATTTAATCATGTTACACTTGTATTATTTGTGATTTTATCATGTTACACCTTGATTATTTGTGATTTTATCATGTTACACATTGATTATTTGTGATTTTATCATGTTTCACCTTGATTATTAATGATTTTATCATGTTAAACATTTATAATTTGTGATTTTATCATGTTGCACTTTGATTATTTGTGATTTTATCATGTTACACCTTGATTATTTGCGATTACATCATGTAACACCTTGATTATTTTCGATTTTAATATGCTACAACTTTTTTATTTGTGATTTTATCATGTTGCACCTTGATTATTTGCGATTTTATCACTTTACACCTTGATTATTTGTGATTTTATCATGTTACACCTTGATTATTTGCGATTTTATCATGTTACACCTTGATTATTTGTGATTTTATCATGTTACACCTTGATTATTTGTGATTTTATCATGTTACACCTTGATTATTTGCGATTACATCATGTAACACCTTGATTATTTTCGATTTTAATATGTTACAACTTTTTTATTTGTGATTTTATCATGTTGCACCTTGATTATTTGCGATTTTATCACTTTACACCTTGATTATTTGTGATTTTATCATGTTGAACCTTGATTATTTGTGATTTTATCATGTTACACCTTGATTATTTGTGATTTTATCATGTTACACCTTGATTATTTGTGATTTTATCATGTTACACCTTGATTATTTGTGATTTTATCACTTTACACCTTAGTTATTTGTGATTTTATCATGTTACACCTTGATTATTTGCGATTTTATCATGTTGAGCCTTGATTATTTGTGATTTTATCATGTTACACCTTTATTATTTGTGATTTTATCACTTTACACCTTGATTATTTGTGATTTTCTCATGTTACACCTTGATTATTTGTGATTTTATAATGTTACACGTTGATTATTTGTGATTTTATCATGTTACACCTTGATTATTTGCGATTTTATCATGTTGCACTTTGATTATTTGTGATTTTATTATGTTACACCTTGATTATTTGTGATTTTATAATGTTACACCTTGATTATTTGTGATTTTATCATGTTACACCTTGATTATTTGTGATTTTATCATGTTACACCTTGATTATTTTTGATTTTATCATGTTGCACCTTGATTATTTGTGATTTTATAATGTTACACCTTGATTATTTGTGATTTTATCATGTTACACCTTGATTATTTGTAATTTTATCATCTTACACTTTGATTATTTTTTATTTTATCATGTTGCACCTTGATTATTAGTGATTTTATAATGTTGAACGTTGATTATTTGTGATTTTATAATGTTACACCTTGATTATTTGTGATTTTATCATGTTGCACTTTGATTATTTGCGATTTTATCATGTTACACCTTGATTATTTTTGATTTTATCATGTTGCACCTTGATTATTTTTGATTTTATCATGTTGCACTTTGATTATTTGCGATTTTATCATGTTACACCTTGATTATTTTTGATTTTATCATGTTGCACCTTGATTATTTGTGATTTTATTATGTTACACCTTGATTATTTGCGATTTTATCATGTTACACCTTGATTATTTTTGATTTTATCACTTTACACCTTGATTATTTGTGATTTTCTCATGTTACACCTTGATTATTTGCGATTTTATCATGTTGCACGTTGATTATTTGTGATTTTATCATGTTACACCTTGATTATTTGCGATTTTATCATGTTGCACTTTGATTATTTGTGATTTTATTATGTTACATTTTGATTATTTGTGATTTTATAATGTTACACCTTGATTATTTGTGATTTTATCATGTTACACCTTGATTATTTGTGATTTTATCATGTTACACCTTCATTATTATGGATTTTATCATGTTGCACGTTGATTATTTGCGATTTAATCATGTTGCATCTTGATTATTAGCGATTTCATCATGTTACACCTCGATTATTTACGATGTAATCATGTTACACCTTGATTATTTGTGATTTTATCATGTAACACCTTGATTATTTTCGATTTAATCATGTTACACTTGTATTATTTGTGATTTTATTATGTTACACTTTGATTATTCGCGATGTTATCATGTTAAAACTCGATTATTTACGATGTAATCATGTTACACCTTGATTATTTGTGATTTTATCATGTAACACCTTGATTATTTTCGATTTAATCATGTTACACTTGTATTATTTGTGATTTTATTATTTTACACCTTGATTATTTGTGATTTTATCATGTTACACATTGATTATTTGTGATTTTATCATGTTTCACCTTGATTATTAATGATTTTATCATGTTAAACATTTATAATTTGTGATTTTATCATGTTGCACTTTGATTATTTGTGATTTTATCATGTTACACCTTGATTATTTGCGATTACATCATGTAACACCTTGATTATTTTCGATTTTAATATGTTACAACTTTTTTATTTGTGATTTTATCATGTTGCACCTTGATTATTTGCGATTTTATCACTTTACACCTTGATTATTTGTGATTTTATCATGTTACACCTTGATTATTTGCGATTTTATCATGTTACACCTTGATTATTTGTGATTTTATCATGTTACACCTTGATTATTTGTGATTTTATCATGTTACACCTTGATTATTTGCGATTACATCATGTAACACCTTGATTATTTTCGATTTTAATATGTTACAACTTTTTTATTTGTGATTTTATCATGTTGCACCTTGATTATTTGCGATTTTATCACTTTACACCTTGATTATTTGTGATTTTCTCATGTTACACCTTGATTATTTGCGATTTTATCATGTTGAACCTTGATTATTTGTGATTTTATCATGTTACACCTTGATTATTTGTGATTTTATCATGTTACACATTGATTATTTGTGATTTTATCATGTTACACCTTGATTATTTGTGATTTTATCACTTTACACCTTGATTATTTGTGATTTTATCATGTTACACCTTGATTATTTGCGATTTTATCATGTTGAACATTGATTATTTGTGATTTTATCATGTTACACCTTGATTATTTGTGATTTTATCATGTTACACCTTGATTATTTGTGATTTTATCATGTTACACCTTGATTATTTGTGATTTTATCACTTTACACCTTGATTATTTGTGATTTTATCATGTTACACCTTGATTATTTGCGATTTTATCATGTTGAGCCTTGATTATTTGTGATTTTATCATGTTACACCTTTATTATTTGTGATTTTATCACTTTACACCTTGATTATTTGTGATTTTCTTATGTTACACCTTGATTATTTGCGATTTTATCATGTTGCACGTTGATTATTTGTGATTTTATCATGTTACACCTTGATTATTTGCGATTTTATCATGTTGCACTTTGATTATTTGTGATTTTATTATGTTACACCTTGATTATTTGTGATTTTATAATGTTACACCTTGATTATTTGTGAGTTTATCATGTTACACCTTGATTATTTGTGATTTTATCATGTTACACCTTGATTATTTTTGATTTTATCATGTTGCACCTTGATTATTTGTGATTTTATAATGTTACACCTTGATTATTTGTGATTTTATCATGTTACACCTTGATTATTTGTAATTTTATCATCTTACACTTTGATTATTTTTTATTTTATCATGTTGCACCTTGATTATTAGTGATTTTATAATGTTACACCTTGATTATTTGTGATTTTATCATGTTGAACGTTGATTATTTGTGATTTTATAATGTTACACCTTGATTATTTGTGATTTTATCATGTTGCACTTTGATTATTTGCGATTTTATCATGTTACACCTTGATTATTTTTGATTTTATCATGTTGCACCTTGATTATTTGTGATTTTATTATGTTACACCTTGATTATTTGCGATTTTATCATGTTACACCTTGATTATTTTTGATTTTATCACTTTACACCTTGATTATTTGTGATTTTCTCATGTTACACCTTGATTATTTGCGATTTTATCATGTTGCACGTTGATTATTTGTGATTTTATCATGTTACACCTTGATTATTTGCGATTTTATCATGTTGCACTTTGATTATTTGTGATTTTATTATGTTACACCTTGATTATTTGTGATTTTATAATGTTACACCTTGATTATTTGTGATTTTATCATGTTACACCTTGATTATTTGTGATTTTATCATGTTACACCTTGATTATTTTTGATTTTATCATGTTGCACCTTGATTATTTGTGATTTTATAATGTTACACCTTGATTATTTGTGATTTTATCATGTTACACCTTGATTATTTGTAATTTTATCATGTTACACCTTGATTATTTGTGATTTTATCATGTTACACCTTGATTATTTGTGATTTTATCATGTTACACTTTGATTATTTTTTATTTTATCATGTTGCACCTTGATTATTAGTGATTTTATAATGTTACACCTTGATTATTTGTGATTTTATCATGTTGAACGTTGATTATTTGTGATTTTATAATGTTACACCTTGATTATTTGTGATTTTATAATGTTACACCTTGATTATTTGTGATTTTATAATGTTACACCTTGATTATTTTTGATTTTATTATGTTACACCTTTATTATTTGTGATTTTTGAAACTTTATTCATAGAGTGTACAAGGCTTCTGTGAAGGATTTATCGATCGCCTTCGAACAATAAGATCAAATGTAATTGTTTAGTCGATATTTACTGGAACAAATTCAACGAATCTCTTGTACACGCGACAAAGAACACGCCTGGTATTAAAAAGAAAATAAACAAAACAATATTTTAGAAAACATTTTTTGTTTATTGTCTATATTTACTAAATCGTTTTCTAAAAGAAACCTTATTTTCCTTTTCACAAATTCCATAACCAAAACAAACGTTGTCATCATTTTGAAGACAATATATTCTTCGACAGACAATAAATTCAATGTCTAGCAATTTTCAGGGAAAAGAATGAATCTCTTAAACAAAAGAAAATCACGTGTTTGGTATCTACGTTTCCCAGGCGTTAGCGACAGCCAAACAAGATTATAATAATATATGATGTGGTAACTCACCGGTGTTAATATTATATACCCAGGTTGTCAGAAATGAAGAACACACAAAACACAGCTTTATAAAAAGTAAGCCCGGTAGTCATCAGTTAAAAATGGTTAGAGTTAATATCAGCGACAATCTAAGAAGACTGGATATGCAATATAGCCTTTCACTTTCTCGCTGTGTTTATAAACAATGCACACACACAAGTCTCAAGTGATTTGGCATATCTTTTGACGTGTTACTGATCCGAATTTGTTTAGTATATATTTTCTGACACATCACTAATACTTAGAATCATACATTTTTCCTCAACGCACTTCTTTCAAAAATAACTACATGAAAAGTCATACAATATTCCAGACTTAGATTGGTAACCACATGGAAATAACAGATGCCGAAAGCGAATCGAAAACTACTGTCTTGTCACGAAATACTGCATTGCAAAAACGTTACAAAAACGGCCCGAATAGAAACTATTCTTTGCTTATCTATAAAATAAATGGAGGAGATTTTTTACGCGCACACACACGTATATATATATATATATATATATATATATATATATATATATATATATATATATATATATATATATATACTGTCGTTGAGTGCTATCGAATGTTTAGGTGTCTACACTCGCCGTTTTCAGTGTAAACATCACTTAATTTCTCCCTTGTTACGTGACAATCCCTCGTAGCCTAATGGTACCAGGTGAACGCCTACAGATTCAAGATGTATCTGTGAACGGGGTGCGCGCCCTATGCCAGTATGATTGTTATTTTCCTGTGTTAATGAGAGCCATAAGCTCGAAACGACGTCGTACGTAGGGAAAAATATTAAAAATAATTTAATATTATTATGAGCCCCTTCCAAGTAAAATTGAAAGTTTAGCACTGTCCGAAAGATTAAAAATAAACATTCACCTAAAAGCTTCAGTGCAAGGCTCCGACTCTGTCGTTGAGTGCTATCGAAGATTTAGGTGTCTGCACTCGCCGCTTTCAGTGGAACTATCACTTAATTTATCCTTTATTACGATACAATCCCTCGTAATGAGACTAGGTGAACGCCTACAGATTCAAGATGTATTTGTGAACGAGGTTCGCGCCCTATGACCGTCTGAGATTGTTATTTCCCTGCGCTGATGAGAGCGATAAGCTCGAAACGACGTCGTACGTAGGTAAAATACAGAAGAATAATTATATATATATATATATATATATATATATATATATATATATATATATATATATATATATATACATTGAAAACACTTTTTTCACTTCGTCAAAACACCTAGACGGATTTTCACCTTGGCCACGAGAATGTCTCAACCAAGAGAAAAAAAGAAAAAAAAGGAAAAGAAGAAATATTCTTCTGAAGATGGTAGATTTACCGAAAGTACTCAAGTTTATAATAAAAAAATGTTTTTGAGATGAATAAATAATTTATTTTAAAAACAAATAATCTGCGTTGTGCAAGGTTTTCTAAATATTTTATAAAAAAATATCTTTATTATATATATATATATATATATATATATATATATACATATATATATATATGTAAATATGAGTGCAGATTAGTAGTCCGAGGCTGTAGCAATGCGATTTCGGCAACTACATCGCATTGCTACAGCCTCGGACTACTAATCTGCACTTATATTTACCAGCAATGCTTCAAGCAAACTACAATCTCTTTATATATATATATATATATATATATATATATATATATATATATATATATATATATATATATATACTAGGAAGACCTACCCTTCCTCCGGGCAGCATTTACAGGGGGGCGTTAATAAAAGAAAAGTTTTTTACTCAGAGAATTCCATAATTTTAACAATAAACTTTTGTAAATTTATAGATTTACACTCTCACCTCATTTACGCCCTTAAGAATGAGATTCTTCTATTTAAGTTTTTTCTTAATTATTAGGGCAGTTAATATATTTTTAACACTAACCCTAAGTTCGACTGGCAAGGTCGTACAACCGCGCGCAACTGCCACAAAAATGTCTCCCCGCAAAAATAATTACGCACAAAATGCATCTCCAATGGCAAAACAATGTTTACTAATATAAAACCCTAGAATGGCACGAAAATGGGGGATTATTTTACGTTGAATTTATATGCAAAACTCTAAATTCTAAAATATTTTTTATTGTTTCTCTTTTCGCCAGGATTTTCGGGGTATTCACACGTAATCGCTTGAAAAATTAGAATCTTATTTTATCTTGGAGATGAGTGTTAATCTACAATAATATCCAAACTTTCAATATTTTTATTTTTTACCATAAAAATAAGTGTATTTAATTAATTAGATAGTTTTAAAGTTATTTATTTGATTTTCACCGGATTTTCACAACTAAAATCAATTGCTCAAGATAAAAATAAAAAAGGGACGTATAGTTAAACAAAAAGCATCGGACTAAAAACTTAAATATGGGTAGATTTGCAGATTAACACCCTACATTAATAGCCCCCTCCCCGCGAGATAATGACATTCTGCTTATTTCAGGTCATTACGTGTTAACACCGTGGAAAACGGAAAGAAAGTAAAACAAATATTTTAGAATTCAGAGTGGGTGATCAGTTGTATATATATTTAGCGTAAACTGTTCCCCAATTTCCGGGCCATTGTATCTTTTTAGGGAATTAACCAATTTTTTACCACTAACCCTAAGTTCGAGTGGCAAGATTATAAAACCACACGTAATCTTCTAAAAAATTCGCATCCCCTCATCCCCAAAACGCAGCGGATAAAACTCCCATAACAAAAAAGAATTTTCCCGAAAAATTGAATTTATATACGAACATTTTCCCCCTATTTGGAATTCTAAAATAATTGCTCTTTTTTGTTTTCTTATTTCCGTCAAGTTTTTCAGGGTGTTCACACGTGATCGCCTAAAAAAGGTAGAATAATTTTGGGTGGCGAGGATTTAGCGAAGGATGTTAATCTATAATCGTACCAAAATACGAATCTCTATTTTTTCCGTAATCTGGACAGATGACAGTGCTACTAAACATTTGTTTACATTAGTAAATGAGAATAATGAAAAAAGTATTTGTAAAAATTACAAAAAGTTTGTTGTTAAAATTTATGAATTAGATATTAACTTAATTTATAAAAAATGTTATTCATTAATTTTTCACCGAAAATGTACAAACTGCAAAAAGGGGGCGAGAGAGAGAGAAAGAGAGAAAGAAAGAGAGAGTGTGAGAGAGAGAGAGAGAGAGGGAGACAGCTGGTAGCGAGCCACGACCTTCGGTAAGGTCGTCGCAATAGCATGGAATGAAAATTCAAGTTTTTTTCTTATTTTTCCGATTTATTTATTAAAGAAAAATTCATTAATTAGTGTCAACATAGACGAAACTATTGTATATGGATAGTACACATATGCCAATGCAATTCCAAATTAATAATACCAACCATTAATTTATTATGAACAGTTTAGAATATCAAAGTGTTACTCTCTACTATATATACAGAATATCAAGGTTTTATGTTGTATTATTGATTTAAATTACAGTAAGCCTTTTTAATTATAATATAAGACTGATGAATAAAAATAACTTTCGCATTTATTCATTTAAGTATAAAAACTAACTATAAAGAACGTATATATATATATATATATATATATATATATATATATATATATATATATATATATAACTTCTTTATAGTGTACTCCTGGATGATTACATTTATTCTTGTTTCTACCTAAATTCATATTCACACACACACACACACACATATATATATATATATATATGCAAAGCTATTCCCAGAAAAATAGAGCAATCTCGGCAGTTCATACTGTTTATATAAACATGTATATTTCCCTTCCTTGTCGATTGTGCGGATGGCGTAACATATTCGATCTCTAACTGTCGCGAAAACGAACAGATCATTACGAAGATTAAACTCCTTATTCTTATTTTGATCAAATTCGATTACACGATTTTGATTGTAGAAAATGTCGAAAACTTTAGGCTTAAGCTTAATTTGTTTTAAAGAAGACTTGAAATTCGAGAAATCTTGTTAAATGTAAATCTGAAAAAAGAAATGAATTTTCAAATAGGACGTTTTGCCTATATTATGCCAACTAAAACCCTTTAAAATACGGCAATGAAACTCACATTTGAGGAATATTTCATTATTGATTGGCCATTAACCTTCCCCCATTAGTTCGGCTGTCCCCCCCCCCAAAAAAAAATATCATGGAGTCTGAGTTCGCGCCGGACAATAATAAGCAGCAAATGATTCAATAGTTTAAGTTAGGAACTAGAATTTCTGGAGTTAATCTACATTGTTGGACTACGCCTGAACACAGGGCAGCTAGTATATTAATAAAGGCGATTTAGTATCTGTCTGTCTGAAGCACAAACTATGCTAGACTATTGTATTATTGCGCAATATTTTAAATAGTAGAGGGGAGGTTGTGTAGTATCTATTTTGATGACACAGTATACTATACGTTAATTTGTCATGATACCATCCTGTTTTTCTCCGAGATGCCCACTTCCCATTCTTATTTTGTCCCTTCTCCGTTCCCAAAATGGTATATATCTTGGAGGACACCACACACTTCATGCTCCTGAATAACATCCATCTTCTTTCTTTTTTAGCCTCGAATAATCCCTCTTTTTCTCTCCACTTAGAAACTGTCTTGCTTGTTTTCAGACCTTGAAAACTGTAGGTAGCTCACACCTAGATAGATTTAAAAGAGTCCTACTGACAACTACACTTAGCATTTTATTTTTCAGCTATCAGGTTTTGTTAGCACACCCCACACTCAACCGGTGAATTTGTACATGTAATCTTTTGTAAATGACAAACGTCAAACCATTGAGGATAGTGTTAAATAGCTTTTACCCATAGAGTGAATGTGGTATTTTAACCAGCTTAGTAATAGACCAAGAGGGCAGCAGCTGACCAACTCCCACCCATACTATTTTGGCCCTGTGCCACATCTTATTTTCTAAAGAACATTTACAATTCTGTAAACTATTTTATAAAAGTTTAAAGATAAATAAAGCTCTCGTCCTATGTATTGTTTCTTCCTTCGGGGGACGGGTCAGTTTGCTCTCTATCTTGTAGTGGGAAGTGTTTCTTTTTCAGTTTTAGCCGGGTACGCATTCTTGTAGACAATTGCAATCATTTATTGATAGATTTAAATTGGTGTACAAGCTGTGTTATATGCAATTCATACGTATTCCTAACAGAGTATTTATTACATATAAATAGTGTTTAACAGACAAAACAACAATCAAATTAAAACGCTTATTTTAAAATCAGTTTTAATAAATATTCATTCAGTATGATTAATTAGTAATGTAATTATTTTATCTTCATAAATATTACAAACGACTTTGTGGGAACATTTTATGAGGAAACCATAAAAACAATGCCTTCATAAAACTATTATCATAATTTGCTTGGACTTATACATTTTGATAGAATTCATTTAATCTATGAGAATTAACGAATTTGAGAAACATACAGACCAATACACATACACACATATCTGCGTAAAAAATAGCCCCTAATGAATTATTAGGTGAGTGAGAAGTCATACTTACAGTGTCAACATAATTATCCAAAGGCTGTAATAATCTCTTCTTAGGATTGTTGAAAGTATATTTTAGAACTAGACTGGGTTTACAGATTATGAGTAAAATACTTATGTGTCAATAATGTGGATAACTCGATGTTTTAGTTGCTCTATCCGTGACTTTAGATGTCTTATGCTTTTTACTCACCTTGACTGGTTTTTCTCCTATTAATGAAATCTTGTATTCCGTATTGTCGAAGCGTGGAGGCTGGTCATCGTTATCGACTACTTTAATTGTTAGTTTTGAGGTGTTTCTCTGCGGAGGGTTATCCGCATCCTGTAATAGAGAACATGAAACTTTAGAGTAGACAGAACTTTAATTCTATGCAAATAAGAGAATAGATTATCACCCTGCAATAGAAAATATCAATTTGCACTCGGCAATAGAAAACATCAATTTGCATCCGGCAATAGAAAACATCAATTTGCACCTTGCAATAGAAAACATCAATTTGCACCCTGCAATAGAGATCACAACTACGCACCCTGTAATAGAAAAGACGAAAATTTTACTAAGAATTAATATGTATCCTGCAAATTAGATGTGTTTGAAACTGGTTTGTAATTTTGTTTGTTTACCTTGAAACTCCCACTTATAAAATCCTATTTGAGTTAGAGATTGCTATTTTTTAATTCTCACTTTTGCGTGCAACACTAGAAATCCCGAGGATGTCATGCAAATACTGTAAGCGGTGCTTGAGATTATGCTACGGTTTTATCTGGCTAAATTGCCTCGTTATGAACAAACTATTTAATCGTAAAGTAATTTACATTTGAAAAAGTACACAAATACTGATTGTATATGAATATACTGCGTGTCCATAAAGTTTGAACATAGTTCTATTGAATAAAACAATTTAGGCTCACCTAAATGCGGCGACAAAATGTGCTTACTGTCATCCAGACAACGTTGATAATAGTGCGAAACATGCATTCCTCGTTAAAGCCACTCACAGCTTCAAGCTACTTTACGCATCAGACTTGAGAAAATCGGTTAGAAAAATAAACTAGTTTGAAATTCATATAGACAATCAGATAAATGCAAAATGATTCAATTATGAGGATGGACGCAATAAACTTTTAATACGGCGAATTAAAGCAGCAATGGGTAAAGCACCCACTCACCCAATAAATAAAAATAACGGGAAGGGGTCATACCAATTTTCCCAACAAATATGAAACCAATTGTTTTATTTAAAAACATAAGCCTTACGAAAAAAGGCTACCTGATAGCACTGATGTTAACCGATATAATTGGAGCTGAGTAAAACCAACACAGCGACTCAAAGCCTCGTACGAATGCATTAAGCAGACTGGAGGATATGTGTTACAATCGCACACACGCACACATATATGATGATAATTATGGAAATAATATTCCAACGTGATGGAGATTGAAAAAGTTCAAATCAAAAAGTATTTATATATTAATCAACGTTTCATGTATTTCAAGACTTTCTCAATATGACTGATTTGAAGAAATAACATAGAAGTCAGCATATTTTTTTTAGTTCCCGTTGAGTTCCACCAACGTTTATCTAATGACTATGATGAAACTAAACGAGAACTTCAGAAAAGTCTGGGTAAACAGAAGAGAGATATAAAAAATAACAATTCCCGAAATGCACTATTCTCTTTTGCATTACAACCCGATCATTCTTTTAACTCTAAACAAGCTAGACCCATTAAATTTATTTAAAATAAATTTCGGCGTAGACATTTTCAATCAGCACTCACAATATACTTGACATAATTAAACAATGTAACGACTTTTACTGTTTATCTCCTTTAATCTACAAACAAATACTAACCGAAAATAACTTGAATTTAGATTAAAGCTAGCTATTTTAAACCCCCTAAAAACAAATTTATAATAATATCGATATTGATAATAAAAAACTTAAATTTAGGTCAAAACTAGCTATTTTAAACCCCCTAAAAACAAATTTGTAATAATATCGATATTAATAATAAAACAACGCTTTCCATTTCATAAATGCATCACATATTTTGACTTTTAACTATGATTTGATCGAGAAAAAAAACAAACAATCAAACAAAAATACATTTTTTCAGTTCATATTCTTAATTTTAACAACTATGTTTTGTTTGATATTTATCGAACGAAACATAACACACTCTTTCAATTTTAATTCTTCAAATTAGTCATATCGAGAAAGTCTTAAAATATAGACGAAACGTTGATGAATATAGAAATAATTTTCCTTTTCTTTTTCAATTTCCATATATATACATATGTATATATATATATATATATATATATATATATATATATATATATATATATATATATATATATATAGTTTTTATTCGTGATTTTTTTATTCGTGAATTCCGACATCATACAAAACGGTTTATATATATATTTTTTCTTTTCTATTTAATTTTATATAGTATGTTCCCCATACAATTCATTATTTGTTTTTTGGCGTTGCACCATTTTGTCTCTGTATATATATATATATATATATATATATATATATATATATATATATATATATATATATATATATATATATATATAAAGGTATATATAGGTCTATTAATATATATAGGTATATATATAAGTATATATATATGTATTTATATATATATAAGTGTATATATATGTATTTATATATATATATAGGTATATATATATCTATTTATATATATAGGTATATATATATATATATGTATATATGTGTATATATATGTAAGTATATATATATGTATTTATATATATATATATATAAGAATATATACAGGGTGGGCCAAAATAAGGGTCCTATCTTTAAATTTGAATAACTTGAATTTGAATAACTTCCACAAAATAAAAGTTAAACTCACCAAACTTTATGTGTGTGTAGACTGACCCTTCCGAGATTTTTTGAAATAAACAAAACAAATTTTAGCCGAAAAACACTTCTTAAAACTTACAAAAACTAAAGTATTGTTTTTTACACTGTTTTGAGTTTTTTAAGCAAAAATAATGTTTTCTAAATGAGGGTACGTTCCTTAGGGCTAATACGGCCCATGCTTGCTTCGGAAGGGGTCCTTTACTTATTCTTAAAAAAATCAAAAAAAAAATCAATAAATAAAAAAGTTATGAATTTTTTAAAATAGGACCCTTATTTTTGCCCACCCTATGTATATGTATGCATATATATAAGTATATATATGTGTATATATATACATATATATATATGTATATATAAGTATATATATAAGTATATATATGTATATATATGTATATATATGTATATATATATATACATATGTATGAAGATAGCTAAAAGAAGAGTGATAAACATGTACGAATGTCCAGATTTATTTCAATCTTCGATTGTTCAATGCAAAGTATATTCTGTAATAAAATTATGTTTATTATTCTTTCCCCAAGCCAAGGCCTTTCAAAGATCGAAATCTTATCATCAGAGGAATTATGCAGATAGACAAGTTGGCAGTGGAAAAGCCAAAATTCAACATTTTGATTGTTGGCTTTTCCACTGCCAACTTGTTTACTTATGTAATTCCTCTGATGATAAGATTTCGATCTTTGAAAGGCCTTGGCTTGGGGAAAGAATAATAAACATAATTTTATTACAGAATATACCTTGGATTGAACAATCAAAGTTTGAAATAAATCTGGACATTCGTACACGTTTATCACTCTTCTTTCATCTATCTTTATAATTGCTCTATCTCGTATATTGAGCTTAAACCATTTCACTATAGGTTCTATCTACTAAAAGTTTTCTTTTAGTTTCATATTTGAATCTAAATATATGTATATATATATATATATATATATGTATATATATATATACACATATATATATATATACATATATATATATATACATATATATATATACATATATATATGTACATATATATATACATATATATATATATATACATATATATATATACATATATATATATATATATATATATATATATATAAGCAATTCATAGGAAGAAATTTACCAGAGTACTCAATTACCGAGGTGCGGGAAGATATATATATATATCTATATATATATATATATATATATATATATATATATATATATATATATATATTAAAATATATGTAAATATTGAAATAGCTTCGGTTCGAAGACAATGCTGAGTGGTCATTCATAAGTGTTGTAAACCATTTGTAATGTCGTATTTCAACATTCAAGTATGTTGTAACACACATATCATATATATATATATATATATATATATATATATATATATATATATATACATATATATATATATATATTCGTCGGTCGGATGTCCGATTTAAGACAATATACACCCATATAGAAATGCATCTGACAAATAAATATTTGATTCTGATTGGACATTTTAAAAAAACCAGCCCTGTCGGCATTACCCTTTAGGCTGCACCGGGCGATCGACAATAGCCCTACTTTCCCCAAAGCGAGAAGATACTGACTGGGAGTGTGCACTTCCTATGACGGAGACGGACCATACCTCATTCCGACATAGTAAAGCACTCCCTACTCTGTTGGATTAATTGCCGAATGAGCTGATATGAAAATAGGCACAGGGGCAAGTAAAGCCAAAAAACTATCATTAAAGCTGAACCAAGATACTTTTCTCGTTTTATTTGACAATATTCATTTAGGGAAATTAAGCTTTATTACACAGAACTCAACATTTGATACAGTGAAGCGTTGAGGATAATCCAAGGA
>OY744527.1:136217009-136254509 GCA_963556195.1 Sepiola atlantica | reverse complement strand
AAGGTACGCTTTGAGAATGAATAAATTACCCTATGATAACCAATAATGAGGCCATATGAAAATGAATAAGAGGCGCTATAAATCAATAAGAAACTACATAAGAACAAAAAAGAAACCCCATGAGAACCAATGAATCCTATAAGAATCAATAAGGGACCATATGGCAATCAAAACGAGTTTATTAGAACCAAGAGAATTGTAATTACACCCAATATGATTACCATCAGAGTCAATAAGCGACCCTATGAGAACCAATAAGAGACGCTACGAAAGAAAAAATATGTGAGAACAAATAAAGGAAATCGAGTATAACTTATTAGAGACCTATAATAATTACTAAGATATCCTATGATAAGGGATTCAATACTGTTTATTGATAGCCTTCGCAACATGTATATTAAGACCAATAAAAGGAATATGAAGATTAATAAATATGAAAACATTAATAGCAAGAATTGACATCGATTAATGTTCCTAATTAGCTCATTGGTCTGTATACTTTCGTTCAGCTTTTCAACTAAAAGAAACGTCATTCTTGTGTTTCACTGTTTCCAAATCTGAGAGACACACACTCAATATAAATGCCAGTCCAGTAATGTACACTTCAGCGATTATTATTCACCAATTTAGAGATAGATACGCACAGAGTATTGGCAAATTAGGTGTTTCTGTCAGGTAAGCACATCTATGCCGTGTTGTTACATACAATAAACATCGATTGGTTTTCAAGACTTTAAGACATTTATGTTACCGCCGTCTTCTTTTCTTCATCCAGCCACTCACAGCCTGTCAACATCAATGTAAATCTATTTAATTAGAAGTTATTTCCTTAGACGAGATTTCAAAAGAAAAAGATTTTTAAAAAAAGATTTGCAACAAATGAAGACAATGTAGATTGTATAGAACAGACAACGATATATCGGAATGTATAACACACTCACTAATTGGTCAGTGATTGTCTACTTTGTCTTTTTAAGGTAGCAGGGATTGGCCAACAAGTAACCCTAAATCAATGCCCCCTTAGGGGTCACGTCAGCAAGCTTATATAAACTCAAACGCACACTGCTACAGCCCCTTTTCTCCAGTTCTGCTACTTTCGTTGACGTCGGTCTGACTGTATTACTACAGAAGCCCCCAAAGGAAGTTCGCGGGCATAACTCATTCTGTCTACCATGAAAAGAGCCAGAACTGACGAATGTCAGCGTACACGCAGTTACTCAAACAATTTATCTTAATGAAGTTCTCGTGAAGCACGGATTCGCAAGCCTATCTAGTTCTGTACATACCATTTTCACTTTAATATAATTCTTCATTACTTTCCTTAGTAAAATTGTTAAATGATATACGCTGTTGCTGCTGTTGCACCTTCTCTCTAACAGCTTTCGTTGCCAATTCAAATTTCAGCGCTCATCTTCGACTATCATTCCTGCTTTCTTACATGCGATAATTTAACTTTTTTCGGGGATAAAAATCCCCATAGATCAGAATGAACCAAGAATGTTAGCTGCGTCAACGTTTCTGTATAAGAGGCTCTGTCCATTGCTCTCAGTTTGAAATAGCAGTATAGATGCGTCCGTAATTCCCTAGTCTTTGGTCGGTCACACTTAGATCAAAATAGCGTTTTCGCCGGTCTGTTACGCTAAAGTTTCAAATAGCATTTTTAGATGCGTCTATGTTTCTCTATAATAGAGACTTTATTAATCTGTTGATTTGTTGGTAGGACACACGTAACTTGGAACTAGATTGCTATCGGTCTGCTAAGCTAAACTTTGAAATATCATTTTGAAAAACGCCCACAGTTTTCTATCAGATACTCTATTTGCCGATTTGTCTATCGGTCACTCTTAAGAATGCGATGGACGCATATTAAGTGTATCCCTACTTTATGTAAAGAGTTGGCCAAAACAGGTAGTTTCGTTTGTAAATGATCTTCACTGTAAAAGACAATGATTTTCAAGAAGGGCGCCTACGTTGCACAATTGGGGAATTTGTGAAGAATTATTGGTGGGGTATAGAGCTTGTGAATATCAACAAATTAAATTTTTCGGATTTAAGCGCCATGACTCCCATAGTGTTGTGGCTTGTTGACGTATTGCAAGAATTGTTTCATATGAAGCATTGTTACAGCATGTTTTTGACTTATAACAAACCTGAGATAGCAGACTCGACGGACATTATCGGATAACATTTTCACTGAAGGTCACCGACCAAAAATGAGATTTGTGAAAACCTGACGAAACAGTAGCAGCAGCAGCAGAAAAGCAATTTCCATAAAGACTTAATTCTGATTAGTTACTTTTAATATAATAAAAATGAGATATCTTTGTCACATGTTTATTACAGTCATGGTAGATGATTTTAAAGATGTTAATTTTGGCAGTTTTCTCTAACATAGAAACCGTGGTATTCCCAAACTGTCACCCATCCAGTACGAACCAGACTAAACGTCTCTTAAGGTCGGTTGATCTAACAGGAACTCGCGAGTACTGACAGGGATAATTAGCTCTGCAATTATCTATAATGTAAAAAAGCTGAATAGAAATATTTTCCTACAGAAAAAAAACCGTTATGCAACAATACGAGCTGGAGGCCCTGTCTCAGTACAAGTTGGTAATTAGATACGGTCTACAACACAATGGTTACAAGAATCGTCTTCAAAAGCGACTGTATGAATGAGTCATGTTAGTAAACAATAACAATTCAAAATAGAACGCGTTTAGCGTTGAAAATGCTGTTTAAAACGGAAGTGTGACAAACTGAGGGACTGTTGGCCTATCACGCATCTGAAGAAAGAAAACATTTCTGTGTTCTTTTATTCCTTTTAAGAAGGTGAGACTTTGATATGAATGAAGCCCGACCCATGCACACTGTCCTCACGTTACTGTACATGCAGTAATCTTTTTAATGACTTTTGAATTTTCTTTTGTCTCTAATTTTAATGAGATTCTAATGATCGGTACATGATATAAAGGTTATACGGATTCATAACGATTTAAACGACACAGGGTGCCTTTCCCGTCTGCTGCTCGCTTTATAACACAAAAAAACATATTTTTTATCTTCTACGATTTTTCACAATAAACTGCAAATATGGTGTTTTACTTGTCGGGACAAACTGCAATGTGAATCTTATCAACGTGTTAACAGAACAGTAAATGAAGTGTGCATGCTCGACCTAACCACTAACGCAAACAGTAGCCAATCAGTGTGTAACACGGGGAAAAGGAAATTAACTCGACAGTCAATCTAATCGGCCAGAGAGTGTTGTGGAAGCTCCAGGCTCCTTTCTGTCGGGGTGAGGTCTGGTCTGGCTCAGTCGTAGGAGGTGCAAACTCCCAGGCATTATTCAGGCTCGTGCGTGGGTTTGTTTTCTTGCTGATCGCCTATGTCTACTAGATGTATGAACGCAACATTTGGTCCTTAGGAATTGTATTGTCCCAATGCAAATTGTTCTAATATTATATACTTTTCTCTTCTTATTATGCGGAGAATGACATCCCCAATTGGATGATTTGACCCTTGATTCTAATAGTATTTAATTCATGTCTAAATGACATAAAAGTATGCAAATACTCAAAATTTGATCACATTTTGATAATTGTTAAATCCTGCAATTGGAGTTCAAACTAATACAATTTTTCCAGACTGTCTCAGTTTAATGAACTCATTTTGGAATAGGTATTGCGGAGAGTCAGTACTATTAACAAACAAAGCCATAGAAAAACCAATCTTATCAATTGATACACAGATAATAAAATTAACATGTAACAGAAAACAGTATTCTTAAGTGCTTACCAATCTGAATAGTGACTATTGAACTTCAGTGAAGATATGAGAATCTATGTTTTCACTGTGTTGTGTCTTGGTGCGGCGCGCCACCTGGGTGGGTTCAGCCGGCTTCTTCTGAAAGGACGAATTTTCTACGAAATATGAAATCAAATGTGAAATTTTAAACGACATTCGTTTTCGCAGTTGTGAGGAGGGAGGTGTTGCCATCCTTCCACCCGCAGCGCCTGGTATTCCAAAATGCCACGTATCTCATACTGACCAGGCTCAATGTCTTTACCTTCAGTGATCAAACGAGAACCGGTGTGCTAACGTAATTATAAAATAGAAATCAAACCGAGTTCTTATCCGTCTATGTCGATGACAATAGTGCGGATTGTTGGAGCAGATCACCTGATAAATTGGAGAGAAGAGCTTTGGAGAGGACACCAGTTCTCTAGACACGCAGCTAGATAGCGCATGGCAAAATACGATCTTTACTAAAGGGCATCGTAAAAGGGGAATGAGCAAGGAATTGCCATAGTAACGTGTGATGCAACACACCGAGCGGTGATGGTTTATTCCATTGAGAGAATAAATGAATATTCTATTTATAAGGCATTTATGGTCATCAATTCATCCTAATGGAGGCAATCTAAAAAAAACAAATATCACCATTCACTATTTTGTAGGGTTTATAATTGAAACACTTTCCTTTGCACGCGAATATTTACAATATTATTATTAGTAGAGGAGATGTAATTCTCAACAACAAAAAACGTATTTTTATTCGGTATTTTCAGAAATATTACCAAATATTCCATCACAAATGAAAAATAGAAATATTCAAATTGATTCAAATAATAATTATTATCGATTACTGATACAAATTTGGTATCTGTATGTCTGAAGCTGACACTCTGCTGTTACTTTTATTAGTGTACTCTTGCACCATCTTTCAAAGCTCCAACCTAACAAAAATATGCAATCGGAGGGAGCCTATTTTTGTTAGTCTCTGTAATCAATATTTTTACAGAGAAAATAATGTATTATGTGCAAAATAGACTGATCACACTGAATTTATAATAATCTTCGTTTCCTGCGCCTATGTACCTGGAGCTAAACCGAACTTTCATCATGAGCAGAGTTTCTTTCCAAGACACAACATCACGGGGCTGCTTCATAGCTGACTACAACGTGGTCGTTTGAAAGTCCAATGATAACCAACTAATTTTTGTTCAGCTTTCCTCTCAAATAATCAAATTTCGCCCATTGTTAACCATCACCTCTAATTCCCAAAGTGTTTGTCTCATCGTGCATCTGACAAACCCATTACGCTTTTATCCTCGAACGGCCTTCAGACCTTGATAAGTGGTGACTCATTAATACAATAAATGACTGATCGGTTTGGTTTCTCTGTTTTGTGGCACATCAACCGTCTTGAGGTTAATCAATCAAATTTCTATTTTACTCTTAGAAGCATGAAAATTAGAAGTTCATCCCACCCCAGGAGTATTAGCATGTAAACGACAACAGTAGATCCGTAAAAATTTTAACTTGGCTGATTCCATAATTCGTTACAGCATCCATTTGGCTAAGCATGCACTCACAGATTGAAGGATGATTACTCATACAGTTTTGATTTCGTCTGTCTAATTCAATTAACAGTCATGTATATTGCGCGATACGGTATTTGCTTTTTAATTAAAACAGATACGCCCCCCCCCCTTTTTTTCTTTGAAATGATTCAGTTCGGGCACACCTGAAGAATTAATGAGACTAGTGTCGTACGGATTAATCAGGATTATCTTCATTTGATCAATCGGTTCTTTTCACATCATTAAGATTAATCTTTTAAGTAATTTACATGATTTGTTTGTTTTTTCAAAAAGTTAAAAAGATTTAAATGACTGACCTCACGAAGTAAATTAACAGAATCGACATGACAAAATCGAGACGCCGATAGAAAAAGGAAGAGTATAAATATTAGAGCTTTTCATTTGCGCTTACAAACATAACACGCGTTCTTTATGTAATGCTGATTGAGAGTCAACACACTAACTATCATTATTACAATCGCTTAAAAGATTAATGAAAAATATATCTGATAATACCTGCCTCACTTCCACTATTATAATACGCTAATAGCGATACATTAATAAGTGTGCGGCTTGTTTTATTTTAGCGTTAATTTGCATACTTGCGTAAGCGTGATATGATTTGTGAATATCCACTTTGATGCATGTAAATTATATAATATATATATATATATATATATATATATATATATATATATATATATATATAGAGAGAGAGAGAGAGAGAGAGAGAGAGAATTTACATGCATAATTTTCATTGGTATGATTATTATATGATATGTATTTATCCTTTTTAGTATGAAATAATTAAGTACAGTTAACACATATCAAATCTTCTAATTAACGAGTGTGTACGAATTTATACATTATACCGCAGTTACATATAATAACATTTCAAGGTGTTTTAAATGACTGGGAAATTTGAAATAGATTTTACTTACACTTACATATAATTTAATTAATTCGATAGTGAGACGCAGAATACCAACAGAGCAGAATAACATCGATAAAGGTTCAAATTATAAAAGAAACCCACAACAGCTATAAACAGCAGGCAGACACTTTAAATAGTGTTGGGCTTAACGAAAGAAAGTCTAACGGACGAGTTTATTCAGTAGGAGAGTGAATTAAAAATATAATTTACAATAAATTCAAACGTATATTTGAATATGTGATTGAGTAAATGTGTGGGTTTACTATTGCAAATTGTTTCCGTATAATCTGTGTATGTAAACATTACATTTAAGGTCATATGGCCGACGAGAAATTATGTGTGTGTGTAAATATAGGTCGAGCCTTTCTTCTATTGGAGTGAAGTGTTGTTTAAATATGTCTAGAGGCTGTTATTATTATTTATACATATGTATATGTATGTTTGAATTAATATTCATATAAAATCAAAGAAATACGTCTAATTCTTAATATATAAATTATTATTAACATTTCTGATGACCGAATCGAATAGAAAACATGCCAACCGTTGATCTAGAGTGAAAGATGATTTCCGAATTCAGGTAGTGACGGTTGTCTCATTTGATATTTATTATTACGCTTCCCCTCACAACTTTAAATGGTTTCGTCAGTGTTTTGATCGAAATATAGACTGAAGAATCAGTTATATTCGGTTGCTTTTTTCTTGCAGGCTGAGTTTCCAGTGTTTCCGTGGTATCGAAGGTATCGATGGAAGATCATATTAATGTAGTGTCAATTGATAAAAATATATATGCAATTTCAAAATGTCAGACAAATAATGTTTTGCCATAACTCATACAACTTAATAACAATCATCTTTGAAATTTAATATTACCTAGTATGCCAACACAGTTGCTTGCGTAAATCTAACATTTTCAACCGATTTGTCCATTCGGAAACCAATTACGACCATTTGGGTGGAATATTGCATAATTTCCCGTGCAACTTTGTATGCAATTCAGTCGAAAAGGTGATTTGAATGAAACTAAACAGTTTAACATCGCCTTATGAATTCTTAACAATGGATGCAAATAAAGGAACGGACGATGAGACAACGTAAAGCAACGAATATAGGCGCCGATGTGACAACGAGCCTATTCATCTGATCAGGAGAGAGAAGTCCGTCGGAACCCTCTCCAAACATGTACATTTGTTCAGCGCGTGTCCCAAACCTTCCAATGATGTACCATTAAAGAGAGATGGAACACCAATGATATGTAATATCATTTTAAAGATATCAATAAGAGTAAACATCTTGAATGGCGAACTTTGAACAAGTTCGATTTATCGATGAGTATATATATATATATATATATATATATATATATATATATATATATATATATTAATATGTGTGTGTTCGTGTCTGTGTGTGTGTAGAACGTGAATAAGACAAATTATTAAGAGATAAAGGCTAACACGTAATACCAATCTTTTGTTGACTGTACATTTTGTGTTTGTGGATTTTTTATAAAATAACGAGTAGCCGACATATATATATATATATATATATATATATATATATATATATATATATATATATATATATATATATATATATATATATGAGAGAGAGAGAGAGACAGACAGAGAGAGAAAGAGAGAGAGAGACTATATGTAATTCAAAATCCGGGAGATATGTTGATCAATAAACAGTGCTTTTGTATGAAAAACGAAGCGTCATTTAAATGAATAAGTGCGAAAGTTGGGCTTATTTACTGCACTAACGGTAAAATAAAAACGCTTTATTTCAACTTATTTCAACTATGCGCAAAAGACGAACCATTATTTTTATATACTGATCATTTACATGCAGTATCAGTGGCAGGTCAACTAATTTGCATATTAGTTTTGAAACAGACATTTTATCAATTAACTTATTTGTTATTGTTTTTTAAATTCAATGATTGATTTGATTGTAACATAAATATTTCTGTTTTGCAATATTATTTTATTTACTGGACAAATATTTATCATTTGTGTTCAAATGTTCCTTTCTTTAGAGTGGAAGACTTTATTTTAAACAATTCTCGATCTATTTCTAAATCTCAAAGTAAAATGGCAAAATAGTTTATTTATATTCTTTTATTTACGGCTACATTTTTTATTAAATAAATTTGTGTCAGAATAACTCCAATGTTAATGTTTATTTACCTATATGAATAAATGAGAAGGATTTGGTTTCGTTTTTACAACAAATTTATGCACAAAATTTTTATTTTTTAAATTAATGTTTCAAATAGCGAAGCGATAGTGTTCCGGCAACGACAATAAGTTGTAATGATAAAGTAAGTAAGTAAGTAAGTCAGTAAGTAAAGTAAGTAAGTAAGTAAGTAAGTAAGCAAGTAAGTAAGTAAGTAAGCAAGTAAGTAAGTAAGTAACTAAGTAAGTAAAGTAAGTAAGTAAGTAAGTAAGTAAGTAAGTAATGATACAATAGAAGTAAATGAAAGGAAGTTGCTGATTTATTTATGTTTCATGTCAACGGGAAATCGCCTGATGTTATTGACTACTTGACCAATATAATACACTCAATTTGATTTATGTATAATTAATTTTTATTACTTAACAAACAAACGGTTAAAAACGCTTGTTATTGATATCTACTAGTATTTTAGAATTGAATTTATACAGATGCGTCCTTTATATCTGTGAAGTTTCCGATAAAATAGTAGTTAAGCGTGACAGACAGACACACCAGCTAAAACAATGACACTTTTATTTCAAACGCAAGAATTGCTGACGGACCGACGAACAACACTTCTAAGAGATAAGCGAAGACCCAACCCCGAGGCGAATCTTCTTCCTCGAATGTTGTTTTCATTTTCTGCACAGTTGCGCTTTGTTATCGAAAAATCTGATTGCAAATATTTACGTCTATAAATTTTTTTACAGCGTCAGCAATACTTATCTTCATAGAAAGCTATTTATATATATATGAGAAAGAGAGAGAAAGAGAGAGAGAGAGAGAGAGGGGGACGGAGCGGTATAAATACACACACATATATGAATATATATATATTTATATATATATATATATATATATATATATATATATATATATGTATACATATATGTATATATATATATATGTATACATATATTTATATATATATGTATACATATATTTATATATATATATGTATACATATATGTATATATATATATACATATATGTATATATATATATGTATACATATATTTATATATATATATATATATATATATATATATATATATATATATATATATATATATTTATGCAAAAATTATTAAAAATAACAGAATCATTTTTATTTTTAAAATTTTTCTGATGGTCTTTTTGTAGTAAAATAAAAAAAAATGTTTCATAGGTTTTACATGTTTTACGAACGTTTTCGATTCGTCGTAGAATCATCCTCAGGTGTCAAAAGCAAATGAACAAAAAAGCTGGATAAAGAAGAGACTTTTTAAAGATAGCGGAGAAACGCACATAGAACGTTTTTCGCATTGTTCCAGGAAAGTCGTTGACGATTTAAATACAGCAACGCTGTATGGCATCACAGAACAACATCGCATTACGTTAAGCATTTTAAAATGTTATTACTGGTTTCATATGTGATATTGTGAATTCTTGGTTGTTGTGTTTTTATGTAGATAGCTTCCATCATTTTGAATTAAAAAAAATTGGTTTCGGAATGTATAATTTTAGTGGTATTAACTATAATTTGTCTTACATCAGAGGGAGGGCAGTTATGTTATTGTAGATATTGGTAAAGTGAGCTAGAGTTTACAAGATGCATGGTGAGGTGGCGGGACAGGGTAGTGCTTGTAAAATCAATGTAACTATTAGCTTTAGTATTATTATAGATGTTACATTCTCCCAAAGGCCATTTAAACTTATAAATAACATTGGTTCTTTCTAGTGGTTTTGAGTTTGGGAGGAATTGTTTTTGACTACAATATTTTGGGTTTTAAATTTCTTATAGTATATATGGAGTCTAATTTTATTGTTATTGTCAATTGGGGATATGTATCTGTGTATAGTATTTTTTCTTCTAATCTAAAGTTTGGTTGCATTAAATTATAATAGTATATGTTAATATTGTTTGAGTTGTGATATTATTATTATTATTATTATTATTATTATTTGTACTGATGTTTTTTTAAAGTTTCGAATCATTAATTTTATTTGTTCAACAACGATATAATTAAGGAATTCGTTGTTTATAGGTACTTACTTTATATTTTTTAATTCAATTAATAGTATGTTTTAGAGGAGGAGATTAATTCGGCATGGTTTACTAGATATTTAACAATAGCTATTTAGTAGCGATAGGGAACTCGCAGTTGAAATTTAAAAGACTAGAATTTAAGCTTGTTGTTTTTTAAGTGGAAGTGTTAAACGATTCATTAGAAGCGTCATATATATATATATGTATATATATATATATATATATATATATATATATATATATATATATATATATATATATATATATATATATCCACATACACAGGCACATATATGTATATAACATTACGTTAGTTATTTGGATATGTGTACATATTTTTACGTACAAGATTAACGTAAGAACTAATAAATCGATCCTCATGCATTTGGGAACAGAGCTGCTAGGCGTAAGTGGTAGCACTGTAGTCTATATTTAGTTTAATTTAGTTTTATGCAAATGGTAAAACGAAGGTGAAAGCTCTTCGCAAAAATTTAGACATCTCCGATTTTTGTTAAATTTTAACATATGTATTAGACGTCTATTAATAGATATTCCTAAAATTAAATAAAAATTAAAATATTTCAGATTTGCATTCGATTTGAACAATTGTCATTGGAAACCAATAAAGCAAGATTCCCTGAATTTGAATTTCTTCTTAAGACCCCTCAAACCTTTGATGTTAGACATTTTGTAGAATTTAATTAATGTAATGAATCTTGATCAAGATTGGAATAAGGATTTAAGACATATTTTTTAGATTGTGGCATTATCTTGACTCTAATATTTGTAAGGGCAGACAAACTGCAAACAACTGGTGCAAAACTATTCTGTTGTGGACATTTAATTCAGCCGTTCTGGGATAGGTGTTCTTCTACTCTTGCTTTATAATGCATCATTCCTTCCTTAATAGAAGTAGAATGCATGGACGTCAAGCCGCTTTAAAAGTGTTAAAATTATCATTGTTTATCAGCTATTTAAAATTGGCCGAGCGGTTAGCGACGTTGGATTTAAGTTGAAAAATACTTGTCATCCAGGGTTTCCAATCGCATGACCGGTAGTGGATAGTCATATCTCTATGCTGATGAGTCCACATTAAAAAGGACGAAACGTATACTTACATAGATAATGAACAATAACAAATATTTATATTTGTCGCTCCTCGTAAAAAAGTAGAGCAATGTAATGGTAGTACTAACACAGCATGGCGTCACTTGCTTTATAATGCATCATTCCTTCCCTAATAGAAGTAGAATGCCTGGACATCAAGCCGCTTTAAAAGTGTTAAAATTATCATTGTTTATCAGCTATTTAAAATTGGCCGAGCGGTTAGCGACGTTGGATTTAAGTTGAAAAATACTTGTAATCCAGGGTTTCGAATCGCATGACCGGTAGTTAATAGTCATATCTCTATGCTGATGAGTCCAGATTAAAAAGGACGAAACGTATACGTACATAGATAATAACAATAACACATATATATATATATATATATAACTTCTTTGTAATATAGTAGTTAAAATCCAAGCAGAGTACTTGATTAATTAAGAATTAAAGTTAAAAATTAAGAGCATAATATTTATTTATTTTGGTACAGAAAAATTAGTACAACATTCGTACCGTCGGTTTCAAGCACGAAAAGTCTTAGCCATCCGGCTCTCTTCAGCTTCTGTGGTCATCTGTTTTGGACATGTGAAGTCACATAACACTCTCGTTTGACGCGTTATTTGCTCAGCGTGTTATGTATGTTTGTTTGAATTTAAATTTAGTGTAAGGAAACGGTTGAGATTTAAAACCGGAGGAGATTTTGGGGAGATATAAGAATATAAAATTAAAGAGAATAAAAATAAAATAAGAATAAAAATAAAAATAAAAATAAAATTTTAAAATAAAAAATAAAAAAGTTTCTATGTAATTCCCGTGAGCCAATTTTATGAATTTGTATTATTGGCTGTTACTGTTTTTTGGTTTGAAGATGTGCGTTCTAAAAGGAGGAAGAAAAGGGAGAGAGGAAAAAAGAGGTTAAAGGGATAACCGTTAATTAATATCGTGTTTAAGTTCTTTAGACAACAGGAAGTAATTTGAATAAAGAAATCACTGGATTTAAGGGAGGTAACTCTGTTAGAATTATAAATGGTGTGAGGTCGTTTAAATGGATTTGTTAGATTAGTCTAATAACTGATAAATAAATTGTGAAATTGGAGTATTATCCTCATAATGCCTAGATAAATATTTTTGTGAAAGTCGAAGTTTTTGCTCTTGAAAATTAATGTGGATAATAGTTGATAAGGTGTTTGTTCGTATTTTTTAATTTGTTTAAATTAGTAATAATGGGAAGCAGAGGGGGGTAGCTCGGCTTATGTGAATCGGTCAGTCCAGTTTATGAGTAGTGCTTGTCTCTTGTGGATACATCCCTTAAATATTTCATCGCGGATATTCAAACAGGCTGTATTCGGATCAATGATGGCCCTTGAAATGTGGTATTTTTCAGCGTCACATAGAGATAATCTGTTTATGGCTGGAGAGAAGGATGGTTTTCTCTCAATTACTTTCCATTTGATGGTGACGGGTGTATTTTCTTCTTTAAGTTGCCATATATATATATATATATATATATATATATATATATATATATATATATATATATACCGTATTTCTTAATTGGGAGAGTTTCCCAGCAGAGTGCTCAATTATTAATGCAAAAGTAAAATTAACTAGATAATTAATAAGAGCATGATATTTATTAATATTAAATAAAGTGTTACAACAACATCCGGACCAAGGTTTCAGATCCGAGAAAATCGGACCTTCATCAGCGGAGTCGTATAGCTTAATGAGTGAGAACAACCGCCAGGAATTTCAAAATATTGCCCGTTGGAAAGATGGAACACTTTCAGATTTAAAATTGTCACGTGCGTGGAATATACGTGGTCAGTTATGGAAAAGTTTCAGATCAAAACAACAGCGACGCTGTACATCGAAAAAGCAAGAAATTAAATGGGAATAACGTTAACTGTTGAACAGATGGGAACCTAGCAGGTTTAAATTGTCACGTGCGTGGAATAACGTAGCCCGTTATGGAAAGTATTCAAATTTAACTAATAGAGACGTTATATATGTCATCGAAAGTAAATGGAGATAACGTTAAAAATAAAAATAAATTTTATATATATATATATATATATATATATATATATATATATATATCCTTACGAATTATGTTGATAAAAACTTGAAATAATATCTCGCCTGAAGTCATTTTATTTCAGGTATACATGCATAATATTATACGGTGACACAATACATTATATATAGATTTTCAGTATTTACTTCAACAGTGTTCAATACGTAAATAGAGCTTCACTATTTTCTATACTAGAAAAATATGCCCACTTCTCCGGTTGCATATTTTTGCTGGGAAGATATATAAAGTAGTGAAAGAACTACATACAATATGGAGTAAAGGCAAAATAAATTTTTTGACCCACAAAATAATTTTCAACGCTACCGATTTATTTAGCTTTTATTATCGCTTATCTACAACGTCACGGGAAAGCAATACTTATTTTGTTGAGTTAACATTAAAGCTCTGTTTTATAAGTAAGCCTAATATATAAAGAATGAAGATCTCAATGTTTCGGTTTCAGTTTCCAGTCATGGAACACGCTTTATTTGTTGGAAATTTATTATTTACTATTATTTAAATATTCTCCATTTCTAAAAGTAGTTAATATTTCTGATATTTTGAAATGAGACAAATTATACAATGTATTTATTACGTTTAAAAAATTGTGATTGACGGACGAATGGACAGACGGGCACATCTCTCTCTCTCTCTCTCTCTCTCTCTTTTATATATATATATATATATATATATATATATATATATATATATTATATATATTACATATATATATATTTATTTATTTTATATATATATATTATATATATATTATACGTATATATAATATATATATTATATATATAATATTATATATATATATCTAATATATATTATATATATAATATATATATTATATATATATAATATTATATATATATATATATTATATATACATCATATATATATGTTATATATATATATATTTTATATATATATTATATATATTATATATATTTGATATATATATGATATATATATGATATATATATATTATATATATGATATATATATGATATATATATATATGATATATATATGATATATATTATATATTATATATATATTATATATTATATATATGATATGTATTATATATATTATATATATTATATATATATATTATATATATATATATTATATATATATTATATGTATTATATATATTTTATATATATATAATATATATTTTATATATATATAATATATATTTTATATATGTATATATATTAAATATATTATATATATGCTATATATTATATATATTATATATATTATATATATATTTTATATATATATATTATATATACATATATTATATATATTATATATATTTTATATATATTAAATATATATTATATATATATATATATTAAATATATATATCTTATATATATATCTTCTATATATATTATATATGTATATGTATATATAGATATGTGTATATAAAGAGAATAATTTTGGTAAGAAATCTGAGTAAGAGAGTTCAATGTAGAAAACAGAGCTAGAATAGACTATAGAAAGAAAAAAATTACATACACATTGTAACTGTCGGCATTATAATTTATTTCGACTCCTGGCCTTTTCAGAATGAATACGAGACAGCTACATATTGGAAATGACGGAAAAACGAAATATTCACCAGCCAGCCAAAAATAGCATAGGCAGAGTGAGGGGGGGGGGGTGTTAAACAACACACTTAATTTAAAACTATGAAAAAAAGAAGGGGAGGGAAATATAAAGATGGCAGACAATATGTATGTCCAGTTGAACGAACAATAAAATTAAAAACTTTTAATTAAATACGTTGATAATTCCCTCGAAGTTATATTTGTCATGATATGTTGACATGAAGCTAAACTTTACTGCCCCTCTTCCAACCGCGGGACCCACCGAAGACGGACTACCAGAGTCGGTGGTGTAAGAGTGGGGGGACGAAACCAATTGAAAAGAATCAAGCGAAGTTGGGGTGGGGTGAACAATACAAACACGAATACAAATAAAGAAATAAAATAAAGATAAAAATAAAAATAAGAGTAACCAAATAATAAAAATAATAACTGATAGGAAACAAAAGAAAACATAATAAAACAAATTAACAGCTTGAAAAAGAAAAAATATATGAGAAAGAAAAAATTTAGCCGTAATAAAATGACTTAGACAGAAGAAAGAAAAACCTACTAAAGCGATTAATATATTTGAATCAATTTGAGACAACAGGATTTAATCTACTGAATCTACTGAATAATTTAGGTCATAAAACAATATTGATGAAGGCAATGCCAGATAAAAAAAAAAAAAATAATAATAATAATAATAAGATTAATAATAATAATAATAATAATAATTACTTGCGGGACCCGTGTAAATTACACGAAATGATGTTTTTAATACTAATTATCTTGTTCATAACCTATACATGTTTGAATAAAATATGATAAGATTTGGACTTGTATATTTATTTTTAAAAAATGAACAATACATGAAACAATTGACAAAACTTCTTTATATACAATATTACTAGTGAAGGTAATATTTCGACGATTAAACCTTACTTTGTAAATGTTTTAGATTAAATTAAATTTTGCTCCAATTCATGAATATTTATTTACTCCTCTCTAGGAGGTAGGTACAAAGCCAGTTTTATCTTACTCCCACAAGTACGATGTAACCCAAGGTCGGGTCGGCAAAGTGGGGTTTGAAAAGCCAGCGCTCGAGAAAGTGAGCACTCTGGCCATTAAAAAATTGCCTGTACAGCCCCGTCGGCATTCCCCGGTAGGGGCGCCCCAGGCAGTAAGCAATAAACTTACTCCTCCCCAAAGAGGGGGGGGGGCGAAGCCTGGGAGGGTGGACCTCTTAGAACTGCACAGGACAGACACATAGACCGGCGTAAATCAAGCTTCGAAGGCCAAGACAATACCAGTCTATGGAGTGCAGTATCAATCGGAACAGATACTACACTTTGATATTAGCCAAAAAGAGCATGCAAAGATTCAGAAGGTCGTTGCTTTTGATGTAAGCATAACACACAAAATCACACACGCTATTGTATTAATATGTGTCTTCCCGGTCGTCCCCTCCCTACCTCTTTTCCCCTTCCCCTCAAAATGTAGAAAAAAAATCTTAGAGGTTGGTTGGGATCGAACTATAAACCAGTCGGGCCGAAGTCAAAAATACTACGTCGCTAACCGTTGCGCCAAAGGGAAATACTTTAAAATGTTTCGAAAATTTGGCGAGTTGAATGTTTTTCAAAATCTAGGTGCGGCACACATGCGCAGAGCTTTTGTCAGAAGCGTGACACACGAGCACACACGCTATCGTATTAATATATAGATAATAATAATAATAATAATAATAATAATAATACTAGGGCCAATAACGATAATGATAATTCTAATAATAATAATTCTAATAATAATAATAATTTAAATATTACTAATAATACTTATAATACAACTAATAATAATAATGGTAATCATGATTAAGTTAAAAATAAAATAAAATAATCAAGATAATAATAATAATAGCAATTATAATATTAATAGTGTTAATAATAACAATAATAATACTAGTAATCGTAATAGTAATACTAGTGTTAATACTGATTATACTAATAATATATAATACAAAATAATAATTTATAATACAAAATAATAGATCATAATAATGCTAATAGTAATAATGATAATAGTAGACATAATGTTAATAATATTAATAATACATATTCAAAGTAAAAATACTATAAGATAGAATAAGATAAAGTCAAATAGGTGGGGAAAATCAAAGAAAGAATTAGAAGTAGAATAAAATAATGCTAATAACAATAAAAATAAAAAAATAGCTGTGTTCGTATCTCAGTTTAAACACACAGAAAAGATGAACTGATGGCTAAGTACAGACATAAATTTAAATTAAAAACTAACAGTAACTCTTACTTACAGATTTACAGTAACCCTGAACTGTGGATCTACCTAAATTTGGTCCGTTCGTATGTCTCTCAAGTTGGAATTTATTTATCTTCATTATTATTGGTTTTGGGTTAGAATGGTTGTTCGTAACTATTTTTGGATTACGATACCATTTCCCTAAGCCCCTACTCCTTTTTTCTCTATCTTCCTATTTTTATTTTCCCAAAACTGCCGTAACATAATTGTTTGGTAAGATATTTGTTATCAACCCTTTAGATAACTAACAACATCCCACGAGATAGAATTCATGCAATATTAGCAGAGCTACATTGCGTTACCCCTATATTACATAAAAAATCCCACACATAAATTAAAAAAAAAAACAACGATTACATTGTTAACATATCGGTTTTTCTCTCGGTCGTTTTCCGGCGACTTCAAATATAAGAGCTGAGGTCCGACGACGACACTTTCGCGTTTCACGAAAGTGTCGTCGTCGGACCTAAGCACATGTGCGAATCATCTGAGCCGCCATTCCTTCATCTTGCCCTCGACCGGCGAATGCTGTAGCACATTTGGATGGGGTCATTACAGACGTGATAAAACTGTGTAACCAGCGGAGCATTTTAGTTTCCATGACGCCGAATCTTCGCTCCGCTTCTTTCGTTGTTAACAAGCACTCGGAGCTGTACAAAGCGACGGTCTCCCAATAGTCCGGTGGCTATTCGACTATAGACGGTCGCTTATTCTACGGTCACAGAGGACACAGGCATTTAATATCTTATCCCAATTAAAAAAATGTACATCGGCGTCTGCTAACGGAAAAAGCAGTAGAGAATAAGAAAGAATAATTACCTCAATTTCAATTTTCAAATAATAAAATCGTAATCCTTTATCGTAGTCAAGTTTATCTTTGAGGTAGATATTGCCTTTAGAATCCAGAGTAAACATATGATCCACCTTGGCTCTGGTATCGTTCGAAGATATGCTCTGAAAAGAGAAAACAGAAAAGAAACAGCGTATTAATTCATAAGACTGTTATAACAATATATATATATATATATATATATATATATATATATATATATATATATATATAATTAAAGCACAACATGAAAATGCAAAACACCTCAGTAACCGCAAATCCTAGAAGAACATGTAACTGTAATAACAAATCAAACTGCCCCATAAATCAAAAGTGCCTATCAACTTAAGTGGTCTATAAGGCATCTATCTCCTCAACCGAAAACCCATCCCAGACTAACTATTATATTGGTCTGGCAGGTAACAACTTCAAGGAAAGATTCTACAACAATAAACTCTCCTTCAACAACCCTGACCATCCTGGCCAAACTGGACTTTCACTACACTACCACAAAATAAACACAAAAAAAGAAACTCCCATAATAAAGTGGAAAATCTTGAAAAAATCTAGCACCTGCAAATCAATAAACTCACCATGTAGATTATGTTTAAATGAAAAACTGGAAATTATCCGTTTTAAAGACAAAAATAAACTACTAAATAGAAAACAAGAGACATCTATCAACTGTAAACATAGTAGACTCTACCTCCTTAGCAACCCACATACCCCACCGTAACCCCACACCAACTCCCCACATAATTTTTAAAAATGGAAATTTTTTTTACAAAAACCACAAAACACATTATAACCCCCTACCCACCCACCCAAATTTACCACCCAACTCCACCCCATAAATCTATAAATCTATAAATCTATAAATCTATAACCCCCCCACTAAACTATCAATAACATCAAATCTCTAAGTATTACCTATAATTCTCAGCCTCAGTAGCCTCTCAGTCATACTACCAATTCTACCCAAATCATCTCCCACCTAAACCCATAACTGGGATAGCTATTAACTCTGATATCACTTAGACTAATCTAATCTCAATTACTTAATCCTTCGATTACTATCTTGAACACTTAATTATTGACTGGTGCTTAGTCCTTATTATTGGTAGTAGAACCATAAAAGCCTACCATCACTTGTAGACTCATTTCGCCCAATGACTTCGCAAGTAGCATGATGGTAATAATGGTGATAATAATAATAATAATAATAATAATAATAATAATAATAATAATAATAATAATAATTATTATTATTATTATTTTTATTATCTTGTTATTTTTATTTTTATTTTTATTTTTATTAATGCTATTATCACTGCGACTATGATTGGCATTGTTATCATTATTGTTATTGTAATCGAAAATCGTAAAAATGGTAACACCATTAAACTTCTTTTATATAATGATTCCACTAGTATTGATTTTAGTATAATATAATCACAATTAAAAATATTATCACAACAAAATTCACTACAATTACTGAGCAAGCCATAAATAACTATATTAAAATAGAATGCAAAAGTAGCAATTAATACCCTTAATTAAAATTATCAAACATTTTTATCTACACGATAATTACCTATTACAACAAAAATGACAGTTATAACTCTATGATTATAATTCTATTCTCATTTTAAATTTAACCCCCCCCTGCCCCCGCCCTTGCTTGAATTGAGGTCACGATGGCCCAGACACGAGAGAACCTCCCACGCAACTTTTTGAAACATGACTTGTTGGGGTCTCCCCCTCTCCCCCTTCTCATGTCCCCGTTATAGGCAAAGCTCTATCTCTGTTCCCCCTCCCTCTAAGGCATCTTCAATTTCCGGTTGAGGTTGAATTTAAAATCTTTGCCATTTGATTCCATTATAGCTTGAAGAGTTGACGTTCTTTGCGAGCGTTAATGAAACAGCATATATTTTGTCGCAATTAATGGAATAAAATCACCAACAAATATATATATATATATATATATATATATATATATATATATATATATATATATATATATATTACTTGTAACTAATTTATTTGTAATATTTAGCTCCTCCAGCAGTTGAGCACTTTCACAAGAATTTTTTCACCACTGAAAATTAATATGGAAAAAGTTAACTTAGAAACATCACTTAAGAATATTTCAACACCTAGCAAGCATTGATACATTATTAAATTAATTAAAAATACGGACGAATTAATACGCCGAATGCGATTGCGAGCACACCTTTTCCTGTACAATAATGATAAACACCTGGATGCAAAAGAATCCTACGGATTCAAAAGTCTAAAAAACGCTAAACCAATAGATCTCATGATTAGCTTTGAAAATGACCTCTTAAATATAATTAAAGATTAAGAATTCTATCAAGCAACATAATAATTTCCAATAATAATACACAACATCGTTAAAAACATAAACAATTCTAACAAAATCTTCGTAAAAGCGAATAAAACTAGGAATGTTTAAAAATAGATAAACAAGTGTATACCAAACTACTCAAAGAAAATATTACTAATAACTACAAAAGACTAGATACAAGCGAACATAATTACATAGATATAATAAATACTGAAAGTAAACAAATCACCGATAAACAAAAAATTAGCGACAAAGTTAGTAAATTAAAACTTAAGGAAGCCTATATCTTATTTAAAGACCACAAAAAGTAACTTTAACAATAATCCTAGCACTGGCTTAATTAATCCGACCAAACCAGAAATAGGAAGATTTAGTAAAACAATTATTATCTAGAATCAATGAACAAATAAAAAAAGTCCTAGAATTAAACCAATGGGTAAATACTGCCGAAGCAATTGCTTTGTTTAACAATATCGAAAATAAGAACAAATGTACCTTCCTACGATTTCTATCCGTCTATATCAGAAGAACTCTTCAACATCGCCCTAGAATTTTCCGGGATGTATACTGATATATCCAAGGATGAAATCTGCACCATTAAAAATGTAGGAGATCAGTTTTAATCAATAATGTTGACCAATGGATGAAAACAAATATGACAAACTATTTTGATTTGGCCATGGGTGGCCTTGACTCTGCGGATGTATCAGATCTTGTGGGGTTATTTATTTTATATACACTCACAAATATATTTGATAATACAGATATCAGCCTTTATAGAGATGATGGATTAGCGATAAAGAGATTCCGGCAAAGTCAAGGGAGAAAACTTCAGGAAAATTATGCATATGGAAATTAACAAATTAGGCCTAAAAGTAGAAGTACTGGCTAATATAAAAACAACTCACTTTGTAGATGTCACGTTAAACCTAAATAAAAATACTTACGAACCATACCAAAAAGATAACACTAATCCAATATACGTAAACCCAAAGTCTAATCATCCCCGATCATAAAACATATTCTGAATTCTATCGAACGTAGGCTCATCAATAATTCTAGCAACGAAAATGTTTTTAAAAAATCAGCAACATTTAAAAAATAGTGGTTACCATAATACTGAAATTAAATATAAGAAATAGGACACCAATATCATAATAAAATTTAAAAAAAAGAAAAAGAAGTATAATCTATTATACACAACCCTATAACGAGATGCTAAAAACTAAACTGGGCAAACAATCCCCTGCATAAAATATTCAATAAAAATAACTTCAAACTGTCCTACAGCTGCTGCGAAAACATAGAAATGATAATTAAGGCACACAATAACAAAATACTACAAGAGAACAGCAGAGAGGAAGACAAAACAACAATTTACATAAAAAAGTGACAAATATAGCAAAAATAATACTACGAAGAACAAAAATATAAACACTAGAAATAGAAATAAACAAAACCCTAATAGTAATCACCCGAACAGAAATGAAGGAGTTAACAATGAAGAGAAAAGACGTAACTGCATAAATCGCACATTTTGTCAACTACAAAATAAATGCCTAACCAAAAGTATTGGTTACCAAGCCACAATATTTGCCAAGGAAAGACCGAATAACAAGAAATACTGCGTGGATATGACCTCCCTAGATTTTAAAACCAGATATTCTGACTACAAAAACACATTTAGAAACGGAGAACATCAAATTAAAACAGCACTAGCAAACCACTTTTGGGAGGTCAAAGAAAACGGATGCTTACCAATAATTGAATGGAAAATAATACGACAAGCCAGTACATGTAGAAATTTAGACGACCCGTGTAGATTATGCCTGAATGAGAAATTTGAAATCTTAAACTTTAAAGACCCCCCCCCAATATATTAAACTGTAAAAGCGAGATATAAAACAGCTGCCTGCACAGAATAAAATTTACCTTAGGTTAACAATACATAAATAAATAAATAAATAAATAAACGAATAAGTAAAAAAAAAACTCAACTAAATTAAAACCTAACAACTTTAAAACAAAAACCTAAAATAGAAATACAAGGAACCACGGGTTAATATAAGTTCACCCATTATATTAACACAACAAAGAAACAGGATATAGGCAACTTTATAGAAAACAGAACAATAGAAAAGGAAATAACTAACCGGACCTTTGTTTGTGAGAAGCCCAACAGTTGGCTAAAAGAACAACAAATAATATGATTGGTTAACTAGCTAGCCGTGTATATAAAAACACCCAGAAAAACTAACTCCATGCATTTTAGCCTGAGGATTCCCACCAGGGATGAAACGCGGGAGCCTCTGTGTAGCTTAATTGCCATAGATATATTTTCATAACTTACTATCCAAATTCCCACTTTTAATACAAAAAAGACCTTCAGAAAAATTGAAATAATAAAAAAAGGTATAATTAAACAGACGAATTCTGTTATTTTTAACAATGTTTGCATAAATGAGAAAATGCTGCCTAAATACGCACACAATATATACATATAATACTTTTACAAAGTAATATTTTGTGTTTTTGAATGAAAAATATTTTGTGTTTTTGAATGAAAAATATTTTGTGTTTTTGATGGCAAAAAGAAACAATATTTTTTAAAAGTGACCTGTTTCCTTTGTTATTCGGAAGAGAAACTTTGCAGAGACTAACTTTCACACACATTCCAAGAATGAACGCTGCACAAATTTGAAAATGCCCAGTTTTTTTTTTAAATTCTTAATTAATCCACATAAAACATGTGTTTCCTCATTTTCCGGGAATCATCAATGTAAAGAGTAATTATTCCACCGGTCACACGATTCGAACCTCAGACCTAAGTCAACCTTTTCACTTCTTTCTGAACCGCTAGAACCATGCGGCCAATGTAAAAACTATGGTGAAAGGAAAATAATTAAATTCTATATATTTCTTTACAAGCAGATACACCTAGAAGGCTATAATAAACAGTGTTCAACGACCCTGTACGACGTAACTTCGCATCTCTCTCTCTATCATATATATATATATATATATATATATATATATATATATATACACAGCACAATGAATCAATTATCAGCCTGCTTCAAAATATAGTTAGCTGTACATTCAGTGTAGCAGATGTTTCTGTACCCATCAGCGTTGCTAAACCTTTTTAACTAGGGAACCGATTGAATCAATCTAATGCGAATAAAGAAATCAATTTTATAAATTAAACCAGAAATGACATTATTTGTTGTAATCCACATCATTTACATTAGGAACAATTATATTTTGATGCTATTATTGTAAATCTTTTTAAACGTTATTTTAGACGAGTTACATTTAGGATTTCATTCAGTTTTTTATCAATTTTTAAAAAAGAAATTCATAGTTAAATTGTTTAATTCTGACTCGCACTTTTAGTACAAATCAAACTATTACTTGTATAGCCTCGTTTACTGTTTTAACGTAAAATAAGAATGACTGATAGTCATATATAAAGTAAGAAGCATCGTATTTCAGAGAATAAATGATAAACGATTGTGAACACAGAATAAGCGAAGTATATTTATAGCTATTTTCCTTGAACCATATTCAAAATGATCAATTTCATTCACTAAGTGAGAGATAGAGCACTATTTAAATATTTTTATTGTGTGGTGTTCAGCTGCTCGGTTTTCATTATTTTAGTACAACCAGAATGTACAGAGAGCATCATCATTTATTGTATAGATAGTAACGAAATGTAGTATCTCTTTGGTTAGAATGACTTATTTTGGCAATCATCACAATCTTCATGGATATCCCATATCTACAATTAAATGGAATCTCGCCCTAATTATGTTTGAAGATATCTCCTTCAGAAATATACTGATCAGACTCTATAAATATATTTTCTAAATGACTGATAAGACACATCCTGAAATCGGCATCCCAACAATTAAAATTTTCTAATTCTCATAATTTATTTGGGATTTGGCAAAGAAGTTAATGTTAGCCTTGAAACATATTTTCGTAGCTAATTCACAAAGCGTTTTACTGTGACCGTTCATAAAGACGTTCAAGTAGTTTACTTCGGAAAACAAAATATCTGAAAGGAAAAAAGCTTGAAGAATCTAACATTAATCAGATAAATTTTAAACCATTGCAGAGTGACAAAACCGATGTATTACTTTCATGGGAGAGAGCAACCATACTTCAGAGTGAGATGGCTAGTATTACTATCCAGCGCAAATTTCAGAAAATCGTTAACATATTCTGTCAGCGAGATGCCTTGATGTAATTAAATTAGCAACTTCAATAATCTCATTAAACACAGTATGCAAATCAAGTAACACATCATTCGGGGCGGGAATTAGCATATGCCGAAAACAGTGAAAGTTTCAACTTGCGGACGTAGCCTTGATACTCGTGCACAAAAGCCTTTTAAAATTTTCAGAGCCACGTGCTGGCAGCATTATTTGAACGGTCGGACACTTTACAAACCTTCAGAACGAAGATACCATTTATATAAGAATAAGACGGAAGGAGGGGGTATCCTTCTATGGGTCGTCAGACATTTTTTCCTCGTATTTTAAGCATCCTAACAAGTTAAAATTAATAAGGAGGGTGCTAATTTGTTATTCCGGAGTGTTACATCGACCCAATGGAGCCCACTCACCACCAAAAAATGCTTAAACACTTTCAGAATACAAATATCGGCGAATTAGAATCATTAATGTAAGTATATTTAGAAATAAAACGAATAATGGTAGGAGGAGGGTCCTCAAAATCCATTAGAAAACTTTAGACATTTTAAAAATACAATTCACAACAAAACTGGAAAATTTAAGTTGAATTTAAATTTAGCTCAATTTTGATTCCAGAAAAGGTTTCACTGTGTGATCCTTAATCTTATACAATACTTATAAATGTTTCGAAAAGAGAAGAAGAAAAATTTGGGTTAGATATCTAATAGCCCCCCCCCCCAAGTAGACAAAGAGTAAAAGTATCAACTTACACCTAAATAGGGAGAGGTAATCCAAAACTACATCAACCTAGAAATGGGAATGTGTTCCCACTTGGCTATTACAGTTTTGAGAACACTTGAATGAGAGAAGGGATTATTTGCTTCTTCTTAGAAATTACTTTATTGAGGCCTGTTATACAAATTATTATCGAATAAATTAATTTAGGGTGCATTTTTAACGAGAGTGAACGAAACCAAAAAAGGCGAAAAAGCAAATATACAAGAAATAAATGTTATCAAAGGCAAGACCAGTTACTCTTCTGCCTACCTGGGTAAGTATGTGTTGTGTTTTAACTTATTTTAAATAGTTTTTTTAATTCAATACAACAATAATTCAATACAGTGTCAACTATGTAAAATTAGAACAAAAGAAAAAATGGCTGTCATTACACGACCACGCAGAGTCCCGATAATCGTTCAAACATCGAAAATTATACAAAAATGCTGGTAATAAAAATATACAGTTCGGTTGATTATTTCATGTTCGCACGAATTGTGACATTTATCAGCTGTGACTCTGTTTACATTTCTGATGCTTGAGCGACCATCGAGACTCACGCTACCGCTCAATGTCAGTCGTTTTTCATTCCATTCCAACAGAGTTGGCATTAGTCTAGTATTGCACATGTTATACGGACCAATCTAATAGCACCTGGATCTATAACATTTTCCCGGATTACATGCCTCTTTTATCACTTCGGATTCCTCCACACAATATAGTAGATAGCTGATGAAGTTTGCTTAATGGAGCAAACAATGTTTTTGGTTAGAGTTTCCAAACACTTTCTTTTGACTTGTTTGACTTTTCTATCAAAAAAAGACGATATTTTCCAGAAGGACTTGTTTCGCATTTAAACATAATTTTCATTTATTCGTCTTTAATGATCCGTTCCCAAGCAGTTTTAACATGGTACATTGTTTGTCCATCTCTACTATTATTAATGTCGGTGAAATCAAATTAGGAAAGTTTTCTTTTGAAGCTTCTTTTGCCATGAGGGATTGCCATATTTTAACGCTTAACTACGTAATTGTACGCTAATAAATTCAAACTTGTTAACCGATTTTGATCTTTCAAAAAAAAAAAGTTTAAATATATCTCCAAGTGTATGGGAGCACAGAACGATTAACAACGAATCATTTTTCGGACAGAGTTTAAGCATATATCTTCATATCAGAATCTTTGAGATAAAAATTTATAATTTGTATTGTTTATGTTATTCAGACTACGGTTTCCATCTTGCTTATTATTTGCACAGGCAGATGAAGCTATAACGATAGGCCTGTAAACTTGATGTAAATATTTCATATTTTTAAAGTCAAATGTATAAGTTTATCGTCAATATTTTGGGACCTTATACAGAATATTTCGCTATCTTAATTTTGGGTTGCAATTCATACGTTAACAAACCCTGTTTCACACTAGTCCATATGTATCTAATCAAACCTGTTGATATTTATGTATCTATTCTAAAGTATATGTTGTAACCAGGCGAATATAAACATAAGCACCATTTCAGCTATTAAACGTACCCAGAAGTGCTGGGTCAGTTATTTTGTTTGGGTATGAATAAAAATCAGTTTTGATGAACAATTTGAACCCGATTCACTACCGTTGTCATTATTCTTTTAGACTCCCATCTTTCCGAGTTGTAACATTCTGGCAACAAGGAAACTATTTTTCTACGTAAAGATGGCAACACCCGAACATTTGCAAGAATTTTATATGAAGGAAATGGACCGGTTGGGACAGTGTTTTAGTGAATTATATAATTTGTGGGCAGCAAACAGAAGAGAAATGTTAGCTATTAGACTCAGCGCTATAGACAAAAAAAGAACGATTTGCGTTCTTTGCAGAAACCAAGTGATGTAACTTTGGAGGAAATTAAACACAGGATGCTACAAATTAAACACAGGATACTACAAATTAAACACAGGATACTACAAATTAAACACAGTATACTACAAATTGAACACAGGATACTACAAATTAAACACAGGATGCTACAAATTAAACACAGGATGCTACAAATTAAACACAGGATGCTACAAATTAAACACAGGATGCTACAAATTAAACACAGGATACTACAAATTGAACACAGGATACTACAAATTAAACACAGGATACTACAAATTAAACACAGGATGCTACAAATTAAACACAGGATACTACAAATAAAACACAGGATACTACAAATTAAACACAGGATACTACAAATTGAACACAGGATACTACAAATTAAACACAGGATGCTACAAATTAAACACAGGATACTACAAATTAAACAAGGATACTACAAATTAAACACAGGATGCTACAAATTAAACACAGGATGCTACAAATTAAATACAGGATGCTACAAATTAAACACAGGATACTACAAATTAAACACAGGATACTACAAATTAAACACAGGTTACTACAAATTAAACACAGGATGCTACAAATTAAACACAGGATACTACAAATTAAACACAGGATACTACAAATTAAACACAGGATGCTACAAATAAAACACAGGATACTACAAATGAAACACAGGATGCTACAAATTAAACACAGGATACTACTAATTAAACACAGGATGCTACAAATTAAACACAGGATGCTACAAATTAAACACAGGATGCTACAAATTAAACACAGGATGCTACAAATTAAACACAGGATACTACAAATTAAACACAGGATGCTACAAATTAAACACAGGATACTACAAATTAAACACAGGATGCTACAAATTAAAATCAGGATACTACAAATTAAACACAGGATACTACAAATTAAACACAGGATGCTACAAATTAAACACAGGATACTACAAATTAAACACAGGATACTACAAATTAAACACAGGATACTACAAATTAAACACAGGATACTATAAATTAAACACAGGATACTACAAATTAAACACAGGATGCTACAAATTAAACACAGGATACTACAAATTAAACACAGGATACTACAAATTAAACACAGGATGCTACAAATTAAACACAGGATGCTACAAATGAAACACAGGATACTACAAATTAAACACAGGATACTACCAATTAAACACAGGATGCTACAAATTAAACACAGGATGCTACAAATGAAACACAGGATACTACAAATGAAACACAGGATACTACAAATTAAACACAGGATACTACAAATTAAACACAGGATGCTACAAATTAAACACAGGATACTACAAATTAAACACAGGATACTACAAATTAAACACAGGATGCTACAAATTAAACACAGAATGCTACAAATTAAACACAGGATACTACAAATTAAACACAGGATACTACAAATTAAACACAGGATGCTACAAATTAAACACAGAATGCTACAAATTAAACACAGGATGCTACAAATGTAAAATCGAAACACATCATTAATGCCGAAAGTCACCAGTTCTAATGTGACAAACAAAAAGAGGGTGAGTCTGTTTTGAATTTCTTTGTTAGACCTGGACGTTTATCGTAGACGTGCGACATTTGTCATGTTTTTGAAATAGCATTCACGTTTGAGTTTAATAATAAGTATACTCCGGAAGAAAACTATTATCGGAGCTCATATTACTGGATAAAAAAGTGACACACGTCATGGGATTGGCGGCTTTTAACGAGACAATCATTCTCAATGCATATAGACAAAGCTAACTATTGGTGGAGGATTATTTTGACACCCTTATCTTTCACGAAGTGCTACTCTCTTTAGATTCAACTGCTAACACGGTACAACTCCTGCTCGGGTTAATTTCTATAGATCCTGTCTTATCACAAGTATTTTATGCGACACTTACCCTAGCAAGCCAGTCTTTCTCCCATCGACGAAGACCAACAACTTACGGTTTGCCGAGGTGCTCATTGATGAGAATTAACAGGCTTTTCACTCAAATTGGGTAGTGTGAGCGGAAGGAGAACGCCTCGGAACAATTATGATGCTCGACGTCAGGCAGCATAACCAAACCGCAGAAGAAGTCGCTGCAACAGCACAGAGAAGAATGGTCGCAGATTCAGTCGTTAGTGCAGGCTGGTTACCAAAACTCGATTGTTGTGACGGCATTGTAGGATGCTAAGAAGAGAGTCGTTATCGAACATTTTGAGTTTCCGTTGGTCGGCAAGTGCATACATGGAGGGATAGCCGGACAATGAATCTCAGAATGTTCGACCTTATACAAACCAGAGGGAAAATTATCAGGTCAGCAATAATGTATGTTATGGGGACTACGGGGTTATACTCTCGCAAGTCGTCGAGATACCTTGCTTAAATAATTGAATTGAAGTCACTCGAGTATTTGGCGGAGGAAGTGTCCAATTTGTTTTACTATTTTGTGGTCTAATTTGGATTTAGATATTGAACTTTCTGTAAGAGTTTTTTTACGTGTCATCATTAGGCTTATACGCAACAGACAATCGAGTTAAATCCGTGGATATGGCCAAGAAGGGTATGGTGACAAGTTCATATGGATTATGCAGGCCCGGATAATGGCAAGTGGTTTCCGGTGATAGCGATGTTCATAGTAAATATGTAAATAGACATGTAGTAGCGTCACCTTCAGCAACAGAAAGGAATAGACGTTACATCGCACATTTGACCACACATGGTAGCTCTCCCGTTATTGTGTAAGGATTTTGACAGCCGTTGTATCAGTGAACAAAGTATTTATCCAGACACACGAAAAGGGGCAAATAGATGTTAGGCTGATGCAGCAGAACACAAACATAAAACTAAATGCCACCCAAACTAAACGAAATGCCTACCGCTTACCCTAACCTTAACCCTAACCTTAACCCTAACCCTAACCGAGTACTGATGGAATATAATGGAAAGAATAAACAGATGAGGGGAATACAGTGAACTCAGATATTGTTATGAGGATTATTATAGAACTATAACAGTAAATTAAAAACCTATTGTTCTTTAGTAAAACATTTACTAGAATTCCATTAAAAGTAAAGGTTCTGTCGAATTATATTTGTAAAGTGAATTTGTTTTAACTGTACGCTCTTCTGGTTCAAAATGCTGTGGATGATATGGCAAACATCTAATGGGTTTAATATCATTCAAGGTGCACAATTAGAAAATTGTTCACTCATGAAACGGCTTGAATTATCCTAATAACGTAACGTGAGAGTGCACATGTGTTGTAGATGTGCGCTGTTACATCTATTCTGTTTATGTTACTAAAGTTACAGGTACAACATGTGTATTTGTATATTTACTATAAACATCCACTATCAGCAGAAAACACTAGTCAATGCCCAGGCCGGTATACTCCACATTCTGTTTCTACTGCTGAAAGTGACTGCTAGATGTTGTAACAAAGGGAATAGAAGAAAAGTAGCGTTTTAACCGTGGAATGGACCCCAAATTACTGGGACCACCATCTTATATAATTCGTATAAACATCAGCAGTTTGAACCCGACTCGCGTTATAATCATATTCTTTTGCTCTTCTCTTACAAAGTTGTAACGCTATCAATTTTAAAGTTCGACATGTATTAAAAAAAAACGTGTGTTCAGTTTTTAATCTCCTCAAAATAAGAATTGTTTAACCCTGGTTTTGTAACAGTATATAAAATATGAATTTCCTACACCGAAAGCAACAATTATCTTGTTTTTGAAAATATACTTTGAAATTTTTTATAGTAACACAATAGACATATGAGAAGTAAATCCAAACATTAACATCAATTGAAAGACAATAATATTCTTGAATAATAACGTTATTATTAAGGGAATTGGGCGATTTGTTTTATAAAGAAATATTAAAAGATCGGCTGTTAAATTGCGTTTTGTTTTATAAAATCCCAATCTTAGTTAAATTGTTAGGAAACTACAATTCTCTAACAAGTGTTTTTCTTCCCAAAACGCCACCTTGACGTAGAATAATATGCAGCTGATGCACACTTTACTAAAGAAAGAATTCATCATCTGTATATTCATTCACGAAAATAGCGTTTTCGAAACAAGAACATAACACCAGTCGGAGAATTGGTGCTTATGTATTATTCAAAGAATATTTCCTTTCGGAAATTAATACTTGTTTCTAAATAATATTGGTGTTTTCAATATGTAAATGCAAGATGCTGGAGGAATCTTAGTGTTTAGTCATCTACATGTCTACAAAACATTAAGAAGACATTGAGTCTTTATATTGTTTTGCGATATTTAGAAATAAAATTCGTCCAGATAGAATTATTACAATCTGGTATTTCATTCATTTTTCATTGACCTGGCGGATGTCTTTTAGCCCGTTATGCATTTGATAGATGTCGTGTGCTGGTTCATCTTTTGAGTTAAACACATTTCATATAAACACACTTTTGTCTATGTCTAAATTGTCAATCACTCTTCAGTCAGGAATGTTAAACAGTCTTTGTTTTATCGCTGGTCAATCATAAACACACATGGATACAACGTGCAACATTGTCAATCCATCTGACACACTTCTCTCTTGACCCTCTCCCGAACTTAACTGTGATGTCCATCTCCACTAGTCGTCTGGGATTGTTTTGATAGACATTATCTTTAAGATAACCCCGCAGATAGGATTTGGTGGTTTATGGTCGGTGAATGTGAAGCCCATGCAGGACTATATCTCCTACTGATCATACGATCACCAAAGTGTCCTTTCTTGTCATTGAAGAGAGCTAAAACAGAAAGTCTTAGATATTCATGACTAAAACTTGCTAACCACGTAAGGCATTCACTAAAACTGTTTCTATCAAATAGGGTTAGATTGCAGAAAGGATAGTGATTTTTATTAATTATTCTGTGTTCAATTTTTTAAGAATCAGTCGGTATTTAGAACTTTAAACATTTTTTAAACTAAAAAAGACTTCCCCGTATATATATACATTCTTCTGTAAGTCTCATATGGTTTGTATTTTTCAGCTAAAAATCATTTGATGACGGATCCCTGTTCAGGCATGGATCATCTTGTTTGATTTGCTCCCAACTTGAATGACCATAAACTATTTATGCACGATTAAAATTTTGCTATAAACATATTCAAAACAATTCATAGTGTAGATGTAGAGAAAAAATCCCTCCACGAAAAGAATTTTTGCTTTTCAAAAAACAGACATTACTTTATTATTAAAAGACCCTCATCCATACCAATAATAAAGTTTAACTCTATTTTTAAAAATAAACCGTGAAATTTTCACAGGCCCCAATTGTTTGTATGGTCTCCCTATGAACCGTTCACATTATCAGTTTATGTCTTCAGAATTAGGAAAGCTTTGTCTCCCGAATAGATATATTTTAAAAGCAAATTTCATAAGTGCACGATAAATGGTTATAGCATCGATCATATAATGAGCGTATACTTACCAATAATTTATAGGTTACATTCGATCATATAATGAGTGTATACTTACCAATAATTTATAGGTTACATTCGATCGGTTTACATCGAACGAATCTTCCCCTTTAACTTGGAAAATTACTTCGTCGATTTTAGTTTTCTGAAAACAAGAATAGAAATGAAAATGATAACATGACAGCGTGATTAAGATAAGAAAATTGAATATGATGTATACAGTAGAATGCCGAAATGTAATGATGTTGATTTTGTCGGCGAGCCGACGAACAAATGAAAACTAAGAGTATAGGGTATAAGGGTATAGGTGGACGATATGTAACCAGTCATGACTATCGAATGGACATCTCCCAGTCTCTGAATACCGGACATATACAAAAGCTTTCAGGATGGAATCAAAGTGTACTATCTGTTCTCTCCTCGGTCAGTGAACGAGAAATCCTTCTAGACTGGGGCAATTTAAATTTTTGTCCCAATCCAGAGTGCCCCTTTTTGGGAGATCCGAATTTCCTTACATTTAAAACCGACATTGTGTCTTACTCTGCCCTCGTCGGGAGGCAAATAAATATGGGCTGTTGTTCGTAAGTAAGGGAGACACGTCCGTGCAGGCTAATCTAACGATGTTCCACATCTCATTTCTTTTGTATAGAAAAATGAATAGTTATCGCTTCATATTCTGTATGTAGTTTTATTTTAACACGGGTCACTGAAGCGATTATGGCCACGTAATAAAGCCACAGTAATAATATGAGACACGACATCTGAATATCAACCCTGCTTATCTAAGCTGTACTACTACACAAATTTCATACGAAATCAAGAGTGTTTTGTGATCGGGATTTCAAAATAACCGCCTATTTTTGGTTCGGTTTGTCTGTTTTGTGTTGTATCGACCATTTCTTGTTTATTTGATTATTTGATATAGCAGATAGAATTTACTTTTAGAATATTTGAACTCATATGAAATTCTATGGTTTAATTTAATCTATTAATAATTTAAATTATAATACTGTGTAAAGAACGGCATTCTAAAGTTAAGAAATTAATAAAAAAATTAATATTTAAAATATAAATGAAGAATCGCAAGAGGTTCGGTGAAGATCGAACACGAACATTGGACTAGCCATATTTTCTTTAACCTAGACGGAGGAGTGATAATTCATTTTAATGTCCTCTGGCGAAATATGAATACCTCACTCTGTGGTCGTTATCCTGGAGATAATATTTTTTAACTAGATGTCGCTTGGTTGACAAAATTCTGGGAGTAAATGTCATTTATAGTTTTTGCTCGCTCTGGTCGGCAAAAAGAATAAGAGATTTTGATAAGAATTGTCTCGAAAATTCAGATTCATTAGTTTGCAAATTCGGTTGTACCAAATTGTGACTGTAGACAGGATTGTTATTTGAATAGGTGGAATTAAAACATAGAAATGGCTACCTGGTTTTGTGGCTTGATTGTCGAATTGTAAACAAGCCGATATCAGAAGGAGGGGAAATGGTTTGATAAAAAGATACTATCGGTTGTAAACACTTAGAACCACCCAAGCATTCGATTTATCGAATTTACAGTGTTTGAGGGAGGGGGAAATATAGAATGGAAACGAAAAGAATCTACTCGAAAATGAAAAAAAGCCAATCTGACGTTAATAAATGGCGGTTGTTGAAGATTTAATTAGTTAAGTTGCGAGAACCAGTAATTAATTAGATTAAAGTAAGAGAATAGGTAAAAAGATTTAAGAATTAACAAAACGTCAGTCCGAAGAAGATTTCCATATGCCAATGATATTAACATATGCCAATGATATTAACATATGCCAATGATATTAACATATGCCAATGATATTAACATATGCCAATATATTAACATATGCCAATGATATTAACATATGCCAATATATTAACATATGCCAATATATTAACATATGCCAATGATATTAACATATGGCAATATATTAACATATGCCAATGATATTAACATATGCCAATGATATTAACATATGCCAATGATATTGACATATGCCAATGATATTAACATATGGCAATATATTAACATATGCCAATGATATTAACATATGGCAATATATTAACATATGCCAATGATATTAACATATGCCAATGATATTAACATATGCCAATGATATTAACATATGCCAATATATTAACATATGGCAATATATTAACATATGGCAATATATTAACATATGCCAATGATATTAACATATGGCAATATATTAACATATGCCAATGATATTAACATATGCCAATGATATTAACATATGCCAATGATATTAACATATGCCAATATATTGACATATGCCAATGATATTAACATATGCCAATATATTAACATATGCCAATGATATTAACATATGGCAATATATTAACATATGCCAATGATATTAACATATGCCAATGATATTAACATATGCCAATGATATTAACATATGCCAATGATATTAACATATGCCAATATATTAACATATGCCAATGATATTAACATATGCCAATATATTAACATATGCCAATGATATTAACATATGGCAATATATTAACATATGCCAATGATATTAACATATGGCAATATATTAACATATGCCAATGATATTAACATATGGCAATATATTAACATATGCCAATGATATTAACATATGCCAATGATATTAACATATGCCAATGATATTAACATATGCCAATGATATTAACATATGCCAATATATTAACATATGCCAATGATATTAACATATGCCAATATATTAACATATGCCAATGATATTAACATATGCCAATGATATTGACATATGCCAATGATATTAACATATGCCAATGATATTAACATATGCCAATGATATTAACATATGCCAATATATTAACATATGCCAATGATATTAACATATGGCAATATATTAACATATGCCAATGATATTAACATATGCCAATGATATTGACATATGCCAATGATATTAACATATGCCAATGATATTAACATATGCCAATGATATTAACATATGCCAATGATATTAACATATGCCAATATATTAACATATGCCAATGATATTAACATATGCCAATATATTAACATATGTCAATGATATTAACATATGGCAATATATTAACATATGCCAATGATATTAACATATGGCAATATATTAACATATGCCAATGATATTAACATATGCCAATGATATTAACATATGTCAATGATATTAACATATGCCAATGATATTGACATATGCCAATGATATTAACATATGCCAATGATATTAACATATGCCAATGATATTAACATATGCCAATGATATTAACATATGCCAATATATTAACATATGCCAATGATATTAACATATGCCAATGATATTGACATATGCCAATGATATTAACATATGTCAATGATATTAACATATGCCAATGATATTAACATATGCCAATATATTAACATATGCCAATGATATTAACATATGGCAATATATTAACATATGCCAATGATATTAACATATGCCAATGATATTGACATATTCCAATGATATTAACATATGCCAATGATATTAACATATGCCAATGATATTAACATATGCCAATGATATTAACATATGCCAATTATATTAACATATGCCAATATATTAACATATGCCAATGATATTAACATATGCCAATATATTAACATATGCCAATGATATTAACATATGCCAATATATTAACATATGCCAATGATATTAACATATGGCAATATATTAACATATGCCAATGATATTAACATATGGCAATATATTAACATATGCCAATGATATTAACATATGCCAATGATATTAACATATGCCAATGATATTAACATATGCCAATATATTAACATATGCCAGCGAGTGAGGTCTTTATATTTCGTCAGATGACATTAAAATGAATTATCACCCGTCTCTCTGGGTTAAAGAAAAGATGGCTACTCCAATTTTCGTGTTCTTGCGATTCTTCATTACTTTTTCCATAGTAAATGATTACAGCAAGAACTAACTCCTTGGCAGAAAAAAAAAACTTGGTATAATTTTCAGTTAGGCAAAAACAAACTATCCGAGCAGATTTTTATTTTATTTAAAAAAAATGTTATCGACATTCTATTTATAAGCTAATCGATTGTTACGTTACAATCGTGTTGACACTTTTTCATTTTAAAACTTGTTTGAACCAGGATGGCGAATCAAATCAATCAGCTTGTATCCTTCAGTGATCAAAGAACACAACATGAGACGGAGGTATGCAAGCCGTCTGAATTACCAACCAGATCCTAAGACGAACAACGGACGATAAACAAGCATATTGGATAGCAATTCCAAT
>OY744527.1:136179509-136212009 GCA_963556195.1 Sepiola atlantica | reverse complement strand
TTCGGACACAATAAAAAACAACACTCTCTGAATTACGAAAGTTTTTTTTTTCAGAATTTTGAAAAGAATACATACATAATATATAAGTTATAATTATTACTTACCTCCGGAACTTCATGAACTGTTGGCAGATTGATAAACTGTGGTGGATCGCTAAATTCAATCACGCGGACGTAGAACTTAACTGTCAAGTTGAAGAGGTACTGTAAGTTAAAAGAAAATAGTGAATAATTTAGATAAAATGGAAAAAATCTCCCTTAACTAAAAATAATAAGTCTATGTAATTCTATACTTTCCGTTCTCCTTTACTCTTCACAACTATGTTGTTTGGTTTCAGCCGAGGCGGGTGCCATCACGTTTGTGATTATTTTGGCTTTATGCTAAGAGGGGGTCAGTTTATGAAATTTTTTGAAGTTATAGTTCCTTTGGGTTTAAGGAGTGGCGTTCTTTTTTGTTTTTATGGTTTATGGTTTTTATGGTTTTGTTTTAAGTTGTAACTTCCATGTAGCTGGTTAGCATTCGTAGTTTATGTTGTTTTTGTCCACATTTGAAGATTTCTCTTAATATTTCAGCTGTTTTCATCATTGCCGTCCATTGTATAGTTTTAGTCTTTCCTTTTGATTCTAATTTCTCCTAATATTGTTTACAGTTTTATCGCAACTGTTCTTAGTGCTCCAATGATTATTGGTAGCATATTGATTTTCTTCATGTTCGATATCCCTTTCAGTTGTCTGGCAAGTTCTGTCTATTTTCGTCGTTTTTCTGTCTGCGTGATCTTGACCCTGTGAACTTCTGGGACGGGAAAATTTACGATTTGGCAGTTTTATTCTTTATTGTTGACTAGTATGATATCCGGTATCCTTTATAGGCTGATTTAATCTGTTTGCACTTTCATGTCTCAGAGGATCTTTTGACTTTCGTTTCCCAGTACTGTCTCTGTTTTGTATATGTACCATTTATCTGTGTGTTCAAAATATAGTCTGTTACATAGTTTCCAGTGTACTGTTTTCACTACGCAGTCGTGTCTGTTCTTGCATGCTAGTTTTCTGCGTTCACTTATTATGTGGTTTACTGTTTTGCATCTTTGTCTACAGAGTTTGAATTTACTTTTTTCCTGGGTTTTGTCTAGTTTAGATTTAAGATAGTTATAATCGCATTGTTCTCTACAACTGTCACAAGCGATTCCGTTTCGCTGTTAGTTTTGTAGCCATGTTCAGGTGTTTCCGTGAGTCTCTTCTCTTGTTGAATCGTCCATACAACCGTTTCTCTCCCCACGTTTTTTCATTTCTCGTTTTTCTATTTCTTAGATTGGTCAGTTTGACGGTGTCTCTTGCTGTGGTGATAATACGTTTTGTGTTCTGGTTATGTATTTTTTCAATATATACTTACACGCCCTCTTTCTCCTTCTTATCTTTCACGTGGTCGGTTAATATCATTCTTCAAAAATAGTGCATTTTCCATACTCATTAGTTTCTTAGTCTTCGGGTCAAGATGCCTTAGTTAATCTTTTGTCTAGCCTATTAAATGACCAGAATATATCATTAGGTATGCTGCCCAGGTCGGTATTCCTTTTACTATATTTCTAATATGTAATTTAGTTTCTAAGACTTTTCTTTTGATTCTCAGGTATTTCTTTCGAATCTTCTATTCCATTACTGTTGATTTGAGTGTGTCTGCTTTTAGAACTCATAAAATGTATAATTATCATGTTCGCCAAGTGCAATCATCTCATTTTTGTTTGACTGTTCCATACTCTCTGCTGTATCCAGTTTTCCCTTTTACATCTCTAGCAGTGCACATGTTTCATTTTGTTATTTAATTTACATTGTAGAACTTTTTAAATCAGTCGCATCTAACAAATATTTTTGTAAAAATATCAACGCTTTATTGGATAAGAGTCTTAAATACACGTTGCAATATTGGTGTCATGCGCTGGGAGCCAGATAATACAATACTTAAGCAAAGCCCAATAAACATTTCAAACAAGTGAAAATTCCAACATTCAACTCCGGCAAACGATGCAAAAGTCGATTTATGATGAGAAGTGGTGTTACTACCACAAGAGATTCCGAGAGAAAGAATATACATTTCTCGGTTCATTCTTTGGTAGTTTTTTATGACTTTATTTGTCCATCGGCCGAAAAGATCTTCACAACAAAACAATACATGGTCCCGTGGCACAATGGATAAAGTGCTAAGTTAAAATCGCTTCCACTGACAGTCTTCTTGAGATTGAATGTTCAATCTTTAATAAAGCCAACACTAATGATGTAATAAAAAATGCATCAGACTTCTACCCGGTCAGGGTTGACGGAACGAGAACAATCTACCCCCAGGACATTAAATAAAAAGTTCTGTTTGAAATCTGTACATTTTTTTACGGATCTTGACAAGGCGCAACTGAAGGAGGTCGGAGGTTACATTGACCATCACTTTCTGAGAATAACGTCCAAGATGAGAAGAATAGTCCGAATAATGTTAATAATACAAAAACCAATGTTGATGGTTCAATTTATTGACTTAAACCTGACCAGACACGTTTTTTCGTAAGCAGAATAGGTAAAACTGCCGTTTTTGTCCCCTTTTCACGCCGAGGAGGTATTCCTTACGAACATCTTTATTATACGTGCATACTACTCACGATCTAGCTGAAAAAGAGGTCGGCATTCTTCCTTATCTACTCTCCGTGACGTAATTAACCAGATCTCATTTCATCTCTTTTATATAATACGACACTAGTAAGACGTGAAATAGAGTAATAGAATCTTGATAAAGAAACCATATTTTTTGTCCTAAGTAAAAGATCGATTTCCAATTTCAAAAGCTGAATTTCAATTTTCTTGTAATTGCCTCGTTTTATTTTTTTTATTACTATTTGTATTCATCGTAAATTACTAATAATGCCAACGACTTTTTCACAAATACTCTACTGAGCGGACTCATTAAAAACAAACTCTTGGCGAACATTAGAAAAGTATCCTTAGTTAAATAACCTATTCAATATTAGTTAACGACAACTAACTTGTTTGATGAAAATGTTTTTTTTCTGGTGTTGGTCACTACCAAAGAGGCATAACTTTATAGTGTTAAATTCAGCTTTTCTAATTTGAATGCTAAGAAAAGTAGTGTATGAGAAACTGTGATCTAAAACTTGCGATTATCGCTACAACTGACAAATGAAAAAAAAAGCATCACTTCTAAAGTCCCACGTTTCCTTTTAAACCAATAGAGAGTATATAGTGTAAATCTACAATTCCTATGGACCTGCTAGCTATGCGTAGTGCGTGTAGACGCCCGTAACCTACCTTTGTGAGTCTTGTCAAGATACACATCGGATTAGGATTAGGATTCAGGTCTTCACGTTTTATGTAACCTGTATAGGTACACATTGAGTTAGGGAAGAGTTAGTGTTAAGGTCTTGATCTCCACGTTGAGATTGATGAACTCCTCATTTCATCTGCTTTTGGGGTGGTGGGGGTATTTTGGGCGGGATCCTTCTACAAATGATCCGTTCTCTTAATGCTAGCAATCTAAATTATTTTTTAACATATCCTAGACGTATTTAAATTCAAAAATCCTAACATCTCTACGTAATGGGCGTCAAGATTGATCGATCTATATTTGAAGATAGCTGAAAAAACCCTCATAGTTAAGAAATTAGAGATCCATTTAGTAAAATGAATACAAGAATTAACATTGCCGTCGTATGAAGACATCGAAGCCACGTTGACACATTTACCTCATATGACGAGATAAGGTGCGAAAGTATATAAAATATGTTACTCATTAGATGACTATAAAAGAAAAGGTAAAAATTGTTACTCACGTTATAAGACGTTACATTGTGTGTACACACACCTTTCAGTTCCAGTACAGAATTCTGAAAAATAAAGAAATATTGATTAACAATGTTTGTTTCTGTGTTATAAAAATCGATATATTAACGACTAACATATTCAAACAGGTTTCAATAAGAGTAAAACCTTTTACAGGATCTAAAGATACTATTTTCTCTTTAATTCCATCTGGAGTGACTAGGGTCAATTATCGGTTAGGTTCATGGAATAATTGAAATATATTGTAGAAGATGAAATTGATTATTTAAAAGAATATGTCAGTGAAAAATGTATTTAAAATATTATTTAAATTTCTTTAAATAATTATTTTTATGAGTATTTTTAAGGTTTAAAATAATTAATATAGAAACGAAATCGTTTTTATTCCTTAAAGCCATTTTCCGTTTTTTTCTGTTCATATAAATATTTCTAAACGAGTGTATGACTTGTTTTATTTATACTAAGACTTTACTCGTACCGGAATTCCTTTTCCAAAATAAGACTTCGAACACGTTCATTTTTATTTTTATTTTTATACGTTAAAAAATATCTCGCGCTGATGATAATAACAAGTCAAAATCTTACTGTTGAATTTTGATTCACACAAATAGCAAGACCTTTTTTTCACATACAACCTCAGAACTCGTTCATGTGTTGTTTTATTTATTCAAGTAATGCCTTCCTTGCGATAAATACATTAACAAATAAACTTTTAATGATCAACTGCAATTCAAACAACTAATAGGATTTTTATCCAAATTATCCGCTTTCGCGTGTGTTCATGTGTGGTTTTTTTTTTTAAGTAACTCGTGATTATGACAGTAAACTGTCGATTCTTTTTTCAGTTATACTTAACTGGCAATGTTGCCAGTAACCTTTGTCATGCTTTAGACACTATTCTGCATCTCAGACGTCGGGACAACCCCGGGCGCCGTTCTAGCGTCTATTGTAATACTATGCGTTCTGTCTTGATTTCAATATCTATATGTGAAAATATCTATATGTAAAAAACTAAGGGGCATAATTCTATATATATTCAAACGAAATGAAACACCAGCAACTGACTGAGTAAGAGTATGGCTAATAATTTAAGCATAACAACACCTATTTGTTCCGAGTGAAATCAATTATGAAAAAAATATAGGTAAGCTAGAGAAAATGTGTAAATAAATAAAACACTAATGTACAACTGAAACGTATTTATTGCCATTACAAAGTACGATTAGGAATGTGTCATGCTGAGTTTGCAAATCCAGTAAAATTAAAACAAATAAAATTTAAAATCTATCTTTCACTCAGCTATATCTCCCGTCTCTTTTAATCTCTCTTTATATTCACAGCTATGAGTTAAATAGTAATGTTCCTCCTAATCTATATAACTCATTGTTTAAAATGGAATATTTCAAGTGTTTGCTACTATTAGTTTTATTACCTTCGATTGTTAATACACAAAGATAAAAAGATATGTATATATATATATATATATATATATATATATATATATATATATATATATATATATATATATATATATATATAGATAGATAGATAGAGAGAGAGTTTTATGTTAAAGATTGAAGCGAGTATTTGAAACTATACAAAATCAGAGTAATTTTTCATTAAATCGCAAATCCGGATAATTAGAGCAATTAAAATAGATTAAAAACAAAACTTAATCCCAAATCCAGAAATACTTTAACATGTATCTTTTTTGATTAAAATATATAATTAAAAAACGCAAATTAACTATACTTTAACACACACCCACACACATTATATATATATATATATATATATATATATATATATATATATATATATATATATATATATATGCATTTAAATAAGATGCGCAGAAATCTCTCAAAGGCCCTTTCGACTATTATCTCGCCAGGAGAACATCGATAGTTTTTTAATCAATAATATCGTCGAAAGTCAGAGCAAACAGGGAATTGAATGTGCCAAAATTAACGATGAAGCGATTAAAAGTGAATTTAATGATTTCGTTAAAAAACAATTAAAAGGCACTACGTTAGTGGAGAAAAAAAGGAAGGGAGAGGGTTCAAAGTTCCCCAAAGAGATTTAGCGATCTGACAAATTCCTTCTGCCGGCACAACGACGGTTTGCGAATAGCGTTAGAGACAGATCTCAATATTTTCAAATGGTTTTTGGAATCTGCTCTCTGCAAGACCTCAAAACGGTCTATTTTATAGCTACTGGAACACCTTGGGATTTCAACCAAATGCTGGCCAATAGCAGAGTCCAAAGAATTAGAGGAGGGGTAACAAGGATCCTACCCTTCCCTGACGTATTTTTGATGGAACGTGCTGGTTTATGCGGGTCTGCAAATGCGAGGAAGTCCGCCCTTTATAGCATGCATGACATTGCCATTTAAATTTATATATATATATATATATATATATATATATATATATACTTTAACATTTAATATATATATATATATATATATATATTGTTCGTTCTTTTTTTTAAGCATTGAATGAAAATGTAATAAAATGACGTAAGAAGCCCTTTTAACAATGCGTGAAAGATTTTTTTTTCTTTTTTTTCCAATTAATTTCGAAGGATACAACTTTCATCATCAGAGATGTATTTTTTCAAAAAAAAATAAACAAACTTTACTTTTGTTTATAAGTAGAACGTCGTGATGGTGTGACGTCATTTTATTACATTTTCATTCAATGCTTAAAAAAAAGAACGAACAATATCTAAACAATTATAACTCCCGGCGTGCTCCTGGCCTCCTCGTTCTTATTATTTTTTCACTTCCGCCCATTCCATAAGGGTGGAGAGCGTCACACAATCACGACGTTCTACTTATAAACAAAAGTAAAGTTTGTTTATTTCATATAAAAAAAATACATCTCTGAATATGAGGGTTGTACTCTTCGAAATTTATTGGAAAAAAAAAAAAAGAAATAAATCTTTCACGCATTGTTAAAAGGGCTTCTTACGTCATTTTATTACATTTTCATTCAATGCATAAAAAAAAAAACGAACAATATCTAAAAAATTATAACTCCCGGCGTGCACCTGGCCTCCTCGTTTTTATTATTTTTTCACTTCCGCTATTCCATCTTGGTAGAGAGCGTCACACCATCACGACGTTCTACTTATAAACAAAAGTAAAGTTTGTTTATTTTATAAAAAAAAATAGATCTCTGATGATGAAGGTTGTATCCTTCGAAATTAATTGGAAAAAAAGAAAAAAAGATATAAATCTTTCACACATTGTTAAAAGGGCTTCTTACGTCATTTTATTATATATATATATATATATATATATATATATATATAATTTAACATTTTATATATATACATATATATATACTTTAACATTATATATATATATACTTTAACAGTATATATATATATACTTTAACATCATATATACATATATATTGTAACATTATATATATATATATATATATATATATATATATATATATATATATATATATATATATATATGTGTGTGATTTTATGAAGGCTTACCAAAGCATTCCTTTCAGGACACAAATGATCACCATTAAAGATATTTTTTCTTACAAATATTATTTATTCAAATTAAATGTTTTTCCTACACGTGTTTCACTACCAAGCAGTTACTTGCTTGGCAGATCATCAGGGAAATTAAATGTCTGGAATACTGGTTTCAACTGCCGACAATACACAATGTGGCGTTGCAATAGTTGAGGTCACTTAAGAAGAGAAGAGGAAAAAAAATAAAAATAAAAGTTAAAATTAAAAAACAAGGAAGAACAACGATAAAAAAGAAAGTCCTAGAAAAAGTCTTAGAAAAGTAGCTCGTGCATGATTTCTTCCACCAAGCCAACAAGCAAATAATCGGTCCCAAATACATTCAAAAACCCAAAAAAACGGAACAATGTGCGATAATACACTTTCACGTCGGCCGGCACAATGATGAATAAATCCCCCCCCCCACAAAAAAACAAAAGAACTAAATCATTCAAGGTACTGCTCACAAGTTACCATTCCAATCCAATGATAGTATGGGAATTCTAAATCCAACTTCTCACAAAGAAAAATCAACATAAATGTTCGTCCGGGTACGAAGAGCCTTATTTCAATGGCTGATCTCTTTTACCCTTCGAAACAAACATACGACGAGTTGAACGTCAATCTCGCAGAAAACTCCTTTATATTAAGAAAAAATCTTAATTAGTAGATAGAAACTATTTATTCAAAATACTGTTTCTAAAAAAATTCATGATTAAACCTATTCTTTATAAAAATTAATTATCTAGTGTCTGGGACGTCATTTTACATTTTGGGAAAATATCCTTCATATAATTAACTGCCGAATTATTATCGTTTTGTTGTTTAACGAAGCGAAAAAAGCCTATCCCGCAGAATTTGTTTTTCAAAGATTATTCATATATCAAAAATAAAATGTTATTATAAAAAAGTTTTCTACAAAAATCTAGCTATTATTTTAAATAATTTAAAATATTTCCTTAACGGCTTTGTCTGTTTGCAACTCTCTGTGGAGAATATTATTCTATATTCCATAAATAAATATTACTACAGAATATCGTTATCAGAAATCTATTTTCTATTTTGAAAAAAACCTTTTTTAATGGACGGGGTTATTTTTTGCCAACTTTACGGGAAACTATCACTCTAACTCGTTAAATGACAGGAGACTTTGTTATTACTAATTTAAAATCCCGTACAAAATACTTTTTATATACATCCAATTGTTTCTATTTTTAGAAATTAAGTCCGTGTCGGCATGCATGTTTTTTAAATTATTTTTTCCTTAATTATTTTTCCCCATTCCTGCCACCCATTGTTTTATTTATTTTAATCTAATTAAAAACTAATTTAATTTAACCTAATTTAATTAAATAGTGATAGCATCCAGGTTGCTATTTCTTATTTTTCACTTAAAATTACTTGAAATTCCCAATGCATTTCGTATAATATATCTATTTCAGAGAATAAATGATTTATTATTTATTATTCCACTATCTCTTTATATGTAACAAAATTTCCCCCCTCTATTCTGCTGAATAAGTATTTACTATAGTTGACTATCAATGGGCCTTATTCCGATAGAATATTCCTACCTTATCACCCCAAACCTAAGTCCCGAGCCTCCGCTAATAATTGAATCAAGTCATATCTTAGCATAAGTACGTGTTACTAATTCACATCCTCTATATTATACACTAATTATTGCCCCAGATCTCTGCTGTAAGTTTATACTTCCCCCAATTCCCCTCCTATCTAGGTTTTAGGCTTGATAACAGATAACGGTTACTATGCAGACAGCATTGTAGTATTTTCTGTCTAGCGTTCAGTCAATTATCTCTAGATGTCATGATGTGGTACGACTCCAATGCACATAGGTTGCATCTCTTTCTTTTGTTCGGTTTATATTTGTTAGCCCTCCCTAAAATTGACCATTTCAGTTCGAAAGGGTCTTGCCTAGCAATGAGGTTTCTCACAAAACGGCCAACAGAAGTGTTAGGCCTATCTATGTCTTCCCTTTGGCCTCCCCTGAAGGAACTCATGTGGTTTCTGAATCTATCTTTGAACTCACCCCCGGTGGAACCGATATATGATTTCTTACTACTCTCTGTTATCACATCGCATTTTTATGCAATGCTTGAAACTCTACAGTCCCCCCAGTGGACAGATGTTAGAAGCTCTGCAGTTACAGTTGTGTGCTGGGCCGTTGCTGGATGTTCTACTACTACGGATATTTATAATGAAGGTTCTCACTGAACTGGTGTTACTGGGATCAACACCAGAAGAGAACATGGCATCCCTTGTTTTAGTTATCTTAGAATTATTATATCCTATGATGGATGTGGCTATATTTCTACAGGTTGAATAAGACAGTTTTACAGTATTTTTGTTAATGATTCCCTCCAATCTGTTATCCCTTGGAAAGTTTTTTTCCACTATGCTATAAAAATCTTTGGGATATTAGTCTTAATATGCTGGCTATAGGGTGGGTTGAACCATGTAGTGGTCCTTCTCCTATTTTTCTTCCTACCCCCCCCCCGGTTTGGGTAGCATGTGTGTTCAATTCGTTACTTCCAACTTCCCGAATATTATAATCAACTGGTTCCCTCCCTACCTGGTTTGTTAGTTAGAGTGATATTTTCCCGTAAAGTTGGCAAAAAATAACCCCGTCCATTAAAATAGTTTTTTTCTAAAATAGAAAATAGATTTCTGATAACGATATTCCGTAGTAATATTTATTTATGGAATATAGAATAATATTCTCCACAGAGAGTTGCAAACAGACACAGCCGTTAAGGAAATATTTTAAATTATTTAAAATAATAGCTAGATTTTTGTAGAAAACTTTTTTATAATTACATTTTATTTTTGATATATGAATAATCTTTGAAAAACAAATTCTGCGGGATAGGCTTTTTTCGCTTCGTTAAACAACAAAACGATAATAATTCGGCAGTTAATTAAATGAAGGATATTTTCCCAAAATGTAAAATGACGTCCCAGGCACTAGATAATTAATTTCTATAAAGAATAGGTTTAATCATAAATTTTTTTAGAAACAGTATTTTGAATAAATAGTTTCTATCTACTAATTAAGATTTTTTCTTAATATAAAGGAGTTTTCTGCGAGATTGACGTTCAACTCGTCGTGTGTTTGTTTCGAAGGTTAAGAAATCAGCCATTGAAATAAGGCTCTTCGAACCCGGACGAACATTTATGTTTATTTTTCTTTGTGAGAAGTTGGATTTAGAATTCCCATACTATCATTGGATTGGAATGGTAACTTGTGAGCGGTAGCTTGAATGATTTAGTTCTTTTATTTTTTTTTTGGGGGGGGGGGATTTATTCATTATTGTGCCGGCCGACGTGAAAGTGTATTATCGCACATTGTTTCGTTTTTTTGGGTTTTTTGAATGTATTTGGGACCGATTATTTGTTTGTTGGCTTGGTGGAAGAAATCATGCACGAGCTACTTTTCTATGACTTTTTCTAGGACTTTCTTTTTTATCGTTGTTCTTCCGTGTTTTTTAATTTTAACTTTTATTTTTATTTTTTTTTCCTCTTCTCTTCTTAAGTGACCTCAACTATTGCAACGCCACATTGTGTATTGTCGGCAGTTGAAACCAGTATTCCAGACATTTAATTTCCCTGATGATCTGCCAAGCAAGTAACTGCTTGGTAGTGAAACACGTGTAGGAAAAACATTTAATTTGAATAAATAATATTTGTAAGAAAAAATATCTTTAATGGTGATCATTGGTGTCCTGAAAGGAATGCTTTGGTAAGCCTTCATAAAATCACATATAAATGCTCTGTACTCTGTAATCGAGTATCATCGAGCTTGTTTTTATTGGAACAACCCCGGTCTTCACTGAATGATCTATTTTATAAGTGAAAAATCTAAATATATATATATATATATATATATATATATATATATATATATATATATATATATATATTGCAACGCCACATTGTGTATTGTCGGCAGTTGGAACCAGTATTCCAGATATTTAATTTCCCTGATGATCTGCCAAGCAAGTAACTGCTTGGTAGTGAATCACGTGTAGGAAAAAACATTTAATTTGAATAAATAATATTTGTAAGAAAAAATATCTTTAATGGTGATCATTGGTGTCTTAAAAGGAATGCTTTGGTAAGCCTTCATAAAATCACATATAAATGCTGTGTACTCTGTAATCGAGTATCATCGAGCTTGTTTTTATTGGAACAACCCCGGTCTTCACTGAATGATCTATTTTATAAGTGAAAAATCTAAATATATATATATATATATATATATATATACATATATATATATATATATATATATATATATATATATATATATATATATATATATATATATATATATATATATATATATACACGTTTGTTTTGGGTGAATTGAGATACTAATTAATTGAACATTATGTATCTTGGAACACGGCTGCTTGGAATACATGAAATTTCATCCATAGTTATTAGATACCAATTAAGCAAGATTTCCTGAATTTGAATTTCTTCGTAAGGATCATTAAGTTTAAGTCCCAAATTCTAAACATTCTTCTAGAAATGAAATGATGTAATCGATTTTCATCAAAATTGCATTTAAGATTCTAAACATAAAGTTAAATAGCACGTATATCTTTATTTTGATCTTCTCACGATGACATAAAAGTGGTGCAAAACTTTTCCGTTCGGTGAATTAATTTGGTTAAATAACATAATACCCGCCATGCGTTGGATATTGTGATTATTGTTTCATAATGATCCAGAAAAGTACTTTTTTTAAAGGGAACTATTACTAAATATGGACTGATGCGATATTTCGTGAAATATTTCAACCTGTAGCTATTTAGTTTTTTGTTTGCTATTGTAAACAATCCAGATTACAGCAAATATAATGACTGAGATACGAACGTTGAATCGCTTCGTAATAAAATCACCACCTGTCGCAAATCAGGTAAACGGCAGCCACATGCAGTCTCCTCAGGCAACAATAGATTGCATATATATTGGGTTCTCTTAGTTGTGCATTAACGACAGGTAGGCACACGACAAAGTCCTTAGCAACATCGCAGATATGCAAATCATGGCTTTCCACTCTTTGTCATCATTTTCTCATTACAAATATTTCGAAGGAAAGTAAACGACATACACTCGGTTGGTTTGAATAAGTTATCCACATTATACTATATAAGAAGCAGTAACGTCCAAAGATGGAATGCTACTGCCATATCTGAGAAGTAGCTCCACAGAGCACCCTTTCATGTCTTGGCAGAGTACAAACTCAACTTTGAAGTCTGGTATCTTCTCTGCAACCACTTTCTTACAAAAAAGACGTTGCTAGTCTCCCTGCTCAATCATTATTACAATTGAAGATGCCTGACTGAGCTTCGATATTTGTTTTTTTCTTGTAATACATTCACAACAGGAACACGTTTTGGTACCTCATCGAATAAAAGCTTTCCTAAACCCTAACTCTACTTGCCTAGCGTCAGGCGAAATTTCATAGACAGCGCTTCTTTACAAGGAGTTTCTGCATGTAGAATACTTTGCTGCTGGACCGCTTCCCTGCTGACTACAACATAGTCTTGTTCACGTTCAATGTACACTAGTACTTGTTAAAAAACGCCCCATAACTAAATTTCATACCATTTATCAATGTTAGTACTTACATAGTTTTCCCCATTTTACAATAATTTCAGTCTCATTAACACTTATTCTCGAGCGGCTCTTGGCCTTTATAAACTTGATTAAACAAAACTAAAATAAAAATGTAAAAGTTAGAAAGCTGGTTTAACTTCTAACAAAATGGCGTTGTTGTAACATCAGATAGACGTTGCAAAAACGTAAACTCCTCGCAACGTAACAGTAACATTACTTCGTAACGTTACAGTAACATTACTTTATAAGGTGACAGTAACATTACTTCGTAACGTGACAACTATCTTGCCCTATAACGGTAGATTAACATCGCTGTTTAGACTCCCTGCTACATAAACACAGACTTACTTGAAACAGAACTCAGAAAAAGGGGTCGTCAACATATCGAAATAAGCGAACTCATTTATCATCTCTGTATGACATAATCATGTTGAAAGCCTGGTCAGTACCAATTGGGTGCCCATTTGGGAATACTAGGCGCTATATGTACGAATACGGTGATAACTTCTTACAAATTACTGCAGAAACAAACGTCGTCATCTTCTTTGGCCGACTAGGGACCGCCCAAGGTGAAAGGCGCACTAGGTTTCAGGTATTTATTATCTCTGGAATTCTGGGATTGCGAATAAAAGTCACTATCTTTTAAATCGTTTCGTGACGTTGCAATAACGTGGATAATGAAAGCTCCTGTTGTTCGGGGTATTTAATGTTGGTACCAGTTCTTATACTTTCACTTTTTTATGTGTCCAAATTAACGGTATTTGCTTTAACTAGTTATTGTAATTCATATTTATGTGTGTATATCTGGATGCAGTTATTCGTGATGTACATTTTACATGTATATACCCGGATACAGTTATATAGCATACCTAGCAATGTAGATGAGATATTGGTATGTATTTCTAATCCAGGATTTTATCTAAATTAGAGTAATGCTAAATAAAGGATGACCAAATACTTACTAAAAGCTCCAATTTAGTGTTGTATACCAAATAACGGGGTCCAGTTGATTGCAATCGCACATTAACTTTGCGACAACGTCACATCTCCACCCAATTACGACGTGTTATATATATTTAAACAAAACATAAGTCAATCGTGGGAATGCATTCCTCCGCCTGACAACGTCTGGGTTGGCCAAAGTCTTATTTGGGCTTTATTTCTTCATATTGTATTAAGTATTCCCGAAGTTATGATATGGAAATATGCTATGGAAATATTCATGACTCAAACACAATTTATCTGATCGGACAAAAATGGTTGTTACTGTTATCAAATAGCATCAGCTCCATACATCAAATTTGGAGAATTCGGAAGTTTTAATTTCGTCAAAATGTCCAACTTAATCAAAGTTTTCTTGACCATGATCTTTTATTTTTGACCTTGTTATCGTCAAATTTTTGGACGCTAGGCTATACACAACCTAGTGACAAATAACATAGACCGACAATATTACCCAGTCTTGGTGGAGGTAATAAATGCCATTAAGATAGTCAATAATTGAGACTACTCAACTCCCCACTCTATTATATCATTCACATAAACAAAACATAACTTTAAATTTAAACATTCTGTTTACCTTCTTATATGATTTACTGTTTCGTTCTTTGTCGTCAGTGTATACATTTATTTACTGTTTTTCTTGGTATTGTCTATCTTGGCTAAGTATTGTTTGTTCTCCTCGCGTTGTCTGTGCGGCTCTCAGTAGCGATTCCATGTTTCTGTTTTAGTGTCTTTTCTGTAAAGATGTTTTCCTGTACCTCTTTCTTGCCACTGGCGGTTGTTTATTCCTTTATTTCCGTTAATTTGATGTTGTCTACATCCAGAACTTCAAGAAATTTATAGCTATCATGTTCGCCAAGTTGCATCATTTCCTCTTGGTTAAATAATTCCATCGTTTCTGCTACTTAACCATTTTCCTTTTTCAACTCAAGTTGTGTACAATTTTCCATTCCGAATGCCATTTTAATATCCTGATTTAAGATACGGATTGTGTTTATCAGCTTTTCAAATTCAATTTTTGTTTTTGCAAGTAGCTTTAGCTCGTTTATATACACAATGTAATTCATTCTTTTCTTCTGTGTTTTTGAATTTATATCCGACATTACACTTCCTGAGCATGTTGCTGAGTGGAATCATGGCTATGATTAATAGTAGTCATGATAGAGTTTTCCTGGAAAGTGCATATATATATATATATATATATATATATATATATTTATATATATATATATTTATCTCAGAAAGGTGTTGCCCTCCAGCTGTCAGTTTCAGTCTACGTGGTTCTATTGCTTTCTTTATAAGATTGATACTTTTGTCGGATATGTTGTACATCCCTAAGCACTCAATAATTCCATGCTGGAGAAGTTCTGTTGTCGGCTTCTTTGTAGTCAGTTTATTTCATGACTATGTTCTTCTTTTATGTTTTTCTTTTTTTGAATTTTCTTTAGAACTTTTTGATCTATAAAATAACAAGTAATGTCCTCCTTGTTTCGCATTCCGGTATCCTTTGTTTTCCTCTGCGAGTAATCCATCATTAGTAAAGGAGTGGTAGATCTGTTCCCTCGGTTCTGCTATTAAGACTTTTCACATTACTTGTAGGCATCTATTTTAGTATGTATTTATCATGCAAGCATCTCAGGTTAGCCATTTATGTAGGGTCGTACACTTTTTAAAAAATGTATGCATGTATTCAATTTTTTTACATTTTTCTTAGAGTAAGCTCGTGTATTTCTTACTGACTCTGTTCCTTCTTCAATTTCATGAAGGCTTTCTCTCATGTTTTCAGCTATTTCGCATTTCTATTGTTGTATGACCGCTTTTTATTATGAATTTTCCCAGAAGTGTTTTGTTTCTGTCGTGTCCATTTGTTCTCGTCTTGTTCTCGCCCCGTTTACATTTTTATAAAATTGGCTTTCAATCTTTTCTTAAGTCCTGTTTAGTTTGTGCTGTTCTAATCTGTATCTGTATTGTTTCAATCTTGTCTCTTTTGATAGTATCTTTAATTTTAGTCCTTTATGTTTCTTGTTTAGTATTTCTTCTTTGTCCCTGGTGATACCAGATCAGGCTGCCCTGTGGCTCCCTGAGACGAAATTCACCTACATTGACGTTTTTTTTTTTTTTTTTTTTTTTTTTTTGTAAAACTTAATTATGTTCTACAAAACCAAAACCAAAAACAACAGCCCCTCTCCCTTTCTCCCTCCCCTTTTTTATTTTATTTTTAGAACTTGAAGCATAAATCTTTTACTATAATGACCAAATTCGGCATTAAATAACCCAAAAAGGGTTGATATGCCGTAAAACAAAACTACCAAACCAAAAACGATGATTAAACATTTGAAGATATAAAGAACTTGAAGCATAAAAACTTTTACTATAATGACCAGATTCGGCATTAAATAACCCAAAAGGGTTGATATGCCGTAAAACAAAACTACCAAACCATACCTCTTCTTTGTCAATGACATTTCTTCTCTTCCATCGTTTTTGTTCCCTTTAGTTTTTTTCACCGCTTCAGTCTCTTTTTTTTGCATTTTGTTGACCTGAGTTTACACTCTTGTTTCCCATCTGGACTTTGTTGATCCATTCTTTTCGCGAAGTTTTGTCTCAATTTGTAGTCTCGTTTCTGATTTTTCACTTGCATAAACACGTTTGTGTAAGTTCTGCGGTAGTATCTGTTAACATGTGAACATGTCTGTATGCCTGTTTGTTCGGGCGTTCACTGCGCTGGCCGTAATCATCCCACACGTTGTGCCGGTCAAAAAGTTGTGGTTTGATCTCACTCAGTGTTGCAACAAATACTCTGATTCGAAATAAAAGCCATGCCTCCAATTTATGAAAAAGTAACACATTTATTTGCTGAATGTCACAAAAGATACGCGTGTCTATAAGTGGAATGGCAGAGTTGCAAACGCGATCGTTATATACCGGCGAAGTTGAAACAAGACCCAGATGGGCCACTCTGCCTTCACCGGCTCCAAGCTTCAAACTGCCCCGGCTATCCCAGCAAAGCTCCAACTCCCTGTCATGCCCAGTGGGCAAGCTCTAGCCCCTCCCGTCTCTTTTTTCCTGTTGACTTAATCTTTTAACTCGTCATCGGTGGGTCACCCAAGTACTTAACTACTTAAGATCTCAACCCGGGATAACTGTCAGACAGAGAACTATCATGGCGACACTCCATGAACATACTCCCATGGCCCCAGCTTTTTATGAGACACCTAATTCATCTATAATCGAAATATTCTTCTGCGGTGACCCAACTGAAACCAAATATATTTTCACTTTAACTGATGGCCCCCTCTTTTCTCCGGCCGAGCATATAACATTGCAACGTCCGCCACTCAGATACAATACCAAAGAAAATGCAGCCAACCGCATTTCCACAAAGATTAATAGTAGGAGTCTGTTGACCTTTGTTTCTTATTTTAATTTTTTCCATTCTTCATTCCTTTGGGATGGGTGTGTGTTTTCTCTTTGGTTATAATTTCTTTAATGTGTTCAACTTGTGCTGCTTCTTCCTCAGTAAGTGCTGTGATTTCGTCGTTATTGGTTTCCACAGTTTTATTGGTTGTGTTTTGCCAACTTTCTTTCCGTGGATGTTTACCGAGGGGTGCTTCCTCGTATTCTCTTTCATAATTCAAGTTTTCTTCTTCTTCTTCTTATTATTATTTATTTTTTTAATTTTTTAATGATTATTTACGCACTACAGGCTTTCACATGAGTCATTATCAGTGATTACTCGCTGGCCATACAAGGTAATCTTCCCTGGAGTCTGGGTGATAACAAGTATCCCCAGATCTTCAGAACTTTCCGTCTCTTTTAATAACGGTTGCAAATAATTTTGCCTCATCGCACCAGCCGCTTCTCTCTGATTACGACTGTTGGCTTTCTCTGGAATTAGAGTATAAATAAGCCTTCCCAAGATTTCAGAACTCTTCGCGCCTCTTCAAGTGAGGTCTGGATAGCGCCCCCTCTTTTCGATCTTTCCATCGTCCTTCATATTTTGCGGTCATTTAGTGGGGTACCACCTGAGATGGTTCCCCCCACTATTTTAGAGGGACAGAGGGATGTCACACAATGGGATATTTGGTAGTTTCAGTTCTTTTGGATTTGTGTTATTTCATTTCTATATTATTTATTCAATACCTATTTCAACTTACCTGTGGTCGGTTGGCGAATTAGGTCAGCTAAGAATACGAAATTCAGCTGAATATTTTTCTGTTTTTATTGACAACTAGCTGCACTAACCCTGCATTGTCCGAGAATCATTACGTTCAAATTTGTTTTGTAAAGATTTCTATGTTGAAAGCTAGTAAGAAAGGACAAATCTTGCTAAAGAATAAAGAGTTATTCCACTTAGCTTATTATTCTTAGAAGCTACTTATTTCAGAAATGCTCGACCGGATTAAGTATTTGTTTAAATAAATTGTAGCGAAGAACGTCAGGTTAGTGAAAATTACATTACATAACAATAAAAAATGAATATTTCCTAGTAACGATTACATTTAGATTTGACCGTTTAAATGCTAGTGAGCCCTGAATTTTAAATGTCGCGCAACATGCATTTATAGATTATATTAAATACTGAAATATATGGGAAAAGTAAAACATTCATGTCGATATTTCTTTTATTTTATTACAAAAAGTATCCTCGATTAAAAACTGAAAAATTGTCAGCAAATCTAATTGAACATACATTAATACAACACACTTCAACACAATTAATATATAATTAAATAATTAATAAATAAATTGATATAATTTCTTTTATTTTTGTGAAATATTATATGAGCTTGTACCAAGATGGCCGGATCCGGATGTTATATATTTTAGAACGAGTCACGTGAGTTCAGCTAATTCTAAGGATTTGAAATATAACAGGAAACAATACCCGAAATTAGTTTTAGGATGAATCACAATGTGTGTAATATTAATCCAAACAAGGAGTGCAAATATGCGGATAAAAAACGACAAAACGCGAAACATGAGATTACAAATTCAGTCTAATCAGTGTAGCACATAAATTCTCTTTTCTCTTTTTACTCGGCCTTAAACTAAAGTCGCTCAGTTACGAAATCGTTAACGGCATACAAAATAACTTTAATACACATCAATGCAAAAACAGGTAGGAACGAAATATTTTTATCCATATACAAATTAAAGTGAGCCTGATTCTCGAATCTTTGTGAATAAAAATTCACTTCCTACAAAATTAATGTTAGATTTTGGTTCATCAATTTTTTGTTCTTAACAACAAGAAAATCTATTTCGAATCAATTTCTTTCAAAAATTCATTCATCCGCCCCTGAGAATTGTATAAGATAGCAGCAGCTTTCTCTCTTTAAGCCACTACAGATATAAATGTTTAGCATTAAAAGAGACATAGCCAGCCCAAATTCTTCAGTTGAGAAAGAGTGAGATTGAAGATCTAAGGTTTTTGGTTTCAATCACGGAACTCTACATCCACGTTTTTCTTTATCGTTGGAAATCTAATATTTGCTAGCAATTTAAACAAAAAATGCAATAGCGTAAAGTACTAAAACCAATGCATTTTAATATTTTGTCATGAGTTTAAGCAAAAAGACAACTTGTTATTTGGTTTTTCTAAAATTTACAGTAATCTGAAAACATTTAAACCATTGAAAAACGTTATTTTAACTAGCTTTGACATTCCTAGAATATATATTACGGAATTGAAGTTTTTAGAAAATAGGTTGTTTAAAAGAATCTGCAAATCGCGAGTTGAGATCTGTATATAATTCGTGAGACACACATTTTCCAATCTTAAGACATTGTTCAAGCTGTTGATGACAATAAATAGTTGTATAGTTTGAGGAAATTTTCATTGCTACTTCTGCAGTAGCAATGAACATTTCCTTAAACTATACAACTATTCTTCTCGAAGTGATGCCACAAAGAGCTCTTCACCCAACTCAACTGCACGTTCTGATTTGTTTTTATCTTCAAGAGAGACATTTCCATTAGGCTTTCTAAGTTATTTAATGCCGAGACACTCTGCGTATTATAGAAACTTAATTGACTTTTGTAGGCGGAATTTTCTAAGGAATATTACACTCTCTCAGTGTCGCCGTCGGCAAACATACACCACCTGATCACGCGTCTGATACTGACCAGACACAACGTCACTTAACTTCAGTGATCTAACAAGAACAAGTGTATCAACGTGATTGCGCCGTTATTGTACGGCATAAACACTTCATTTTATACGATAAATTGAAAAGAAATTATTATTGTATTTATCGCTGCGATGAGATCATTCCAACCGTATTAGAACGTAAATAATGACAATATATATATATATATATATATGACTTTAACCATAAAACAACTCCCATAGTTCCAGTCTGTATCCATTAAGATTTTCAGTAAATTGTTACATGTGTTTGTAGGTAACCATTAAAATGATGCGACTAATTCTTTGATGCCGTTTAAAAATTCAATCACTATTTACATAACTTACTTTTTTCCCCCCTATCTGTTTCTGTCATAATTTTCACAGCGTTTACTACTCCGTTAAACTTTAAGCATTTAAATAAAATAAGAATTCGTATTGTTTTGATTATTTTCACCTTGAATGCTATTCTCACCACGTAATCTGCGAATTTCTTCAGGTGAGATTTATCGGTACGAGAAAAATCTACCCCCGTTGTTGAATGATGAGGTCAATTCGAAATTCCGTGTAGATTTCAGAGTTCGACAAGACGCACGTTAAGAAGCTCGAAATGTTGTGACAATAACATCCACAACGAGAACAGTAGTTAGAATAATCTAAATGCCATGAAAGATTAACAATTTGAAATTAAAAAACGTCAATGAAACACAAACAAAAACAGAATAAATATCAGATTTGAATAAAACTTACCAATCGAGTCTTCAACACCTCATTAACAAGGAGCACTTGTCTTTTGTTGTCGTATTTAAGATATTGTGTGTCACCCTCATCGAGGACGATGCGCAGGTTGTCCTCTTTCGGAACTTCGAATCGACGTATCACCGCTCCTACGAAGCAAAATTATATCAAATTAGACAGAGATATTAGAAATCACAAGTTCAATTTACCCGCATTCTTCCCGCAGTTACTGAGCAAATATTTCAAACATTAAATAATACATATTTAGATTAAATTAGTTTAGCGACCCCGTTAAAAAAAACGTTAAATATTATTAATTTTGGGAGTTGCGAACACATTTCTTCATCAATATTTGGTTTTAAAAATGTTAATTCTTATATTTTTTAACAGTTTTCACAATACTTGTTAAATAGTGTTTTCTTTTAAATTAGGCGAAAATGGAGAAATCAAAGGAAGAAAACTTGGTTATAAAATAAGAAATTAATTTAAAATTTCATAATTTTAGAAAATTTCTGTTACAAAATTCAAATAACATTTTTGGGCGCAACAATGAAGTGTTTCGAAACCCGAAAACTGAGCATTTTTGACAGAGTCGCTATCATTTAATTGGCCCAATATTTATGCAAAAAACTACCGCGTAATACTTAAACTTTTGTTTAGATCTCAATGTATAATACTTACTTGTTAATACATTATTATCTTTTAGCTATCTTACTTTAAAGCTTTTAGTTTTGTGCAGCCTAAGCCAGTGTTTTTCAAATGTTTTTTTACTGCGACCACCAGCCAGAATAATGATCTGAATTGCAACTTAGGTGTAATTATATAAACAAACGGATAATAATAATAATAATAATAATAATAATAATAATAATAATAATAAAAATGATAACAATAATGAACTGTGTGAGAACTCCTAGTTGATAATGTCTAATAATAGCACTAACCCGACCTCCACTTGAAGGGTGGGGAGTGTACTTGAACTTTAGGGGTGTATTGTTACGTAAACTCCAGAGAGGATCAATAGTTGTTGACAGCGGTAAGCGACTGTTGCAATAATGCAAACTCATTTACAATGCTGATAGAAAGAAGTAATTCAGACTCCAGGAAACACAACCGGTAATTATCAGTGAGCAATCACTGATGATGACCTGTGTGACAACTTCTGTTATATTATGACGGGCCCTGTATTTCAAACGGGTAGATTAACTAGTATCAAATAGCTAGTTTTGTTATTCGAAAAATAGGTTTTGTTTCTGGACTCAGAAATGAGTCAGAGAAGTGTTTCATTCAGGAATAGTCATAACAAATTGACACCTGACGTGACCTTTGAGTCAGAGATCAGAGTGAGACGTTTTTGTCCCGATAGTCTGCGTGGGAACGAGAATTACGTCACCACAGAAAATAAGAAATTAGTTTTTAGAAATCAGTCGGGATCTAGAAGCGAGACCGTGCAGATCGGTTGCGAAAATGTAGCCGGTAAACGGGCAGGGCCCCGCTGTGGGAGGGCCAAAAGATATCCCCAGAAGAAAAGAAAATAGCCCGAGTGTGAGAGAATCGAAGCCGGAATCCCCCTGACGACAACCGAACCGAAAAGTAAGAAAATGGTGTGTTGAGAATAAATAAAATTGTGTGAAATATTCCCTCAAGAAAACCCGGGTCTCGTGTGTTCCTTTTGTCTGAGACATACTTCCTTTGATCGAGACGACACAGCGGCGAAGACTAGACAGATCACGGGCCAAAGAAGAGAACAGAGATCAAGGTAACCTTTGAGATTCATTTGAGATTTGTTTGAGAACTTTTTAGAGACGTTAAGATACGTATAAATGAACTGAGAGGCAGTAATTGAAAAAGGCTGAGATGCCGTGAAAAGATACGTGGTTTTAAAAAGGCTTGAGATGCCGTGAAAAGATACGTGGTTTTAAAAAGGCCTGAGATGCCGTAAGTTGATGAGTGAAGATTTAGGACTGTGTTTACGAAATTTATAGAGAAAAAGTGACATACTGTTCGAATTTCATAGAGTAAAACGACTATGAGAATGTCTATGAAAATTGTATCATCGGAGGTGCTGGGGGGAGAGATTGAGATCACCATTAATCCTCTCGTGAACAATACGCGTTATTTTCGGCCGGTGAGGTGATTTTGGAGAAATGCCTCAGTCCGGAAGGATTTCTGCCTGAAGTAATAAAGAAGTTCTCTCTCCCCCCCTTTGCTCTCGTGACGTTTAATGTGAGCGTGTATGCAACATATATTGAATTGGTTGCCGTGACCTGCTATTTCCACAAGAAATAGGTTGAAACGAACCGCGTTGCTACAACGAAAATCTTGGGGTTCAGAAGCAAGCGAAGACAGAGGGAGATCAACGGAGAGTGATGTCAACGAACAGTGAGTACCTCGTATTTTTATGTTGGATAGATAAATTTAAAAAAAAAAAAAGGAACTCTTACGAAGTTAAAGTAATAGAAAAAGGAAGAAAAAAAAGGAACGAGACACGAGGGGAAAATTGTTGAGATACACAAAAGAAAGACACATTTTGTTTAAAAAAAAAAAAGAAAAGAAGAACGCACACACAATTATTAGATTACGAAGAAAAAAAAAGAAAGACACATTTTGTTAATTGTTAAGATTCACAAAAAAAAAGAAAGAGAAAAAAGAAAGACACATTTTGTTAAAAAAAAAAAAAGAAAAAAAAAGAAAGAAGAACGCACACACAATAGAAAGAGAAAAAGACACATTTTGTTAATTGTTAAGATTCACAAAAAAAAGAAAGAAGAAAAAAGAAAGACACATTTTGTTAAAAAAAAAGAAAAAAACGCACGCACACACAATCATTAGATTACGCAGAGAGAGAAAAAGACACATTTTGTTAGTTGTTAAGATTCACAAAAAAGAAAGAAAAAAAAAAAAGGACACATTTTGTTAAAAAAAGAACGCACGCACACACAATTATTAGATTACGCAGAAAGAGATTTTATTAATTGTTAAGATTCACAAAAAAAAGAAAGAATAACGCACGCACACACACGCGCAAAAACAATTGTTAAGACTTTGTAGGAAAAGTACATTCTAGTTAGAAAGAAAAGGACGATTTGCCGTAATTATGTTTTTTTTGTGTTGTGTTTTAAGAATTTGTTGCTGTAATTCTTTTTCTGGTTTGTGTTGGTGGGGGACAAAGGCGGTGACGGGCGAAAAAAAGAAAAAAGGAGAAACGAGGGAGGTATGCAATTGAGAAAGAGAGGAAGAAGTGAAATGTTAAAAAAGGGTGGATGTGCTGAAATGGCATGTACACGCGAGGACGGAGTGTGCGTGTTAAGAAAAAAAAAAGAGAGAATGTGTTGGAAAGAGAGAGACAGAGACGGAGAGAGCGTGGAAAGAGAGGGACCGATGTGCCACCCTGTGGCCGATGTCTTTTGTTTTTTGGAATGTGTGTGCGTCCTAGAAAGAGAGAGAGAGAAAGAAGAGAGAAGAATTGAAATGTTAAAAGAGATTGTTTAAAAAAAAATGTGCGCGCGAGGTCGGAATATGCGTGTTAAAAAGAGAGAGGGAGAGGGAGAGAGAGGGAGAGGGAGAGAGAGGGAGAGAGAGAGAGAGAAAGAAGGCGCCCGTGGGCCTTGAAAACTGCTATGAAGGTGGCAGAAAAATAACGACGACAATGACGGGTGATCTGGTAGCGTCCGGGCTGGAGTTTGGCGGCATGTCGGCCCGCTGTGTCGGGCGCTGTTCTCTTTTCCCTTTCTTTTTTGAATTGTATTGTATTGTGTTATGGAGATATGTTCTCCATTGGTTCTGTCGGTTTCGGTTTTATTTTTTTGTTGTTGTTGGGTGGAATGAATTTTATTTTATTTTTTTATTTTTTTATGTATTTTGATGTATTTTGATGTATTTGTTACATGGAGGATTCCGGGTTTCCAATGCTTGAGTGAATGATATTTTACTATTTAGAGGATGGTGAAATTTAAAAATGTAATTGAAAAAAAAAAAACAGTTCTTAAATTGAATGAGTTTGGGTCAGCCGGGCGATTTGAGTTGATTAGGTTCGGGCAGCGGGAGTTGGTTTGGGTCGGATCGCGGAAACCCTTGGACAGGGTTGATTTTATCGGGAAAAATCCCCGTGTACAGAGTATGTACAGGCTTGGAAAGTCAATGAGGGATTCCCGGCGTTTGCTCGTATGCTCTCTTTTATAGAGTACCCATGGGTTAGTGGCGAGGCTTGTGGTAAAGCCTGCATACGTTAAAATTGCGAACGGGAGAATGACGGTGATGGTCATTCTGTGGGACCACGAGAAAAGGAAGGTGGTCAGTTATGGAGATTGTTGTTTTTGTGACCCAGGTGTGCCCAACTGCGCCGATAGAGTGTGTGAAAGTTGTGTAAAATGTTAAGCTTTGAAATTGTGGTCCCATTGTTTTTTGTGGATTTTGGATGTTTGCCGACGAGTGTGCTGCGAAGATACCCCACCCCCTCACCGCATAGATAAGGACACGGGAAGGGAACGCATAGAATTGGTGTCTGCTCAACACCAGTGGGGATGGAGTTAAGCTGGGGTGTGGTGTGACCCGGGTGCGCGCGTCGGGGCGGATAGAACCATGGGGATCGATTTTTTAAAAAAAAGAGGTACCGGGTGTTAATTGGATTTAATTATAAGATTATAGGTTGGGCCTAGTTTGTGGTCATTCGGCGTGTTCCGGGAGCAGGATGATTCGATGTGACATTTCGCTCAATACCGTATCGACTAGATAGATCCATGGGATGGGGTCCTCTACGTTTAATGAACAGGGCTGGGAGCTAGAGACATGGGTGATTGTTCGCGGACGTTGGCGCCGGGGCACTGGGATGTTCGAAGCATATGGTCCAGATTAGACAGTGGTAGGAAAACGGTACCTCGTGTAGACACTGGAGGCTGACCATTTGAGTTTACAGGTTAAGGAAAGGGGTTTCTGTTTTTGTGCCCCCATATCGCGGCAATACGCCCGATCAGCAATCGGCCGTGTACCGATGATTAGATGAATATGTGCGTGTGTATTTAAAAAAAAAAAAGTGTTGGTGATGGATTTGGATATTTGTGTAAATTTCTTCAGGGAAGAAATTTTGAAAGATAAGGTGGAGAGGAGTGTTATATTATGACGGGCCCTGTATTTCAAACGGGTAGATTAACTAGTATCAAATAGCTAGTTTTGTTATTCGAAAAATAGGTTTTGTTTCTGGACTCAGAAATGAGTCAGAGAAGTGTTTCATTCAGGAATAGTCATAACAAATTGACACCTGACGTGACCTTTGAGTCAGAGATCAGAGTGAGACGTTTTTGTCCCGATAGTCTGCGTGGGAACGAGAATTACGTCACCACAGAAAATAAGAAATTAGTTTTTAGAAATCAGTCGGGATCTAGAAGCGAGACCGTGCAGATCGGTTGCGAAAATGTAGCCGGTAAACGGGCAGGGCCCCGCTGTGGGAGGGCCAAAAGATATCCCCAGAAGAAAAGAAAATAGCCCGAGTGTGAGAGAATCGAAGCCGGAATCCCCCTGACGACAACCGAACCGAAAAGTAAGAAAATGGTGTGTTGAGAATAAATAAAATTGTGTGAAATATTCCCTCAAGAAAACCCGGGTCTCGTGTGTTCCTTTTGTCTGAGACATACTTCTTCCTTTGATCGAGACGACACAGCGGCGAAGACTAGACGAATCACGGGCCAAAGAAGAGAACAGAGATCAAGGTAACCTTTGAGATTCATTTGAGATTTGTTTGAGAACTTTTTAGAGACGTTAAGATACGTATAAATGAACTGAGAGGCAGTAATTGAAAAAGGCTGAGATGCCGTGAAAAGATACGTGGTTTTAAAAAGGCTTGAGATGCCGTGAAAAGATACGTGGTTTTAAAAAGGCCTGAGATGCCGTAAGTTGATGAGTGAAGATTTAGGACTGTGTTTACGAAATTTATAGAGAAAAAGTGATATACTGTTCGAATTTTATAGAGTAAAACGACTATGAGAATGTCTATGAAAATTGTATCATCGGAGGTGCTGGGGGGAGAGATTGAGATCACCATTAATCCTCTCGTGAACATTACGCGTTATTTTCGGCCGGTGAGGTGATTTTGGAGAAATGCCTCAGTCCGGAAGGATTTCTGCCTGAAGTAATAAAGAAGTTCTCTCTCCCCCCCTTTGCTCTCGTGACGTTTAATGTGAGCGTGTATGCAACACTTCTAGTGAGTACTGAACAATAATAATAACAATAATAATAATAATAATAATAATAATAATAACAATAATAATAATAATAATAATAATAATAATAATAATAATAATAATAATAATAATAATAACCAAGGAACAGAAACTGCAAGACATTCCATAAACTGCCCTATCCCCAACGCGATTGCACCAGTCTCAGCTGATGCCACACAAGATAGTAGTGAAGTTTCAAGGAGTATGGGAAGACCGTGGAGGGAGAGCACTAACCAGACCGCCACTAGAAGAGTGTGGAGAGTACTGCGACCGTGGAGAGGTTTATTGCCACCCAAATCCCAGAGGAGACCAATGGTCGTTACCAGCGAGAAATCTACGGTAGGCGACTGTTATGATACCACAAGGCCCTTTGCGGTGGGTATCGAAAAGAGGTAGAGAGTACTGGGAATCTGGGGAGGTTTGTGGTCACTCAGACGTGAGGGAACACCACCGGCTTTTGTCGGAGAGCGATCACTGATGATGACTTGTGTGATAACTCCTAGTGAGTACAAATAATCTAGGAGTTATGATAGCAACACCATTTAATCACCAGAAATAAAACAGAAGATTGAAAAATAATACATGCGAAGAAAAGGGAAATCTTAAACCGAATAATATAGAATAAACCTGATAAAAAGAATAAATACATTGAAAATTTCTCTATAATCTTCCGAACCATTTAACCGGTAAGTATAGAAGACTATGTGGATGGCACAAAGAAGAACTAGACAAATAGATAACCCAGCACACATAATTAAAGTAAGAGACATAAAGAGAAACAATACAGGGAGTAACGAAACTGGAAACAAAAGACGATAAAATAAAAATGGTAATAGAATCAGCTCCACGAAAAATTCAGAAGAATGACCATTGAAAGGACACACGAAAACACCTGGTCATCACTACGAATAGGACAATTGAACAGAGAAAAGTATTGCTACTGGCAACTGCACAGAATAACGTGATAAGAACGAACTATACAAAGTTAATATAGGAAACACAAAATGTAGACTCTGTGGAAAAAGAGACAAAACGATGAATCACATAAATGAATGCAGCAAACTAGTCCCAAAGACACAGTTCTCAATTTAGGATGACCCCCTAAACTTTCACCCTGAATTTCAGTAGCCCCTTACGTATACAGTGACAACTTGACGTGTTTGTGAACTAAGTAAAAAAAAGAATACAAAAACAAACACCACTCTGTGGAAAATGCAGTTAACACGAAACTATGCAAACATTTACACTTTGAACATGCTGACAAATTGTACAGACACAAACAGAAGGCTGTATTGAAAAATAAACGCATATGGATGTACAAACCGACAAACTTATCCAAGTAATGAGACTGAAACTCATAGTAGTGAACAAGAATAAACAAACGACTGTCAAATCGCAGATCACGGAGTAAAGATAAAAGGAGACAAAAGAAAACGAAGCAAATATTGAAAGGAATATGTAACAAGGGGAAAGTCATTATGATACCATTAATTTTAGCAGCATTAGGAATAGTCCCGAAAATCAGGACAAAAGAATAAGATAAATTAAAATCAAAATAAATATTGAGACCATAGACCGGACGGCAATGATGAAAACAGCCGAAATGTTAAGGAAAATATTTGACTGCGGAAACCAACTCACATTACCGATTAATGCTAAACTATCATAAGTAAGTTGGAAATGAAAAGGAACAAAAATATACACAACAGACTAAAGTAAGTGAAACTGCAAGTAATTCTATAAACTGATAAATTCACGTAACATAAGCCTCGGCTGGCACCACACAACATTGATGTAATGGATCAAAGAGAAACGAAAGACCGATGAGCGAGAGCACTGCAAAGGGGTTGAGAATACTGGAATATTGGAGGGGTTTATTACTACTCAAATTCAAGAGTATGCCAACAGTGATAAATTAATAGTGAACGGCTGTTCTGATAACGCATACTCATTTGCAGCGGTTATAATAAGACGTAGAGAGTGCTGGAAATATGGGAAGACCTGTTGTAACTCGGACTCCAGGGAAAACTAATTGTTATTGCCAGTGGGAAATCATTGATAATGATTCGTGTGAAAACTCATAGGGAGTAAATAATAATGAAACATGCCAAAGAGCTGAAGGGTATATGGAACAGGAAGTAAAAACCCGTAGCACCAATAATCGTATAAACATAGGAAATGGTCGTGTAAAATACTTGGATATTGGATATGTCGAATGGAAGATTATTAATTGACTAGTCCTGAAATCTTTTGTTAGAACCCTTCGTAATATTATCACATCGACTTGTAGTTTATTGTCTTCTATCCTTTGAACAACGGTTGCTTTTATATAGAATTCTAGAATATTTGGTTCGTCAGTATCATTGCATGTAGTATCAGTTCGCAGATTCCAATGTTCCCAGCACCGAGTAGTTGCTGCACTGTCACGTATATCATTTGGGAAACCTGTTACAAAAACTTGTTTCGCCAGCCCATGAAGTCCGCCCCATACATATTCCACTATCCCAGCCAATCATTTGATGTTGTTAGCACACACATCCACTTTATCTTCCTATTTTTTTCGTACGCTTAAAGGAGCTTTTCAGTGATATACCGTTTTAATCTGAGGTTTATCATAATTTCAACCAGCTGTTTGTCTTGATTCATTTGTACGTGTTGAGCCATCGCATCTGGTTGAATAACACAACAAAGATAAAAAAACAATCTGAAGCTTAGCGACAACTTGGATTTTTTACCATGCGACTATGTCTTCGTCATAGACAAAACGATTTTTAACTCTCACTTCGACATTGCCACACTTCCTCCTGCCGAAATAGCTTCTGATTTCAATAAATGGGGGAAACAAGTGTACTCTCAGTTCTTGAGGAAGCTAAACAATAGTGACTACAGGAATATGAGCAGACTTAAAAAATCTTCCAGCAGTTTGAGGCTTCATTTTTAGTTTCAACTCCTTCTTTCAAATGGTTTAGCTTTCTCAATTTAAAAATTGAAAAATTGTATCTTTCAAATGGTTTAGCTTTCTCAATTTAAAAACTTAAATATAGTCTCTTTCGTATGGTTTTGCTTTGGAAATTTAAAAACTGAAAAATTGTGTCATTCAGATGGTTTGTCTTTGAAATTAAAAAAACTGAAACATTACCTATGTTTCTCCTTAAAATAGAAAGCAATAACAACCAAACGCCGTCATTAATCGTGCATTAGTTTTATTTCATAGATTAAGACTCATCGGCCGAATTAATTCACTTTACTAATAAAATTAAACGTATTTAAGTATAACTACATTAAGTTTTGATTGTATTAGTAATTTTATAATGTCCGAGTGACGGGTAAATAACTAGTTTAAAAACTATTTAAAAGCAATAAGTAGAATATATGTTTTGCATATACAACATCAATAACCATAACACACAACATAGAAATGTTCAGCTTTTTTGAACTTCTTCGTCCTCAGACATGTCTGATGCAGTATCTGAAATAGCATTCAGTATATTTTGTTGACGCCGCTGCTGCCGGAATATATTTAATACAAATACTCAAAAGAAGGCTACACTAGTTTATAAAATATATAAATGGTAAAAATGTTACACGTCGATTCATTTCCAGAATGAGAGATGAGTTCCGCTACTTCTTTCAAATGTCAGCAGGTGGATTTGTCATGTTTGTTTTTATTTACAGGAAAAAATAGTTGGAAATGCAGACGATACTGCGTCGAGAATTATAAAAAGTTGTCTCATTTAAAATAAAAATATATAAACTTTTTACGTAGAAGTTTTGAAAGCATTAGGAGGCAATGCTGTTGCTTATGTCGCTTGAAACATAATCCGATCATTCTATCGCCTCAGAAAGTATAAAACTCCTGATACAGAAAGTGTCTAACTCATATATAAGAGTCAGATACAAAATGGAGTACTGCTGTTTAATGTGAGGAGGCGCCGCTCAGAGCACTCTTTGTTGCCTGCATCTATTTGGTATTGGGATAGACGCATATGATAGTGCGGATGTCTATAACATGATCGGTCTTTTTACACTTGATAGATCCCAAAACAGATTCAGCTCGTTAGCCTATATCGGGATGACGGTTGATGTTTATCGTGTGACTGTGGCGACAAAACCTGATAACAAGACTTAGATAACACACAATAATTTTTTTAGAAGTTTAGGCTTTAATATTACAATATACACAAATCTTACAATTCTGAATTTTCTAGACGCTAACTTGGACCTGGAAAATAAAGTCGACAAACCGTTTTATAAACCACATTAGGTGCTAAGATATATTGATAGAAAATCCGGTCACCCCCATAGTCTTCAAAAACTATTATCAGTAAAAGAATCTCAAATCTGTCATACCTCTTATTCTCCCAAACAAGCAGCCTCATGCCACAATGAAACAGTCGAAAAGAGTTCTTTTAAAGAGAAAATCAAATAATCTACAAACCATACTTTACACCCAATAAGCGTAACAGGGAGAGAACTAATAATTTGAGTTTGGCTAATTTTACATATATATTAAAAAAAAAACATGTCAATAACACTGAGCTTTGCTAATTATAATATTCGTGATTCATAAAATGTACACGAACACAAGTATTTAACAAGATGCATCATATTTCCTTGATTAGACTTCTGTAATAAAGTTATTCGTTTGGACGATCGCTCTGTCAGTCTCTTACATTGTTGCAAAGTGATATTTTTCCGATAGGCTTTTACTGAGTGCCAAATTGACTGATCGTTTGCAAATTTTCTATTAGCAAATTTGCTTTTAACTCTGAACTGCAAGTTCTTTATCGAGTTAATATCAGATTTTGTAAGAGCCAGCACATTGTGTTAACAGAGTTATCATTCAACCACTTTTTAGTTAATTTTGCAGTGTGAGCTGGGGCAGTATCGTGTAGAAACAAGACATTTACTGGAAACAGGAAGACACTGCTGAGAATAAACATTTTTCTAAAATACAGATGTATTCTTTGGTGTTTATGCTCTTATCACACAGAAATAACTCTCCAAGACAACGTGATGATGATGCACTCCAAACCATAATTTATCAATTTCCATGATTAACTGTAGTTTGAAGACATTTAACCCTAAATCTTTCACCCATTTTACAGACACAGTTTGGAAGCATCATTAAAAGAAATAACCACTACTAAACCGACCAAATAACTCTCTGAAACTATTCCAATGAGATGGTATGCAATAACAAAATACATTCATAATATTATCGTGTGATAATAACGGCTTTTAGCGAATTGTCTTGATGATAAATCGTTTTAATTCGATCTCCTGGCTATTGTTCTTCGAAAATAGACTTACTATCTCCGGTGGTTTACTATTTGACAACATTTATAAGAGTGCTTTTTCTTGTAGTAAAACGCTGTCATTTCAAGCCT
>OY744527.1:136129509-136174509 GCA_963556195.1 Sepiola atlantica | reverse complement strand
TAAGTAATATGTCTTTTCCGTTATTACAAAGCCTTGATTTTCGAGGAGCGGATGATTAATTTATACGAGAGAATTAATTAAGCCAGCCTAATGACACCATGGTAATTCTCAAGAAATACCAAGCCAGGTATAATAAACCTATTTATTAAATGGATGTGCCTATCGTTGCCACTCGGGCAGCTGGGACGTTAACCGCTCTTCCAACGTTCCCACGGCACGGATAACTGAGTTCACACTCTCCCGTCAAACGACAGTACTACAAAGGGAAATACAAGCATAATAGTTAAAACACATTAACAATACGAGAAATGTAAGTATGCGCATATCGACTGATTTTAGATTTCATTAGTAGTAGTAAAAATACAACCAGACAACAGTTTGTAAAATAACACAAAAGGTTTTTCTAGAAGATTGACGATTTATATAAAAAAAAATGTTTAGTCTTTCGTTTTTTATTAAAACGAAAATATAAATTTACAAAAAGAATTAGGATTAAATCACGAAAAAGTTGAAACATTGAACACTAAAATACCATGAGCGAGAGAGTAAGAAGAGGATGAGAGGGAGAGAGTGATACCGTAGTAGCTGTGATACGACAAGCTAGAACATTTATCGTTTCTTTGTCTGTCTCAGTATTTTTCTTTTCTCTCTCTCATATATATATATATATATATATATATATATATATATATATATATATATATATATATATATAGATATAAATATATATATATTCTCTCTCTATCATATACATATATTCTCTCTCTCTCTCTCTCTCTCTCTCTCTCTCTCTCTATATATATATATATATATATATATATATATATACAGAGAGAGAGAGAGAAAGAGAGAGAGATTATGACACAGACAAAGAAACGGTAAATATTCCTGCTTGTCGTATCATATATATATATATATATATATATATATATATATATATATATATATATATATATATATATATATATATATATTAGGGGAGGTCGATTTTGAAACTGTAAATTATCGCACTCGAAGAAAGTTGCCAAATAATGTCAAAAGTTACCACAAGAAATATTTTTCTTCAAAATTTTGTATTTATTTGAGCATTGCAACTTTAAGATCAAATAAATCGAGATTTTTTCTCACTGCCGAGATTTCACCGGCAGATGTGTCGCCTTAAATTAAACCCGGGTTTTAACAAAAAAAAGTAATACATTACTTAATAATAAATATTTTAAAGTTTATTATTATTTTTCTTAAGAAATTAAATGTACATATTCAAATTAAGAAGGAATAAAACACTATGATATTTAATGTTATATATAAATAATTATTTGTTTACATAGGCGTTTTATTTATTGGATATTTTTTATGGTATTCACCGGTTGAAAATTCATCGGGCGAATTTGACTTCCCGTGTTGATTGTCTGTTTAATTATCACACATATATATTGAATTGTCGAGCGCTGGATTATCTAATCCCACTTTCCCGACCTTTTGTCACACCTTACCTTGTGGGAGTTAGATAAATAAAAACTAGTTCAGCCAGGGGTTTTTACCCCACCAAATAAACCGGTATCGTCCGGGCCTTTGGGTCTGGATTCACGCCCGTCTATTGGGGCTTGTCCGTCCTGTGCAGTTCTAGGAGGTGCATCTCCCAGGTTTTGCCTTCCCTCTTTGGGGAGGAGTAAGTTTATTGCTTACTGTCTGAGGCGGCCCTACCGGGGAATGCCGACGAAGCTGCCCAGGCAATTTTTAAATGGCCAGAGTGCTCACCTCTCGAGCACTGGCTTTCTCATCCCACTTTCCTGACCTTTTGTCAATCTTACCTTGTTGGGGGTAGATAAATAAAATCTAGTTCAGCCAGGGGTTTTTACCCCACCAAATAAACCGGTATCGTCCGGGCCTTTGGGTCTGGATTTACGCCCGTCTATTTGGGCTTGTCCGTCCTGTGCAGTTCTAGGAGGTGCATCTCCCAGGTTTTGCCTTTCCTCTTTGGGGAGGAGTAAGTTTATTGCTAACTGTCTGAGGCGCCCCTACAGGGGAATGCCGACGGGGCTGCCCAGTCAATTTTTTAATGGCCAGAGTGCTCACCTCTATAGCGCAGGGTTATCTAATCCCACTTTCCTGACCTTGTGTCACATCTTACCTTGTTGGAGGTAGATAAATAAAACTATTTCAGCCAGGAGTTTTTACCCCACCTAAAATATATGTATTGGAGTTGATGGGAGAATTGATAAGGACACATTGATGTATAAGGAAATTGTGGATGAAAATAGACAGAGAATTATGAAAAAAACTAAGGGACCAGAACACCATTTAACTTTTACAAAAGAAACACCATGTGAAAGTAAATATCTGACACATAGAGTTCTTCCGAATAGTGGTGCAACAGGTGCTGTTCATGCAGATCAAGTGGTGGATGTTTTGCATGAATTCCACAGTGAGAACAGTATCAAGGCTATACTTGTTGACAACACTAATACCAACACAAGTTGCGATGGTGGAATGGTTGCAATTTTAGAAAAAAAACTTTTTAAAACTCTTCACACAATTGGTTGCTCTTTGCATCATAATGAACTACCTTTCAGAGCCCTTTTTAAAAACATAGATGGTTGCGCAAAGGGCCCTACAACATTCAGTAGCCCTCTGGGGAAATTATGCTCAAATGATTGATATGATTTACCCCAAATATTATTTTCCACTATTAGCAATCCTCTAGAGTCAATTTTTAAAATTGATGAAATACATGATCTTAGTTCTGACCAAAGACTCCTTTATGAATACACAGTAGGTATTTCTAGAGGTAAGGTTGACTCTAGATATGCCTCCTGGAAAATTGGTCCTTTAAACCAAGCAAGATGGTTAACTTTGGCCATCAGGCTTATGTGTTTATGGACTCGTGGTGCATACCCACAAAGGCACACAACAAAACTACACTATGTAGTACATTTTATTGTAAATGTGTATGCCACTTTTTGGTTTGAAATTAAAAGAAATAGTAAATTCCACAATCAGTAAGTGCACATTTTTAATATGACCCAGAGGATTAAGGAGAAGCCTCAGGAAATCCAAGATATCACATTTAGAAATATACAAGGTAATACATTTTGTTTACTGCCTGAAAACTTTCTATATTCCATGGTTAAATCTGAGGAGATTGAAGTAAGAGAAGAAGCTTTAAAAAGAATGTTGGCCATTAGGTAAGTAATATTTATTCATATATCTCTGACTCAATTATTTATTCCAATTTATAGAATGATTTTTAAAGATTTTATCTAATTTCACCATAATTATTAAAGCAGTACAGATTGGAATTTTTTAATAATTCAATTAATTAATTTGTTCTTTCAGGAGTGAGGAGTCAACCAGAAAAAGATTAAAAAGAATACTACCTATTAATTTTAATGCCACACATTGGACACAATTAATAGATTTAAAATTATGCGGCATTTTTGAACCACCAATGACGGAAGATTTTACTGAATCTGAACTTCGAGAATCGTTGATGAATGGAACCAAGCTTGACTTGCCAGATTTGCCCTCACATTCTCAGGGTGTGGAACGGGCAGTTAAGTTAATAACAGAAGCTTCACAAACTGTATATGGTTTTGAAGCAAGGCATCAACACATTACAGCCAAAGTTTTGAGTCAGAAATTGAGACCAGCATTTTTGTCTAAGGGGTCTTATATGGAGCAATTTGACTCTCTATATTAAGCTTCATTAAAATAGTGTTAGGTTTTTCCTTATTTCTTTGCTTGTTATATTTTCACTAATAACAGAAAAAATCATTTTTTTAGGTATTCAAATATTACTGTTTAATTCATAACGTTAAAAGGTAGTTTACAAAAGCAGATACTGAAAATGAGGGGGGGGCAAATTTTCAATTTGAAGATTTCTTTAATTCATATAATTTTTATAAAATAAAAGGACATTCCCTGCTTTTAAATGCTAAAACTATTTGGTTTTCACACCAATATTCAAGCAAATCTTGCAAAAACGAGGAATTTTCAGTATATTCTTGTCTACGATCTTTGATACCAAACGCTCAAAAAACCGCTGAAGTTTTTGATCTAATTTTTTGCATGAGTATTTAATAGGTCTATATACAACTTTCGGAACGTGCCTTTTTTAATATTTAAAAAAAAGTGTAAAATCGACCTACCCTAATATATATATATATATATATATATATATATATATATATATATATATATATATGTGTGTGTGTGTTATAAAGACCAATTAATAATCGATTCCTACTATAACTTATGTTAGCGTGAGAGTAAACTCTAAAATCCAGCAAACGTTTTTAAATGTTATTTCATATGGTGTTGTGTTTATATGAATATACATAACACTTGTATATCAACTGACATTAAATCTTAAGTCAATAAGGTTTTTATTTATGATCCACATATGTGACACCTATAAAACAAAGTGAGCCAACACCTACACCCTAACAAAAGAAAATATTTTCAAATAAAGGTCAGCCAGGCCTCTGTTTGAGAAGAATTCCCCTATTAGCCGTGAGGGATAAATAACAACGAATCTGATTGTTTAGTTAGCTAAACTAAAGATTACTTAGATATAAAAACAATAGTAAACACAAATTTCGTGCATTTAGCTTGATGATTTCCTGCGGGAATGAAAAATGGACGCCTATGTGTAGTTTACTTGTCATATTTTTATATCACTACTATATATATATATATATATATATATATATATATATAGGGTGACCCCCCAAAAATGGGCCCAAATCTAATTAGGCCCCGTTTCTTAGTGTTTCGTCCGAATGAAATAAATTTTGGAGCATAACTAGTTTATCATATTCACAACATCATATAAAAACACTAGGGTCTTTGGCCTTTTTTTCTTCATTCTACAGCCTGTGTTCTAGATGGACTCTTTTTAGCTCCGTGCATTTCTTGAGGCGCAGAACGAAGTTGTCCAGACTGAATTGAGAATGGCTCTCATCTCCTCCCTGATGGCTTCCTTGAGTTCCGTGATGGTTCTGGGTTTCCCTGCGTACATTTTGTCTTTAAGATAGCCCCAAAGGAAATAATATGGGGGGCTTAGGTCCGGGCTATAGGGTGGCCACTCAAAATTAGTATTGAGACTGATCACTCGGCCTCCGAAGTTCTCTTTCAGCCAATCTCGGGACAGGTTTGAGGTGTGAGAACTTGCTCCGTCTTGCTGGAACCAGAACTTTCTCATGAGTGACGGGTAGCGGGTCTTGAAGGTTTTGAGGACCTCCACATACCGCTCCTTGGTGACTGTCACTGCTGCGCCATATTCTTCGATGAAGATTGGTCCGATGATGCCTCTGACCGAGATTGCAGCCCACACCGTGCAATTAGGAGAGTGCAGGGGCTAGGTGGCTACTTCATTGGGTCTGGAGAACCCCCAGAAGACATTTGTCTTGGAGTTTGCCTTTCCGTCAAGATGGAAGTGAACTTAATCTGAGGTCCAAAGGAGGTTAAGGAAACTTGGTGTCTCCTAGATCTTATCGAGCATCTTGACTGCCATATCGCTCCCCTGCTTCTTGTCTGAGGCTGTAAGGGTCTGTGGCGTCTGTATTCTTTATGGGTAAGCCCTGATATCGTTCACCAGCACTCTCCTGCAAGTCTCACGGGAGATACCGAGGGACTGACTTCGCTTACGCACAGAGCGTTTCGGACTCTCCTGGAGAGACTCTCTCACACTTTCGACCAGCTCGGCTGTCCGCTTCTTGGGACGTGCCGAGTGGCTTGGAGTGTTCTCACTGGCAGGGTTGAAGTTCTCCACGGTCCCATACTTCTCGAAGTGGTCCACCCAGTTCTGAATTCTGCTTTTGGGCGGAGCCTTTTCACATCCGAACTGATGCATGAAACTGTACTTGGTTTTCTTAAAAATTTAACACAGTGTGATCTTTGTTCCAGCTCCCCCTGAAGTCTTGGTGTACTCACGGTCGTTGATTCTGCCATGTCCTGTAAAATAAGGGCAATCGGTGAATAAATAAAGGAAATATCACATGAAGTGTACCCGGGCCCGTTTTTTTTGAGTCACCCTTTATATATATATATATATATATATATATAGTTATAGTTTTAGTTATCCAAGTAAAGTTTTTATCCACGGTGTAAAAAATCTATAGAATCTTTACTGGGTGTATGTAATAGTGCTCAATACAAACATAATTTGACTTCACGTTATTGCTTGAAAAAAATACGGATTTTTATAGCTGTGACTGAATAATGTTTTGCAAATGTGTAGCCATATTATGCTTGTATAAATAAACGTCTTTATTGCTAATATATATATATATATATATATATATATATATATATATATATATATAAATACACACATATATGTATATATACTCACATATATATATACTCACATATATATATATACATACACATATATATCTACTCACATATATATACTCACATATATACACACACATATATATACTCACATATATATAAACACGTATATATACACACATATATACACACACATATATACACATATATATGTATATATATACAGACATATATATTTATATATATACACGAACATATATATGTATATATATATATACACACAAACATATATATGTATATATATATACACAAACATATTTATGTATATATATATACACACAAACATATGTATGTATATATATATATATACACAAACATATATATGTATATATACACAAACATATATATATGTATACATATAGACAAACACACACATACACACACACACACACAGACATATATATATAGTCTTAAGAAGCTTTGAGTCATTTTAAACAAAGAAAGAAAATGCAGTTTATATTCCCAGAGAAACTAACTAAATCCAAGATATCGCAGACGTAGCACTTGCATAAGCCGACCTACCGTTGGAAAATTCATTAATAAAAAGGGGGTTTAAGTATTAAACAGTGAAACATAAATAGGGGACTTTAACTCTAGCGTGAAATATGAAAACGGGGATCATCAGCTGTTTACCATGTAACTGTTTCGGAGATTTAAAAACAAGACAGTTATGATATTCATGGCTCTCCAATGGTACTAATCAAACGACCACTTCCCCAATAATCAAATGTATAAATAATTTAGGTTTAATTTCACTAATATATACATTAATAAATAATAATAATAATAATAATAATAATAATAATAATAACAACAATAATAATAATAATAATAATAATAATAATGTATTACCCGTAAACCTCAGTGTGCCATGGTAATTTGCATACCAAATAACATTAATTATAACAACAACAATAATACTATCCAACCACTACACCTAATAACGATTCTGCGATATGGTAGCTAGCAATAAAATTATATAGGAATAAAAGTTGCATTAAAAGAAAAAACCTTAAGTACCTTTGGTACCAGATAGGCAAGTAGATAAGAGGAAGGAAATCTAGCCATACAGATCTAAATACCCAATATATAGTCTAAACAGCTTTGAGTCATTTTAAACAAAGAATGAAAATGCAGTTTAAATTCTCAGAGAAACTAACTTAGTCCTTGCATAAGCCGACCTACCGTTGGAAAATTCATGAATAAAAAAAGGCATTCACGTATCTAACCGTGAAAAAAAAACAGGAGACCGTAACTGATGTATAGTTCGGCAGCAAGTAATTGTTTATGCAAGCTCCATTGAAGACCACGGAACTCTCTCTTTTCACATTCTATCGTGTCAGACTCTTGGCTCGGCGAGCAACTCTGCGGTTCTCAGGTGTTAACCGGTAAAGTATGGCACCTAGCGTTGTGTCGTGGCTCATTTTACGAGCGCTTTCGGTCTTTCGACCGTCTCCAGGAGGCTGTCTCTTATCGTTACTAAGAGCCGTTAATTATAGTTTTATTATTGATTATATATCTATTAATTTACATATGTATACCTACATATATATATATATATATATATATATATATATATATATATATATAAATCATAAATAAACGATTAATAAATAGATAAATATATATATATAAATATATATATTAATCGTTTATTTATGATATATATATATACATATATATATATATTTATTAACCGTTTATTTATGATTTATATGTATATATATATAATATATATATATATATATATATATATATATATATATATATATATTATCAGTGAGACCTCACGTTTCCCTGTAAATCCAATAAATGTGATAACATCCACGTCTCTGTCTGCCTCTTTGACACTCGTTTTATCTCCGTATATCAGTTTAACCATTTTTCTCTGCCAATTTGTACTGTTCTCCACCGTGTGTGCATACTTTCATGTGTACCTCTTTCAACCACCATTTCTTTTCAAACTTGTTCAAACAAAAAATAAAATATTCTTAGGTTCGTGGCACTTATTTACAAACTTAACTATGGAGTCCTATGGTGTTATTCAAATCTTTTTTTATGCTACAAGAACAATTCTATTTGCTACATAAACATAATAAACAAATTTAAACCGCTAGTATTACTTCTGATTATTATATGTTTAACTCAAATATCTTGTAAATTATTTTTCCATATGTCAAATACATTCGAACCACTAAGTCAGTAAGAGTACACTTCTTCTATGTACATTTACATTTACATCCTATGAACTCATATTCAAGAAGTTTCTCCCATATAGACACATACGTGGAGCCCGTTATCATTAATCCGAAGGTTTGACTCCTTGTAATTCATTCATGGTTTAACAGTGAATACACATTTCTCATCTTTTGTTATTCTTTTGTTCTACTGTATGGTCGTTACCTATTCCTAAATACGTGTTAACATTACACGTAAATATACTAAACGCGCAGTAATCACACCGATAAAAAAAAAATAGTTCATGCAGGGTGTGACTTGAAATAAAACTAGCGGATAGATTCATAAATGAATATAAAATAAACTTATTCACACTTAGAGATGCCAGAAAATTACCGTTTCTTTCTTTTTTATATTTAATGATTCGCACGACTAGATCAATAGTAAAACATACATTTCTAAGAAATAGTTTTCACATTTGATTTCGAAGAAGTTGTTCTCGTATTTAGTTAGCAATTTCTTATAGTTAAAGCGTATGTTAACCCTTAAAGCCGGCTAACTTAATGAAATAAGAGAGGTCAGTGTATAGTGTATGTTAGCAGAAATTGGGCATATGTAATTGAGAGATTATATAAGTATCAATTAAATTTATATAGTTATACATATAAATTATTCCCTAAGTGTATGTGAACATGTATGAATGTATGTATGTATGCATGTATATATCTATGTATATATATATATATATATATACATATCTGTGTATTTATTTATTTTTACGTATATTAAATTTACTCATTTTTACGTACATAAAACTGTTATGTACGTACAAATTAATATATATATATATATATATATATATATATATATACATATCTGTGTATTTATTAATTTTTACGTACATTAAATTTACTAATTTTTACGTACATAAAACTGTTATGTACGTACAAATTTATATATATATATATATATATATATATATGCTTTTTAATTCATTTGTATGTATCTCTTTTAATATATGTCTATTACATTCTTTGAATTTTGTTTTTTTTTCAGATTATATTATTCATTAATTATCATTGTTATTATTATCATTGGTATATTTAATTATTAATATTATTACCTGTTTTTTTTCATTTTTTATATATCATTTTTTTCATTATTGTCAGTATTACCCACTTATTTAAACTCAATTTAAATGTAACTCTCTATATTTATTTCGTTAGATTAGTATATACTTGCATATGAGTGTGTGCATGTATATATATAATATATATATATATATATATAGGTTTATGTATATATATATATATATATACCAAGGTTTATGTATATATATATATATATATATATATATATATATATACGAAGGTTTATGTATATATATATATATATATATATATATATATATATATACCAAGGTTTATGTATATATATATATATATATATATATATATATATATATATATATATATATATATATACCAAGGTTTATGTATATATATATATATATATATATATATATATATATATATATATATATATATATATATCAAGGTTTATGTATATATATATATATATATATATCAAGGTTTATATATATATACATATATATATATATATATATATATATCAAGGTTTATGTATATATATATATATATATATATATATATCAAGGTTTATGTATATATATATATATATATATATATATATATATATATATATATATATATATATATATCAAGGTTTAGTTTATTTATATATATATTTAGGACTTAATATGATCAACTTATGACTCTCCTCCCCATATTTATTTATTTTTTTTTTTTTTTCTCCTAAACGTGTCACTAGTTTTCATTACAATTTTTTTTTTTTTTAGGTTTTAGTCGTATTCAATCACTTCCACGTTTTCACGTTTTACTCTGATGAGTGTGGACGAAAACCGGTTCAGTACATTAACTAATTTCTTTTTAATCGTTTTCTCTCGTTTTTATATTTGTTTAATCTCATTCTACCCTCCCAAAAATGTCCCAAACGTCCGTATTCCTCGCCGTTATCAAATTTTGTACCACGAAAAATTTATTTATATATATATATATATATATATATATATATATATATATATATATATATACACATATGTATTTTTCATGCTAATATATTTTAAAAAATGAAATCTGCCTATACGTTTTGACACACTTATACATTTTAATATATTAGTCAACACACTCATGAATTTGATTTGACAATAAACATGAATTGCAACAAATACATAGAAGGCTGCTTCTGCAAAGGTGGAGTCCTTATACCGCGCTAGAAAACTACTCACACCTGCCAGCAACCTATATTACTACTAATACACTATTTGCCCATTCATGGAGTATTGTTGCCACCGGTGGGCTGATGCATCAACCACTGGTTTCTTCCTATTATACAGTGTAAAAAAGAGTCTTCAATCTAATAGGCCCGGCACTGTCAACCAAGCTCCACTCCTGTCATACCGCTGCATCCCTATGCATGCTTTACAAGTATGTCAATGGAGTGTTCTCCGACGAACTTGATGTACTGGTGCCCTCTCGACGTAAATACACCGACCTACTCGACAATCAGCTAAATCCCATCCATTTACTGTGGAGGCCACCAGATGCCGGATGGCTTTCTAGCCTAATAGCTTCTTTCCTCGAAATGCTAGCTTTTGGAATTCAATCACGGTTCTCTTTCCCTGACTGTACCAACATGCCAACATTTACATTTAATGTGAACAAGCATATTGCTGCACAGCACTTCACCTAAGATACTCTCTATACATCTGGTTCCTTAATGCACAGTACATCTACGTAATATTTAAATTAATACAAGTACATAATGTCCTATTTGATTATGTTATTGTAATGTTGTTGCAAGCTATGTATACAAAAGTATTTAATATGGATTTTTAATCGACAAGTTTAAAAGTCAAATGCATTGATTACATTTTTGAATTTCGTTCTGTGCTGAAGAAGTTACCACTATTTAATGGTTTATGGTTATTTAATTGATATTTATAGGTTATTGCAATAGTGTTAAATGTTGTTAAATATTGTTACATGTTGTTAAAACGACAGTTTGCAATTTTCAAAATGACTTTCGCACTGCGATTGGTCATAAATGAAGGGATAACAAAATGTAAAAAATAAGTTTATTGAATTTTACTAGAAGAGAATAGTAGGAATTGTTAATGAACAAATATATAAATACTCAGCCAGTTCAGACACTTTCATTTCTGATGTGTACTAAACGCAACGTGTTCATGAAATAATCTATGTTGATTATCCAATGAAAATGAACGGCGAATCTCACCTTAACTGAAAAATTATCGGAGAAGATAGGGTATATAATCGATGAAATCGTTTAAATTTTCATTTTAATGTGGATCACGTATCGATTTTTTAGATTCAATGCTATATAAATCTTATTAGTAAATCCAATTGACTTTTCTTTATATATTAGATGAGCATATTTGCATCTCTTGAGAAAAATGGGGAATCAGACATATGGAAATATGTAATAGAAACAAAATAGTTGCAACGACAATTGCCCCAAAATGGTGACAACTTCGACATAAGAAAATCAAAAAGAAGAATTAAACAACAAGAAGAGAATAGAAAACAGAAAAAACGAAAAAAACGAACAGAAATCACGAGCTAAAAAGAGAACGTACTCTCTCTCTCTCTCTCTCTCACGGCATCAGCCCCACCCGTCCTAAAATGTAAAACATAATAAAATGACCAAAACCAAGCAATGTAATTATTCGCGCTGCAACATCTGTGACTCCTCGCGTTGTCGTCAGTCAAGTTCCATTAATTGTCACTGGTGGGTGTTTAGAGTCACAAACCCTCGAAATATAACACTGTTCAACTAGGGCACTTGTTTTTTGTCAGTTATACAAAAAAAAGTGTTGCTGATTTTAGGTAAAGTTGTCAGGTCGAGAATTTTGCTTATTTCCGGAAATATTCAAAGAAAGAAAGAAAGAGAAACACATAAAGAAATACACCCAGGAATACATACATGCACAAAGCCACGGATTTATTTGTCTCAATTTGCTAGTGTTAATTCTTAAGTAAACTACTACCCATTACAATTCTTTTTTTCTGACCTCTTTCTATTATATATATATATATATATATATATATATATATATATATATATATATATATATATAGCTTTATTAGAATGTTTCAAACATGTTAGTTTTACCCTCTCGATAGTAATCTGTCGTCTGCTTGCTTCTCTTAACTTAATTTCCCCTTAATCACGTGATAATTTCCGATGACCGTTGGGGATAGAGCGATAGCTTGCAGAGTCTTGATTGACTCTGTAAACGAGGTTCGCGCTCTACGACTGTCTGAAATTGTTACTTACTACACTAATGAGAGAAATAAACGTGTTATGCTGGCGTTTGTAGGTAATAAAAATTAAATATTTATTCAAAAATATTTAATTATATATAAATATATATATATTATGTATACACATAAAATATTATAAGGAGATATGATATATTATGTATGGATTTTCAGTATTTACTTCAACACGTGTGTAGAGCTAAGTACTTATTCATGAAAATATATTTATGGCGATTAAACTACACCGAAGCGTACGCGTTTCATCACCATAAAAAATAGAACTTTGTCTGACACTTCCTTACGGGAATAAAAAGCGGACGCACATGTGTAGTTTAAGTGCTATAAATATTTTTTTTTAACATACTATAAAAAAAAATATATATATATACATATATATATATATATATATATATATATATATATATATATATGTATATATATATAAATAAATGTTTTGAGGTACAAACCATATAAATGCATTTAAAAAAGATGCGCGGAAATCTCTCAAAGGCCCTCTCGACTATCATCTCGTCAGGAGAAAATCGATAGTTAACGTAGTGCCTTTTAATCGTTTTTTTAATGAAATCATTAAATTCACTTCTTTTAATCGCTCCATTATTAATTTTGGCACATTCAATTCCCTGTTATCTCTTTCTTACGACGATATTATTGATTAAAAAAACTATCGATTTTCTCCTGACGAGATGATAGTCGAAAGGGCCTTTGAGAAATTTCCGCGCATTCTTTTTAAATGCATATATATATATATATATATATAAATATATATATATATATATATATATATATATATATATATTTATATATATATATATATATATATATATATATATATATATATATATATATATATATATATATATATATAACCTTACTTCACCCCATAGAAGGCAAATACTAAATTGCGAGATATACAGCGAGATGATTGTTCACATTTGATTCAATTTTCTGCATGTCGGTACAGTCTGTGAAACAGGGAGCAGAGAGCGAGTTCCAAATGCCGGCAGCTCGAGTATAGAAGCTATAAGGCTTTATGACATCTGGGGCCTCCACAATGAATTGATGGGATTTAGCTTATTGTCGGGTTGGTCGAATATATTTACGTCGAGAAGGGGCGCCAAGGCAGCAAATCCCTCAGAGCACATTCCATTGCAGTACTTGTAAAATAAGCACAAGAATGCAACCTTGCAGCAATGGTACAGGGGCTGGAGCTTGGTGGATAGTAAGGGATCTATTAAGTGACTCTTTTTTGGACCTTGTCAAAGAGGGAGAGACAAGTGCATGGTGCACCAGTCTAGATTTGACACCAATACTCCATGTATGGACGGTAGGTGGCTTTTTAGAGATATAAGATACTGTCACGTGTGAGACGTTTTCTAGCACGGTAGAGGGAGACAACTTTCTTGGCAATGCCTTTTATGTATTTGTTCCAATTCATGTTACCTGTGAATGTTAGGCCGAGGAGTTTCAACGTTGAAGAAGTTTCTTGTATTTGTTTGAAGAAAAGGAGCATTGTCTTAGCAGCATTAAATGTCACCATCCATTTATGATCCCATTCCACTACAGACTGAAAGTCACTTTCAAAGGATTCAGCCATTTTCTCGGATATGTGCGCGTCTGTTTTGCCAACATGACGAGACTAGAGCGTGATGTCGTCAGCAAATATACCCATCTTAGACACAATGTCATCAGGGAGGTGGTTTGTGAATATTCGGAACAATAAAGGTCTAAGGGGTACACCTGCATTTATGGCATATTGTTTGGATGAACGGCAATCGAGGACAACCTGAAATTTTTTTTTGGTAAGTAAGGATCTAATTATATTAATAATCGTCCAGTAATACCATATTATTATTTTTTATGAGAAGACTTTTATGCCAGACCTTGCCAATAGCTTTGGATATAGTAAGTGCTAGCTTCAGCTGCTTTGCCCAGTGTATGGTATATGCGTTCGGAGATGATCGTTAAGATATGCGCAGTAAACAATACCGATAGTAAAAAAATAGCATTAACAAGATGCCGAGCTATCGCTAGATTGATTAAGGATTCAAAGATTTTAGAAAAGAGCGGTAGTAGACTGAGGGTCAGTTCTATATCCAGAATTTTTGAAGACTGGTACCACAGAGGCAATTTTCCAGCTATCAAAGAAGCAACATTCGCCAAGACATTTGTTGTAGAGTTTTGAGAGGACTGGGACCAGTTCAGCAGAGCATTTATTTATATATGGTATAAAATTAGGCTCACATGCTTTGGAGGTGTCAAAGTTTTTTATGATGTCACAAACATCGGATGGTGTGATGGGCAGGTAATCAAGTGTGGCTTCAGTCAGCAATGGGAAATTTGAGAGACAGTATTTTTTGGAGTCCAAAGTGGGGTTTAATGCGAAAAAATTTGGTAAGTCGTGCAGCATTATCAGTTACCGTTAAAACAACCTCATCTTGGTTCGATAGCGGTGAATTATTGATTGCCCATTGTTTACCACACTATTGAAAATTGTCCAGAAATGACGAGTACCTAGTTCCTGTGACTTAATGTGTTTTCTGGTTATCTCTGCATACTTTCTCTTTGCTTCATCTATTAGAGTCTTACAATTTTACCGTGACGCTATAAGTTTCTGTTTATTTGTTGTTCACTTATGACAGCATGCTTGTTGTCACTGAGCAATAGTAGCTGCAAACTCAAGGTGAATCATTGTGGAGGGTGACGCTTGCTGTAGAATTTTCGCATGCGACATGTGCTTCAATGCCTGTTTTAACCAAATATGTTACCTAATTTGCGCACTGATGAGCAGGGAGAGAAAAAGTTTCACTTTATGCGACGTCTCTGATGTAATCTCTGATAGATTCCCAATCAGCCCGCTTGTAATCTCGTCGCTTTGAGCAGCGTTGGGACGAGATTTTAGAGTGATATCAACCTTTACCACAGTGTTATCAGCATTCACGAGCAGTGAGGTAAAGAACAGGTCGATAACTGAGGCTTGCTGGTCCACAGGATCAGAGAGGCAGGTCGAGAAAGTGTCAGTCTGTGAAAGAAGGTCCGCCATAGAGAATCTATACGTGCACTTACCAGCTTCGTCTGTATAGCCGAGGACTCCAATCCAATCACGGTGATGTACATTGAAATTACGAAATATATGTATTTGGGTACTCAAGATGAGTCAGAATGCTGTATATATGCTTTAAAAGACAAAGTTAAGCAGGGTAAAATCTAGGGCCAAAGGATAACGGTATATGAAATATAAGTAACTAACTCTGTAAGGTTAATCTAAAGCACATGTAGGCTTGATCATCTGCTTCTAGCTTATGTTCTCTAGTGTTTCGAAGATAAACTCCTAGCCCGTGCATATGTTTGTTATAGTCTTTACGATATAGTGTGATGTATCCAGTCATGTCCAAATGATGTGAGGAGATTAGTTGTAGGTTTGTTTGACTTAGTACTAGGGTATCCGGAGAGTTTACTACGAGAAAGATTTCTACGTCATTGATGTTGACTCTAAGCCTCCGGATATTTGTGAATGCTAGCTTCAAGGGCGGAAGCAAACATATTTTTTGTGGGTGTCTGGTTTAGTTTAGTTTCCGTTTCTTTGTATTGTCATTTTAGTTTCAGATCGAGTTAGGATAGAAAAGTAGGTGCTTGTTTGGTTCCCATGAGCTCACACAACCATACCATTTGTTGAAACTTCATCAATGAGAGTTTTCGCCTCGGGAAAGCCCACCGGGGATGACTGCAGGACCTTTTTACATGCGCGACATGGTCCGTTCAGTTATTATACAACTGTTGATAGGGCAGCCACTGTTAGCGTTACCTAAGAGTTAGGGCACTACCACTCAGAAACAGCAGCGATACAAGCTGTCTAACGTGTACCCTCAACCTGTCGGAACAAGAGTGACCTAGACTAGTCATGTGAGACTTTGTGACAAAAAACTGTTCCCAAGTTGCCCATATAGAGGGAGATAGATACGGCGTACATTATCCTAGTCAGGAAACAAGGCCAAGCACTGGGTGTCTTTCAGGTGTCCTTGCGCAAGTACCGTCTGCGCCTGGTTCATAGACAAAGAATAACTGCATCTATTCTGTAAGCAATGCTAGTTTTGCACACCGGATATTTTGTTCGAGTCTCCAGCTCTAGGAAGGTTCTCGATCAGGACGAAAGAGCCTTCCTTCCCTCAGTGGTTGACTGCCAAGACGTAAGAAGTCAGTATCACCGTTTTTATATTAGAGCTTTTCTTCTACTTGATGAATGACCTGACAAGATCTACGGGTTTATCACGCCGAGAGGGGTTATCCTGCGCCCATGTACTATTCAGCTATTTGAGAGCTTCCGGAGTTAAGAAAATTATATATATATATATATATATATATATATATATATATATATATATATATAGGTAAAATAAGTTTACACGTCACCTTCCAGAGATAATAGAAAATTGAAGATGGGTGCCTCTCGCATAAGTTAAATTTACTGTAGAAACATTTCACCGGCCAGTAAGCGAGATAACAGGGCTAATCTACTTTTGTATAAATCAAAAGAAAGAACACTTAGCTATGCTTTTTTACGTATTCCTCATCGTAGGACACTTGTGGACTGTGAAAGATAACCTCTAATGCCACCAAGTGCCGTCGATTTATAGATAACGAAGACAGGACGGGTTTGAATTAGAGGTGGGAGGAGGGTAAAAGATTCCTTTTTAACTCCGTAGATTCTGCAGAATTCTTTTTATTGTAATCCTTTAGGTGTTTTCACACGAATTTTAGAATATTCCGGCACGGAATAATTTAAGCATGGAATATTCTTAGATAACAAATACAATTTACTCAGCATGGCTCAAGTTAATACAAACATACGATCAATAAAAAGAGTAAAAATAGTAAGTAATGCAGATATAAATACAAAGAAAGATAAAAAGAAAGATTAGAACACATTCATTATGGTTGGATACTTGGGGACTGTGAAAGATAACACCTAATGCCACTAAGTGCCGTTTATTTATAGTAAATGATAACGAGACGGTTTTGAATTAGGAGTGGAATGGGGGGAGCACGATTTTTTTACTTCATAGATTTAATAGAAGTTTGTTGTTTTATTACTTTAGTGGTTTGTCAATGAATTTTAGAAGCATGGAATTTGTTTCGATACCAAATACAATTTAGTTGGCATGGCTTAGGTTAATACGAAAATACGATAAAAAAGGAAAAAACAGGAATTAATGCAGATATAAATACAAACATATATATATATATATATATATATATATATATATATATATATATATATATATATATATGTTTGTATATATATATATATGTATATATGTATATATATATATGTATATATATATATATATGTATATATATATATATATGTATATATATATATATATATATATATATGTATATATATATATATATGTATATATATATATATATATATATATATATATATGTATATATATATATATATATATATATATATATATATATAGGGAATAGATAATCTGAATATTTATGTAGTATACACATGTCCACCTTAAAGATATAAGGGCAGTTAAACCAAGCTTTTAGTAACATGTACTCAAATTTGCTGTAGGTATCAACTCACCTAAAGGGTTGAAACTTTAGGTCAATTAGCACTATCAAATAGTAAATAAAATTAAATATATTATTTATAGCAGTTCCAAGAAATTGAACATCAACAATATTTTTGGCGTACGATCTTTTTTAAAAGGAAAGAGTTATTATTTAAAACCCATTTGCCTTCGTAAGAACCGATAAAATAACATCACAATTTAAAGTCTACCAAAACACAACAACATTATCATCCTGAAGTACATCGTTATTAGAAAAACAATATACAAGAAATATACATAAAAATATTTTCAAGTATTTCCCTGTTTCCGCAACGGTTAGCGATGTAGGATTTTCACGTCGGTTTTTCACGTCGGGCCGACTGGTTTATAGTTCGATCCCAACCAACCGTTAAGATTTTTTTCTACATCGAAAGGAGGGTAGGGAGGGTAGGGAGGGGACGACCGGGAAGACACATATTAATACGATAGCGTGTGTGTTCTTTTGTGTGTCACGAATACATAAAAAGCAACGACCTTCCATATCTTTTAATTTAATCTAGAGCATTTACAAAGTAAGGTTTAGTCGTCGAAATCGGAATTAGTCGATCCATCAAATCGAGAAAAGAGTCTGAGGGACGGACGGACGGACGGACGGACGGACGGACACGAAACCGCTTTTATAGATTAGGAACAAGATACTTAGTATTGAAAATATCATTTCGTGTAATTTACACGGATCCCGCTTCCCCTTCTTATTATGTACCCACTAGGAGTTATCACACACGTTATCAGTGATTGCTCACCGACTACCGGTGGTATTCCCTGGAGTCTGAGTGACAACAAGTCTCCCCAGATTTCCAGTAGTCTCCACCTTTTTTCGATAGCCACTGGTAAGGATCATTGGCAATAAGTCTTCCCAATGTCCCAGCAATCTCTGCACTTCTAGTGGAGGTCTGGTTTGTGCTGTCCCTCCTCGGTCTCTCATCCTTTCTGACCCTATGTAAATATGCAAATATTTTGTGTGGTGTCAGCCTAGGCTGGTACCTTTGGGAGGGGACTGATGGTGTTTCTTGCTGTTTCTGTTCATTGGTTCATTTTTGTGTCGTGTCAGTTGAGGCCGGTGTAATTTATTGGTGGGAGCTTATAAAGTGATGTTTCTTGCATTTTCTGTTCCTTTGTTTGTGATGTGTTCTTTCTGTGGGTTATTTTTCTACTTGTAGTAGATTCCATGTGACCATTCGTAGCTTATGCGGGTTGGTTTCTGCATTCAATAATTTTTTCTTAATGATCCCTTTGATTCCAATTTCTCTCGGTCTTTATTCTAGGTTTTTGGGGAGTTTTCCTAGTGCTCCTACGATTATTGGTATTATACTGACATTCTTCATGCTCCATATTCCTTTCAGTTATCTGGCTAGTTCCGTGTATTTGCTTCGTTTTTCCGTTTCTTCGATCTTCACTCTGTGGTCTGCTGAAACGGCAGAGTCTACAATTTTGCAAGATTTTTCCTTCTTGTTGATTATTATAACATCCGGTCTCCTAGCTTGTATGAGTGTGTCTGTTTGTATATCCATATCCCAGATGATTTTGTGTTTTTCGTTTTCCAGTACTGTTTCTGGTTTATATTTTACAATTTGTCTGCGTATTCGAAATTCAATTGTTTGCACAGTTCCCAGTGTACTGCTTTCCTCACACAGTCATGTCTGTTCTTGTATTCCTTTTGGGCTAGTTGGCTATATTCACTTACTGTTTCGTCTCTTTGTCCACACAGTCTGCATTTACTGTTTTCCTGATGTTATCTATTTTAGCTTTAATGTAGTTTGTCCTAATGACATTCTTATCTGCAACCATCAGTAAATACACCGTTTCTCTGTTCAAGTGCCATTTTCTTAGCGATGCCCAGCTATTTTCGTTGGTTTCTTCTCTTGTCAGTCTTCTGAAGCGTCCCTGTAGTTCTTTTTCTTCCCACTTTTCTTTTCTGTTCGTTTTTTTCTGGTTTCGGTGCTTCCCGTGTTGTTCGTTGGAACGGTGTCTTTTGCTGTAGTGATAAGAATTTCCGTGTGTTGAGTTATGTATTTCTCCAGCTCTTTTTTTGAGTCTTCCACATAATCTTCTATACTTACCAGTCCTCTTCCCCCTTCGTTTCTTTTCATGTAGTATCTCCGTATAGTCTTTTGGATGTAGTGCGTTGTGCATGGTCATTAATTTTCTAGTCCTATGGTCAATGTGCCTGAGTTCCTCTTTGGTCCAACCTATGAATGGTCCAGAGTATCTTATTAGTGCTACTACCCAGGTATTTATTCCTGTTACTAGATTATTGCTATATAATTCCGTTTCTAGGAGTTTTCTTGTTCTTCGTAAATATTCTTTTCTAATCTTCTCTTTCATTTCTGTAGATTTGATGGTATCTGCTTCCAGAACTCCAGGATATTTGTAGCTCTCCTGTTCACCTAGCGCCATCATTTCCCCTTGGTTGGGGAGTTCCATGCCCTCTGTTGTCTCCAGTTTTCCTCTTTTTATTTCTAGTAGTGCACACTTTTTCATTCCGAATTCCATTTGGATGTCCTGGCTAAAGATTCTGGTCGTATTTATCAGCTTTTCCAGTTCCTTTGTGCTTTTTGCAAATAGTTTCAGGTCATCCATGTACATCAGGTAGTTTACTCTTAGTTCTGTGTCTATAAACTTGTATCCGGCATCACATGTTCTGAGTATGTAGTTGAGTTGCATCATAGCTATTATAAACAGTAGTGGTGATAGGGAGTCTCATTCGAAGATGCCTCTCTGTATATTTATCTCAGTCAGGATTATTATTATTATTATTATTATTATTATTATTATTAGTAGTAGTAGTAGTAGTAGTAGTAGTAGTAGTATTTGTACACACTAAGAGTTTTTACACAAGTCATCGTCGATGATTGCTCACTCATAATTACCGGTGGTGTTCCCTGGAGTCTGAGTGACAACAAGCTTCCACAGAGTTCCAGTACTCTCAATCTCTTTTCGATAACCATTGCAAATGACTTTGCGGTATCGAAATAGTACTTACCATTAATATTAATGTCTCTTGGCCTCTTCTGAGATTATGGTGGCAATAAGCCTCCCCAAGCTTTCAGTACTCTCCGCACTCTTCTAGTGGAGGTCTGATTAGTGCTCTTCCATATCAGTCTTCCCATTCTCCTGTAGCCTTCACGACTATTTTGTGTGGTATCAGCTGCGTCTGTCGCAATCACTTTTGGAGGAGGGGGCAGTTTGTGAAATTTCTTGCAGTTTCTGTTCCTTGGGTTCATGTGGTGGTCTTCATCCTGTCGTTTTGTTTTCTTACTATTGCAACTTCCATGTTATAAATTACCATTCGTAGTTTATGCTGGTTAGTTTCCGTATTCGAAGATTTTGCGTAAGATTTTAGCTGTTTTCATGAATGCCGTCTTTGTATGGTCTCAGTGATCTCATTCATTACAATTTCTTTTAGTTTTTTTCCAGGTATTTTGGGACTGTTCCTAGTACTCCTACGATTATCGGTATTATATTGACTTTCATTATTTTCCATATCCCTTCAGTGCACTGGAAAGTTCCGTGTATTTGATTCGTTTTTCCATCTTCTTGATCTATTAGCTTAGCCGGTCTTCTTGCTTGTATGAGTTAATCTGTGTTCACCTCCATGTCGCAGATGTTTTTTGTGATTTTCATTTTCCAGTAATGTTTCTGATTTATGGTTGTACCATTTGTCCACGTGTTCGAAATGCAGTCGTTTCCATAGTACCCAGTGTACTGCTTTCTCCACGCAGTCGTGTCAATTCTTGCATTTCTTTTTTTTTTGGGGGGGGGGGGGGTAGTTTACTGAGTTCACTTATTATGTGATTTACTGTTACGTCTCTTTGTTCACACAATTTGCATTTACTGTTTTCCTGGGTCTGATCTATTTTAGCTTTAATTTAGTTAGTCCTTATCGGATCTTCTGCGCAGCTGTCAGTAGAGATTAAGTTTCTCTGTTCAAGTGTCCTTTTTTAGCCCTGCCCAAGAATGTTGGTTGGTCCCTTCTCTTGTCATTCTATGAAGCGTCCATATATCTGTTTTTTCTTCCCACTTTTCTTTTCTTCTCTTTTTGTTTCTGATTTCGGTGCTTCCTGAGTTTTTCATTGGGACGATGTCTCTGGCTGCGGTGATTTAACTTTCCGTGTTCTAGGTTATGTATCTTTTTAGCTCCATTTTTGTATCTTCCACACAGACTTCTGTACTCACCAGTCTTCTTCCCCCTTCGTTACTTTTCACGTAGAGTCTATCAGTATCATGTTTTGGTGAAATGTGTTGGGCATGATCATTAAATGCCCAGTCTTGTGGTCAGGGGTCTTACGTTCTTCTTTTGTCCAGCCTATGAATGGCCCAGAGTATCTTATTAGTGATACTGCCCAGGTGTATATTCTATTAACTCGATTTCTGATATATAATTTCATTTCTAAGATCTTTTCTCTCATTTCTGTACATTTAACGTCGTCCATGTACATGAGGTAGTTTATCCTTATTTCTGTGCATGAAAAATTGTATCCCGCATCATATTTTTGAGGATGTAATTGAGTGGCATCATGGCTATGATAAACAGTTGTGGTAATAGTGAGTCTCCTTGGAATATGCCTGTCTTTATTTTTATTTCAGTCAGTTGTTGTCCTCAAGCTGTCAGTTCTAGTCTCCATGTTCATATTGCTTTCTTAGTTAGATTAATAATCCTGTCAGGTATCTTGTACATTTGTAAGCATTCAATTATCTATGCTTGGGATATTCTGTCGTAGGCTTTTTTGTAGTCAATAATTTCTATAGATATGCTCTTTTTTCTGCTTTTCAACTACTTCAGGATCTTTTGATCTATGTATAGAAATCATGAGGCCCTCTTTTCCAATTCAATTATCCTGTTTGTTCCTCACAGAGCATTCAACGATTGTTCCGGGAGTGGTAGATTTGTTCCTTCAGTTGTACCGTTAGGATTTTCTACATTGTTGGTAAACTGTTTATTAGTCTTGTTGCTTAGGATCGTTCCATTTTAGCGTCTTTTTGTATTAGCGTTGTTCTTCCTTTGGTCATCATGTAGGGCCGTGAATTTTTAAAACCAGTATGCATCGTGACCTGGTGCTTTCCAGTTTGTCTCATTTTCATTAGGGTTGTCTGAACCGTTTCTTCATTAATTTTTGTTTTTATTCTTTCTGTAATTTCCTGTAGTTCATTTGAAATATTTTGAGACATTTGGCATTTTTGTTGTGCTTCTAGGCTTTTCCCCATATCTTGCTTCAGAAGTATTTTGTCTCTGTTGGGTCCGGTGGTTATGTTGTTGTTCTTTCGACGTTTACGTTTTTGTAAAACTGGCTTTCATTGTTTTCAAAGGCCCTGTTCTGTTTCTGTAGCGTCTCAGTCTTTCTTCTTTTGCTGCTATCATTTGTTTTATTACTTCATGTTTCTTATTTAGTCTTTCCTTGCGAGTCAGATTATTTCCGCTCTTCCATTGTTTACTGTTTTCTATATCCTGTTTACGGTTTTAGCTTCTTTTTGAAGTTCTGTGATCTGGATTTCTAGTAAAATTTCCCATCAGGCTTTGTTGGTCCATTTTTTGGCCAGTCATTTTTACTCTTTTTAGTTTCATGCTTATTGATATTGGCCCCGCATATATCAAGTTGTTCAGCTCTGTGATATTATTTTGAGATTTACGCGAAGAGTCTGTTTACTTTCTCTGTTTCTAATTTTAATTTCTACCAATCTTCGTTCCTTAGGAATATGAGTTTTATTTTATTTCTCGGTCATTAACAGGTATGTTTTCTACTTTTCTTGCGTCTTCCTCGGTAAGTTCTGTGATTTCGTAGTTTCCAGCCTCCTCAGTTTCTGTGTTTATGTTTTGCCAGTCTTCTAACTGTTGGTTTTCGCCAAGTGGTATTTCTTGATCTGTTACGCCATTTATCTTTTGCTCTTTACTATTATTATTATTATTATTATTATTATTATTATTATTATTATTATTATTATTATTATTATTATTATTATTATTATTATTATTCACTAGGAGTTCTCACACAGGTCATCATCAGTGATTGCTTACTGATAATTACCAGTGGTGTTACCTGGAGTCTCAGTGACAACAAGTCTTCCCAGATTTCCAGTGTTCTCCACCTCTTTCGTTAACTACTGCAAATAAATTAGCATTATCAACACAGACGCTTACCATCGATTTCTTGTTGGAAATGACCATTGCCCTTCTCTTGGATTTGGATGGCAATAGGTTTCCCCGATGTCCCAGTGTTCTCCGCACTCTTTCAGTGGGGATCTGGTTAGTGCTATCCCTTCTCAGTCTTTCCATCCTCCTTGACCCTTCACGACTGTTTTGTGTGGTATCAGCCGTGGCTGGTGTCATCACTGTTTTTTGGGGGTAGTGTATAAGTTTTTTTCAGTTTCTGTTTCTTGGATTATTGTGGAGTTTTTATCATATCCGTCCGTTGTATAATATCAGTCTTCCCTTTGATTCCAATTTCTCCCATACTTTTTTCCACGTTGCTAGTGCTCCTACGATTATTGGTATTATATTTACTTTCTTCATACTCCATATCACTTTCAATTATCTGGTGAGCTTAGTGTGTTTGCTTCGGTTTTTCTGTCTCTTTGGTCTTCACCCTGTGGTCGACTTGGACGGCAAAATCTACTATTTAGTAGGACTTTTCTTTCTTATTGACTATTATGACATCCGGTCTTCTAGTTTGTATGAGTGTATCTGATTTTACCTCCATATCCAAGAATATTTTGTGTTTTTCGTTTTCGAGTACTGTCTTTGTTTTATGTTTGTACTATTTGTCCAAGTGTTCGAAATGAATTTGTTTGCATAGCTCCCACTCTACCGCTTTCCCGCGCAGTCATGCATATATTTGTATTTTTGGAGGGCCAGTTTTGGACATTCACTTATTATGTGATTTACTGTTTCGTCTCTTTATCCGCACACTCTGCATTTTCTGGTTTCCTGGAGTTTATCTTATTTAGTTTTAATGTAGTTAGTTCTAATCGCATTGTTTTGTGCAGCTGTCACTAGGGATACCGTTTCTGTGTTCATGTGTCATTTTTTCAGCCATACCAAACTATTTTCGTGTCATTTTCTCTTGCAATTCTTATAAACGTCCAGGTAGTTGTTTTTCATCCCACTTTTATTTTTTTGTCTGTTTGTTTCCGGTTTCGGTGCTTCCTGAGTTGTTCGGTGGGAGGGTGTCTCTTTCGGCGTAATTAGCGTTTCTGTGTTTTAGTTTATGCATTTCTCCAGTTCTTTTTTAGTATCGTCCACACAATCTTCTATACTTACCAATCTTTTTCATCCTTAGTTTCTCTTCACGTAGAGTATTCCGTATCGTCTTTTGAATGTAGTGCGTTGTGCATGGTCATTAATTTTCTAGTCCTCTGGTCAAGGACCCTGAGTTCTTCTTTTGTCTAGCTTATGAATCGTCCAGAGTATCTTCTTAGTTATACGGCGCAGGTATTTATTCCTTTATTAGGTTTCTGCAATATCATTTTGTTTGTAAGAGCTTTCTTAATAAAATTCGAGACGAAATATCCATTCCTATATACTTCTGTAATAATTTCTGCGTGTCTCTGTGCTTTTATCTTTTATTCACCATTTGATTTCATCTACTTAGAAATATACACACAGAGAGTTTGAATTACCTACTATACCCCATTCTCGATTGTTTTCGGCTTCTCTGTAAAAGGATGTGTCAGGAAAACCTGATATGAGGATACTTTACCCTACAAGTAAATCGTGACGAAATATTGAAAATAACATAGTTTTAAAGCCCGAATAATGTCTGCTCGGTTTTGCTATACACCAGCTTATACAACGGATGGTCCACCTTCTCTTAGTTATGTTACCTTAAGTAACAGCATTTAGCGGGACACTCGACCAGACTAGATGAATTCTATCAGATACGAATAAAAGACCAAACGAAAGATATACTATAACATAATCAACTGGTCAATTAGGGAGAAGAACAGTAATGTTCTTAGCTTCTTTACTAACTTAACGTTTGACAGGTAAATGAGAACTTTAATTGAATATTCGAATATCTATTTATCTCTTATAGAGATCACGTGTTAGCACCAGGAAGGGCCCTTTTATTTCTGAAGACTTCGACTGAATATATATAATATTTGTTATTGTTTAATATTTGTAAACAACGTTTTTGATGAGTAAACACAAGCTCCATATTAATATAATAAAATCTACGTTGGATTCTATCCAGTTAAGTTACTTTATTTATAAACATTTTCATAAGGATGTTAATTGGAGGCTCACTTCTTTTTTAACGTGCTTTGACCTTTAATGTCGGTTTGGGTTAAACGAGGTCAGATTTAAGCAGCGGAAACCATTCCATGTATAATAGTTTGCATGCAAAGTTTAATTTATATTTAATTAATATTTACGGAGTCTATAATAAATAAACAAACACACAGTTCATTTCATTTGGATATTTTAAGATATTTTAACATACTAAAGCGCTAAATTTAAATCAGGTGTGCTTACACTTTTGCGGCCTGAGCACTCTTTTCAGAATTAGCAGATCAATATGATCTACGCACTATAAAAATACTAAACACATTTCGGTTAATTCAAAACAGAAATGTCTGACTCCAGCCAACATTCTGGACACAAGACATATATATTTTCAAATTGCGATTTGACATATGACAAAATTAAGTTTGAATACTCGTATGCTAGCCGTCATTCCGACAAAAGTATATCTATATAAAAATTACAATTTTAAAGATGACATATTAAAGCGTTTCGAGTGCAAATTCAATCTGTCGATACTTGTCGTCACAAATGTTCAATAATTAATTAAACTTAATTAATCAATTAATATTTATATCTAGTGTGTAAATACCTTATTCTTATGACTTGCAGCACATGGAGTCAATTAATGTTGACTAGTTGCTATTTAATTGTTATAAAAGATAAATAAGCTTCATATTAAAAAATGTTAATTTATCGTAAATAAAACAATCTCCATAAATTTATCATTAAATAAAACTCTGTTAAAAAAGAAACGCATTTTCATTTTTTAATTAAAAATATGTCGTTATTTATTGTTTTATTCATCACGTGTAGTATAATATTTGATCAATTTATCAAAGAGTATTACATTCTACTCTGTTACACAAACTTCAAGGTTATGGTATTAGTGATAAGATCTTTTCTTTCTAATTGAAACTTGCGAGTAACTCTAGATGGTGTCCCATCATGCTCTTTTCCTATCAATGATGGTGTTGCTCAAGGATTCCTTTCTAGGCCCAACACGGTTTCTTCTCTATATTAATGATCTTTAAAAATATTATTCAGAAGATTAACATCTATGCTGATCGTACCACTATATATTCTGGTGTTGCTTCTTGCCACTCTTCCTGAGATCCGTTAAAATATACAGCTTATCTAGAATTTGACCTGAGTTTGGTTTTGGATTGGGGAACAAAATAATTTGTTTCGTTTAATCTTGTTAAGACTCAGCTCGTGTCTTTCAATCATAGGCGTGGTCTCTTTGCTGCCTGAGATTTTCTTGGATAGTTCTTTTCTTTCGGAGACATCGACTCTGAAATTTCTTGGTTTTTCTTCTCACCAAATCCTTCTTGGAATTGATACATTAGATCAATTGCTCGTTTTGCTTCTCGTAAAGTCGGATTGCACCGAACACTATCAAACCTTGTATAGAGTACTGTCGCTATTTTTTAGCTGGTCAATCTCTGTCTCATTTGAGGGTTCTTGATAAGGTTCAGAAATATATCTGTAATTTGATTGGCTCCACTCCTTATTCTCTGCACTCTCTCTCTCTCTCTCTCACACGTGATGTTTCTAGTCTCAGTTGTTTCTATAAATACTATTATGACATGTGTTCTTCAGAATTGTCTGATCTATTACCTGCTTACTTTGACTCGTTAGTCTAGTGATCTGCATCTGTTTTTATATGTTATTGTAATACAGATTACTATTCCAGTAACTATTTCCAAGAACTGCAAGCTTGTAGAACTCTTTTCCTGCTATACCCTTGGTCTTTTCCAGACTAAGGTCTCCTGTCGTTGGAATAATCATCTTTCGTTCTTCTTGCTTCTGTATGTCTTGTCTGGAGCGAATAAAAACATATACTGGAAGTCCCGAGTAACACGTAGCGAAAAAGCTCGTGTAATCATGGTATTTTGCTGGCGGTATGAAAGAATTCAGACTTCTTCCCAGAGTTCTCTCTTTCGCTTTCTCTCCGGTTCTCGTGCATACTCTGCGTGTATTTAATACTTATGTAACTCTACTGTATGAAATAAAACAAAACGATGCTATGGTGTAAAAAATGTGGTTGGTGTTTTAATTGTTTCACTATTCCAATCACTATTAAAAAGCAATGGAACAAGACAACATAAGAAAGAACACTGATCTCCATAACATCAAAGAACAAGACGAAGGAGAATGACACTTCTGCCACGACAGAAACAAATAAGGAAACCTGCGGCTCTCAATTATATAAAGTCCTTACGAAGAGACGAGCTTCACAACTAGACGGCACAGTTAATTGATTACGCCTCAACAAAAGATGTTTTGCGAGTAGAAGAATCGAACGTAATGCTACGTTGAGTAGAGCTAAGTAGTAATTTTCATACTTACTCTACATATATATATATATATATATATATATATATATATATATATATATATATATATAGTAATCCAGGTAGAGTAAAAATCCACAGGGTAGAAATCCAAAGGGAATCAAACCGGGCTTACAAAAGAGTGCTCAATAAAGATATAGAGCTGTATTGTGAATGTTTTTATTCGAACATGTACAAGGTCTGCTACACTGGCATGTCGATGTTATCGATCTACAGCTATCGAGAGCTGAGGTCGGTGAAGTCCAGGATAACATCGACATGCCAGTGTAGCAGACCTTGTACATGTTCGAATAAAAACATTCACTATATATATATATATATATATATATATATATATATATATATATATATATGAAACATATATTGTCACGTTTTGAAATATCGTTTCGCATTGTAATTATTATTATAAATTTAAAAAAGTCTAAAACGATACGTTTTTTTATTTAAAATAAAATATTTATTTACCTTAAAGATATGAACAAGCTAGCTTTAAGCTTAAAAAGTCTTTTTCAAAATATTTAAAAGTCATTTTTTATCTGTCGGAGATATCAACATCTATCATGAATAGTAGTACATCGAAGAGTCATAATAAGGTTAAGTAAAAAATATATTGGCACTTTTTGAAATATCGGTTTGCATTTGAATTATTATTTGAAATTTAAGAAATCCAAAAACGAGACGTTGTTTCTTCGTTAAAATAAATATTTTTCTTCGTTAAAATACATTATTTATTTACCTTAATAATATGAACAAGCAAGATATTATCAACAGACACGTGGTTCGTCGTCTCTACGACTCATCAGTAACCGTTTTCCGGTGCAGTATCAACTGAACTAAAAGCCTCATAGTTGTTGTATTGCATAATAAATGAGTTAATTTACGATACTCAGGTGAGAAAATATTTAATTACTTTATGGGAAGGGATTGCCTAAACGCTAAGTGGAAATAAATACTTCCTTCACCAGAGTGCTCCACTTATAATCGAATCTATATATTTACGACTCAGCAGTGCATCTCTCTTTCTCTCTCTCTCTATATATATATATAGTACTTAGTACTTGATAATATAGTATAATGTAGACACACACAGACACACACATACACACATATATATATGTATATATATATATATATATATATATATATACATATATATATATATATATATATATATACATATATATATATATATATATATATATATATATACATATATATATATATATATATATATATATATATATATATAGAGAGAGAGAGAGAGAGAGAGAGAGAGAAATAAAAATATTTATTTATTTAATATTAATATTAATAATTATTAAGCTCCAATTACTTTGGACTTTTTCAAGAGTAAATAAGTTAGTTATTCATAGAAATTAACCTCGTTGTATGATTTTTTTCCCTTAGAGAATTGAATCTCTTTAGAATCACACAACTTCTGTTTACATTAATATACTAGGCATTTCTTTCGAGTTAAAAAGCGTGATTGTGTCAGTGGCCTAACTTTTCAGTTAGACAAGGGATTAATTGTCGCTCTGTCACCGCAGAGACACGTTTTCCAGTCATTTTAGCTTGCCTCACCATCTAGTAAAGTGGAGTTCTCGCCAATTGTTCCTTTCGCAGCCGTTCTAAAAGATTCAAGGTTCTGAGCGCGATCCAATCCCAATGGCAGCGACGTGTAACACTAAGATGTGTTTCTGATATGTTTATTGTGGCTAATTTGAAAACCTGCCATTATCTTCCGCACTACGGGTTAGAAATTGGCCAAAACAAATGAAAAGCGGCTGTGAAGCTCTAGTCTGATGCCATCTCACAACGTGGTTTTAGTTTCTGTTGAACGGGTCACCTTGCTTACACTTTCCGACGGATGGCAGCACTCACTAGGGTATGCCTGATGCCGTTATCTACAGCAAATGCGTTCGCAGTTCTCCTTCTAAAGATGTCTGAAGGTCCTCGTGATATGCGAACTCGCCTGTCTCAAGCTTATTTGTACAAGTGTCTAATCTGGCGTACTCAGACACCATAGGCCCAATATGATCAATGAATGAAGAATTATAAACTGTGCTTGACAATGTACAGGGTGTGACTCGGGATGTGTATGCGAATCAACGCGTCAACGATCGATGTGCTGTCATCCAGAAACGATATGGACGACTAGCGGCCGCTCACATTAGATGGTGTTAATTTGAAGGACGTGGATTTATTGGTCTACCTTGGACCGCTGATCCACAAAGAGGAGGATTCGCTAGACATCGACCTCCGTATAAGTATCGCTCTTTTTGTGCTTCCAGCTCTCCTTGTGTCAACGCCAAGATATATCAACGGTGACCAAAGGGCGTAATTAGCAAGCGATTTGTACGGTGATTATTGTTATCTCTGTGAAACTGTGACTAACTGAGTAGTCAACCAACGAAATCTGAAGATGTAGGACAACGATTGCCTCGGCCGCATTCTGTGTTGTCGCTATGCAGATTGCTAAGAAGTCATTTTCAAATCTAGCCATGATATCTATTGTATATCTATTGTATAGACATTTGAATTCCGAGGGTTCTTTTTTGTCTTCGTGTTCATGTTTATTAAAAATGTGCAATACATGTAGTTTTGCTATCGTTTCTATCGACCTGTGACATGGTGCATTGTCTTCATGAAAAAGCACTTCTTCTTTTGCGGCGGTTTTGGCGATTAATTTCATAAGCATTAATTTTGCTACATAATATTCACAATTCATGTTCCTTTTTATTTCTGAAGGTAATCGATGAACAGAATACCTCGCGCATCCAAAAATACGGAGGCCAAAACATTATCTGCTGATGTTTATATCTTCGGTCGCTTTAGACGGCTTTCATCTGCCACTGTTGACTCAGTTGACTGCCGATTTGACTCCAGAGTTGAATTATCGCGATCCATATTTCATCCGTTATCGTATTTTGACGTAAGAACTTCCTTTTGTTGCGTCAAAAACGCTCTGAATCGTCGATCTGTTGTTGCTTTTTGATCGACTGTGAGTAAACGCGACACCCAATTTGAACATAGCTTTCTCTTTGACAAATGTTCATGGTAAATAGTGAATGAACTGCCTTATGATATCTTTAATTCATCTGCCATCTCAGGCAATTTCTATTTAGAATCGGCTTAAACGAGTTTGTTGGACGACCTGAGCGTCCAGCATCATTTGTGTCTGTACGAACATGTTTAAAGTCAGCATATCATAATCGTTGTTTTCAAACGATCAGAGGTTGAATAACACTTATTGAGCCATTGCTCTGCTTGAACGACTTTTTTTGAATCTGAACGCGATGCTTTATCAACACTCTAAATCCACATTTTTCATTGTTTCTAAAATTTGCAACAGAAGCTTCACTTAAATAACTGTAACTTGTAAACTAATAATCCAACAATTATGACACAAGTTATTTGAAAGTAAGTAATTTATAAAAATCACACGGACCTTTTATTAGTTTGGTTATATATGTTTCATTCCCGAGATTTATTGGGAAATGTGTTCTTGTGGAGCTATTAACATTAGGCAGTAGTTTCCTTCTACTAACGGAGCATTTTTTAAAATGGAAATCGCTCCAGACAAGGCAGGAAGGCACTTGATTTTAGGAGCTAAAAAATACTTATTAAAGGTAAAAAAAACTAGCCAACGATAAGTGTTAGGTGGATAGATTCCGACCCCAAAACGGCAATTCTCTTTCCTTTGTCAGAAACATCGCTCATGGAATGTGAGGACTAAAAGACAAAAGAAGGGAAGTTATCTATAGAACATTTTATCGTTATATTATATTTTTACACTTTCCATTGGAATTACAAAAAACTTGCACCCAATAGTTGTAGCAATATTACATGACTACTTCGCTGATGCAAACATAGCATCATCACTAATGGCGTATTAATACAGTTGCTAAGCTGTGATCAGTGCAAGCCCCGGCGCTAATCAGCTAACACGACTATCTAACTCCCTCTATGATAACAACATTTTAAAACGTTACCACTGCCTCAGTTTTATTATTACAAGGTAGTCAGCTTAAGACGACATCTACACGTTAGATAAATATAGTGTCAGGTCACGTCGGGGTTACTCATGTTAGAATATACGTTATTATATATTATGGCCCATGTATTAAATATATATTCCAAATATATCCATCATTAGAACTAAAAGCTCAAACTAAGTAATGTTAACACATTTATTTACAGTTGACAATTATTAAAGTAATAACGTACATTAAACAAAACAAATAAAAAATAGCTTTTAAGATTGGAACATTGATTATCTTGGACTCATATTATTCATTTTGTGAGAGCCCCACGACAGATATCAAACAGCGATGAATCCCTAATACGCCCGGGTCACTTTCAAGCACAATCAAATGGAAGCAAGAATCGACTTTCTACAATAGTAACAGCCATATAAAAACGAAAAAGTATCAAAAGAAAACAATCCAAAAATTAAAATGTTCGAAACGTTTGCGTGATAAAACAAAAAGGGAGCTGAACATTAAGTACACGAATTTTTTCTACGCCTTGGAGTTCAGAGATCTATTACATGAAATAAATTCATAAACAAATAGAGAAAGCTTTTATTTATGTTTGTGAAAGGACAATTGCGTTCATAAAAGCAAAACAAAACCGTATTTACCCGACCGAAATGAATTTGTAAAGATGTTTACAGGCCGGAATGACCTAGCTGCAATTAATTTATCCTGAAACATTTCGTTTGGAATCAACAAAAGCGAAACTCTACTTTATTTATAAGTACGTCACACACTTATACAAGTGGCCGACGAAGGTTTAAACGATTGGAGAATAATAGATGAAGAGAGACAGTGAGCTTTACGTTATTTTTACGAAATATATAAAAGAGTTGAAAAAAAATCCAATAAATTTATGCCATAGAGACATAAAACAGAAGAGTCATTAAAATATGCCGTAGACAGGTGCAGGTAACTGACACAACAGTACAGCAGGAATGAATAAAAGAAGTCTTTTTCTACAGTATCCTCATCGCAGAAATATAGAAGGAACTGCTCGGAAAACATTACACACTTAGTCGAAAATGCATTTAAATTAAAACGAACTTTCGAAGCATCTACAAAAAATTCATGTCTTGCAAAATGACAATAATGAATCCAGAGGTTCTAGAAATAGGACAACCAACACGTAATAGAAAGGCAACAACATTGCTTTAGGTTCTAGAAATAGGACAACCAACACGTAATAGAAAGGCAACAACATTGCTTTAGGTTCTAGAAATAGGACAACCAACACGTAATAGAAAGGCAACAACATTGCTTTAGGTTCTAGAAATAGGACAACCAACACGTAATAGAAAGGCAACAACATTGCTTTAAGTGTGAGAAACAACATGCAGACTGCTCTGAAGCTTTCCTTACCTTCCGAGCAACTTGCATCACAAATGGAATAATCGAGTATTGGTCAACAGTTTCTTGCTTAAAAAAGCGATGGCCAAGGTTAATGTCACGAAGACTTAGATAGCTATAATTAATGATCAATCAAACATCATTGGTCTTTTAGCTGAGAGTAAAAGTGAAGTATCTGTGCTGATACAAATACATTTTACCTTTTCTGTCCCTCGTACTTATAATTGAAAGTTACATGAGCAGTCAGGACCTAAAAGAAACTCCTGAGAAGATTGACCTAAACTGACATAAGTGCATAATACCCCAGATAACGATAAACAATTAAAATACAACAACTTTAGTATTTATATCATCCTTTAGCAGAGAGATGATACCTTAGTGCTAGTAAAACTAAAACTACCCAACAAGCCAGTAGTCGACAAACTACAAGTTAAATACAAAGTCTTAAAGCAACACTCTACCAGTGACTACATTCCGCAGAATATTCTAGCAACTGAATGCGAAAGAATTCAAATATTAGAATTTCCTGAAAAGTGATTCTAGACTGATAGTATAATATTGGACCCGGATAAAATGATACGGAAAATGCAATTTCCCATTTTAGTTTCGACACTATGAGTAGGACAAATAAAAATAATATAATCTGACAACTTAGCCCAAAATAAAAAGTTGCACCGTCTTCCGTTGGCACCACCAACAATGCTCGTGAAGGTTAGGGATGATGTCATAACCGAGGAGGAAAATAAAACCCCGATCTTCATTGGAAAGAAATAGAGAGTACAAAGATCGTTATGAGACATATTTTCACTCAAATTCCATAGAAAATCGACAACCATTATCAGCGATCACTCAATGGTAAACGGCTGTCCTGAACATCCAAAGTCATTAAATACACTATGGACAATTGGAATATGGAAATAGTTTTGTCATTCATTGTTGTTCGTAGTAAGATATCGGTCGTAATAGCTCGTGTGAGAGTTCATAGTGAGTAAATAAATAATAATAGTAGTAATAATTATTATTATTAATAATAATAATTAATAATAATAATAATAAATAATAATAATAATAATAATAACGATAATAAATAATAACAATAATAAATAATAATAAAAAAAATAATAATAATAATGAAAATAGATAATAATAATAATAATAATAATAAATCATAGATTTCGCTGTCCCACCTGTAAAATCCTAAATTTCGCCGTCCCAGTAGATCACAGAGTAAAGATTAAAGTAGCAGTAACATGAAGCAAATAAACAGAACTTGCCAGAGAAATAAAAGAAATATGGAACATGAATAAAATCACTTTAACACCAATTGTAGGAGCACTAAATACAGTTCCGAAAATACTAGACAAACAACTATGGGAAATTGGAACCAAAGAGAAGATTGTGACTGTATAACGAACGGCAATGATGAAAACAGTCGAAATCTTCTGGAGAATTGTTGAATGCGGAAACCAACTAACATCCCGACGAACACTAATCAACCACAGACAAATTCTTAAGAAAAACAATTTTTGTTTTACTTTAATTCACCTCAAACAATACACATTACCACTGAGATATAGATGGACCTAATGTAGATTGGAGGGTCATATTTATATGGGAATAATGAGTGCTCAGTTGTGATAAGAGATGTTTGTTCACATTACATTTAAATTCCTGCATCTTGGTACAGTTAGGGAAACAGGAAGCAGGGAAAGAATGCCAACGGCTGACAGTTCAAGTAAAGAAGCTATTAAGGTAGACATCCTTCCGGCATCTGAGAACCTATACAGTGAAGCGATAGGACCTCAATTTTCTTGCAGCAGCCTTGACACCATCTTCTATGTATTTGTTCCAATACATGTTACCTGTGATTATTAGGCCGAACAGTTTGAGTGTTGAATTCTCAGGGAGGGTGCTATTAGCCATGACAATCGGTTGTTTAAAAGGTTCCTTATAATTGTTACAGCAGGTGTTACGATAATGCAAAGTGATTTGCATTTGTTATCCAAAAGAGGTTGAAAGTGCTGGACATCTTGGGAAACTTGTTGTCACTCAGATCATATGTACCACTATTGGTTATTGTAAGTGAGCAATCACTGATACTGACTCATGCGGAAACTCCGAGTGAGGAAATACTACTACTACTACTACTACTACTACTACTACTAATAATAATAATAATAATAATAAATAAATAAATAAATCAATAAAGCCGATAGACATATATCCATTCATTTTGGTAGCGAACATAGACATGTACTTTATAGTCTGTCTTTTTCAAAAACAAAATTATATCAGCACGGAATTGCTCTGACATTTGTAAGTTAATTGCAATTCCTAGCGTAAATCCTTTATAAAAAAAACGAAACACAAAGCACCACAAAATACATGAATAAAACAAAACAAAGCACCACAAAATACATAAATAAAACAATATACATCAACAAACCTACAACCTATGATGAAGTAATTTATTGTTGACGTATATTTGTTATTACTGAGCAAAGTTGTAAAAATGTCACCATGGGTGTGTATTGACTATTTATTTTCATTGGCATGAAGGAAATGTATGCATACGATCATAAACATAAAGCGACACTCATACTACACATACGTATGGGTAAGTTTTTATTCATGCAGCATTTTCAGCTACATATATAAACATATTTCAGCTACAATCTTATTACACATGTACACAGAGGTTTCGGCTACGATCGCATTCAAGATCTAGACCCATGAACTCACAACTGAGAGAAAAATACCCTGAAAAAGACGAATGCGTTTTGGTAGAGACAAGAGTACAACCTGTAATCATGCAGATTTTAGTCGAGAGGAAAAATATCGAAAAGAAAGTGTCAGGAAAATAACTTTTAAGCTAATAAAGTATGTGTAGAGAAGACACAATTAAACATATATATATATATATATATATATATAAAAACATATACATATATGCATAAATATCTGTACATGCATACATATATACAAACACATATACATATATATATGTATATATATATATATATATATATATATGCATACATATATATGTACATGCATACATATATACAAACACATATACATATATATATATGCATACATATATATGCATATATATGCATACATATATACACACATACACATATATATATATATATATATATATATATGCATACATATATATGTACATGCATACACACATATACAAACACATGTACATATATATACATATATATATATATGCATACATATATATGTACATGCATACATATATACAAACACATGTACATATATATATATCTATGCATACATATATATGTACATGCATACATATATACAAACACATATACATATATATATATATATATATATATATATATATATATATATGAAGGTTTATAACTAAAAAGTTAACTTTTAGAGAATTAGACCTATTGTTAGATGAGGAAAGCTCAATATACTGGATAGAGCAAAAATAAGGTGAGTCAATGAAAAATAGTTAGACCTGTAAATGGAAACAGATCAATATCTTCAGTTGTTCAGAACAAGGAGCATTTAGTAGATAAAAATATTTCTTCTTCTTCTCTTTCAATTGCATTCCTTAAGCCAGGCTTTTCAAAGATTAAAATTATATCATCAAAGGCAGTAGAGATTGATAAGTTGACAGATAAGAACAGTCAATATTCAAAATTTGGAAAAAGTTTTTTTTTAAAAGTTATTTTTAAAAGGTTTAAAAAGTTAAACGGGTGTGTTTCAATGTAAATGAAAGTCACCAAATACGGAGATCCAAGTTGTATAGGGTTCAAATGTAATTGGTAAATCCAGAAGAATATGCATGAAAATCCAACGGCAAAGATTCCACCCAAGTCCTTAGTCCTTTTTCCAAATTTTGAATATTGACTGTTCTTATTGAAAGAGAAGAAAAATAAATATTTTTATTTACTAAATGCTCCTTGTTCTGAACAACTGAAGATATTGATCTGTTTCCATTTACAGGTCTAACTATTTTTCATTGACTCACCTTATATATATATATATATATATATATATATATATATATATATATATATATATGGGAAATGAAAAGGAATAACCAAAATATGTTTTTTTATGTATTCATCAAGATTTCTTCTTTATTTGTAAGACTTCTTCAGGATGATAATTTAAAGAATATTGTCATACAAGTACATAGAAATATTGGGTTGGCATGATGGGTTGATGAGAAGTAGTAGCCACTACTGGGAGCGCATGACCAAGGTCCGGGCTTAGAGAAGTCGGTGGCAGAGAGTGAAATGAATTTGGATGGCTATGAGTGGGAGTGTTAGTAAATTTGTCTTAGGGTGGGAGAGAGGGAATGGGGTGCTGAGGTTTTTGTCGGGGTGAGGTGTAGCATGGATGTTGAGGGGCTGGGAAAGAGGAGGGAAGGGAGGAAGGGATGTACTTGCATGACATTTTTCTTAAAATTATCACCTTGAAGAAGTCTTACAAATAAAGACAAAACGTTGATAAATACATAAAAAAACAAAACCTATTTTGGTGTTTCCTTTTTCATTTCCCATTACGTCGGATTACACTCATACTTCCTTTCTCATCTTGTCGAAATGGAAAACCAAACCCTCCAGCAGAAGCTACGAAAATAGAAAAACACACTATTCGCAGCCAACTCCCTCAACAACAGGAGAATCTTTCTGCTGAGATGCATCGAAGAAAAGGTCATACCCGCAAGTACATTTTTCCTGACTACATTCAAAAATATATAATATCATCTGCAAACCTACTGAAACATAAAATATCATACCTTTTTCACGAAGCCAGAACATTGGTCATCAATCTAAAATAATAACAACACAATAATGCCCAACACAATCACTAACATCACGAAATCTATCAAAAGATTCAACACACAACACACAACGAAATTAAAAAAACAAACTCACCAAACTAATTCTAGACAACAAATGGAAAACTTTAGGACGCCCGGAACTTATAACAAACCTCACCACTTATAAACTTTCAGACATAGAAGTTGAAGCTCTCAGTTTCGGCTTAAAATTCGCTACCGGAATACACTGTAACACCACCATCAACAGAGTTCTAAACAATTACAGACACACTGACACAGATTCACCAAAGGCTTTATTCAAGGAATAATCTCAACCACAACCACTCTACCTAATGACCCCGTTTTACCTAAAAGATACATAGACACTCTTAAACACGTAGATAACAATAATAACATAATCATATCACCATCAGATAAAGGAGGGGGCATAGTAATCATGGACTAAACTCATATCTGAAAAAAATATCTACTCTATTATCCGACGAAACCACGTTCACTAAAACTGACCAAAAAACTATAAACAAAAACATAAAACATTTCAACAAATCTTTCAAACACCTAATTAAGAACAACATAAAATGGACATCATATATTGAATATCACCCCATCATTCCTACACTATACGGGCTCCCCAAAACCCACAAATCGGACATCCCTATGCGCCCCATTGTATCAAGCATGGGTAGTACCACACACAAAATCGTACGGGCCTTAGCTAACATTTTCACCCCATTAATGGGCACCATCAGCCCCTCCCACATCAAAAACTCAGGCGACATTCTCAGCAAAATAAAAAGAAACATTAACGTAAAAAAAAAAACATACATAGTCTAGATGTAACAGCGGTTTATACTAATGTCCCACTTAGAATTCTTAGGATCCGATCTTTTCAAATTTAGACTACCCCCTAACATTGAATACTTCAGATACATTGATGATATTCTTATCTTCCTCCCCATAGATATACAAATCAATAATCTCAAAGACAAACTCAACACAGTAGAACCCTCCATAAAATTCACACATGAGACTGAGATAGACAGCTCGATACCATTCCTAGACACTCTTATAATAAAGTCCAACAACAAACTAGCATTCAAAGTACACCGCAAAAACACTCATAAAAACCACTACATACACTTCTACTCTCACCACAATAGCAAGATAAAAACAGGTATGATTATAGGCTTCTTCCTACGCGCTCTTAGAATTTGCAGTCTTCAATACATAGATAAAGAAATAAAACCCATCATTAATTCCTTAAAAACACTGCAATGCCACACACATTTTATATTAAATGCCAAGAAATACATACATATATATGTATATGCATACATATATACAAACACATATACATATATATATATATATACATATATATGTACATTCATACAAACACATATACATATATATATATATATACATGCATACGTATATACAAATACATATACATATATATACATATATATATATATATATATATATATATATGTACATGCATACGTATACACAAACACATATACATATATATATATATATATATATGTGTGTACATGCATACGTATATAAAAAATCACATACATATATATACACATATATATATATATGTACATGCATACGTATATACAAACACATATACATATATACACATATATATGTATGTACATGCATACATATGTACAAGCACATATACATATATACAATTATATATATATGCATATATATACATATATATATGCATATAAATACATATATATGCATATATATACATATATATGCATATATATACATATATATACATGCATACATATACAAACATATTTATATATATATATATATATATATATATATATATATACATATCTATATATGTCCATGCACACATATATACTAACACACACACACACACATATATATATATATACATACAACCACACATACACACATGGATATGTGACCATGCTAAGGAATTGGCCTGTGGACGTTCAGTTAATTTTCAGCTTAATGTGTAGCATAAATATTTATATTAATAAGAACTTATACTATATATATATATTCATAATTATTATTTATTTATTTGCATACATATATGTTTCGTTTTTATAAGACTCCACAATGTATCGAGGTATCCCTTTTAGAATCAGCTGTTGGACCTCCAAATACTTCAAATAGACAGAAAATAATCACAACATTAAAATGGAACATGCAACAGCGAATATCATCCCGAAAATGTTCTTCACGTAACCTAGTTTTGTGTACAAAGTGGGCATCACATATCAAGGCGGAATACATCCCGAGGATAAGAGTTAATGACATGGTATGATTGATAATTTAAAGATGAAGAACCTCATGAGAGGATTGAGGGTTATTAATGAAACGAACTAAGTTTAGTTACGTGTGGAGGCGGTTTATGGCTAAAATATGTTGACATTGGATTTTATGATGTTGTAATCTGCAGGGATGCAATCCCGCGGTCATGTGTACCACATACAAGAATCCCTTGCAAAAAGGTTCTGTTCGTGGAGATTTAGCCTGAAGCTAAGCACAAGGAGGAAGATACATGGATCGTATATATATATATATATATATATATATATATATATATATATATATATATCGGTATAGTATATATATAGAGAGGGAAGTGTCGTTTTCGTTTCCTATATAAATTTAACTCGACATTTAAAGGTCACAGTCTGCACCGGTATTATTATGCCACTTCAAAGGAAAGAAGATTGAGATAGTGTAAATATTATTTGAGAGAGATAGAGAAAAGTATGTGCGTGTTTTAAAGGAGAGAGAGAGAGAGATAGAGAGAGAGAGAGAGAGAGAGAAAGAGAGAGATAGAGAGAGAGAGAAATAGATAAAGGGGAATCAACAAAACATCCAACTTTTATTTTAAGTATATAGTTTCAGTTTCCTTAGTGACACGGGAATAAGCGCCACCTATCGTTCACGACTGAAGGTGTTTTGTTCCAAGTTAAATATACCTGTTGCCATATGCCGATATTTGTAAAACCAGGGTCTCCCCCGTTGTTAGGGTGATGTAGGCTCTGGCTTTTAAGTTATTTGAATATGATTATACACGTGAATCGCTGATCGCAAACAACGGCGTCTCTCGAACAAGGACGATTTGAATTCCTATGTAGAACATTTATGTAAACATTAACCGAAGCTTTTGTAATCGTTCGGATCGTTTTAGTTAGTTTCATTACAATTGCAACTGATTCTAAGATTTTTTTTTCGGATTAAAATTAGAGAAGAACAAACATCTAATAAGTGAGTTGTCATTCAAAACAATGTATCATTGTAATCTAATCGATCGATTTATCTACGTCAATCGATGTTTATCTATCTATCAATCAATCTATCTACGTCAGTCGATGTTTATCTATCTATCTATCTATCTATCTATCTATCTATCTATCTATCTATCTATCTATCTATCTATTCTTTCTTTATCACGCTCTTAACGGCCTTAATTCACGTATACAGTACCGTCCAAAATTAAAGAACAAAATAAAATCTTCCCAATCTCAAATAAATTATATTTTAATATTTGTGAAAATTTCACTACTTATGTAAATTATGTAGTTGGACTTTTACCGAGATTTTCAGATGAATTAAAATAATATTATTAAAGTTATCCACCATTTTACATATTTCAACTTTCCAAAATTAAGGAACATTAAGGAAAATCATTGTTTAAAGTTTAAAACAGTAGGGTTTTTTTTGTATAAAAGGATGAACATAAATATTCTAAACTTGAATTATCATCACTGCTTCAAGTCTAACAATATCAATCTTGTTAAAAAGAAATAAAACTGATTTAAACGACAAGCAAAAATCGTCAAATTAAGAAAGGAAAAGTTGACAATAGAAGAAATCGGAAAAAGTGTGAAACGTTCAAAAAGTGTTGCAAGCCGAGTTCCCAAACTCTATAAAGAAACTGGAAGATTAAGTAACACAAAGAAACTTGGTAGACCAAGAAAGACAACGGTAAAAGAGGACAGAGTTATACAACGGCTAGTGTTCAAAGACCGTTTCCTTACAGCTGGAAGGTGTCACTAATGTTTCACGTCAAACTGTGTCCAGAAGGTTGCACGAAATAGGTCTTTTTTGCAAGATCTCCTCGAAAAAAGCTGCTAATAATTAAAACACACAAATCAGCTAGACTGGCGTCGCAATAAAACATGTTATATGGTCAGAAGAAAATTGGAAAAAAGTTTATTTCAGTGACGAATCGAAATTTAATTTATCTGACAGTGTTGGGAAACAATTTGTAAGAAGAAGAAAAGGCAAAAGTTTGGATCCTAGCTGCATAAAAAAAAATCTTAAATTTGGTGGAGGTAGCGTGATGGTTTTCGGCATGATATCATCGCGGGGTACATCACCACTTGTATGCTTAAATACTAGAGTAAATGCAACTGTATACAAGAATGTTTTAGAACAGTATATTTGCCAGTGTTTCACAATTCTGGTATCGAAAAGCCTGTTTTTTTATGCAGGATGATACTCCCTGCCATAAGGCAAAGCTGGTCATTAATTATCTGGCTGATCAAGAATAGAGGTAATGGACTGGCCTGCTGAGAGTCTCGACATGGGCCATATAGAAAACTTATGGAAGACTCTAGGACATAATGTTATGGCAAATAATCCGGTAGACATCGAAGACTTGTGGCTGAAACTGAAAGATGAATGGGCCAAGATAACTGTGGCGCAATGTCAAGATTTAGTGAAATCCTGCAGTCGTAGATTCCTTTTGGACATTAAGAAATAATAAATTGAAATAATTTTATTTTGATTTAATGTTAATTTTCTACGTTCCTTCGTCTCCAACTTTTTTTTAATTCGGAAAAGACATAATGCTAGACTCTCTCTCTCTCTCTCGCTCTCCTATTTATATATATATATATATATATATATATATATATATATATATATATATATATATATATATATATATACACACATTTGTTTTTTTTTTAATAAAAATGTTTATTTATTATTATTATTCTATTTTATATTATGTATTTGGTGCCTTTAAATATTAAAGTAAGATAAATTTTCCAATTCTCAAATAAGGCTGTCGACCAGAAAACTTATTTTATAGACAGCTGGTGGTCCACATGGACTACACTCGGCGCCACAGATATGAACGACCAAATAAAAAATAATATAAACATTCAACAGTTTTTAAAGCATATTATTTCAATTTTAGTGGAGATAAAAAAATCATTTCGGTTTCATTTTAATGATTTCAACGTGAATGCAATTATACGTTTAGTTTGGTTAGTCTCTAGTGACAATCCTCCGCCACTTACTCCTGTTCTTTCCCGTGTAAATCTAACCATCTTTCTGGTATTAAAGTAAGGCACTGCGCGCGGTTTAGATAGAATATCACCAGTATCACGTTTATCGCGAAGCCATATTTCGTCTCCAACGGCCGCAATGTCACTTAGCAGCATTTCACATATCGTCCAAGTATCCACACGTGCTTTTCTAGTTACCTTGCCTTATATCCACCGATGATCGCATATATATATATATATATATATATATATATATATATATATATATATATATATATATATACATACACCTATATATAT
>OY744527.1:136104509-136119509 GCA_963556195.1 Sepiola atlantica | reverse complement strand
TCTCGGTAAAAGAGAGCACTCTACCAAGCGATATTAGGCTCATAAATATACATGTCCGTGTTGCGTTTGAGTAGCGCTCTACACTAACATTCACGGCTTCGTTAGTTACTCTTTCTAACCTAGCCCTAACTACTACTTGACCTTTATATCGCTCGGTCTCCCATTAGCTAAATTTAGGCCTAGGGAATCCCCCCTTTTACCGCAAGCGAGTTTATTTTCTAAACACTTTTCTTACTTCAGCTTCATTTAAGGCAAGGCGTTGGCAATATATTTACAGAAAAGCGCCTAATGCCACATTTGGCATAAACCCATCACTTACTCCCGGTTACCGCCCCCACTGATCCTTTTGGAAAGTTAAGTGTTAGCCTGTCCCGGAAGTCACGTATCTCCAGTAAAGATGTATTTAACTTCTAGTACTCAGCTAAGGTATGTGTTCTATTTATTTCTAAATTGTCAACAACTAATTTGTGGCCTAACCAGTTGCACGTGGGACAAGGTATATAATAATCTACTTCGCTTCTTCGCACTAACAACCGATTCTAGTAAGTATTTTGAGCGGAAGCCCTGCTAGAAAGACACGCCCACCACTCCCACCCCGGGTGATCGACACAAGATATATCGACCAGATCACATTTAGTCACAGATCAGACATCTGCGAGAAAAGCATCAGCCAAAATCACGTTTGTCGTGTTCTTCATAGCGGTGACATCTCACTTATGCTAATGAGCCGTGTGCGACATCAGCCGTCTGCTGCCGTTTCCTTTCAATTACAATCAATTAAATTAATTTCGCGCCGGCAGCTCTCCTCTGCAAAAGCAGCAAACCAAACGTTGTCTCTTTGATTGACGCAGACAAGTGCCTTCGTTCACGGCAGTCCGCTGCACCACCTGTTTTCCGCTACACTCAGCCTGATCACATGATCACAAATATGGCAACCCGGTGCAGGTCTTTTTACCCGATGCTTCTCCGCTTCTCCTCAAATAACTCGTTTGCATAAGGAGCATTCCATGCATCTGTACCAGGCCTCGGACTATCCTCCCCTCTCTGCGGTGATGCGACCACAACTTCTTCATCGGATGACTCGTCTGAAGAAGAATCATCCGATATATCGGTGCTGGGCCTGGGGCTTTTCATCCCGCTCATAGTGATCACTCGTGCACTCTAAGTGGCCAGCTCGCTTTCACTTCCACGTTCCGACGTAGTTGGGCCTATAACGGGACGTAGGTCCCATACGTGCCGAGACATCCCATCAATGAGGACATTCTGCGGGCTAATAACGTCCGTAACGCGTCCAACTGCATAAGGGGATTACACTGTCAAATCGGGATTCTTGTCCAAACACAATCTCCAATTTTTTAACCCAGGTGTTGCTGTTCGGACTCATCAGGGGGAAAGATATCGATGCCCTTCAGTCTGACCGTGTAACGATGGATCATGTTAGCAGGGACAGTCAGTGGTGACACGTCGTCCTTTGGGGTGACATTATACCAGTAAACTGCCTCCATCACTGAGCACAGTTTGCTTTTGGCAATTCGCTTCACACTTCGATGACATCGTTCCGTGATACCATTGCCTGATAGTATGTGTACGCAGTGAGATCGCAGTCGAACTCCCCACTCATTTAGAAAGTCTTTGAAAGTCTTACTGCAAAATGCTGGGTCATTGTCAATGAGCATCTTAGTTATTGGTCCGAGCTCGTTAAATATTACTTCCAATTGGTCGACGATGCTTGCTCCGTCTTGACGTCTTAGACGACGCCAAACACAAAACTGTGCTGGCTCACAGTTCAATGAGCGACGCATATTGCCTTCTCTGGTAGTGGTTTATGTCTATCCCCACTTGATACCAGATGTCACCTACGTCTAAGTTGCTCTTCGACCAGCGCGTGGACGGCGGATCAAGCAACTGACACTCTTTGCACTCTCTAACTACTATCCTCATGGATGCCTTATAAATCGTAGGGTCGACCCGCCTGACAAAGTATCACATCTTCTTTATGTAAGGGTGACTACTTTGACGATGGATGGACTTTTTTTGGTCGGATTCTGGCCTACCTGTTGATGTAGCGCATACACAGCCTTGGGGTTTAGCTGCCTTTCTGATTAAATCAAGCCATTGCTGCGGTACGCGCGTCAGGTTATCCGCTCGTTTGTGTTCTGACATTACCAAGATAATGTCCTCTGACAACACGTACTCTTCTATCAAGCTTGAAAGCGCACTGAGTCGTTATCTTATTAGCATTTCGCTCGCTGCTTTGGTATGCACCCTGGACTTTCCCGTAAGTGTATCTGTTATCCATTTGTACACATATGCAGAATCGGTAAAAAGTTGCAATATGGATGCTTCCTACATCAGTGCCATATTCACACTCTTTAGTACAGCATCGAGCGTTGTCAGATTTATGTGCTGTGCATCTTTTGCCTCGCGTAACCTAACAATAGTTTAGCAATTCTCATGGAGTTGATAAGATAACATGCTTAAAAAGTCTTGACTCAATGTTTTCATGAAGAGAAACGATTCGGCCGGCGGATTTCCAAGATATAATCCCACTCATATAATTACAATACCCCTCTATTATTTTCAAGATATATCCCTACTCAGATTACCACACACACCCCTCCATGTTTAATGACAAGATACATTTCCTTCAGATAAGTACAGCTACTCCTCTATGTTTATTTCCAATATATAATACCACTTAGATAATCACAGATACTCCCCTATATTTATTTCCAAGATATACTCCCCCGCATGTAAGTTATAATCCTCCTCAGTCAATCACAGATACTCCTTTATGTCTATTTACAAGATAAAATTCTCCGCATATAAGCACAGATACTCGTCTATGTTTATTTCCAAGATATAATCCCCCTACGATAACCACAGATACCTCTTCTAAGTTTTCTCTCAGATATAAACCTCCTCAGATAATCACATATATTTACCAGTTAGAAAAATACAGTAGGCAGCAAATGTTTCTCTTTGGCTGTCTCCATATGTGTAATCGACCGGTGTTAAAAAAGTAACACATAACTCATCCGAGAAAGTAACACTATATCCAGTGCTCTACCAACCCATTCCGTAGCTTTTTTTTTATCCCACTATAAACGTTTTGCAACGATTGTTTTGAGAGTAGTGATTTTATGAGTGTAGACCTTCTGTCAAATATTTTTTGTGCAGATTCCGATGAGGATTTCCTTTTTTTGGGGGGGGGGGCAATACGCTCTACAGTAATTTTGAGAGCGGTAATTTTGTGATCCTTTATTATTAAGAAATAAGAATTCGACAGTACATATCTGAGAATGTTGCTTTTCTTTCGGGTTTCGTTTCGACGAGGAGGTTTTTCTATCTTTCTTAAGAGTTGTCACTACTTTCAAGAAATTATCTCTGGATACACAAAACATTTACGCTGTTTTCCTTACGCGAGCGCCTACCATATGAACACTAATAATTTGACCACCTTGTAATTGTAATGGATTTTATTTACCTTTTTTCTTATCCGAAAGTAACGGTACTTTTATCAAGAATTCTAATGCTCCAGAAAGTACTTGACACCAGATGCAACCCTCTACTTTTATACGGGTCAAATAGGGTCATAAATTGAATACCGCTCTTACTTCTGGCGAGGTTTCGCACAAAGCACTCTTCCCTGCCTTGACAGAGTACAACATCGACTTCGAAACCGAGAGGGCGGAATTCTCTTCTTCCCTACAAGTGAAGAAACTATTTTAACTTTTCTTACTTTCTCTCTCTCTCTCTCTCTCTCTCTCACATTGGCAGGCTTGAATCCACCAACAGAAGTTATCATGCATGGTATAAACGTTACATCAACTAACCAATCCATCTTTCTATCTATACTATATCGTTATTTCCATGGAAGGTTCTCGACTGAGATCACATTTTTGGTTCCTTCTCATAAGACATTTACAGATAGAACTGTTCTTACTACCACAATGGCAAAAGATGTTCCGTTGATATGCCTAGTGGCAGGCGGAAATTCCAGAAACATTGATTTTTACAAGGGCTTTCCACATGTGGATCACATTATTGCGAGATGTCTTCTATTCAGATTAGAACTCGGTCAGATAAGAACTCGGTCGTCTTCAAATTTAATGTCACTAAATTCTTGTTATAAATTGCTCTATAAGTAATCAAACGAATTTCATACGATTTATAAATCTTATGACTCCCATAGTGTTCTTCATCTTTCGATTGATAATCAGTCCGTCGCATTAACTGATATCCTCGAGTGGCTCTTGCCTCTGATAAGTAGTGTCTTCATAGTAAGAAAATCAAGAAACACGACTGATAATAAGTCAAAACTGATGAAAATAAACAAACTTCAGATGGTTTTATAGATATTTCAAATTATCATGTTATGATTATCGATTATTTTGTGTATAGACATTTTGTAAGCGAATACGTATATGGATTTTGTCTACTTGAGTTAGATGATACTAATCCAAAGAACAAATGAATATTGTCTTCTAAAAGAAGAGCCTCAATAAGAATATTTGAGTCTTGCCATTTTATTTTCAAATGTCTATTGAACGAGTTCAACAAAATGCCAGCTTGGTATTTCTTATACCAGCCTCTTCTTGAAATTGAAGATTATTATGCAATTTCCTTACGTCTACAAACATTTACGCAGAATATTAAATAATAAAGACCTCAGCTGCTCACCCTTTTCTCTACACCTACCTACGCTTTTATGCGAAGAAACACCTGAATATTTTGTGTAAATACAGTTGATCCACTTGTTTCGCGTACGAAAATGTGAAGTGTAACTCAGTTGTTTACATTGTCATATATTTAAGTTAATACCTATTATAATGGAGATGATGTGTCCGTAACTGAAATAAATAATCAGTGTGGATCCTCGGATCGTAAAACACGTAGTACTTCCATGGCGCAAACCACACTGGTAATATTAATGTTACAGCATTTGACAGGTTTGAACCCACCAACAGAAGTTATTATGCATGGTATAAACGTTACATCAACTAACCAATACATTAAACAGTAGAGGCTTAACGAGCCGCATCTTCTATCTGTTATCGTTAACACCGTTGGTCTATCTACGTTGAGTTATTCGCAATTCAACTCATAGAGGGTGGACCAAAAGTAAGGTTACAGTTATTTCATTGTCTTTTTCAACTTTACAATCACGTTTTTAATGTAATAGATTATAGTTTGCAATACAAAACACTTATTCCATACTAATTACTCATCTCTTAAAAAAGGTTGGACATTTTATTAATATTTATTTATTTATAGGAATCTTGTTCTGTGAATAATAGCAAACAAGTCCAATGCAGATCGTTGCAAGGTTAAAGGTGGACACTTTGAGCGCTGAAAAGACTAAATGGTCAATATAGAATGGATGATATGTAAATTCAATGTATGTAAATAAATGTAAGTAATTGTTTAAATGTCTAATAAAGGTAAAATATTTAAATGTAAACTACAACTCGACTTTTAGTTAAGCCTGTATATGCAATGCAATCAGAATTCACAGAATGAGTGGTATCTCTAATTAACGAATTTATTTTGGAAAACTGATTTCAATAAATTAATAACGATATTTATTATTTCTAATTTATTTTAATCATTTTAGTACATATTATGAACAATGCCGTGGAAAAATCTTCAAGGTAATTTATGAAACAAAATTGGACTCAGATTTGACTTATTTATTTTTTTAGAAAAGTTACATCCAGTAAATATCAATGATATAAAAGTAAGAGTGAAAAACCAGCGTCTATATTCTATTATTTGTATACATGAAATAAAATAACAGTCTTCTTTCGAATAACGGAATTTACCGAGTATTAACGGAATCAACCGAGTATTGTATTATTCCCTTATGAACAAAAGTAAAGGCAAAATTTTAAATACTATGACTACTCATAATACGAAGAAAAGTACGGAAAATTATGCTTCGTCAGTGTTTGTACTAATATTTATATAAAATCATTGATTACGTGAGTAATTCAATTTAGAATTATGTTGGTAATTTAATTTTTCATATAAAAATTATTGATAATTTCTGATAAAAACACTAGAGGCTTCACGTCAGTTAAGGAAGTAGAAAGATAGGCCACGAAAAAAAAACACTGACATTTGATTTTCGATTTAGAGCTGGAAATTTCTTTCGGAATTCATTTCAAACAGTGGCGGTTGTCTGACTTGTTATTGATTCTCTCGCTTCCCCCACCATTTGAAATGGTTTCGTCCAGGACTAGAAAAAGTCAGATCTTTACTAGCTAAATTTTCTTGTCAGGGAATGGATTTATATTTATTTATATACAAATTAATTCACATGATGTTTATTATAGAATGGATGATAGGTAAACATCATATTATTTTTTTTACAAATTGCTTGATTTTTAAAATAAAAGCTTGGAAATTATTTTTCGGTTTTTATATTGAAATTTATTATAGAAAAAATCTTTATCTAGTGTAATAACTAAAATGTATCCATTAAGTTAGCACGTTTACGCAACGAGACGGTTAAGAGACAAAAGAGTACCCTTGGATAAATTTTACATAATTCCTTGGAAATTACTAATATAAAAAAATATTCAGCAGACTTTCGATGCAAACACTGAAGATAATCCCGTCCAAAATTTACAGTAGTGAATTGTTTTTATTCTTGAGAAAGGTATTGTAAAGCATAAAAATTACAGATTATAACACTTTTTAAAAAAGAATTAATATTCGAATTGACGCATATTCTACGTAAGTTAAGTGTACAATTCCCCCGACCATCGATATGATATTTCTCAAGTGTTTTCTCATCAGTTATTTTCTGTGATTTAAAAAAACTCAGATTAATATCAAAGTTGCAGAGTCGGAATGGTATAAAGTCTGACTGCACTTCAGACCAAGACTGAAACTTCTAGGATTCGAAAAATTCCGACTCCATCCAAGAATTCCCCCAAATCCGACATTAACGTCTTCTAATATTCAGTAATAATCGGAGTAAAATTAAAAGATCTGACTTCGATTCCTTGCATTCTTACGAGTCTGACTTCGATTCTGAATATTTCCAAAACCTGAATCTTCGACTTTGTTACCATTATTAATGTATCCATTTAAAACGAAACCCCAAAATTATTGTAAAATACAACTGCTCGATATCCAAGAAAGTGGTTAAATAAGGTTTTTGCAGCAGTTCTTAAAAATCAATTATATAAACCACTTTTCTTATTTTCGTTTTACATTTTACATTAAAATGAGTTAAAATTACCGATGTTTATCGTACCACCTATGTAAATTGAACATGTAAATTAAGATAGTGGTAAATGAACCCTCGGAAACCATAAAACTCGGAAATCAACTTTTGTTAAATTTACAAAAAAAGCTGCTTCATTTTCTGAAATAATTAAGTATTTCAAAGAAGATATCTTTTAATCTGAACATTTGAAACTTAATCGATAATTTGGACAATGTGTAAATTCAGTAATCGAAATCGCTATGGTTTCCCCTCTGAAATAAGAGCTGGAATGTTATTTACTTGTTTTTTGTGTCAAAACATTTCTTACAAATCAGTCTGTTTCGTTAAGATACGCTCTTATCAAGTTGAATTCTTGATTCTTTTATCTTTGAAAAATATCCACGCGGCATATACGAAGATAAAGAACATAATAACAAAAAAAAAACCTCAGTATGTTTTTTAAAATAACAGTATCAATCTTCATTAGATATTGTCACAGAAAAACAACAGACTCTTACTTTGAAGAAAAAGTTGAAAGAAAATCATTGAAAGCAACAAGTGTTTTTCTTTTGCGCTCTGAAGAAAAGAACCGAGATAAGCACTCTTTGAAGAAGAGCTGGAAGTTTCAGATAAGGTTGAGTCATTTTGAAACGCTCGTCGCCATTTTTATAACATTTGACCGATAATAATTACTAAATAATATATTTATATATATATACTCGGTGTTGTCCGGATAGAGTGTGGAATTGCATCATGTGCAACACATTATTAACGAGTGCGTACTTGAACAACAACCTACATGTTGTCAGCTAGATATCTTATAAACTCATTGTGTAACATGTTAGAAAAGTGTCATTTCTTTCTTTTAATTGGTAGATAAAAGCGCAGTACCACTTCAATAATGTTATGTGCAAATTGTATCTGCAAGTACACTTATATGTAAAGGTACAATCCTTAGTATGTGTTCGTTTCAAGGGGAAAGCATGCACACAGACAGAGAGGTGTTCTTTCTTATTATATATATATATATATATATATATATATATATATAAATATGAGACTAAAAGTATACCTTTAGAGAATTGAATTTATAGTGATAGAGCAATTATATATATATATATATATATATATATATATATATATATATATATATATATATAAAAGATAAATTAAGGAAGAGAGATACAGATGTGCGAATGACAAATCTATTTCATCTTCGATTGTTCAATGTAAGGTGTACTCGATAAAAAGCTGTACATGTTTTTATGTACACACTTTTAAATTTCATTACTTTATAATGTTTCTTTAATCTTATCAAATTTTGAATTTTGGCTATTCCACTGCCAACTCATCAATCTATGTACTTCCTCTGATGATAATATTTTAATGTTTGAAAAGCCTGACTTAAAGAAAAAACTAAACATGCTTTTATCGAGTACAACTTACATTGAACAATCGCAGATTAAAAAGATTTGTCATTCGCAGATCTTTATCTTTCTTCCTTCATTTATCTTTATATATATATAAGCATATATAGAGCGAGAGCGATAAAATGCGAGAAATAAAGAGAGGCAGACAGAGAGACATTACGTACTAAGTATACCAGCATTTTTCACTTACATTTTAGTATATTGAACAAAACGAAAAATATGTTCTTTGTTTTGATATAATTATATTTGATATAATTATATTTGATATAACTATATTACTTTATATTGATTAAGTCGACTTTTAAAATAACTGAAAAAATCATATATACGTATTTGAAGTTTAACGGGGTTATTTGCCCATGGGCATATAGAGGGTAACGTAGAGATCTAGGACCACTTACATTTTATCCCTCGGAGAATTGTATACATATATAAATTTCATCAACATAGGATATATTTGAAATTTTAAAAGAGGTTAAGAGGGAACTTGCATTGGTTTCCACTAAAATCTTATACATATAATTTAAATTTCATAAAGATATTTGAACTTATAATGGCGTTATACCACCGTAGCCCCTTACGGGTGCACTTAGAGATTTGAGAACACTTCTATTCTCCCTTCCGGTAAATTCTGCATGAGAATACACTTTTGGATTTTATGTAGGTTCTATAACTTTTTTTTCTATGGATAACACACACACATTACACATACAGACATTGAGTTTTATATGTTGAGATAAAAGAAGGTTGGAAAATGTATTTACATAAAAGCAGTACAAGTTATTGGAATGCTGGTTAACCGGACTCTTAGATTAATTCCGTCATTTTTTATTTACACCCTGGTATAGTCCATTGTTGAAGGAGTGTTAGTAGCTCTCAACACCAGACGTATATGTAGGCATGTGTGTGTGTGTGTGTGTATGAACGCCCTGAACAAAGTAACCTACATCTCGGATTAGGTATGCCATTATTTCGCAAAATAGAATATAACTATCTTGAAAAATTCACTCATTCTCATTATTTATCTTTCTTGCCCTTTCTTATACACCCCCCCCACACACACATATATATATATATATATATATATATATATATATATATATATATATATATATTTATACTCTCGTTGATTCATCAGGTTGTTTATAGTGGCCATGTGGGCTAAAGCGTCGGAATTTGAGTTAAAAAACATAGCTCATGTTTCGGGGGTTCGAGTCATGCGAGTTGTATGAATAATCATCTCTACACTGACGATTCCCGAAAGGATGAAACATATACGTATGTAGAGACAAATATATATATATATATATAAGCAACGTGGTGTAGGGCGCGGCGTGCTGGGTTCGAGTTCTGTCGGGGCTAATGAATCATTTTTACTAATATTCTTAGGGAAGTTATAAAAATATCCTCCCTCCAGGTATGGATTAAGTAGTAGGCTAGACTATACTCTCAAGCCTTGGTTGTGCAACAACTTTACGAGAATGAACTCTGAAATAACGATAAGTCTTTCTCTGATTATCTCGACATTTCTTCATTTAGTCGTGGAAGGTTAGCATTTCATCAGACGATCACCCATTCAATATCATGGTTTACATGAGGCGATATCTGCGTAATTTTCTTGCCTTTAATAAAGATCAGATTTCAGAGTCGAATTCTACATTTGAAAGTTTCTTTTTCTATGGAGGAATACTTTAGGAATTTGAGGAAATTGGATTTCTATCCTTTCTTATTGGAACTCTTCATTTGTTAAAGTATGAAACATATTAGTTAATAAACTAATATTTTAATGCGATAAAAACATTTTCAAAATACTTACCCACGGGAGTAGTTTCATCAATTTCCATATGTAATGGATGTGGTACTGATTTATTGAAAAACTGAACACACCCTAGAAATAATAAAATATATATATATAAACATTAATTTACATTAAAATGTTATAAAGCAAAACATATGTGGGAAATGTGCATAGATGATTTCAAGCTGTTTTACATTGGCAGATAAGGAGGCTGCTTGTTGTAACACATTAGATAAAAAACTCATATTAAAATCTATGGTTATATTTATATATGTGGCACATATTGTGTCAAACGATATATCTTTCCTAGCACCAGACAAACCGATTAAAAAGTGACATACGAACTGATTCGTGGATAATTAGCCAATCAATAGCCTTGAAGTCTGGTCCGCTTAACGAATCTATTATTATATTAAAGCTTCCATGATAAACATTTGTTTTCCTACGTTTTTCCCTAGATGCTAAATATTTCTTGGTTTGGGGATTGAGTTATGTTTGAAAAATCCATTTTAATCGTTTTAAAAAGTCTTAATTTTCAATTAAGTGCCACATTTCTTACTAGGTTTCTGTCTATCACACTCTTACTCTCTCACTGTATGATGTATGTCCCCTGGCTCATATTTTATACCGTTTCTATTACTCTCTTTTTGTGACCATCTCTATATTTCTCTTTTAAAAGTCGAATGAAATAAAGGAAAGAAATAATAAAAATATTAAATATTCAATTATAAATAAAGTGAAATAACGTATAATAGTAAAATGATTGTTAACATGTTACCTAGAAAGGAAAGGGATGAGAAAGACAGATATATATATATATATGTATATATATATATATATGTATATATATATATATATATATATGTATATATATATATATATATATGTATATATATATATGTATATATATATATATGTATATATATATGTATATATATATGTATATATATATGTATATATATATATATATGTATATATATATATGTATATATATATGTATATATATATATGTATATATATATGTATATATATATGTATATATATATATATATAGAGAGAGAGAGAGACAGAGAGAGAGAGAGAGAGAGAGAGAAAGAGAGAGAGGGAGGGAGGGAGGTGGGATATAACGAGCAGAAATCGAGTTATTTCTGTTGTAACTAATATTCAACCGGCTTTGGGAACTCATTTTCCCTATTCAAACAACTTACCAGTCGGGCCACATTTCTTTTTGTAATAATATAAACGCCAGTATAAGTGCTATCGATGAGAGAATACAGAGACAGTCCAAGGAATTGAGCGCTCCTGGTAGGATCATCTAGCTGGCAAGAGGGAGTATTATGCTGACAGACCCGAAACCTCCAATGAACCAGCCATAACATAATGCCGACGACATTTAGCAGATTAACTTTAGAGGCGTATTTTCAAATATTCGCTACACAATAATTAAAAGCCAACATTTTTTTAAAGGATTATTTAAATCCCTATATAAATTAACTGCTTTAATATCCTATTCTAAATGTAAAAAAAATGCACCAATGTCGGATACGTTGGGTGATTCTATGGGGTGTATTAGAGCCCATCATCACATAATGCTGAATAATAATTACATCTAGATTGACGTTTCCGTCATTATAAAGACCAGCAAATCTATGCCCCGTCCAGTCACACCTGTTTGCTAGCCTAGGAGGATGGTGTCATGACTGACGAGCATATAACACGTACACCAAAAAGAGGAAGTAATGCCTGGGAGAAATGTCTCATTAAGACGGGACATATGCAACATTATCCCGAAAAGAGGTCATGTCTGGGACGATGGTCTCATAAAATAGAACAGATACAAAATTACACCCCAAAGACGAGGGAATAGTTTAGAGGATGGTTTTATAACAACAGAACAGATACTACACTACCCTCCTCCCAAAAAGGCAGAGGTAATTCCTAGGGAGGATGGTATCGTGACAAATACTACACACATATCCTACACTACTTCCGCTGAATTGAGCATAAAAAATAGCACAATAGTACATTATTAGAAGTTATAGTATAGTTATAGTTACGGCTTCATTTGTAATAAATTTAATTTAAATGAGTTTTCTTATTAAACAACTTCGAATAGCTTTACTGTTTTAAATATAGTTTATTTTGAAACCATCTAATCTTGATGTTCTACTCCTAGACGGAGAGAATGACAGAAAACACGTTTTGTTGACAACGGTTTATTCCATTATGGTTAAACAAATCTGAAAACTATATATAGATTTTATTGTACATACAAAATATCTCAAACTTCGAATACAGATACTTTTAAACATTTCCATGTAAGTTCATCATATTGATTAAGTGAAACAATCATATCAACATATGATAGAATTATTGAATATCTTACAAAATTCCCGATGATATACAGAGCCATCCATTCCTGCACTTAAAGTGGGTCAACATTCCAGTCTCTTCACGACCTGATCAACATTAGATGGCCTGTCTTTGTTAGAATTAGACAAAATAATGTTTGCGAGAATATTATATAAATACACTTTTAACTAGCTACATCCGCTAGTAAATAGTATTGCAATAGTGCAGAGGAAACGGAAGATCAAAGAGACAACGTCTAGCCTGCTGAGAGGGAGACCGACGCAAACACGGAAATGCCCGGTAAGAATAATAGGTGACAGACCGTCCAGTTGCAGAAGCAATTATGTAAATATTTCGTTCCTGGACTGAGCATATTATTTCGGCTTTCGGCCAGTAGATTGACCGGTTAAAATGCGAGACATAGTTTCTTTAAGACTTAATTGAAAAAATCTATCATTTTATTTTACATTGGATGCCAACCAAACGATAGTCGGACCTCTCCTTTGGAGACGGTGTTCTGTTGGCGTTTGTTCCGTTTGCTCTTAGTTCCTGTGGATGAGTATCCAATGGTAAATGTTGCTTATATAATACCTATTAGGAATCTGTTTCTAAAAATTATGTTTTTGTTAGAAACGTTAAAACAATTTACTCATCAAAACACCTAGAAATGATGCGTGTTATTAACAGGAATAATGAAATACAATTATGACATATGTTCATTTAGCTTATTTGTCCCTTTTTCCTTTTTTTCACCGACTAATTAGGATTAGTTTAATTATGTCATTCAGTAAGTAAAAATCAGAACTGGTATCTTAAGACAATTAAAAACTAATTTTATTTTCTTTCAAAGTGTCCACCATTATTCTATTAATAAAAAATATACATACAATATATATATATATATATATATATATATATATATATATATATATATATATATATATATATATATAAAGTTAATCCAACAAAAGATATAAGAGGCAACTAATATCTTTAATAAGTGAACATCCGGATAAAACTGAAGCTCAATATACTGGATAGAGCATTAATAGTATGATATCAAATGAAGTAATAAAATAAGGTGCGAATCAAATTTTATTAGAATTCAATGTTCAAGCAAAACATTTCTTATGTTTTATTTTCATTATTGTTTTATTAATTTGCATACACATTTCATACATGTTTCACTGTCATTTACTGCATCGATTGCAAACGGTTTCCTGCTTAGATAACTTTTTCGTTTTTGGAATCCATTCACCACTTGGATTACTTTTAAGTCAACATATTGGGTGTCTTTACTGAATATGTTTTACATTTTAAATTGTTTGACTTGGATGAACTGTATAGCATTAACAAAAAATGTATGTTTTGTGCTCATATATATAATGTTTTATATTTATTTTATTACTTCATTTTATTATGCTACGTATGTATATATATATATATATATATATATATATATATATATGTGTGTGTGTGTCTGTGTGTGTGTGTGTGAAAAGCAAACCTGCTTTAAATCTTTAAATCTTTTTATCTCCTCTTCTTCCTCTTTTTCTTTTTTTTCTTTTTTCTTCTTCCACATTTTTACACATTTTTTAAAAAACATATACGAAGTCTTTATAATTTTAATTGTCTTAATATGTCAGTTTTTATTTCTACCAAGCAAAATTTATATATGATTAAATAGAATCACTATTTCTCTGTGAAAAAAGTAAGAAAATCAACAAATAAACTAAACTAACCATTTTGAATGCTCGCGATATTTCTTTTTATTTTTCTTAATTGTGGTGGTAAAAAACATTAATAGAACTTGTTTTGAAAAAGGCAGAAACAATTTCTTGAATTAAAATGTGTTTTAATATAAATTTGGAACATTTACTAAATTATAATTTACAATTTATATATATATAAATGTACATATATATACACACATATATATACATATATATATACATATATACAAACATATATATACATATATATATATAGACACATATATATACATATATATACATATATAGATATATACATATTCATACATACATATACATACATATACATACATATATATACATATATATATATATACATATATATGCACATATATATATACATATATATATACATATAAATGAAAAAGGAAAACCAAAAAATGGATGTTTTTTATGTGTACATCAACGTTTCGTCTTGATTTATGAGAC
>OY744527.1:136092009-136099509 GCA_963556195.1 Sepiola atlantica | reverse complement strand
TTAATGTCTGATCTTTGTAAATCAAAGCTAAACCTCATACAATATATGTTAATGTTATTATTATCAAGTTTCTTTTTAACGTATTTCTGTAATCTCATTATTACTAAATTAATGTCAAATTGATTTTTTGCAAAATAATTGTTAATGATTTAAAAATACAATCTATAAAATAATAAGTGCGCGTTTAAAAAATGAGATTATCATATAATCAAAGACGAAAAGCAAACCAAATAATTATTGTGGATTATTTGATATCGCTTGTTGCCAAAAGTATACACTTTTCCTATTTCAAAATGAATTGTTCTAAAATCGAATAAAATGCCTTAAATATAATTATGTCATCTCTTTCTGACTTAAAAAACGTTTATAACCCCATTTTGTGCATTCGTTGTATTTTTTATTTAAGTTTAATACTTCTAATTGTAACTATTTAAAATAAATTCATTAAAAATTATATTAGATTAATTTTATTTATTTAAAGTATATTTAACTGACAATTATGTTTTACGGTAAAACAATATAGCCTATTTATTCAGAAAAAAGATTTAAACGTTACAAATAAACAAATGAACATGTTAAAGCGTTTTTTTTTATTCATCAAAAACGTTCTTAAATGGCAAATATTTTATGGTTCGAAAAAAACCCTGAATATTGATCGTATTAAGAAGGTCTACATTTTTACAATTTCCAATGAATAAATGAGTGAGAGATATTTTGGTTTCACTCATTTACAAAATATTTAGCTTACAATAGCAATTATGTTTACGGAAGAAGAAACAGACAGCTTTTTCTTAATATTTTAACACTGACAGGCATTAGGAAAAGTATTAATACATATACAGACAAATACAGAAAGCAACGTAGAATTTCCACAAGTTGCCGTTAGTCATAGATTATTTTCGTAATGTAAGTACATGTAATGAAACTTAATAAAATTATGAGAAGAAATAATAAAAATTCATAGTAACTAAATTAAGAAGAAATCCCCAAAAAACAGCAGATGCCAAAAAATCTACAAGATTGACAGGTCATTTAGTGCATTCAGTTGAAGTTCACATTCAATTTATTTTTACATTAAAAACAGAAAAAATTGAATTAAATCTATTTTATAATGTTAATTGAGTCTATTTCTCGAATTTTGACATCGATAACTTCCGTCGTAACAAAATCAATAGTTTATTCTGAAAAGCCAGTTTTCTTTATTATAAAAGTTTTGTTTAAGTTTTAAATGACAAGCAGAATTTAGTGCAAAAACAAGATTTCAATTGATTTTTATGTAAATAGCAAATCTTATCTTCTTTCATATTCAAACTGCAACATAACATATATAAATAATTGTTGAATCCCGAATCCTCACGTACGTAAATGGTAAAAGAATCACTGTAAGTGAATGTTATCTTCAAACAAGGCCGCTGTTCTCATCAAACTTGACGCAGAACAATGTTGTATCTTTATTACTAATAGAGACTTGGTATCTGTTTGTCTGAAGACGAAACTATACTATTACATCTGTTAATTGTTCTATCGTAATATCGTTTAATGTGTGTATATGTAATATGTGAATATAAGTAAAAGCGTGAGGATATAATATTCATAGTGCTTTGAATTATGTGTTAATGTGTTTATTTGTTCCTGTTTGCTTTATTGTTAGTGTATTACTAATCAAGCAAGTACCATTAATATAATTATGAGCATAATTTGTGATTTGAATGTAAAGGCTAGGAGATTTTTACTATTTTGAAATGCAAATTTCAGTTAAAGATAAGAAGTGTTGGCATAAAGAGAAAAGGGGGTGTCATATTTATTAGTGAGTGTATTGCTTTATTTCTATTTATTTGATTATTTTACATCTGCCTCATTACTTAATTCATAATTTATTGCAATATTTGGGGAATTATGTACAAAAGTGGGTTGGAAATATTATAACTCGTTAACTTATTTGTGTAAACATGTGTTTATTTCTATTTATTTAGTTCTTTAGTTGTGTATTATGAATTGATCGGTAATTATTTTTATAAAAAAGATATGTATATGCAATATGTGAATGTAAGTAGAACGGTGAGGCTATAATATTCATGGTGTTTTAAATTATATGTAAAAGTGTTTATTTATTCTCATTTATTTAAGTATTAGTGTATGATTAATCAACTAAATACCATTAGTTTATTTAAGACCATAGAAAATGTATGCATGTGCGCGTGAGAAGAAATTGACATGAGATCTAATTGGTTAATTTAGTTTTGTGTGATTGTTTTTTTAATTTATTCCATTTTTTTAGTTACTTATCTATTAATAGAATATGTATGGGTGGTTATCCCGGTTCTAATATTAATTTTTGCTTCACCATAATGAGTTTGCTGATTAGTGGAGGTAAATTACAGAAATTATTTCGTTGCACGATGAGGTTGGAGTTTGTGATTAGTGCTTCTTCAAGTAGTTTGCGTCGAGCTTTATTTGAAATGTATTTAATGATTTTAGCCTGTTCAAATTTGAATGAGTGGTCGTGTTGTGTACAGCGAGCCTTCTTTTCAGTTCCCGTTTAGTTTCCCCTATGTATACTTGATGACAATTATCACATGGGATCGAATATATACCGGCGTTGGATGGAGATTGTTTACAGAGGTATTTTACAAAGTTTATTATTTAATCATAGTTAGTGATGTGTTTTGTATGTTGGGAATTCCATGTTTATTAAGAGTGTCTCACATGTTTGTGTTATTGGAATGAGTGAGTAAAAGTAGATGTGAGAAGTATTTTTGTTTATTTTTTTTTCGAGAATATCTGTTGGGCTTTATTGTTAGCGTTTAGTATAAAATATGTGGGGTATTGTAGTATTTTTAAAGAATTTGTGATGTATTTTATTTCTCTCTTCAATGTATTGAGGACTACAGACATGTAAAAAAGCCAAATACCATACATGTGTTGATCTTGTTGTGATGTTATTTGATTTTATTATGAGTGTGTCATAAAAGTATTTTGGATTCATATGTAAATTTTATATAGAGTTAAACTATGTTTAATTTGTTTTTGATGTCTTCAATTTTTCTGTCATTGAGGTGAAAAATAAAAATGTCATCAACATATCTAAAATACTTAGTGTTAGGGGTTAATCTAAATTTAAAAGGGCGAGATTCAAGGAATTCAAGTTAAAGGCAGGTAAGTACACTACTTATTTTTGTTTATAGAATTTACTGTCGAATTGGAAGTATGTCATGTTAGTAATGAGGTTGATTATTTATATTAAAGTTTGGGGGGAATGGTGAGTTGATATTGTTCATCTGGAGGAAGTTTAAACATTTTCTCACTGGGACATTAGTGTATAGTAATGTAAGATCTAAGGTATGTATATTTTTGTGTTATGTGTCAATGTTTTTTTAATATTATTTAGTAAGTCACCTGAGTGTTTGATGTGGGAGGGGCTGATGGTGTCCATAAATGGAAAAAACCCTGTTTTCTATACGCTTAAGACACGGAACACAAAGTATAGCTATAAATCAGTAAATGTTTTTTTGCGTAGACAGTAGTATTTTGGGTTTTATTCGGATGTGACCCTTGGAATTCAGTAAATTTAGAGTTAGTTCCAAGACGATCTGTCTTTTAAATAATAAATATTTCCTTTCAAAGCAGTTTAATTCAATAAAAACCATATGTCGGAAGTTATAAATTGTGTGTGTGGGTGTTCGTGTAGAGATGCTGGTTGATTTTTATGAATACCTGTTTTACATCTACGCTAAAGATTTAAATATTCCTCCATAATTTATTTTCTTTACGAACAACCTAATAAAAGCATAATGCATCACATAGCTGATGGCTTCCATGAGAGATCTATAGGAAATTAGTTTTGATGAAATAATTTGTGAAAATTGTAAATGTTTTCACTTTTTTATATTTAGAATCTACCACAACACAAGTGCATAAAAAAGTTAGCTTTCAGAACAGGATTAACCAGTACAGAATATATTCGCAGCTAACATAGAAACTTATTTTAACATGTTACACATACTTACGCATATATATATATATATATATATATATATATATATATATATATATATATTAAAGTCAATGTTAATTTATGTTTTAGAGACATCTACAGTAAAAACATTCACATAGTTTTAAATAAGAGTTACATTTTTCACAAAATCTAGAACACCATTGAATATATATGTATATGCCCGTGAGGTTAAGTGGTCAAGCAACCTTGCGACAGGGGAACACCCAACGTGTCTTATTATCGATTGTGACAGGGATGGCCATTGAGCCGATATCGATCGTAAGGGGAATATCCTTACATCCCAGGAAATGTCATAGGGCCGATTTGGAAAAGCCGGGTCAAAAGGGTGGAACTGAGATGTCCAGCCGTGCAAACCCCTGGTTCTGACCAGACCCTGCCGAGCGGTGTGTAAAAATCAAAATCTAAGGATCGTTTTTTTGTATAGGGAGGGGAGGAATGTTGGATAATGGTTCTATGTGAATAGACATACCTGTTGGAAGTCGTTGGTTTGACTTGCGCGAATTAGCGCGGGGAGGGGACACGTGGAGTCGAGTGCAGAATATGGCCTGTTCTCACAGTCGCAAAGCACAGAGGTGACAGGGTCACCGCGTTACGAGACCTCAGATCAAGGGTCAATGTGCACCTGCGAGGGGCTCTGTGACGTCACGGGCATTTGCGTAAGAAGCAGAGAGATCAGTGACGTTACTCGTTCTTCGTGAGAAGCGAGTTTAGTTAGTCTAGGTTTTGGAGACGAACCGATGAACTCGATTTTTAACATGTAGTTAACAACCGATTAAAGGAAATATTTCCTTAAGAAAATACAGGCAAAATATCTCTTTCCCCCTCCACGAATCGTTAAGACATATTTGATAAGTAACTACGATAAAGTAGTAATTTGCTCTCTATCTCTCTCTCTCTATCTCTCTCTCTCTCTCTCTCTCTCTCTCTCGCCGTAATGAATGCCTCTCAGCTGACGTATAACTTGGCCTGGAATAAAAATAATTTAAAGTTAAAGGATTGTTTGTCGATTGAGACGGCCATGAGACTCTGTGTTGCAGCGGCGTTGTTCACGGCAGGAAAGAAAGAAGAAAGAATTCAACCACTAGACGACACCGAGACGGCGACCCTCTACACGGCGAGGGAGAAATCTAAAGGTATGCAAACAATATATGAACTATGTGATTTATGATGTTTTAAAAATGAAGAGTATTAAATGTGAACTGCAACGGCCCTTTCAGGGACGAGTGTACGAAACAAGTACGGCCAAAGAGAAGGGCTATGCAACATATATATGTTTATATATATATGTATATATATATGTATATATATATGTATATATACATATATGTATATAAATATATGTATATATATACATATATGTATATAAATATATGTATATATATATACATATATGTATATAAATATATGTATATATATACATATATGTATATAAATATATGTATATATATAAATATATATGTATATATACATATATGTATATATGCATATGTATATATATGTATATATATGTATGTATATATGTATATATATATACGTATATATAAATATATATGTATATATATATGTACATATATGTATATATATATCTATATATACATATATACGTATATATAAACATATATGTATATATATATATATATGTATATATATGTATATATATGCATATATATCTATATATACATATATGTATATATATATGTATATATATATCTATAAAAAACAATTTCATCGTACTTCCTCTCAACGGAAATTTACACCCGGACAAACCGCATATCTTTTTTTTACGAAACTTTTCTTTTTTAACTGCGTTTTTTTAATAACATTTTTCATATTTTTCAAATATTTGAACTTTGGTGTTTTCGAAAGCCAACTTATCCATCTGTATTTCTCCTCTGATTGTAAGATCTCGATCTTTGAAAAGCCTGGGCTTAAGGAAAGAATAATAACAACTAGTTTATTACCGAATACACCTTGCATAGAGCAATTGAAATTTGAAATAAATCTGGACATTCGTCGCATATTTATGAGTCTTTTTCTTCTATCTCTTAATATATATATATGTATATATATCAATATATATATATATATTTATATGTATATATATATGTATATATATATATATATATATATATATATATATATATATATATATGTTAATATATATATATATGTATTTATATGTGTATATATACATATATATGTATATATGTATACATACATATATGTAGATATTTTTATGTATATATTTTTGATTATATATATATATATATATGTATATAGTTACATGTATATTTATATGTATATATTTATATGTATATATATATATGTATATATATATGTATTCATGTATATATATATATATATATATATATACATAAAAAAAGAAAAATAGATAATTGTTTATATGTTTATCGACGATTTGCATTTAGTCAAACCACCTTTTTCAAGATTACTGAGTAATGAGAAAAGGTTGATTAACATATACACACTTTTTGGCTTTCTCTTTTATTTAAAATTAGGTTAGATATTTGCTTTTATAACTATAATAACACGCGCAAAACACACAAGCACACACACACATACACACACATATATATATATATATATATATATATATATATATATATATATATGCTCCACACTATAACAAAAACCAATGTATATTTATTTGTTTATGAATAAATATACGTACGTCAATTACGTCAGGAAAATTTAGCGAGTTAAACACGTGGCTTTTTCTAATCTATGATCAAAACTATTGCAAGTAGTGAATAGAAATGAGAAAGCAAATAGCAAGTCAGGCAACAACCTCAGACTTGTCTAGCGACCTGAAATTAATTTTAAAAGGTACCTTTCACATTATGATGTAACTCAACAGGTTTTTTTTTCTTTAGATCAGTCGAAATTTACATATGAAAAATTATGGAGAATTAAATTACTAACGTACTCCTATGATTTGTGAATATTTTAATAATTATATATATATATATATATATATATATATATATTTGTGTTATAATGGAATAATTCCAGGAAGAAATCCGGGTATGAGAGCTCAATGTGGTAAACAGAGCAAGAAAAAAAAATATAATAACACGAAATTACATAATTGTCGATGCAATAATTTATTTCAACCTTGTGGTTTCCTCAAGCATCAAACTAGACAATTACATTTTTGAGACTGACAGAAAACTGAATTCACCTTCAACAATTCAAATACAACCAGAGAGAGAGTTGTGGTTGCAACTAATCTGAACACCCATTACAGAGTGAAGAGGAATTAAAATTTTATATTTAACTAAGGCGATCGAAATGATCTTATTGTTTTTTTTAAATAATAACGTCTGAGTTAAACACATATTCTTTTGACACTTACGACTTGGTGATATAAACACATATATACGTCTCTACACACACACACATATATACACATCCTACGACTACGCACGCACGCAACAATATTTTTTGTGTTATATAAATTCGGC